>NSJW01000577.1:0-707005 GCA_019955255.1 Castanospermum australe | reverse complement strand
TAGTTAATTTATATGGAAAATTAATAGAAAATAATAAAATATTTTACTGTTTTCTTCTTTTCGAATGTTAACACCTTTCTCTAGTGAGGCGTGTGCTTTTTAACTCTTCTTGCTTCAAGGTGTTAAAAACCTCTAACGCCATAAGGGCGCCTTTTGTCTTTGACTACCTTACTTGATTCATGTCTTTATTTTTTTGGTTATTATGTCTTACTCTTGATATGGGATCACATATCTAAATGGAATCTTTATGATGCTGCAGTTGTTATGTGGGAAATGAGGATAGGCAGTTATTTTGATGCAATTTAACTTGAAGAATGATGAAATATGCAAATTGTGTTGCTTCTTTCTAGCCACTTTTTCCTTTTTCTTTTCACTCTTACCCAAGATCTATTTTGATTTTGTTGATGTTGATTGTGGTTTCTAATAAAGTTGAATGTAACTTCTTGTGAATTTGTTAGTGGTTGAACGTCCTTCCATTTTGGTTGACTATTTTTGATTGATTCATTTCTACTTAAGTTGGATTCTTAGCCCTTGCATTTATTGCTTGTATCTTGATTGACTAGAAATGTTCATCATTATTTCAGGACTAGACTGGTAGCTGTTGCCACTCAGAAGTTTGTAGCAGACGTTGCAGGCGATGCACTTCAGTATGTTCATTGAATCTGGACCGTTTCATTTTATTGAAACTTTACTTTCTATCTTTTGTTTTGTTTTATTTAATTTATTTATTTAACCTTGAATCTCTGAATCACTGCAAATTATTTATGTGCATAGTAACTTTGGGGAATATTCTGCTGTATAAATCTGTATCTAATTGCTGAGACTTCGGATAGTTTTTTTTGTTTGTATTTTCATTGTAAATTTTTTGCACTTAATTATTGTGCTTATATCCCCTTCTTTTGTAAAGGTCCGTAAACATACACACTACAATGAGGCACATTATGACAGGAAGAATGTTAATTTGTCCTAACTTCTAGTCTTTCTAGTTATAATAGAAGCTGGCTTTGTATTGGAATTTTTGTTTCTTTGTCTGAGTTTAGAACTCTGCTGATTGGTTTTCTAGGTTTTACCATTATGAAATCTAGAAATGTGATATCTCCCTTTTTGTCATCCATAAGTGCATAAATTACTTTTGGCTAAAAATCGTAAGTGCATTGCTGTTAGTCATTCAGTTGCTCTGTCTTTCTTTTACATGTCTATGCTGGCTTGATGACGTCACTAGATGTTTACTGTAGGCACTGCAAAGCAAGGCAAGCGACAATTCCAAAGGACAAAAGGGATAAGCAGCAGAAGGTGCTTACATAGCTTGTAGTTTGGTTTTGTCTGCGCACTCATTGTATACGTCTTGTACTTACATTTTTTGTTCAAACAGGATAAGCGCCTAGTTTTGACAATGGAGGACCTATCAAAGGCACTGCATGAGGTAAGAATTGTTCTCTAGATTTAAATGGAGAGCCAAGTTAGTTTCCTCTCCTCATTTCAAGTGCCATAAGACTTGTAATCTATTATTTGTATTATTAATATTACAGTTCAATCATGTTGGACATCAATTCAGGAATTGCACTTTGAATGTAGGAGATTATTGCAGATTTCAGAACCTTGTATTGGAGCATATTTATATCAAATTCCGTAGAAATTAATAGAGATAATAATGAAAGGCATATCATTTAGTTTTAAGCTTCTTTTGGCATTAATGTTTAGTATTATTAGCAGATAAGTTATGATTCTTTTATGATTAATTGTGCAGATATGCTAATATTGCTTTACATTTAATCCACTTATTATCTTCTAATGAACAGTATGGCGTGAATGTAAGGCACCAAGAGTATTTTGCTGATAGCCCTTCTACTGGATTGGATCCTGCTACTAGGGATGACTGAACCCTTTCTTGTTTATTTTAGTCTTCAGTCTTCTACATTCTCCTGGTTGAGTAAGTACTGCTATCCACCAAGGTGGAATTGAGTCTATTCTTTTATATATTGTTAGTTTTATGGTTTTCTGTACCTCATCTTGAAATCATAGGAGCCCACCATACCGATTTTATGCCATTATTATGTAGTAGTATTATATTGGATACATGTCATTTTGATGGCTCATATTTGTGTTTCATGACATGTTTTTTACTATTTGATAGCTCTGTTTTGTAGCAGTGAAGCAGTCGTTAATGCAATGAATTTTGTAATAGGCAAACTTTAGCAACGTCTCCTTGAAGCCGTCAGAGGGCCGCAATCGTTTGCCACTGACATTAAAAGTATTTGTATTTAGTTTGTGAATTTGGTCTGTGGGAATATTCATATCAGCAATGAACCTGTCTAGTGGTTTTAATTTTTTTTTTTATATGCTCAGTTTATATCATGTTTTCCCCATGTTTCTGAATTTTCACTTAGTATATGGAGTTGAGATAATGTCTTGAAAAAGGTGCAAAGGCTATATAACATTGTTTATTCATTTTCCTCTAATCTTTTTAAAAGAAAACACAGAAGGCATATTATGTCTTCATTCGTGCAAGACTTACCATAAGTCTTAGTTAATTTTTCTCCCATTCTATGTTGTCAATATTAGCTGTTTTTAATTCCATATTTTATCGGCTCCAAAATTGTTAAAATCGCACAATACTTGGTTTGAAAAAGAAATGCTCCTTTATTATATACTAGAAAAATGAGAGGAACTAATGTGCCTCTTAATTTACACTTTTTTTTATAACTAATACGATTAAATTTTAAATTAATTATTTTTATTATATTTAAAAATTAATTATTTAAACGAAAACAAAATTAACTTCAAATAATTTTTTCATAATTTGGAAATGTGATTAAATTTTTAAAAATAATTTTTATAACTTTCTTTATAATCTTAGTTGACATTTTTATATTAATTTTTATTTGTAAAAAACTGAAGAATAGTGGCATTTTAGGAAAATATAAAATTGGAGGATAAATAGGGAAATATCCATTATATATAGTATAGATAGGTAAAACATTACATGACTCATGGTTTTAATCTTGTAACTTTAATCTGTTGTGATTAGTTTTGTTTGTACTTTGTCTCGTGATTTCATTATTCAACGTATTTGGGAGCTTTTTATTCCCTCTGATTTTGTTCAAGGTATTTAAGAGTTATATGTGTCTTTTTTAAAATTTACCAAAATGAAAGTGTTTATTTACGTTATAAATAATTAAACCAATAGGTTTACACATATATACATGCTTAATTTGTATAGTTGATATTTTGTTTTATTTAACAAATCTTACTATTGTAATACTAAATTTTTAAATTATTTTTATAACTGTATATACTTACCTTAGATAATAGGTAATTAAGTTATTATATGAGCTTTTATGAAGGTAAAGAATTAGAGAAATTTTTATTGTATCAGTTTGTAGTTTAAGTTAATAAAATGAAATCACGTGAGTTAAAGTATTAAAAGAACTAATTATAGGGGCAAAATGACTAGGGATAACAAAATTTTTGCACCTGGGATAATTACCTGCAATAGGTTGAATGATGGGTACTTATTTAATAAATGAGAATATGAATTATATTATTTGTCTTATGAGTATTTGCGATATGCACAAAATTTTTTTCTTTTAATATTTTATATTTATTATGATTTTCTTTTTTTTTTAAGATGATATGGGATTTTATATTTTTTATTATTTTATAACAAATTTATTTTGATGAATGAGTTTATAATGATATATATTGTTGAAAAAACTTATATTTTTTGAATAATAAGTATATATGTGAATTGATTATTATAAAATATAATTAAATTTTATGTTATTCGTGATATATTATTTTAATTATAAATATTTTAAATTATTAGACAAAATTATAGTATATGATGATAAATTTTACTCATTTATATTTTTTAATTTGTGATTTTATAGGATTTCATTTTAAAATTTCCGCAGGTATATGTCTTCCTAGGAAGATTATAAATGGGCACTTCTTTTCACGTTCTATGGGACTCATTGACATTCCTAAAAGTGATAAAGTCAAAATTATAAGATGACAAAATAATTTTGCTCTAAATCACAAAGTGTAAATTAAATTTAACCTAAAAGAATTTAAAATTTTCATGCTGCCTTTATAGATTATTGCATATTAAAAGGCACTTTTACTTTTTTACGTGCTGATCTGATTTCACTAGTACGAGGGACATCTCTTTACATTCAGCCATTCCTTCTTACCTTCTTAATGAACTCCTTAGGCCGAGATAAGGCATTGGTATGTCTTATTTTGTTTTGCCTGGAAGGGTATAAGAAGTAACAAAAGCACAACATTGGCTTTCCCAGGATCTCTCCTTGGCTTAGAGTGCCCTAGTGGCAGAAAGGAGATTTGAACCAGAAGAGGGACCGTCTAACTTGCGTCTTTTACTTCTAAATAAATACATTAATTTATATAACTTTAAAACTCAGGTGTTACTATGGTATTTTGATCTTTTTTTAGGATACAATATCTAAGATAATTTGTTAAATATTTATCAATTATTTTTTTTCATAAAAAGATATTTATCAGTTATTTTTTACGATAAATACTTAAAATTTAAATGTAAAACTAAGAACCAATAAATGCTTAACAAACTAACTTGGGTACCGGTAATTAGGAAAAAAAATGTGACATAGCGAGTTAATTAGTGTGAAAGCAAACAAGTTTCAATTGCAGAAACTTAAACTAACAATTGAGATAAAAGATTGTGATATTATTCTATGATCAATACGGTAGACTGAATATAACATATTTATGTGTAAAAGTCTTAAAAATTAATAAGAATCCTAATTAAATAAGGAAAATACTAAAACATAGGGAGAAAAATAGAGACTAAAAGACAAGACAGGCTACCTTAGTTCGCATTCAAAAGCTCAGAAATATACAAAGACCTTAGCACATAGTGTTCAATATCAAAGCAATTTGCAATTACTTAAAAATATAAACCTCCAGAGAACACCACTAAATTTGAATGTATAATCACTGATGGAGTTTTCTTTAGTAATTTATATATTGTTGACTCTAAAACACCCGTTTTTGATAGGGCTGAGATGGTGCCAAGCAACCTTTATCATTAGGCGAGTATTTTTTTATTTCCATGGATAGACTAGATAATGCTGTTAATTTAATGTGATTGTCGAAATTAGCTGAATCATTCCGAATTAAATTAAACTAGTTCTTTTTTTTCTCCGTAGACCATCTTTCGTCAATATAAACTTGTATAGATCACAATAGAGCTTATTGAAATTGACATGCGTCGACAACCCAAAGTTACAGAAGAAAATGTTGTATATAAAGCTGCATTTAGCATGATAATGATGTTTGCGCGTTTTTTAGTTATATGCTCAAACTCGTTATACGAAACTCCTCTAAAAGAGGGCGATGCTTTGATGTTCGAATTAAACACTCCGGAAGACCACTTTTCATCAATCACCAGTTCGAAATTTCACTCTGGTATAAAAATCTTAGCTTAAATTCGTAACACAAGCCAGTACCTTACTACTCCCTTAACTGTTACTAATATGTGCGTTTATATTCCCCTTGCGTCTAGGAGTGTTGCCACCCTAATTTTGCAGTTTATAAGTACGTAGTGTTTGAACCCAAATTGCCTCACATCTGTCAGTTGCTATAATCCAAAGCTTGGATACTAGCTATTTGCAGTCAAGCTTTACGCTCGACACAGATCTAAATTGGGCCAGCAATAGATTATGAAAATTGATAACTATATTATTCATTATAAATTGCACTTAAAATTGATGCGTTAACATAAAATAAGCCTAATAGCGTGAAGGCTCCAAGTTCGAAGTTACTATGAAAATATACAACGAAACCAATCTCAATTGGGATTCAACTCCCCACTAATGTGATCACACACTGTCGATCACATAGTTATAATCAAATTAACTAAGCAATATATTTATATTTATATTTAATGTATCCATTCAAACCTATATATGGAGAAAAGACTATTAAGCCTATGTATTTATTAATCATTAGCATATATGAGATCAATCAATATTATTAACCCTCAACATAAAATCCTTAAGAGTACATCATGAGTTATCAATACCTTAGCTTTTACAATACAAAACTAAACAAAGGAGAGAGTACACATGGCGAATAAAGCTCATCTACAGAAACATACTGATATATAAAATATACATTTCGTAACAGAGCATTTCAAACATTAAAGAGCTAGCAGTATGAAAGTAGCAGTGAATTTATCCCTTATCGATAGTGGAGTCAGACAATTTATATGTACAGTTTTTCAGATTTATGAAAGCAATACTACATACTCAATTCCACATTTCCTACTGCTCATCATGGAACATAGCCAAAATCTTTACGAGATCCAAAAATTGAGAGCAGATTACTGGAGAAAGATCTGCGACAGTATATATGTTCAAATCTATTTAACAGTTCTTTTGCACAACCATAACTAGCATGATTTAAAATGGAAATAAATTATACACTCAAATCACCTATGAGACGCGATTCTAGTGAGACCTCAATATATTGACATATTGATCTTCAAGATCCTCTCGAAAGATGAAAAATAACAATACCTGTGAGAAACAAGTAAACAACACCAAATTTAACAATGTGGTCTTATTATTCCTCTTAATCATATAGTGTCAGTAAATGAGAACTTCTCATATAAAGACATGCATTCATAACACATAATATACCTAATGCCAATGTTATATGTCTCGTCTTGTGAAGTGACTACATCTCGACTCTTTCAAACCAAACGCATTGCAGTATACCATTGCGTTCTTGATTCTTGTATCTAGTATTCTCACCTCGAATACTGTACCTTGCAGGAGTCCCAAACTCCCCATTAGTGGCACATACACATACAGAAATTCCATATTTCCACAACCTGATTATTCTTTTGCTCCCACAAATTAAAGTGGAGCTCTTCTATAGTAACTTATCGTGAGAATTGTATTAGCAAGGAAAAGGAAACGTTATCTTGTTTTTCTTTTTTGAGAAGATGTTATATTCTACCTAGCCCACAATGTCCATTCCAATTTAAAGTCAATGCGTGACCTCGGTACTACCATGAGATAAATTGATTGATAGTGCACAAGAAATCAAAAGATCTTGTGAGTATTGAAATTACACCAAGTGGAAGTATAGATACAGGGCAATGTGTGTGGTGATCGTTATAAAAGAGTGATTAGACAATAGAAGACAAATAGACATCTGTTCAATCCGCGTCATTTGCTTCAGCCCAGTGTCATTGGGTTGCGCCGAATTTCTGAACTTTACATTGAGGGAACTTAGAAGTTACGACGCCTTGAACCACCTTCTGACCAAGATAGAACATTAAATGTAAGAGGGAGCCAGAATGACCATTTCTTGTCTTGATAGAGTGATATACATCTTTCAAGGTATCTCTGCAATTAAACACATTGTAATCATACTATATTGAGCGTATATCTGCAAATTTGCCACATGGCGTTCTTAGGTAATGAACTCTTACTATGATGGTGCTCAGCCATGCGGAAAGTTATTACAAAACTGACCAAAGAATTGTAATAACCTAAAACTATGTCAATTACCATTCGGATCAGAAACTCTCAAAAGTGCATAATATCACACTCTGAGCGTCCATTTACTATTCTTCTGATGCTATTAGCGTTGACACTGAAATAAAGCACATAAACAAAATAAATTTAAAAGTATTAAAATCCATAAGCTTATTTTCAACTGACTTAAGCTAATGCAGAGCTGCGCCTAAGAATGTTCTAATATTTAAGATACTCTCAACATTTATAACTGCATCTAATATGTAGCTATCCTTCATTCCAATTTTACTAATGAGATGTTGAGTATAAATATCATACAATGTCTTATAGTTATCTTTCTCTTACATAACATGGTCTGAGTAGTCTTCCAAATTTACATTCCTACTCTGGTAGAATGGTTAAGACGCCATTATCCGTTAGGATCATCGTAAGTGCACGAGGTGACACCTTTACAATGAACACTCCTGCGTTAGTTTTGTTGAAGGGTAGTATGCTCTAGTCCTATCTTCATATACATGCCTGCACTCTTATATTCAAAATGTCATTGTACCGTGAAATGATAGTTCATAAGGAGAAGTGAGCATGACTTCTACCACATCTAAAAAATCTCATATGAACGTCACATGCACTCCTGCTACTTAAGGTGGAAAGATAACCCTCTGTGCTTGGAAATTCTCTTTATATATATCCGGACCCCATCTTAGATATGACAAATATTTTTCTTATCCAATATGGTCAACGATATGCTAGTCAAAACATGCCAACTTAACCCAATGATTCACACGCGCAATACAATCATTCGGTACATAAGGAGTGATGTTTAATAGAATATAAATCCTCACAATGCATTTGACTCATTATAACATCTTCTCCATATTTCTTCACAAACATTCTTCAAATCATCTGTGCAACCACGGTATTCAAGATTCTATTAAAGTAGTTGTCATAAATAATTATACATAACAAGAACAATATAGTTACGAGCACTACTTTTTATCAAAATGGCATACTACCTCAATACCAAGTTTTTCGCTTACTACAGGTTATTGAAACACAACTTGTTCTAATATATTCTTGGACTATTCAAATATACTTATCTCTTGTGGGTTACAACGTGGAGTAGGCCAAAAAGAGCGTTCTCCTTTGCCATTTTCGATACACATAAGTTATATACTCTATGATCGATTATGGCGTATTTAAAATAGGTAGGTACTCACACTGCAAATTAGATGAGCGCATCTCAAGCTTTACCAATATGAATACAAAGTTACAGAGTATTTTAAGATGACAATTCATTCATAGTGGCATAGTTAACCTGTTACGAGTAGGCTTTAATACAATCTCAATTGAATTTCTCATCATAATAAGCCAAAAGTCTAGTATTATTATCTAAAATTTAAACGCATCATACTAGAATGTCTTGCGCTTCGAGTTCTACATAATGTGTTCATGGAAATTATGCTAAGATAGAGCATATAGAACATTATTATACAATTTAGAAAACCTTACCTTAAAATGCGATAATCTTATCATAAGCTGAGTTATAAAGGAACTCAAGAAAAGGTGCTTTATAGTATAATGAGTTCAGACTAATTATCTTTCCACATTTATTTTAATAGAGGCAATTTCCTCTGTATATATCAGTGTGAATATATATAAGCAATATTTTATTACAATGCCTCCTGTGTGCATGACGTTTAGCCATACTCTAGTCTCAATTCACGCTAACTCGATCACGCATAAAGTGAATTAGAGAAAGGTCGCTTATTGATCTTCCATACAAATAAAGACATTCTGATCTTGAAATGTGCTTCTCATATGCCATCAGTTGCATAAACTGATTTCTGCTGGAGTCACGGAATTTTCCCATACTACATTAATTATAAGGTGACCTTAGTCCCAAAATATTATTCCATGAGCACCAAGCGTCAATGGCGAAAATACCCATCAGCCAATTGTAGTAGCTTCAAATAACCAGAGAAGAAATAAAAAAAATGCCAAGCATAAAGAAAACAAGCGTGTGTTCACAGGAGCATGTTTAACCAAGGTTAATGCCCACGAAACTAACTACTGTCATGCCATTAACGACATATGCTTTACTCCAACGTAACTAACACCAGATTGTGTAGCCTTCTCATTCATCCCTAGTAGATCTGGTGTCCATAGGGTACTTTTATCTATACCATTGTGCGCTACAATCAATTGCGACTTTAGTAATTCATATAAACCCATAATGATAGTGATCATAAAGGTTATCACTCTAGAATAAACAAAAGTAACGTAAAAACTCAAGCTCAAGGTCCAGAAAGAGCGGCTGAGTGTTAAATACATGATCTCCTTTTGATATTGGGATGAACAACTTCCTTCTAACCTGACCTTTTTCTAAGCCAAGACAAAACCATCATTAAATAAATATAGTTATCTTTAAAGCACGGGATGCAATGTTAGCTACATAGGGCATGCTGCCAATATTTTTTAAAATGAGATTCATGCAATGGACAGCACTGTATAGAGGCGAGTAGAGATCTCTGCAAAAAGATGGAATTGTCTTGTGTGCATACCTTATCACTTGAGAGCTATGGACCAGACTTCGCGCTCCTATCAGTCTCGAAAACTGAGCGCGTGCCATTCGGATTATATAGTAGCCCGAGAAATGAATTAGAATATTAGATAAGAGCTCAAAGCTTTTCGCCAACAAAATGGCAAACGCTGACCACAAGGCCACAGTGCTTTAGCCTGCGTAGGCCCCGAGGACTGTGTACACTGTGTACCATTTATTATAACATTAGGTTTCGTTTAAGCATACTTTATATGAGCATATAAGTCTCGCATTATAAAGTTTTAAGTCTGCTCCGCTGTGCAGTACTCTATTTCTACATATTTTTCATATTACTCGATCGAGATTACGTGTAAATCTTAGCAATCATTGTGAGGATTTGCAGTGAAAACGGGAAATTATTCTTTTTAAAATCTCGAATATTTCTCTTTATCATAAGAATAAATAGTTTCAGTTAGTTATGAAAAGATTTAATGGTTACACCCAAATAAATTCTATAAAAAAATAGTTATTATGAGTTTCTTATTGTTTTTTGTCCAATCTCTTTTAGAATCTAATGATCCAAATCTCAAAACTAACATGAATGAAACATTAATTTAAAGTGGTATATTAGTCATAATCCAGTTTTTCTTACACTAATAAAATCTCAAGCATGAAGTGGCTCACTTATGGCATCCATAATAATACTAATAATACTATAAGCAGTCCAATTCAGTTAAATAAAGATTATACTCTTCAATAGACGACCTTTCTTCTTAAGATCTCCCCAACAATGTAAATATACTCACATCGGAGTAATATGGCGATACAATAAAGCATAATAAAGTCAACCATTTTATTATTGACTCAGTAGCTCTTTTTTCTTACAGATTTAGTTATCTTTTTATTATCAAAAGATTTTATTAATAGCGTGGATGGTGTTCACATACATCGTGATGGTACTACAACAATTTATTACGATAACAATCAATTCCATACACAATTATGACAATCAATTAATGTAAAAAAATAATATTTAATAAACATATGTTAAATTTGAACGGAGATTTTATAATAGGGAACAACTTGCGTCAATTAAGAAAATCGAGACATCAACGAACTATTCATATGGCTTGTATAATAATCCTGCAACATTTTACCTTTGTTACCACTGCATTCACTTATAATAATGATACCTTAGCGTTCTAGCTAGGCCCACCATAAATCCCTTTTAACCACTTACGAGCTCTCGAGAGGCCATCCCATGAGAAGTTTTTAATTGTTCCATTGTATGATTTATCAGCAAGTTTGAAAAACCGGGACCGAATTCAGGTGTACCCAATGGTTCAATTGCTCTAGGAAGCAGTTGTTTTTCTCTTCCTGTGGCTTCCAATACTGCGTGACCTGGATCTTGAAAGCCGTAGGTGTGCGACGACTGCCGCCCCGGTTCGAAGAGGTAGAATTGAACCTTTGTTCTTCTCTTATTCCATTACATGACACCTCATCATAAGTCAGTCAACGCAGTCAAATAGAATCACCAATGTACATCAAATCATAACTTCTGGTGTTCTTGTATAATCTGTGGTGTCACCAAACCCCGTACTAACATTTGGCAGCATTCAACATAACGAAGCCTTGTGTTCCGGTGCACTAAGTGATAGTGTGTTTTTCCTCGGTTTGCTGTTTCCCTGTACTATCATTTGCTGCTTCGTCCTACTAAATCCCTCCTCCTTTATATCGTGGTCAAACAAAATTACTGTGTACACTGACTTTCCATTTTTATGAACTAAACTAACAATGCGTTATGTACATGCGCGCTCTATATGCGGCACTTACTTCCCCTCGGTCGGCCTCGCACCGCGGGCCTCCCATCCCCACTCCGGCGTCGCAATACCACTCAGAATGAAGGAAAGGAGGAAGCCAAATAAACGACAACTGCCTGAGGAGGCGAAGATTGGAGGCGTACAGTGAAAACCGGAAGGCCCGAAATCGCTGCTGCCAAAGATGATTGCCAAGTACGCTGCCACTCAAGGGACAAGTACTCGCTGATAACGTTTATGTCCTAATGTAGAATTAAGGAACAGTGAAACCGGACACTGATCAGATCTGTAGAATATAAGACGTAGTATGAGCAAGAACTCATAGGCCAAAGACAAGACACATCCAGCGAACAAAATACCGCTCGAATGCGACTGATTTGGATGCGCAATGGGAGCAGGAACAGTGTATAACCAGCAGAATATGAGCGGCATACAAATCAAACAACATGTATGCACAGTTGCAGACTGAACAATGACTAGAGACCCGAAATCAGACTGCTCTGGAAGAATAGAATCAGCGAGAGAAAGGTAAGACATACTGATAGAGACCACCACAGGAGAACGCGCACAAACATGCAGCCAATAGGCAGGTGTCCAAATGTGCAGAGGAAGGAAACACACAGCAATCAACATTTATCAGAGAGAACGCCTCGAATGCGAACATACACAACGAGAGTAGAATAACCAATTGTAGTGCACTACGCGTGTATCAAGCAACTGTCAAGGCTCAATTGTCAGGTGATGTGGGCCTGCCAGCGTCGATAGCGAAGGTGAAAGGGTTGGGCGCATTTCCGTTGTTTTTTTTTTTTTGTTTTAATTCATGGCTAGCATGGATCTTTTCAAGGTTTGTCTTGTGTCTAGAAGCTCTGCTAACGGATGCCAGCGGATCTATATTTTCATGGACGGTATAGTGTTATCTCGAGGATAAGCCGTGTAGCAAGCTCGTGTCACGTGACTGATATATGGGTATAGTAGGAGATTTTTTTTTTTCAAATTTTGAATTTTTGAATTTTGAAATCAAAGAAAAATAATAAAAATAATAGAAAAAAAATAAAAAATAGATAAATCACCACTATCCTATCCAAAAAAAAAGACTGCATCTTTAGCTGTCATTTTTATAGCACAAATTGCTTCACTCTCTCTTTTAAAAAAAAATAATAATTTTGATAAAACTAAAAAAAAGGAAAATATAAAAAAGAGATGGTGTTAGACTTATGAGGAAAGATCGAAAAAAAGAAATCATTGCCATAATACAAGAAAGGGGTGATGATCATATATAAACAATTATATATATATATATATATAAATATATTTATATTTATATATAAATATAAATATATATTAAATTATACTCCAGTTCGATCACGGTTCGACCACGGTTCAACCATTGAACCTTAAATCAGTACCTCGACCGGTTCAGTAACCGGTTCGGTTTTCAGAACCTTGGTATTATCTTGTTATTTTTACCCAACATAATTTATACAGATTTGCCCTCACTATTAGTTGAAGTTATAAATAAATTCAGCATTTGAGACATTAAAAATGTTTTTAATTCTTTTAATTATATGAGAGATGAATAATTGATTAATTGTTTGATTACATATAGATAGGAAAAATATTTGATAGTATTAGTAATAAAAATATCATTTGAAGTTTTCAAAATGTGAAATAACATAAGAAACAATTGTAAATTTATCTTCTATTGTTTTAGGATTTAATTTTAATCTAATTTAAATGAAAAATATTTATACTATCATCTAATTATGTATTATTACATTAAAGATTTTTACTGTGATAACTATTATATTAGAAGTAAGATTCTCTTAATGAAGTAGTAATACATGAATAGTGACAAAATCAAAATTAAACTTAATATTTTATTATATTTATATAAACATATAAAATTATTTTTTATATTTTTATCATTAATCTTGCCCTCACACCACTCACAAATTTTATCGTGATGGGTCATAAAATTTATTTATTATATTTAAAAATTTTGTATTTTTTTCTCTTTGAAAGAACACCCTCTTATTATTTTATTAATAAAAAAAAGATCTAAGTCCTTTTTTTAATATACCTTCTCTTAAATATTTTTAATAAATGTTAGTTAAATAAGAGTTGTAATAATAAAAAAAAATAAGAGTAACAAGTGAGAACTTTATTTTTAAGGAGATTAAATGGATACCCTACTGATGAGTACCAATACCCTATTAATGTGTTGTAATATTATTGGTTTATTTATAATTAATTTTTTAGTAATAATTGGTAGTTTATTAATCAGGTAACTTAAATCCCTTTATTCACATAAAAAAACATCTCTTCATTAATATTTATACTATTCTATATAAAAAAAATTTGATTTTAATACATTATCAATATAAATTTTTTTTATATTATCATCAAATTATATGTTATTATATTATTAAAAATATTTGATTTTTTTATTAGTTATTATTTTAATAAAAAAATTTAATAATTTAATAACATATAATTAAATAATAATATAAATTTTTTTTATTAATAATAAATAAAAATTAAACTCTAAAAAAAACCCTAAGTTGCAATTCTTCATCCCTAGCCGTACAAATCATGAGGGCCTCGTGCATTCTAGATTGCCTTTTAACACTTGTTTTACGGTTTGAGTACTGGATTGTTCTACACAAGATGATTACTCCAATCCTTTGTCTTTTCTCTCCTTAGGTCTGACATACGAGAGGCTCGTCGGTGTTTATAGACATATATTGAAAACAACAGATATCATATACTTCCTCAAAGGTTACAATCAACGGTTCAGTTCCGTGTGTCGATGTCAAATTGAAAATTGAATGGATTTTAGTTGAATTTTTTATAGAAGAAAAGGAAATGAAAATACCAGATATATATCGGATAGTTGAAAATACCAAAAAAATTACATGCGTCCTCCATTGTTGATGGAAATACTATAGAATTGAAAATATGGGAGGTTTCTTTTTTTAAATATGATTTAAGTTGTTTTGTAAATAAAATCAATTTTATATGTGAAATTAGAAATATCAATATATACGTATAATTTATTAGACAAACAAATTAATTAATTATTATTAAAAAAATAAATTATAAATAAGCCAGTATTATTTTGACACATAGCAAGGTGCCCGATACTTTTTATAAAAAGAAAGAGATGTGGCCACATCTACAAAATATCATAATATATCATTTAACTATTTAACATTTATAGACAATTTAGTACGTCCTTAAAATTAAAATTAATGATAGAAATTGAAGTATTATTTTTTTTATATAAAATTCATCCTTTAATTTCTCATACTAAACTAATCCCTCAACAATAGTTTTGAACAACTATTATTTTACACCAAATTAAGACCACAATTTTGTCAAACTATTATACTAGTTTTCAAAATTGATAAAAAGCCATATAATATAAAAAAATGCATTAAATTCCACTTTCAAATTTTACCGATAGAATTTCTAATAACTCTCCCTTTATAAATAAACTCTTGAGATTACTCTTACAGGGAACAGAAAAAGTAAAAAATAATAAAAATAATAATTTTAAAAAAATTTAAAAGATTAAAAAATAAAATAAAATAATTAAATAAAAAGACAAAAAAAGAAGAATTTTAAAAAATTAATTAAAATGTTTGATTTATGAATTTTTTTTTAAAAGTTAAAATTATAATTTATCATCTATTTAAAATAATAAATACATTACAATATATAAGATTTATATCAATATTATTTATCATATATTAATTTTTTCACATAAACGAATCAAATTTTATGTATTTAAATAAGAGATGTTTATTGCATTTAGTTAACCTGTGAATTTATAAGTTTTGATCAAATTCAACCTATAATTAATGAATTGGACTGGGTTTACTAGTTTGGTTGGAATTAAAAATTTCTAACTTAATAATGATAGGTTGGGTTACGAGTTAAAAAATTTTTAACCCACTTAACCCAACCTAACTCATCTTTTTTAATATAAATTATGTTATTTTTTTTAATATTTAACATATTAAATTTAATATTTTTCTTTTTTCATATATTATGAAATTTATTATATTTGACTTTTGAAAATTATGTTAGTATTTTTTATGTTTAAAATCAAATTTATTATGTTATGTTTATGACTTGTGACTTATTACATTTAATTTTTAGTTTATTTGAGACTTTATATGTTATTTTTTATTAAAATTTATTAAATTATTTATTATGATATGTGATAAATTTTAAATTTCTTAATAATCTCAATATTTATTTTAATAAATAAATTTTTTTAATATATGTCGAACTCACATGTTTAACTCAACATAACTTACTTATATACAAATTAAAATAATTCGAATTATAAAAAAAAATTTCGTAACTCAACTCACGGCACCCGTAATTTAAATCACACTTTTTTTTTTAAAATATTATAATAGATTTTTATTCCACAGCAGAGAGCCAACAACAGTAGCTATCCCAAACGGAGATGGCGTCCAAACCCTCAACACCTCCATATCCGAGTGCTGCGAGAATCGCTGATTCTATGTGCTTTCCTCAATACACTGCTTCTCTCAAATGTGAGATATTCTTTGAGCTCTTCCTCTTTCATCCATTAGATTTTTCTATTTTTGAATTCATTGAAGGCATAGGCTCTTCGATATTCTCATTGAATTTGAATTTTGACCCAACGAAGTGTCAATGTTTGCTGATATGGGTTTTTCCCATCCCTCAGAAATCCTATTTTGTTTATGAGCAAAATGGTTTCTTTACTACTAAATCAATATTTTGGCCTTCACCTATTGGCAAATGTTAGGAGATATGGTTTTTCAAAATTTTCCATACCTCAGGAATTATATTTTGTTTGTGCCCAAAATATTTCTTTACGACTATATGAATATTTGGGCACTACCCATTAGCAAATGTTAAGAATTTAGTGATCACAATTGGCAAGTAGGTGCTTGAGTTAAATGGCAGTCAAGCATTTCTCTCATGACTCACCATTGCAAGGGATGAAGGGGAATGTCCATGGTGCTTTGTAGTAGGACTGTGTGGGATTTGTTGGACATCAGATTTTTGTTAGCTTTTTAGCAGAAAAATCTGAATATGAGGAAATAAATTTATAGAATGAACTTAACTAAGTTATCTTAAGAAGGAAAATAAATTAAATGAACAAAAAATGAAGAAAGGAAGGATTAAAAGTTCTGAGTATCCTTTTGTCAAAAGTAATTATTGAGATGAAATGGAAAATGAAATATTCTGGAAAGTAATATAGGCCTCCAAAAACTTTGTAGAACTTAGGTGGTGATCCTTAAAAACTTGCTCAGTAAGTGTTGATGACTTGATGGTCTTGTTGACTCTTGAGACTTCTTTTTTAGTATGATAAATATATTTAGTTTGTTGATCATCATGTTGTTTGTTAGATCTAGCACTTACCACTAGTCCAAAAGCTATAGTTGATGATGGGTTGTAAGTTGTAACTTTTTTTTTTTTGGATAGTTTCTTAGAATTGCATCAAGTATTAAGGGGCTGTACTCATTTTAGGCATCACAAGTAGGGATGTTAAGCATAAGATCATAAGGAAGATGTTGATCAAATAAAGCCAACAATCTTCTTATGGTTGAATTATGCATAAGAATGAAGACAATATTGCAAGCAAGTTGGTATGTATAAGATGTTACAGTTGTATGATTATTTTGAATGTTGCACATACCTTTATGGGATCATGATTAATGTCTAGTTAAATGATTGGAAAATCGACACTCTATAATAGATATATTTCAGATTCTATGCCGTTGGTTGGGAAGTAAGAAGCAGCCCTACAATTGATGATTGACCTTGTGCTTTTCAGCTAATTATTATTATATCTCACTTTTTCGTTTTTCACTTTCCAGGTCTAGAAGAATTTAATTCTGATAAGAGTAAATGTCAAGAACATTTTGATGTTTACAAGGAGTGTAAGAAAAAGGAGGTACTGGAAATTTCAGCATTGTCTGTACCTTGTGTTGTTTTACATTGCATATTGCATATTTTGAAAGAGCTGGAATGGATCCTTGCAGCACTAAGTGTTGCATATGAACAATGTTGCTCAACCTGAAATTTGATATGAAAAAACATAGGTTGTTATGTTGTTGGGTGATGATTTTGGTTTATGAACATTTAGATTTGTTCTTAAGCGTTGCTGCACCTTCCTTTTTCCACATTCTGACTTTTGCCACACTTCCTTAATAAATGTTTACTTGGCAGCAATTCTTGAGCAACCTGGCTGAGCATGGCTAGACTCAATCTCTACTTCAAATGGGCAATGAGTTGAGCCTTATCAGCTCAATCACGAAACCAATGACGTATAAAATAAGAAAAATCATTTCAAAATATCATGAAACTCAAGAAATCCCCTTGATGATAAAATTCCTTTATAAACCAAATCCCCTTGGGTTAGGTCATTATTTTTTACCAAGTCCTTGTCTATATGTGACTGTTCTAATTAGTTATATGATGTAAAGAAACAAATTGGGGCCAGTGTGCAATGATTAAGATTTGATGGGTAAAAGATTGTGACATGGTATCCAAAAATAATTCTTTGAAGCTAAATGGCCATAGTGCTTTCCTTTAGAGCCTACTTCTTTATGGTACCAGGTAATTTATTGTAGGCATGACTTAGACCAGAATGGGATGCCAACCCAGCGATTCTTGCAACTCATGGAAGTCCCTGGAAATTTATTTCTCAAGGATATGCTTCTTTTAAATCACTTGTCTCTTTGGGTTTCGATGATGGTTCTTGATGTAACCCTGATTGTAGATGCCAGTCCATTGAGCGAATGATGCACCAAAACACAGGCATAGAAGCCCCTTAATTGTCATCAGCTGGCCATAACTGTAGCTACCTGTCTAATCATTTGTGATTCGTCAACCTATGGTTGCCTATTTGTCACGTGTTGCGAGCCAACCAGTATTTGCAATGACTGTTTACCTATGTTCACCGATCCCTCCATCTATAAGTAACCCTTCCATCTTTTCTAAGTTACATTCTACACATTATGCACTCTCTTTATACACTAGACCACCAAGATTCCTCTCTCCTTCTCTCTCTCTCCCAAAAATCTCTCGTTGTTGTTGTTATCGCAGGATCACGCTCCATATCAATAAACCATTTGAACATAGTAGTTCAATTGACGTTTTGATTAGTAGGACTATGATCAGTATTTAGTACAAGCGAACAACTATCCTTGGAAAGCCTTATTAATTTTCTGAGCTTTTTTGGAGAACCAATTATCCAACCTTGATTTGTAGTTTCTCCCCTTCCTTTCTTTTAATATATTTTTGTTTTATTTGAAAAAAAGGATTTTGACATGGGGCATTGTGTTCAAAATAGGTTTTTCGACAGATTCTGCTCACAGAATAGTTGTTGTCCTGTTCAGCTATGAGACTTGTAGAATCAAATTCTATAAAAAATTGATTGGCAGAATCTGTTTCTTTTATTCCTTTCTCTGTTTTCCCCCCAAGTCAAAATTTGTCTTGTCCTGGCTTCTGTTATGATCCATATTGGTTATAAAAGCTTGACCAGTCAACCTTGGACATCATTAGACTTTATTTCCTTCCTTCCTTCCTTCCTCTTCTTCTTTGCTGAATGGTACATCATTATTAGGCTTTAGTTGCTTAATATTTATTTGGAATCTGACAACTGTTTCTCGAGTTTCTCCCATTATGAGCAGATTATTAAAAGGTGAGAGTTAGGTCTTGAGCATAGACTTAGCAGTGAATTTGCTACTCCTCTGGCAGCTTTTGAATTGCAAGGATTGAAACAGGTCTCATGGGTGAAACTCTTAATTGCATCCAAGTTTATCGATAAATAATTGTTTTGGAAGTTGAACCTGTTTGTATTCTTCTTGAGGTGGAATCATTATCTATTACTGTTACAGCTAATAACAGACAAAAATCCTATTAATCTCTTCGTGTACCTAGTCCCTTCGCTTCATGTAATATAGTCCCAGCTAATCAGTTTTGGAAAATCCATTCCTTGATACTGTCAAGTGTCAACAAATATTTTTCCTTCCTGTGTAAATTTTCCCAGTTTTCTTTTGTCCTTAAGCCTTCAATAATTAAGTTTATGCTTGTTTTGTTGGTGTGGCACCTGAGATAAATAAGCATCTCAACTCAGGCTAAGAAGAGGGGGAAAATGGTGTGGGGTCAGATTTTGTTACCCAAGTTTTTTTCTTATTTTGAGTACTTGGTAAGTAACAAATTACATCAATAACTATTGTAGTGAGAGGACAGATAATAGCAATGAGCATTCCTGCCTGTTAGATTATTGTAAGTTATAGCTGGTCACTGCCTGTTTTTGTTCAGGGACTGAAATTTAGGCACGTTCTAGTGTTATAGCTGGACAGTTTCTGATGTTGCTGTGTACTTCAGTGGTTTGTAACCATTTTATGATTATGAGTTTTGGATGAGACCTATATAGCTACAATTTGACTTTCATATTGATGAAGAAATTACATAATTGGCATTTTTCAATTCTTTGTTTATCATCCTTATCTTAAGTGTTGTGCTGGTCTCTTCTCTGGGCATCATGCCTTGATATGTACAAGTTATTTTTTTTTCTCCTTTTTGTTCTTATTATAAATTTTTCATTGCCTCAGTGTTTAGATCTGGCTACACCAGACATGAAAATAAACATTACACTCAAGGCTGTGCATAAATTATCATGGTCCTAAGTCTGTCTGAAGCTTACCCTGAATTTTGTTGCTGTACTTATTGTTGGCATCATTTGTTGAAATGTCCAAGTTGCAATGATGCATTTATGTTTGACGTGATATAATTTTTTCCACTGCACATAAATCAATATTAATGGATTGGAACTTTGGCTGATTCTTGCTGCGAGTTTGCGTTAGACATGATATATGTAGGAAAAATCAGATCCAATATTATTTGTAGAATTATCTTCCATTATAATACCATTGCTTGATAATGCATTAATGCTGCATGAGATGTTTATACTGTTAATATGGTTTCCACATTTTCTGCTGATTAGACCTTACCATGTTATTGAATATAAACACAGACAGCCTAATTTTTCTGGGAGCATCCTATTGTTGTTAACCAGGCTGGTTGTATAATTCCTTCCTTTTGTTTTAACAGAGGGAAGCTCGATTGGAACGAAATAAAAATCGATCCTTCTTCTCATGAAATCTTCTCTGGGTTTTTTCTGATTGTATCATAGGAAGCAAAGTAAGAGTTCACCAGGATTGCAGGTTCATCTCTCGTAGCACTAAGGTTATGAAGTTATCTGAAGCCATGACAAGAATAAATATGTACAAACACAATGGTATTCTATACTATGCTGCTTTCAGTCAATTCTTAATTTAGGTTCCAAGAAAATAATTGTTTGGTGCATCATGAAGTTCAACTGGAACCTTGTTCACCTTTGGATACTAAAATTACTACCTGTATTCCTCCTTTTTATTTGGGTCTGATAATCAATGTAGTCCTTGAACTAAACTGCAGTGTCGGCCCAGCCTTTTGGTCTAGAAATGGAAATATGGCCTTCACACTTTTTTTTACTATATTTACTTGTTAGCTATATTTATAAGAAATTTTTATTGAATTTTTTTTACAAAAATTTGATTGAATTAATTTGGTAGAAGAGACCAAATCGTGAGAATTGTTTCAAATTTTCATTCCCTTGAAACATACTTGAAGTTTTCCTGCAAGTGTTCTCACCAAAATAGAATGAACAGAAGACGGAGTGAGTAATACATCTTGATAAACTTATTTATTAATTATATTATATTATTCATGATTTATACAGTATACCAAATGAGCTTTAGTGATTAATTAAAAATCATTAACTTATTAAGCAAGCATTGGGATTTATTTTACATGTGTTGTTACGGATTTTCTTTTTCTTTTATTTTTTAACATTTACATGTTACTGTATTCATGTTTTTTTTTCCCCTTAATAGAATTATCAAATGTTTATTAGTCGGTTTTCACAAGAAATCTTGGAAGTCCACTAGGTATAATGTGAATCATTAAATGTTTGACAACTTATATTGAAGTATTAGTATATAAGAAAAATCATGGTTACTAGAATAACTCACTTGCTGTACTTCCAGCATGCTTTTTATATAGAATTCTTCTTGAAAAATTCTTGTGTACGTTAAGTTAATAAATATTTGGCATATCATAATTTTATATTAAATAAATATATAAATATTTTTGCTAAATAATTAGTTAATATTAAAAACGATGATGTGTCACATGACCTATGAACTATTCCACAAGAATGACAAACTATCATAGTGTATTTCGTATGACAACTATTCCACCTTTATTTATGCGCAGAGGTTCAGAACCTCCTCATCCATCCAATAGTACAGGCCAGAAATGTTCAAGTTATAGACTTCTGTAATTTACACATTCATCTCAATATCGGAGATATGGCTAATGTCTCAATGTCACAATTAAATCTGTAAACAAGCTATTAGATAATTGAAAATCACAATTTATACATATAGACATTCGACAGGCCTAGTATCTCGGCTTGCCGAATACCAATTCAGAACAAGTGTATTTTACAAATATTTTATGCACACTTAAGTCAGTCCAATTATGCGGCACAATGCAATCCGCAATACAATCCAATTCCTTATCCAACAGATGACCCAAAAAAAAAAAAAATCCTTATCCAACACAAACTCTTATCTATTAAATCCTAGTCTCAATAAAAGTCACCAATACAACTACTAGAGCACATCTCTGTAAAAAGAGGGACTAAGTCCCTCGTGTGTGATCATCTAATTTACTGACTTAAAGATCACCTCATTGGTTAATTCAAGATCATCTAATTTTATCAAAAACTAAAATCATGGTTTACATCTTTTAAAAATGAAGTTTAAACTTGTTATGAACTAATTATCTTAAAAGTTTAAGTTATTGAGTAAAACTCTATAAATGATTTTATATCTAACACGTCTCCTTATGTAATAGTCTTTTAGGCTTGAGACAACTACTTGGTCGTAAAAGTCTTGATATTATGTCATGAACTAATTATTTTAAAGTTTAAATTATTAGGTAAAACTATATAAATAATTTTATATCTAACAAAACTATACAAATATCAAACCAAACATGTTGTATCTCGAATTTGAGACAGAACAATAGTCATGGTACACTTTGATATGAAAAGTGACAACTTGCTCTGCTAATACTAGTGTACTTGTATCAACAAAACACTTGTTATTCTTCTTTTCAAATTGAAAAATTGCTTCGGTTGGAGTTGGCGGCGGTTTTTCAATCCTTAAACAATTTATTTAATTCTAGTAGTACTTACTTTATTTTAAAAAAAATTGAATATTTATGGTAAGAAATTGCCTTCACCGAAAGTAACTGCCTACTTTATTGTATTTTGGTACATAATTTTGAAAAGAAGATAATTTGAAAAATGAAATAAAAAACTATATCAAAATAAAAAAGCCCATGGAAAGGTTGATTATTGGTCCCTCCACGAAAAAAAAAAATCGGGAAAGGTGTAGTGAAGCTTTTTACTGCTCACTTGCATCATTTGTCCCAGTTAACATATTGAAGATATTTTTGAATTTATTATTTGAACAAATTATCTACACAGTTTTTTTTTTAAATTTCTTTTTTAAGTTCGTTTTCAAATGTAATTTTACATAACCGATTTCGGAAATAATAAAAAAAATCAAATAGAATTTTTTATCGGGTCAGGTCATTGTGGGTAGGGTTTCGGGCCAACAGAGATTCTTCGAGTTGTCTTGGACCCGGTTGGATCCGAACGTGATAAAATCGGCAACCTCGTATCGAGTTGCTGAGGAAGCAGATGATGACGATGGAGCATCAGGATTTGAATCTGCTGGATGAGGCACTCGGGCTACACAACCAGGCTAAGCCATGGCCTCTGGGTGGTCGCTCCTTGCTTGTGGAGGACTGTGTTGAGACAAATGGTGCTTTCGTTCTTCACCACCTCCTCAAGCGCTCTCTCTCTTCTCACCCTTCTTCTGTCGTCCTCTTCCTCGCCTTCTCTCACCCTTTTGCTCACTACGACCGCATTCTTAGAAAGCTTGTATTTTTCCTATCTCTCTCTGAGCATTTGATGTTATTATTTATTAGCTGTTTCCATTGCATCTGGGTCTTTTTAGGAACTGGGTATCTTTTTTTTTTTTTTTACCAAAATGTTTAATTTTTGTTATTTTTGCTCGTGGGCTTTGGTTCAATTCATTATATTATATTGTTTTTTTTCCCTGAAAAATGTTAATTCCTTGCTTGTCTTATACTGTAGTTGGTTTCTTGTGCTATAATAAACTGTAGATAAATGAACTTTAGCCTGCTGTTCCGACCAAATATTCTTAATACGTATGATGTCTGTGATTCTGTGAAATACCACTATAGTTCCCTTCCCCTATCACGTATCGACTTGCATTTTTGGAAGATTCCTTCCTCTTCCCCCCTTGCATCTTTACTTCGCAGTTTGTCTGCATGAGAGCTTACATGCTGGTCAGTTGTTTGTCAGATTGTTGTGTATTATCTTTTGATGTTGTTATTTTTTTCATGGATGGTATTTGACAATCTTCACGGGTGCTGTGGTAGGGTTGCAACTTAGCTGTTCAAAGAGATAACCGGAGATTCTTTTTCATTGACGTGCTTATGCTGCAGTGTCCAGGTGAGAAAATGAGGTATTTATGTTTGGTTCTTTTCATTCCCTTGATACTTTGTTCTTACCATTTGTTTGACAAAATTAAATAATGTAAGTGGATTCATTAAGATAGTTAGTATTTAATTGTTATCAGTGTGCCAAGTATTAACATTAGAAATTATTAATACAAGGTAGGGCTTTGACCTCTTCTTAGAAATTTTGCATTCCTCTTCAAGTACACAAATTTGTCCGGTCCTTGCAAACCACATATAGAAAAGAACTGCAAATATTGAACAAGTTTACAAATTGGTTGCTTCCAAATCTAAGCCTTCTATTTGTATCTACAAAAACTCCATCAATTTGTGTGCAAAACCACTGGTCAACAGAAATACAAAAAACTTTATTCATGCATTGATTGCATCAAGGCAGTATGAACACAATGCTGATTGTTTTTCAACTCTAACAGATCATAGCTAAAATATTGGGCATTAAGCTTTATATCTTCTCCTCACCTTTATCAGGTGATTCGTGTTGTCATATTGAACACAACAGACCTAATAAGGGCCTTAAATTTAGAGGGAGTTTTTGATTTCGAAGATATAGTAACCAAAGAGTCAAATCGTTGAGAATGCTAAGTAATTGGGAAAAAGGACATACTATGAAAATTTATAGAAGTTTCCAAATTTTGAGAGTGAAAATGAAGGTCAACCTCCTAAGTCAAAGAACTAGAAAATAATAGAGACACCAATAAATTATAGAAGCTTCCAAATTTTCATTCATTGACTTATGCCTTCCAGACTGTACTGGGTAGGGCGAATGGACAGGTATTTTTTGCCTCATTCTGCTGCATTTTGAAGCATCCTCTCTTGTCTTCATTGGGATGCTTATTAGAATCCTTTAACTGTTATGAGATTTAGATTATAATTTGCTTTCTTTTGAGTAGTAGTTTCTGTTTGTAGGTTGTCTGTATTATCCTGCTGTACATAAGTTACCTTTTTTTTTAAAATTAAATTTTGGTGCATGTCATAATTAAGGATTATCTGTATTGAATGGAAACAGTATTCTATATATGATTATCTATTTATCTATTATCTAGGATCAGTTCATACCACCTGATTGGTTTATTTAGAATCTGTCGGCTCGTTGGAGAAATCTCAGCCTCCTTGGAAGATAAAACCTATCTTAAAGAAATCTTTGATCCTAATGAAAGTGTTATAGTTATGATGCCACAGGTCTAAATTAGTGATTCAATTTAGCATCCAAGAGTACTTTTCCCATTTCTGTTTTCTGCGATAAGCTTTAAGTAAAATCTGTCTGGGTCTTATTTTGGCTTACAATTTAGACTTTTGAGGCTTATCCTAAATGTAATGAATTTAGGAACTAGGTGTAATTATTAATGTCTTTGCCACAGTTTATTAATGTCTACTTCTATTGTCTGATTATAGATTACTATGGCAGCACTAGTAAGAATTGTGTTTGTAGTCTTGTAAGCCAAATATCCTTCTTCTCTATTCTCCACTGCTGTTTAACATGTTGCTGCTGGCAGAAGAATGAAAGCCCTCCAAACTTTCTGTTCATCCTGACCTAATGTCTATTCGCCCACTTACTTGATTAAAACCCTTACCTTTTCCTTTTTTTTTTTTTTTGGCTCTGCATACTTTCCTATTTTTAAAATTCCTCTCACACATACACAAAACCAGCCAACCATATAATTACCAAACACTTCTTAGTTTTGATAAAAGAAGAAAATATTATTACTCAGAGGTAGAGAGTACAATAATGGATAATAAGATATCCTCAAGAAATTAAAAACAATTGCGAAGCAGAAAAGTAGAAAACGATGATGATGTAGGACAGCAGAAGGAATAGGATTTAATAGTATATGATTAAGGAAATCCATTGAAAATGCCAATAAACTGAGCACCAAAGTGAAGTCAAGTAAACACCCCTATCCCAAAACAAGGGTAAAGAAAAAGGCTTCTTAAGGATCCACTGATGACTAAACCTTGGACATAATACCCAAAATTAATCCCAAACCTGTGTCTGTGCCTAAACTTTGAAATCCTCAAGTTTGGAGCCATAATGTCTAAGGCCCAAAAGCAAAACGAGTAGCGCAAGCCATATCTTTTAGGTTTTGTAAATATTTCATACCATACATATCTTTTTTTTTTTTAACTGTTTTGTGCTTAAAGTGCAAGAAAGACCCTTCCCCCTTTTATGATTCGGTTCATGTTTAGATTAGCTTAATTTTGCACTTGAAAAAGCTTTTCAGCCAAAAGCTTTATCTGGAGTATTTTGATTATATAAGCATTTTTGAAAGCAAAATAAGTTAATACTAACATGCACTTTTATTTTTTTGCGACAATTTATCTTACCTTAAGGGCAATAAGGAAAATGAGAAATTTATATGGTATCTGATGGATTATATATATGACAGTAATATAAATGTTATTGATGACTAGATGAAGGAAAACCCAATCCCGATGGGCTTGCTGCTCTATTTGAGAAAATCGAAAGAGTGATCAACACATTACATCCAGACAGCACGAAATTTGTCACTATCATGATAGATGATATCTCTCTTCTTGAAGTTGCTGCAAATGGCTCTTCAAATGATGTTTTAGACTTCCTGCATTATTGCCATACGCTAACATCAGAATATGTAAGATAATATTAGCTTGACTCTTTTTTAAATGAATTTCGCTGTTTTTGTTCTTTATTTCTCTGTTCTTGTAACAGGGTTGTGCACTTGTTGCACTTGACCATAATGATATCTATTTGAATGGAGAGAGGCCTACCCTTATATTAGAGATGGAGTACCTTGCGGACATTTTGGTCAAGGCTGAACCATTGGCCACTGGTTTGGCAAAGGATGTGCATGGACAGGTATATTTGTATAATTCCATGTAAAATTTTCATATTTCAGCTATTTATTGCCATTGAGAAACTAAAATCTTTCTTGAATCTGTCTAATATACATCAGTATTGTTCATGGTTTCATTGGTTCCGGTTTGTGTCCTAGTTTTGTCAATCACAAAGTTATGCCCATTTAATCAAATCAATATTATTTAACAAATGTTGATATGAGTGTTTTGTGATTATGATCATAGTTAAACTTTTTATAATCCCAGTATCTGGACAGAGTTGTAGAAAGGAAGAATTTTCGAATGCATCCTGATAACATTGCATAGACTTAAGGACCAGGAGCAACGGGAGATAACAGTTTAGATAGCTGCTGAATTCCTAACCCATTTTTTTTAATGAATAAATAGTTTGCTAAAGACCTCTAGGGTTCAACAAAATTGCACAAGATTGTACAAGAGCATCCACTAGGGACAAACAAGAGGAAGAGATAGACAAATTAAACCAGAGGTAGAAAGCAACAAAGAGACTATACAATTTAGGAGACAACGATTGTAAAATTTCTACAAAAGGATAATTTTCAACCAGATAAATAGAGTAGAAAGCATAATCCTCTTCAGATTAGTGGTGGAAAGTACTTCCCCCTTAACATATTTCCTGTTTCCTTCAAACTGAATAGTCCACAGGATATATTCTTCTCCGAGCCTTTTTTTGTGATCTAGTTCACCCACTACACCCTCAAGCTCACAGAATGAAATTTGCTTGCATAAAATCTCACAACTGCCTTTTGACATGGGAGTGCAACTTTGTAATAAAAGATGCAGTTGCTCCTCCACTATAAATGGACATACAAGACCAATGTACTCCATTCTGAGGCTGTCTATGGTTAGAGTTTTGTGGCTGTAGTTTCTACTAAGAAAGACACTTTTAGGTCATTTTTATGATTAGTTATCAACCCTCATTGGTAGGCATCCACCAATTGCGATGCGCCTTACTTTGGTGATGGAGCAACCTATCTGTCTAATTTTTTCTGTACAAAAAAAAAAGGCCATTTTAGAGATTTTATTTAAACTAAAAGACACTAGAGAAGCTTTGCTTCTCCAGACAGACTTCCAAGAGTGATGAATGTCTGATGCACACTCAAACCTTGGAAGAAGCTTCTAACTGCGAACATACCTCTCTTCAACTTCAATCTGATAGAGATTGACACCTGCATTGGTGTTTCTGGCAGAAGAATAGAGAATCGGCAGCTCCTATCTTCCTATCATTAATAGCACTGACAAAACTGTCATTTCACATTATTTTATTCTGTTGAACCCTGCCACTACTGTTTTTCTCTTAGTAGTGGAATACACAGTACAGAATAGGAAATTTCTCCTTCTAAGGCAAGTCAAGATATCACTTGTTACTCCACATGTTCACCTTGTCTCCCTTACTCACCTTGAAGCTAAGAAAAGGTGTGAATTTACTCCAAACAATACCTTTGGCTTTCCAAACTTGGCCATAAGCACTTATTGCCATTTTCTTTACTGTCCATGAACAAGTCCTTGTATTTAAACTTAAAGTGTCTTTCTCCAAGAAGTTTCTTTTCCAAGGGCATAATGCCAATTTTTCTAGGAAGAGTCAATATTGTCTTGTGTTTACTTCTTTGGTCTGGATACAAACCAAATGACTTAACTTTCTCTTTTGACCAAAGGCAATTGAAGCTGAAATTCAAACGAAGGCAATATTAAGTTAGGAGTACATGAAAGAACTCTCTTTAGAGGACTAATCCTCTTTTCGTGGATCAGTAGTCTGTTTTCCTGCTTTCTATTCTCTTATTGATGCTTCAATATTATGGTCCATACATAAGGAGCTCCAAGGATAACACCTTGTATTTCATGGTCATTCATTCTGATTTACATCCCAGTGAGCACATTTCCCTGCCAATGCTACCTCACATTTGTTCTAATTGCTTCATGGGACCAAGGTGGCCCCAAAACACAGATGAGCATTTATATAATGCATTTGCTCTGCAGACCTTCAAAAGCAGTGATAGTTCTTCTGCTAGATCGTGTGAGACCTCAATTCCATTCTTCCAGCTTCCCATAATCCCAGCTTAACCCCACAAATTATCTATGATCAGTGGTGCTGTTAGTGCATGTGAGCTTTTCAATCCCTACAAAATAAAGAGAAAAAGGAGAAAAAGAAATCATTATTGTTTTTCTTCCCAATGTTAAATCTTGTAATGGTGACACTGCAACTGCAAATAGCTCATGCTTCTGTTGGACTGATTGCTAGGATGTTTGTTTTCTTTTTAAAATGATTTACTAAGCAACTACTGTCTGTAACTTTGGATTAGATCGCATCACATTAATTTTGCTTGACTATGTTTCATTATTCATATTTTCTTATGCAGTTGATGGTGTTAGATAAGGAAACGCAAAATCAACATGGAATTTCTCCCATTAAGATTCACAATTTTCACTTCAAGATCAAGGAAAATAGCATTGAGTACTTTTATCCTGGCACAAAAACCTAGTGCTGATCAAAATGCATTCACGGGCAGCTGTGTAATTTCGAAACAAAGAAATACTGCTCCTTTTATGTTGAGTTTTTGCTTTATTTGGAAGAAAGTGATTCATAAGGAGACAACTCATGTTGAGGAGACAACTGCATCCAGGGTGCAATGAAGTTGAGCCAAAATTGACAATAACTTGTTCGGCTTAAGGGTAGCTAGTCTTTGCTTGGTCAATCAAACAATACGTTTTTGTGACAGCTTAACGGTCTAAAACGGTGAAGCTGTTTCATAATATTAGTGTGTAAATTGACTTCCTGGTAATATGCTATATGAGCAAGTCAAATTGCGCAAGCGTTGCAGAAACTGTAGTAGTTGAAGTCATGGGGGGGAGCATATTTTGTTATAGCGCCGGGGCATATTTTGTTATAGCAACGCTATTCACCCAACTTTTTCTGCAACAATTTGTGTATTACTAGTGATTTGGCTGCACATGAACTTGATAGAAAATAGTTAAAGTGAATTGAGCTCCGGATGTAGCACAATGGCAGTTGAGCTCAATTTGTGATACAGAAGTTGCAGAAGTAGCAATAATTGTTTAACTTACACTTGACATGCGTTACTGATCAGGGCAATTTCATTTGAGCATTTCCTAGTAATAGTTTTTCAGCATCTCTATACTTGCTAGTAGGTCATGCTATGCTGATTAATAAGACATGCTATTTTAGATTAACTTTTAAAATGTTAAAAACATAATTTAAAAGCTAAGTAACACATGCTATTGTAAGGGATGTGGATTCATTCAAATTACTCGTATGAAAGATTGGTGGGCCCTATAATGGTGGATCTATTCACAGCAATTTATATTTTTGTCTCATCACATGACACAGTCATGTTTTAGAGACAATGGAGAGGATTCATAGTCTATTATAACATTTTAGACATTATTACCTGAATTTAAAAGCTAAGTGACTGTCACAGTTTAAAAGTTATTATCATAAAATAAGACGTGTCAACATAGGTTAGCTCAATTAGTTGAAGGGACTTTAATAAGACTTGCATTTCTTATATGCAAGGAGTCGAATTTTTTTAGAATTAGTAGTCTCACTCGATGATTATCATTCCTCAAAGATCTCTTGCGGTTCAAAGGTTAATTAAGTAGTCTCTTTTTAGAGAAAAAAAAAATTCCTTAGGTAATTTTTTGAGTGAACCTGTGCCTAACACTTACTGGCACCTTGATCAATAACACTAGAGTAACATATCTTTATTACTATTTTAATTAACAAAAAAAATCGTCAAAATAAGATGTGTTGAAACTTGAAAGGTGTAGAAAAAGAAATGTGTGTGAGTTATATTTTACCTAAAATAGTTTGATAAACATAATACATATCACAAAACATAGTAAATTGAACCTATGTACCTAACAAAATCAATTAAAGTTGTGTATTTTGAGACTGAAACCATGAGAAAAGAGAGAGAGAGAAAGTTAAAATAAAACTTAAAAGCTCTGCCTCTAGAAACATGTGGAATAGAAGAAAGCAGGGTCAAGCAGAAGTTTATTTAGTCTTTTATTAAGTTCAAGGAAAGCATCCTCTTGTACATCTTATCCATTATGAGAAAGTACAAGATTTTTCATAATCTGAGCTTCATGCAGCAGATGAACTAGCTTTCACGAATACAACCCTGAATGGATTCTCCTCAGTCACAACCAAACGTCTCTTTCTATTCTCGTCAATGTAAATCCCGATATCTCCGCAGGTAACACTGGAATGAGGACAGAACACAATCTTATAGTCACGTAGTGCATATTTCTCAATTTTAAACCAACCTGCCACGGCATTTTCAAGACCAGTAATTTTCACAGACCATCCTACTGGTAGTTCCTCGACAATAGTCCACTTTGATGGTGTTTCCGCACAACGGGGTATTGCAATAAATGCAATATCCAAAATAAGACCTGTTTTGATAATGGCAATTCTATATGGTGATGAAATTCTTAATGGCAGCCCATTATAGACCTCAATGGGAGATTGCACAACAGTAAGTGGGCAAGTTTCATTTCCAGTGGTGGCTAGTTCTAGTCCACCACCGGTTCCTACAAAAATTGGCAAGATATAGTATGTGCCACCATTTCGTACTGGCTCGCCATTTATGTCAACCACAACATCAGCTGTGGCTGAAGGAAGGTGCGAGGTGAAGGCACAAAGAAGGAAGAGGGTGAACAAGGCAAGCTTCATTTCTTGGGCTGGCTATGAAAGGCTTTCTTTGACGCTGTGGTGCTTAAAAGCAAAGTTAAAACGTTATGTCTTTTCAGACACGTGAAAGTTATGATTAGAAAAGAGTAGATAACAACGAATAGTTAACAATGCTAATCACACACTTGTTTTCCAACAACTGATCACGTTCGCTACAGATGTGGCTGTGTTAATTTTGACAATAAACAATTTAAGCGAGTAGTCGGATACAGTAATGTGTGTTTTGGGAGTGAGGAAACTTGAACTGGCTAGAGTGGACAGCATCTTTTGATGCCATAATTGAGTTTGCAAATAGAAAACATAAATATATATATATATATATATATATATATATATAGAGAGAGAGAGAGAGAGAGAGAGAGAGAGAGAGAGAGAGAGAGAGAGAGAGAGAGAGAGAGAGCATAGTAGTGCAATTATAGAAGAGTTTGCATCAAGATTTTTTAAAACGTATGATATAATTTAGAGAGTAAAGTGTACACCAATAATTATTAATGTAATAATCAACCATTTATATTTTTATAATGTAAAAGCTCATAAATAATATATATGAGAGAACTCATTTCTTTGATTTCTCATGAGAAGTAGAAGATCCAAATTTATGTATTCTACAACAACAATCAACTTTTTCTTATTAAGTAGAGTGACTACATGGATCAAACAATATCAATGAATTCTATGGAAAAACCAAACTAAAAAAATATCATCATGTAAAGTAGATTTTAAATAAAGAATACTCAAAAATATGGAATTACTTTCTGACCAAAAAAAGATTATACTGTGATAGCTTTAATCGAGTCTTGGTAGGAAGAGATATATATCCTTGTGTAGTTGTATGCAGCTTTATTCAATGTTTCCGTGTAAAATTTTGAAGGTAGCACATTTCTCAACATTGATTTTTTTTTTTTTACAGATATCCTTATAACAGGACTAGGATTGCAAAGGGAAATATTCACTGAACATGTCTACTTTAGATTGGACATTATTTCACTGCAATACCAAACAAAAGAAAGTAAAAGAAAACTCTCCTTTGGACCATGTTGAAACCATTTTTTATGGTTATTTCCATGTGCTTTGTATGAAAGAAAACAAAACCAAGAGAAAGGAAAGAAAAGTGATACAATTTCCATGGGCCAATATTGCCTAGGCCAATCCATTAACGCAATGCATTGATATGAAGTAGAATAAAAAATGTAGTCATAAACGTGTCGTACATTCAATGTTTGTTGTTAGGCCAAGGTGTCACGTGAATACCTTAAACCTTTCAAAGAAAAACATTGTTAATTAAGGAATTAACGACAATAATTCATTTAATTGATAAGTATTTACTTATTGCAATAAATTTAAGAGTATATATACAACAATATTTGGTAAACTAAAAGAAGGATGAAAAAATTATTAAATTGCTGAGAATTAATTGTATGAGTAATTTTGTTCTTGAAAGAAAATGAGGAGACGTTAATTTAATTGTATAAATATATAAAAATAATGTTAAATGTAAATATATAGATGTGATATAAATATATAAAAATAATGTTAAATTTATTTGTTGTGTATTCATTTTCCTGAGAAAACACTTACTAGAATTTCTTGAAAAACAGTGAGAATGAAAGGAGATGAGTGTGTGTGACGTGAGAAAAGAGACAGGAGTAAAGAGAAAGAAACAAAGTCAAAAAGGGAAGAAGTAAAAGACATAGTTTCAGAAACGAAAGAAGGCCTAATTAATAACTTATGCCGGTAGAAATTATTGGAACCCAACAAAAAAGCAGGTAAATGAAAGGATGAAATGTACTTACAAATGTCGGAGCGTGTTTCATCTGGGTATTTTATCAACAGACTTCAAAAACGTGTTTGTTTGAGTTTCGATGAAAATATTTTTTAGAATATTTATTGAAATGAAACTAAATACTATTACCAAAAACATAATGAAAGTAAATACGAAAATTATAAGATATTGCTTTTATTATTTTCTGATCAAAATGTCATAAATATAAGAAACGTGAAATTTAAATGCGATAATAACTTTGTCATTATAACATATTTGTCACTTAACTTTATTTTAAGTTTTATTTTTATTCTATAATTATATTTTATTTTATTTTCATTTAAAATCTAATCAAACTTATTAAATTCGTCCTAATCACTAATACTGTCACAAATGTTAATGCGGCATGCTGTCTTGAAATCCTATGTAAGCACAAGTACATAACTGGCACTGTCCTAATAAGATTTCTTTTTTGTTTTGTTGAATTAATTGTTATGACGAAGTTAATAAGTTTTATACAAAAAATTACAAGACCTTTCATAGTTAGTGCTTCATTCAGCAGATTTTGAACTAGTTTTCATATACAACCCTGAATGGATTCTTCATGTACGCCAAATGACAAAGATGAAGAGTATATAGCATTGAAGAATAATACTAATTAATCACACAGTTGGTCTCCAACAACTGATCACTGCCAGTATGGCTGTATTTAGTTTTCACAATAAATAATTGAAGTTAGTACTCAGATGCAGTAATGTGTGTATGTGAATGAGGAAGTTTAGACCGGTTAGAGTGGACAACTTCTTTGGATACCATTATGGAATTTGAAAATGGAAGAAACTTATAGAGCACAATAGTGCAATTATAGAAAAATGGTATTGGGATCATGATTTTTTAAAGTGCATGATGTAATTTAGAGAGTAAAGTTTAGATCGATAAATATTGATGTAACAATTTATGTTTTTATAAAATAAAAATTCTTGTATAACAAATCATAGATATGTGAGAAATCAGTTCTTTGATTTCTCATTAGAAGTAGAAGATCCAAATTTATGAATACTACAACAATAACTATCAAGATTAAGTGAAGTTGATATTACATGGATCAAATTAAACACGTCGTTTAGTTCTATCAAAAAATCAAATTAAAAAAAATATCATTATCTAAACTAATTTAGAAAAAGAATATATTAAAAAATATATGGAACTAGTTTCTGATCAGAAGAAGATTATATAATGTGATAGCTACCGAGTCTTTGTTGGAAGAGATATCCTCGATCAGATGCAGCTTTATTAAGTTTTTCCATGTAAAATTTTGTAGGAAGCATTAGTCAACATTCAGTGTATTTTTCCTTTTTTCTTTTTTTGTTTTTGTTCTTTGGGTTAGTCTTTTGCTAGTTAAAATTGATGTTTATAATCAAAACAACATAGCAAAGCATCTTGTAGTGTATTGATACGGACTAGGATTGCGGAGTGTAAATATTCACGGGAACTAATATGCAGGTGTACTTAGCTTGGGAGAGGGGCTTTAGAAAGCTGGTCGTGGAATCTGATTCAACATAAGCCCTTGCTTAATTAATGAAGCTGATACTCGCTAGTTTAAAATAAATAAATAATTCTTATAATTTTATTTAATTTAAATTTTAATTTTTATAATTTTTGTTAAATATTAGTCTCTATAATTTTACTTATTTAGATTTTAATTTTTCATAAATTAATATTTTAATAATTAAAAATTATAAAAACTAATTATTTATAAAAAATAGAGAATAATACTTTATTTAATAAAAATTATAAGGACTAAAATTTAAATAAATAAAAAAATATTAAGACTACTATCTTAATAATAAAAATTAAAATTTAAATAAATAAAATTATAAAAATTAATATTATAAAAATTATAAAAATAAAAATTTAAATTGAATGAATTATAAAAATTAATTATTTATTTTAACCTAATAGTTTACATTTCTACGGTAATATACTAGAGGAGATTGGCAGGTGTTTTTGAAGCATACCAGACTTGAAAGCAACATGTGTGCATATGCCTTGGCCGAAACGGGTTCACGGTCATACACAGACCTCTGCATACTGGAGCAATTTTCCACGGGTTTTTAATTTGCTACTACTTAGCGATGCTTTGCGTATTTTTTTAATTTCCCTCGGTTGTAATTTTCTTTCCTTTGTACAAAACAAAAAATTCACGGAAACAACTTTTTGATTGGACATTATTTCGGTGCAATACCAAAAAACAAAGGCTGAAACAAATAATTTTCTATAGGTAACTTTCGTGTGCTGTGTATGAAAGAAAACAAAATAAGAAAAGATACCCAAAAAAAAAAACAAAGGCTGGAACAAAAATAATATTCTATGGGTAACTTTGGTGTGCTGTATATCAAAGAAAACAAAATAAGAAAAGACAAGGGAAGAAAAACGAAACAATTTTCGTTGGCCTATATTGCCTAGGCCAGTCCATTAATGCAATGCATCGATATGAGGTAGAATACAAAAACGTAAAGCCGTGAAAAACGTGACGTGCGTTCTCGATGAAGCTAATATTTGTGGGCCAATCAAACCATTTTGAACCTCGTTGGTTCGAACAGCTCTTCTACTTCTTCGATTCTAGACCAATTTTCTCGTCGATGTTTTGTATGGCTAGATTGGACTGAAATAGCGATCGATTCACGGTCCAACTGGTTGGTTTGATTTGATTTCATAACCTTGATAGAAATAGAAATAGGCTTGAAATTGGGTTCGGTTAAATTTTAATAGAAAATGTTTCTAAAAAAATGTTTTTAAGAATGGGACTATTTCTTGAAACAAAAAATAATAATTTATATCATTTTCTTGTCAAAATATCAAAAAATGTCATAAATAGTTTTAGGTAAGTGACTATGACAGTTTAAAAGGTATCATCAATAAGATGTGTCGATGTGAGTTGGTTCAATTGATTGAGGAGATCATGATAAGACTTTTGCATTCTTCATGTATAAGAACTTGAATTTTTCTTGCATTAGTGATCTCACTTGCTGATCACCCTTCCTTCTGAAAGATCTCTTGGTGCTTAAAAGTTAGTTGAGTAGTATCTTTTTGGAGATGAAAGAAAAATCCTTAAGTAATTTTTTAGGCGGATATTTGCTTGCCTCTTTTGGAATTCTAAGCATGCCGTTAGCGCTTTAACTGGTAATATTAAGCAAGGTCAAGCAGAAGTTTATTTAGTCTTTTATTAAGTTCAAGGAAATCCTCTTGCACATCTTACACACTATATATGAAGTACAAGAGTTTTCACAGTCAGTGCTTCATGCAGCAGATGAACTAGCTTTCACGAATACAACCCTCAATGGATTCTCCTCATTCACAACCAAACGTCTCTTTCTATCAGCGTCAAAGTAAATCCCAATACCTCCGCAAGTAACACCGGAACGAGGGCAGAACACAATCTTATAGTCATGTGACTCACGTAGATATTTCTCAATTTTAAACCAACCTTCGAGGGCATTTTCGTAACCAGTGATTTTCACAGACCATCCTACTGGTAGTTCTTCGACAATGGTCCACTTTGATGGTGTTTGGGCACAACCGGGTACTGCAGTAAATGCAATATCCAGAATAAGACCTGTGTTGATAATAGCAATAAAATGAGGTGATGAAATTGTTAATGGCAGCCCATTAGAGACCTCAAAAGGAGATTGCACAACAGAAAGTGGGCAAGTTTCATTTCCAGTGGTGGCTAGTTCTAGTCCACCACCGTTTCCTACGATAGTTGGCAAGATATAGTATGAGCCACCATTTTGAAGTGGCTCGCCATCTATGTCAAGCACAGCATCAGCTGTGGCTGAAGGAAGGTGCGAGGTGAAGGCACAAAGAAGGAAGAGGGCAAACAAGGCAAGCTTCATTTCTTAAGCTGGCAATGAAAGGCTTTTTGTTGAGTTGTGTGGTGCACAAAAGCGTGGCCAAAAGGTTCTATTTATAGATGTGACGACCTAAGTGTTTTCTAGGTTCAACGATAGATGCTTGCTTGAAAAATGATAAAGATATATATTGAGTCTTTTTCAGACACGTGAAAGTTATAATTGGAAAAGACAAAAGAGTACATATCAATGGATAATACTCATCGCACAGTTGTTCTCCAGCAAGTGGCCACCATCTCTTTCACTGCAACTGTAGGTGGCATGTATCTAATTTAGAGATAATTAAGAATTTAATGAGTACTCAAATACAGTACTGGGTGTGTTTGAGAGTGAGAAAGCTTAGACTGGTTAGAGTGGATTCTTTTGATATCATGATAGATTTTCCAATAGGAAGAGACATGTGTAAAGGACGGTAGTGCAATTATAGAAGAGTGACATTGGGGTGAAAGATTAATTTTTTAAAGTGTATGATATAATTTAGAGAGGAAAGTTTATATCATACTTATATAATTATATTGTAATTTATAAGGTTAAGGATGTTTAATTATTGACAGTCCTAATTTTTCTATCAAAGTAGTACTAGCAACATTAGTACAACTACCTCCATCAATAATCAGACTACATGTCTTGTTTTGCACGTGACATCTAGTATGAAAGATGTTTTCTCGTTGCACCTCTTCATAGTCTTTGACCTGCACGCTTAAAGCTCTTCTTGCAACCAACAATTCTCTTTCGGCTGCATATTCTTCCTCATTCGCATCCTCCAATGGTGGCATAGAGTCGGGCTCTGATTCATCGTCGGTTTCAATCTCACCATTATCTCGTATCACTATGACTCTTTTGTTCGGGTATTGGCTTGCTATGTGACCCCTGCCTTGACATTTGAAACACTTAATGTCACGATTTCGAGATGTGAAAGGGTTGGATTTACCTTAAGAACCATGGCTGGTTGTTTCTTGTTTTGGTTCAGTTTTGAGTTTTACAGCTGGCTTTTCTTCTTTCTTTACATAACTCAGTTTCCATAGAGAAGAATTCGAACTATGTACTGCACGTGTACCACCCCTTCTCTTGAGCTGTTGCTTTATTTTGATGGCCATGTGCACCATGTCTTTCAACTCCACATAACGCTACATCTCCACCTTATCATGAATTTCTTAACTTAAGTTATGTAAAAACCTTGTCATAGTAGCCTCTCGGTCTTCTTCTACATTAGCCCGAATCATAACAATCTCCATCTCCTGATAATAATCCTCCACACTCCGGTTACCTTGTCTAAGGCTTTACAGTTTTTGGTACAACCCTTGATAGAGAAATGGTTGGGTACAAATCGTCTTCTCATCACTATTTTCATCTCTTCCCACGTATCAACCGAACGCTCTTTATTCCACCGCCTGTTCAACACTAACTGATCCTACCAAATAATAGCATAATCAGAAAATTCAATAGCAGCAAGTTTTACCTTCTTTATCTCGGAGTAGTTGTGGCAATCGAACACCAACTCCACCTTCTTCTCCCATTCAAAATAGGCCTCCGGGTCATTCTTTCCTTGAAATAAAGGAATTGTTATCTTAATACTGCCCAAGATTGTTATCTTTTCAGTTCCTAACTTCCCTAAACCGCCCATATCTCCTAGGACTACCCACTGAATTTTGATCTTTACTTCTCTATCAAAACCAGTCTCATAATACTCGTCGTCCTCATCCCTTACTTCCCTCGGTTGAACTCTTTCCCTCCTAAGCACATTATGAACGTTTTGCACCTGCGCTATGCATTCATTCTCTACACCCTATCCAACCGTTCATGCACCTGCTCCAATTCACTCCTCATCATTCTTTTCGTCTCTTCCACCATAGGCTTCATGAGAATAACTTCGGATCAGCCACTCCTTCAGTACTATCACCACTGTTATGTGACATTGTTGATATCAGTAAAATAAGGTTAGGAACAAAATGTAATGGATCTCACGACACTCCCTCACGTGTTTCACTCAGAGAATGATTTACTTGATTTCACTCGTATTTCACTCAAAACAATTTAGTTTTTACCCTCTAATATGCTCACCACTCTTGCCTCTTTCCACTCGATATTTCTCTTTCAACTCTTTTTAAACTAATAAGACAATATTGAATTACTTGTAGCAATTCAAAAGTGAAAATACCAAGGACAACATAAATACGAAGAAATAACAACTAATGAAGTTTTCAGAAATATGAATTTTTTTTTTGACAAATTTTTTTTTGGATGAATTTTTTTTTTGGACGAATTTTTTTTCTTTTTCTTTTTTTTGTTTTGTTTTGTTTTTGTTTTGTTCTTTTTTTTTTTGAAAACCCTGGGCAAAAATCAATGGAAAGATGAAAAAAAGGATAAACAAACATGATTTAGAACTGAAGCTCTGATAACCAAATGATGCGAACCTCGCTAAGAATAACGAAACTCGTCAACAACTAAGATACCATGACCGTCTACAATCAGATTTTTAGATGGAAAACCTCACACGTTACCTATGCAGAAGTAAGAACCTTGATATGTTGAAGATGCCACAAACGGTGGTAGAAATTCCGTTTGATAAATCGAATTGTGAATGCCACGGAATGATTCCTATAAGTTCGAATAGTTCTTCAAAGAACCAAAGAGAAACTCTTAATTTTTGTGAATAAAATTGTGTTGTTTCTTTCATTCATATACGTCTTTAAATAGGTTGATTATAATAAAGGAAAGTATCTGATTAAATCAATCAGTCTTAACAAATAAAAAAAATATCTGATTAAATCAATCAGCCCTAGCAAATAAAGGAAAGTATCTGATTAAATCAATCAGATAAAGAAAAGTATTTAATTGAATTAATCAGCCCTAACAAATAAAGAAAAAATATTTGATTAAATCAATCAGTTCTAACAAATACAAGAAAGCATTTGATTAAATCAATCAACCCCCAAACATGTAGATTTACTGCTGCAATTAGGTTGGGTTTGAATCACATTGATACTTCTTTGTTGAAAACATGTGTTATATTCAATGGACCGTAAATTTAATTGAGACCATATTTATTGAATCAGTCCGTTGAGCGCTTCCTTAAATTTCTTTGCCCAACCTCTCATACCTAAGCTAACTAGAACTTAGAACAGATCCTTTAATATCGTAACTTCATTTGCATCAATTATAATCTAACATTTTAAAGTGTACGTAATATTTCAGTATTTGTATTTTTATGTATCCTATATGCGTTGTATCTGGGGCGAGAATTGAAAATTGGTTAGACACCTATCAAAGTGATTTAATTTATATTTTATTTTATTAAATTTAATTTATTTATTATACAAATCAGATATATGTAATTAAACTTTTATAAAAATTTGTTTAGTTAAATAGACTAAATTTAAATTATTAAAAAATATATATTTAATTTAATAATTTAGTTTTTATATATATATATATATTAAAATTAAAAAATTATAATATTTATATTATTTATTTTTATATATTTATATAATTAATTAATTTTAACTTAATTTTTTATATTTTTTATTAAAAAATTCAACTGAACTCTTAAAAAAAATTATATTAAATAATAAATCAGACTCATATTCAATATAATATAAAACAAGACATATCTTCTTAAAGAAAATTTAATTTAATCTATTTTTATTTTTAATTATATTTTATATTTTTATTAAATAAATTATTATAAATTTAAAATTTAAGAAATTAAATAAATAAAATTAATTTTTAAAAATAAAAATAATAAAAAATGTAAATAATTTTTACTCTTAATTAAACTTGTCTGTTTAGCGCATTCCTCAAACCTCGACCGTGTTGGTATGAATCAATGTCCATTATTGTTGTATATAAACGAGGGATTAGAGAGGTTCCTTCCAATCTGAGTCGTTTTGGATCTTCTTGAATGAATTAATTTTCACGTGACAAAATTCTGCACATAAGACGAGAGAAAGTGTGGATTTAAGATATCAGCAGTGGCAGGTCTTGTCATGTGCTCTCCACTGTGGGCATTATGTGGTGAAGACGACAGAAGGAGTACTGCTGCTAAAGGTTATAGACTAGCTTTATTTCTAGGTCTACTAGACTAGTCAGGTGGCTTGAATTTTAAAATGTAAAAATAATTAATTGGACAAAAGTTTAACATTTATAAAATAAAAAAAAATTATTGTAAAATTTTAAAGTATTAATAAATATATATTTTAAGTTTTTAAAAAATTTATATAAATTTTATGTTAATAATTTAAAATTAATGATAAAAATACCTTTTAAAAATACATTTAATTTATGGACAAGTGCTATGTGGTGAAGACAAATAAAGTAGTATTGCCGCTTAAGATCAATATATACCAATCTTCAATTCATAATTTCATGTATGCTAACAATTTCATGCCAAGGTTGACAAATAAAATAGTTAAAAAAATTTTAAATTTAATTTTTTGTGTAAAAATTTTTGTTAAATTATTAAAAAATTTAATTTATATAATAAATATCTAAAAAATTCAATATATAATAAAATGTGTTTGAATAATTGTATAAAAAAATTTACACTAAATAAATCCAAAAAATAATTGGATAAGTATCAAATAAACATGTAGCGACGTCAAAAATTATAATCAAACACATAAGAGTGTGCTATGTTAGCATTGGATTCTTATGTCTCATGCAGTGGGGGAACTTCTTTATGACAAAGGAGTCATGCTCCCAACATTTTTACAAAATTTTAGTAATATATATATATATATATATATATATATATATATATATATATGTATTAAAAAATATTAGACCCTTAAATATAATGTATAAATTATAAGAATTTTTTATATAAATTTTATTCTTCTTAACATTTATATTTATTGAATTCCTGACTAATTATTCTTGGACTAAATAAGTGCAAACTTATATATCTCATTGTTACTTTTATTAAAAAAACCATAATTATTATTACAGACCAACTCCATTTTGTTGTTTTATGAGAAACCATATTCATATTGTTTTATTATTGTGCTTTGTCAAGCATCATAACAAAAGTCTCAAGACATAGTTAATGGTATACATTTAATTTATTCTACGAAAACATTTACTCAAAACATAAGATGTTTCAAAGGAGTTAACTGAAAAATGTAACATAATTTTTGTGAGCATGATATTAAATTTTAGTACTGCCTTCATGGCTTTATGTAGTAAGCAGGCATGCTCTTATCACCAAAAAGATTATATCACACTAGAGAATTATCTTATATATATTTAATATTTATTTAGGCTCCCCAAAATTATAGTTGAAGCTCCGCCACGGGTCTCAGAGAAATCCCATGTTTTTATCAATGTTCGTACTTCTTAACTTTCAAGTGACTAAAGATTGCGTGAACAAATTAAACTGGAACACACACCATCTTTAATACTAAAATTAGAAGACTAAATTATTTTTGGAGAAAAAATAAATAAATAATGGTCCCAATTTAGACATATATATGAGTTTATTCTTAGGATATTTCTAATAAATTATGTTTTCCGGATAGTATTATTCATTTCGACCAAGTCATTGAATGTTTTATTCTTGCCAATCATATGGAAAGTTTTTGCTTAGTGCATGTTTGTTTGAGATTTTTCTTAACATAAATTCACTTTTCACCATTCCAAATACCACTTTTACAAGAAGCAAAACTTTTAGCTTCTTTCCAACGCTTCTCCAACGTCCGTTTGGAGTTTAAAACAAACATAGCATTAGTCACATTTAAAGACAGAAAAGTTTCTGTGAGCCTTTGGCTCTTCACCGAACAACTTGAGCCAATTGCTTAAATTAAGGGTAGAACTAAATAAAATTAAAACGGAGTAAGAATGAAATTACATATAAGCAAGAAATGGAAAAGTCTTAAAATATTTCAAGTTTTTTAACATTTGCTACTCACTTTAGTACTTCACACGGTGGTTATACTTTAAACCCATCAAAGTCTAGCTAGCTAGCCTTGTAATTATTATGCTTCCTTTTTTTCTATTTCTTTACCTTTTTCTCTTTTGCTATATATATATATATGTATGTATGTATAAACCAGCGCATGATTGACAACAAAAGGAAGAAGGTACTAGAAAAGTGGAATACGTACAAGAAAGCAACTTCAAGCAGCCGAAGTTTATTTATTTATTAGTCTTTCAGTAGGTGCAAAGATATCCTTGCACATCTTACACACTATGAGAAAATACAGGATTTTTCATAGTTAGTGCTTCACGCAGCAGATATCGAATCAACTTTCTTGAATATAATCCTAAACGGATCCTCCTCATTCACAACCAAACGTCTGTTTCCATCATCGTCAATGTAAATCCCAAGATTTGCGCAGGTAACACTGGTATCAGAACAGAACACAAGCTTATAGTCACTTCCATATTTCTGAATTTTAAATTTACCTGCCACTGCATTTTCGTAACCAGTAATTTTCACAGACCATCCTTCCGGTACTTCCTTGACAACGGTCCACTTCGATGGTGTTTCGGCGCAAACGGGTACCGCATCAAATGCAATATCCACAAGATAACCTGTTTTGATAAATGCAATTCTAAGTGGTGATGTAATTCTCACTGGCAGCCCTCTGGAGGTCTCAGAGCGAGCTTGCACAACAGAAAGTGGGCAAGTTTCATTTCCAATGCTGGCTAGTCCTAGTCCTCCACCCTTTCCTCTGAAAGCTGGCAAGATATAGTATGCGCTTCCACCATTTGAAACCGGCTCGCCATCTACGTCAACCACAGCTGTGGCTGAAGGTAGGTGTGTGGTGAAGGCACAGAGAAGGCAGAGGGCAGACAAGGCAAGCTTCATTTCTTAGGCTGGCTATGAAAGGCTTTTTGTTGAATTGTGTGGTGCATAAAAGCGTGGCCAAAAGGTTCTATTTATAGATGTGGCGACCTAAGTGTTTTCTAGGTTCAACGGTAGATGCTTGCTTGAAAAATGACAAAGATATATATTAAGTCTTTTTCAGACACGTGAAAGTTATAATTGGAAAAGACAAAAGAGTACATAACAATGGATAATACTCATCGCACAGTTGTTCTCCAGCAAGTGGCCATCTCTTTCACTGCAACTGTACGTGGCAAGTATCTAATTTAGAGATAATAAAGAATTTAATGAGTACTCAAATACAGTACTGGATGTGTTTGACAGTGAGAAAGCTTAGACTGGTTAAAGTGGATTCTTTTGATATCATGATAGATTTTCCAATTGGAAGAGACATGTGTAAAGCACCGTAGTGCAATTATAGAAGAGTGACATTGGGGTGAACGATTAATTTTTTGAAGTGTATGATATAATTTAGAGAGGAAAGTTTATATCATACTTATATTGTTTAATTTTTGTCCCAAATTCCTAATTTACCAGACATGATAGTTGTATTATTCTTAAGAGTATATACAATTTATTTAATATATAAATTATGAAGTGTCCTACGTAAAGCGGCCACGTCAACTGGTATAGAACGACGTCACCATATTTGTAATATTCTAAACTTTTTTTTTTTTTAGAGTCTTCTCATTTTTTCCTTTTCAATAATTAATATTTAGTACTCTCATATTATTATTTCATATTCTTCCTATTTCTTCATCAATTCACAACTTTTATCATTCCCTCATTTTCTCCTTCTCTTTTTTTATTTACATGCACCGAGCATTGGTTAGTTCTCACGTCTTTTTTAAATTGCTTACAAGGCTTCAAAATAGAGAAGAATTGCTGTTCGAAAATGAACTGTGTGATCAGTTCTTAAGAGTTGAGATACTACCACGTACACATTATTGGAAGCATATCAAGGGCATAAAACATCCAAAATATCTCGAGGCATCTTGGACCACATCGACTAGCTAGAACGGTCTTACGTTGCTCGTTTGCATTTTCCTCCACACACAAATCAAACAAATTCAACTTGTCAGTTAGCATATATATCCCCCAAATCTGGATCGTATTGGGAAACATTGTCCACGGTTGTCGTAAACAAGTGAAGATCAACGAGATTCTATTCAATCTGAGTAGTCTTGGTTCTTCTTCAATGAACTAATGTTCACGTGACAAAATTCTGCGGATAACCAGAGAAAGTGTGGATTTAAGATGTTAGCGGGTCTTGATCAAGTTGAGAGGCATGCTCTCCAACCATAGAATGCCATCTCTTCTTCTGTGTCATGTCGTGTTCTTTGTGGTCCCATCATATATCTAATGGCATTCAGTGATGATGCCAAAAGCATTAGGAAGGAGAGTGCATATGGATTTATGAGCATAAGATCGCAAACTAGTGGATGTAATAAAGCTTTGAACTATGGAAAATGTTTGTATCCTTTGTAATTAATTTAAAATTTAAGAAATTAAAAAAATTAAATTAAATTTTAAAAAATATAAATAGTAAATAATGTAACTTTTAAGGACTCAATTTTTACTCTTAATTAAACTTGTCTCTTTAGCATATCCCTCAAACCTCGACCGTGTTGATATATGAATCAATGTCCATTGTTGTTGTATACAAACGAGGATTAGAGAGGTTCCTTTCAATCTGAATCGTCTTGGATATTCTTGAATGAATTAATGTTCACGTAACAAAATTCTGCATATATATAAGACGAGAAAAAGTGTGGATTTAAGATGATAGCAGGTCTGGTCATGTGCTCTGTGGTCCTCTCAATTATGGGCATTATGTGGCGAAGACAAACGAAGGAGTACTGTTGCTAAAGATCGACATATACCAATGTTCAGCTTTTTTTTTTTTTTTCTGTTCATGTACCAATGTTCAGTTCATAACTTCATATATGTTAACAATATCATGCCAACGTTGAAAACAAAAAAAAAAAGAGAAAACAGTAAAAAAAAAGCAGTATCAGAATAAAAATTTTTACACTATTATATAATTATTTGTTATCAAATTATTAAAAAAATTAATTAAAATAATAATTACTTAAAAAATTAAAAATTTAATAAAATATGATTGAATAATTATGTTAAAAAACTTTACACTGATTAAATTCAAAAAATAATTGGATAAGTATCAAATAAATATGATGTGAGATTAAAAATTATAGTCTAACACTTTAAAGTGTACTATGTTAGCATTGGATTCTTATGTCTCATGCAGTGGGGGAGCTTCTTTATGACAAAGAGGAGTCATGCTTTCAACATTTTTACAAAATTTTAGTAATATTTCATTGTTTGTTTGTATGAGAAAAAAATATTAGACTCTCAATTATAATTTACAAATTATATGCACATGATATTAAGATGGTTAAGAGGAGTTATTGATATTTTTGTGAATATGTTATTAAAATTCTTGACTTTAATACTACTTTTTATGTAATAAACAAGTGTGTTCTCATCACCAAGAATACTACATCACACTCTAGAGAATTATCTTTTATATATATATATATATATATATATATATATAAAAGATAATTCTCTAGAGTGTGATGTGTGTGTATATATATATATATATTATATTTATTTAGGCTTCCCCAAAATTTTAGTTGAAGCTCCGCCACTGGTCTCATGGAGAAATCCCATGCTTTTATCGATGTCCATACTTCTTGACTTTCAAGTGACGAAAGATTGCGAGAACAAACTGGCACACACCATCTTTAATACTAGAATTAGAAGACTAAATTATTTTTGGAGAAAAAAGAAAAAACAATGGTCCTAATTTAGACTTATATATATGTTTATTCTTAGTACGTTTGTAATTATTTATGTTTTGCGGACAGTATTAGTCATTTCGACTATCATTGAATGTACTTTCATTCTTGCCAATGATATGTGTAAGCTTTGCTTAGTCACATTTAAAAACAGAAAAGTTTTTGTCAGCCTTTGCTCTTCACCAAACAAGTTGAGCAAATTGCTTAAATTAATGGTGAAACTAAATAAAATTAAACTGGTGTAAGAATGAAATTACATATAATTAAGCAAGAAATGGAGTAAAGTTATCAAATATTTCAAGTTTTTCACATTTGCTACTCACTTTAGTACTTCATTCACACATTGGTTATACTTTTAAACCCATCAAAGTCTAGCTAACCTTGTAATTATTATGCTTCCTTTTTCTTTATTTCTTCACCTTTTTCTCTTTTGCTCATCTCATATATGTATGGATATAAACCAGCGCGCATGATTGAAAACAAAAGGAAGAAGGTACTAGAAATGTGGAATACAAGAAAGAAACTTCAAGCAGCCAAAGTTCATTTATTTAGTCTTTTATTAAGGGCAAGGATGGTACTATCCTTGCACGTCTTACACACTACGAGAAAATACAAGACTTTTCATAGTTATTGCCTCATGCAGCAGAGCTTGATCCAACTTTCTTGAACATAACCCAAAACGGTTTCTCCTCATTCACAACCAAACGTCTGTTTCCATCGTCGTCAATGTAAATCCCAAGATTTCCGCAGGTAACACTGGAATCAGCACAGAACACAAGCTTATAGTCACTTTCGTATTTCTCAATTTTGAATTTACCTGCCACTGTATTTTCGTAACCAGTAACTTTCACCGACCATCCTTTTGGTGCTTCCTTGACAAGGGTCCACTTTGATGGTGTTTCGGCGCAAAAGGGCAATATAGTAAATCCAATATCCACAAGATAACCTGTTTTGATGTAAGGAATTTTAAGAGGTGATGTAATAATTAATGGCCGCCCTCTAGAGAGCTCAGAGCGAGCTTGCACAACAGAAAGTGGGCAAGTTTCATTTCCGACGCTGGCTACATCGAGTCCCCCACCCATTCCTCTGAAAAACTGGCAAGATATAGTATGCCCTAATTCCACCGTTTGCAACCGGATCGCCATCTGTGTCGTACACAAAATCAGCCGTGGCTGAAGGTAGGTGTGAGTGAAGGCACAGAGAAGGAAGAGGGCAAACAAGGCAAGCTTCATTTCTTAGGCAGGCTGTGAAAGAATTTTTGTTAAGTTCTGGCGCATAAAAGCATAGCTAAAAGGTTCTATTTATAGATGTGACGACCTAAGCGTTTTCTAGGTTCAATTATGCTTGCTTGGCAAATGACAAAGATGTATGTTCATGTTTTTTTCAGACACGTGAAAGTTATGATTGGAAAAGACAAAAAGAGTAGATGACAATCAATAATAATACTGATCACATAGTTCTTCTTCAATAAGTGATAGTCTCTTTCACTGCAGCCTGACTGTATTGTTTATTGTGTATAGATTAATTTATTTTATAATTAAAATAATTTATAATTATAATTTTAATAAAAAAATTTGTAAAAAATATTGTTTTAAAAAAATATTTTTAAATATGCACCTAATTTAGATAATAAAAAATTTAAGTGAGTACTTGTTGTGTGTTTGGAAGTGTGTAAGCTTAGACAGCTTACAACATGTTTGGAAAAAAAAATTTAAATAAAAAATTATTTTTTAAAAAAAAAATTAAATAAAAAATTTTAATTATAAATTATTTTAATTATAAAATAAATTAATCTAATCATATATTTATTGTTGGCAGCTTCTTTAATTTTGATACCATATGATAGATTTTGCAAATGGAAGAGACGTATAGAGCACGGTAGTACAATTATAGAAGAGTGATATATTGGGGTCAAAGATTTTTAAAAGTGTATGGTATAATTTAGAAAATAAAGTATATATAATAATTATATTGTTCAATTTTTGTCCCAAATTCTTAATTTACTAGAGGTGATAGTTGTATATAGAATCTACTTAATATATAAATTCTAAAGCGTTTTATATGGAGCGGCCATGTCAGCTGATATGAAACGACCACGCCAACATATTGGTAATATTCTAAGCTTTTTCTTGAGTGTCTTCTTATCTTTCCTTTTCAGTAATTAATATTAACTATTCGCATATTACTATTTTATACTCTTCGCATTTCTTCGTTAATTCACGACTCTTATATTTTCCTCATTTTAACCTTTTCTTCATTCTATTTACCTGCACGGAGCATTGAGTTAGTTTCCACATCTTTTTAAATTGCTTACAAGGCTTCAAAATAGAGAAGAAGAATTATTGTCTGAAAGTCAACTTTACGATCAGTTCTTAAGAATATATTTGAATGGGAAGAAAATAAAAAATAAAGAAGGAAGAGAAAAAATTTATTTTAAAGTTCTAAATTTAAAATATTTAAAATAAGTCTTTCACTCTCTTCTCTTTTCTTTTATTCTCCTTTATTTAAATATTGCATTAGGCATATGGGAAGCATATCAAAGGCATACAAACACCCAAAATATCTCGAGGCATCTTGGACAACATCGACTAGAACGGTCATACGTTGTTCACTTGTTCTTTTGTATAGTCCCTCACTCACAAATCAAATTCAACGTGTCAGTTAGCGTATATACCCCCAAATCTGGATCGTACATCCACGGTTGTCATAAACAAAAGAAGATTAAAGAGGTTCTATTCTATCTGAATCGCTTTGGATCTTCTTGAATGAACTAATGGTCACGTGACAAAATTCTGCAGATAACCAGAGAAAGTGTGGATTTAAGATGTTAGCAGGTCTTGATCAAGTTGAAAGGCATACTGCCATCTCTTCTTCTGTGTCATGTCATGTTCTTTGTGGTCCCATCATATATCTAATGGCATTCAGTGATGACGCCAAAGCAAAAGGAAGTAGAGTGCATATGGAGTTATGAGCAAAACATCTCAAACCAGCGGATGTAATAAAGCTTTGAACCATGGAAAATGTTTGTATATGCTAACAATATCAGGCCAACGTAGAAAAGAAAAAAAAAAAGAGAACACTTTTTTTTTAAAAAAAAATAAGGCTATTTGTACTGGATATATAAGTATAAAAAAGACGTGATGTAAAAGTTTTAACCTAATTAACATTTTGAAGTGTGCGTAATATGTCAGTCTTTGTATTTTTATGTGTCCAATATATGTTGTGTCATATGTTTCTTTTAAATAAAATGATAAATTATTATACATTTAAAGTTTAAAAAAATTAAATTAAAAAAATTAATTTTTAAAAAATAAAAATAATAAATAATGTAACTTTTAAGACTAAATTACTTTTTACCCTAAGATATGTTTGGCTTAAGAGTAATAAGGTAGTAAATTTTAATTAAAAAAATTATATTTAATTAAAGAGTAAAAGAAAAGAAAAATTTTATGGGAGTAAAATTTGCCCCCAATTCAAAAGGTAAATCTTGCCTCAAACGTATCAAGGGTAATATGTCTCCTCCGTTCTTTGAATGACTTCTTCTCTCATCTCATATTCCCGATTACTCTCTTTTTGTGGCATTTTTTCTAATGAACAGTACACACCGTGTCAAAGTATCTTTTGGCAATTGGCAGCATTAGACAATCATATGTATATTTAAATATGTACAAATATGTTCTATTTAAATACGTTCAATTATATTCTATTACTTTGAACATTGATTTGTTAAATATAATCGTATAAGTTACTAAAATATATAAATATAAATATAAATAATTAAATATAAACATAAAATTTAAATATATTTAAACATAAAATAATTATAAATTTTAAAATAAATATATTTAAGCATCAACATATTGTTGTATCAGTAACACATTTTTATTAATATAAATATATAGTAATTTAAATAATAATGAATGTTAAATTAAATATTTTTTATAACATAAAATTTTTTTTGTCAACCAAACACACTTAATTATTAAGAAGTCAAAAGTTACTCTATTTTTATAAGCATACTAAACATGGTGAAAAGAAAATTTTAATCCATTAAAATTTACTCTATGAAAAGTTTTTCCCTTAAATTTTTTATCCTTAAGGTTTAATCAAAGAGTAAACTTTCAATTCGATCTTTTAAAAAGTAAATCGATATTACTTTAATTTTTTAAAAAATATCAATATTAATATAGTCATTGAATCATAAAAGATAATATTATTTTTATTTTTTAAAAAATTAACATTAATTTAATACTTTAATTATTAAAAAATATTATCAATTTAATATCTTAATTATATAAAATTAACATCAATTTAGTTTTTCAATCATAAAAATAATATAAATTTAATTTTTATTTATACAAAAAAATAATTTTAATATTATAATTTAAAAATTAAATTAATATTAATATTTTTTAAAAAATTAAAATAATATCAACTCATTCTTTAAATGACTAAATTAAAAATTTATTCGTTAACCAAACGCGTCCTAATTGTTCAGCATATCCCTCAAATCTCGACCATGTTGGTATGAATAAATGTCCATTATTGTTGTATGCAAACAAGGGAGGAATAGAGAGAGGTTCTTTTCAATCTGAATCGTCTTCGATGAATGAATTAATGTTCACGCGACAAAACTCTGCATATAAGACGAGAGAACGTGTGGACTTAAGATGTTAGCAGGTCTTGTCATGTGGTCTGTGGTCCTCTCCACTATGGGCATTATGTGGTGAAGACAAACAAAGGAGTACTGCTGCTAAAGACTGTAGACTGACTTTTTTTGGGGTCTACATATTGTAGATTAGCCAGGTGGCTTGACTTGAATGTAAAACAATTAACTTAAATGGACAAAAGTCTAACATGCAACAAGAACACTGGTTTGGTGGCGCATGCTTATAAATAGGAACCTCTGCACCTAGTATGCTTTGTGAATAAGTATGCTGTCCAAATTTGCACAATAAAGAAAACATGATGCAAAAGAGATGGGAGACTTGTAGAAGGATCAAACTTGTAAGGCATTCGATGAGAATTTGTGAAGCACTTCAGCAGAGAAAAACTAATGCAAGTTTGTAATCTCTTCTCTTTATAATACTTGTTAAGTGTAAAGTGTATATATCAACAAAAAAATATTGTGAAATATTTTAAGTATATATAAAATTTGAGTTTTGAGTGAAGTACAATTTTTTTATGCACCTTATCATATTTTTATAATAAAATTTAGTTGTCGTCTTTGCTTATAGATATAATAATTATTAAAGGCTAACTCTCTTTTATTATTTTATCAACTCTCTTTTATTGTTTTATCAGATACCATATTCATATTATTTTATTATTGTTCTTTATCAAGCATTATATACAACAAAAATCTTAAGATATAGTTAATTAATAGTGTGCATTTCTTATTCTACAAAAATACTCATTTAAAACTTAAGATGTTTCCAACAAGTTATTAAAAACTATTTAATATTACGTCATTTTTGTGAACATGATATTAAAATTATGGACTTTAATACTGTTTTTTATGTAATAAACACATGTGCTCTCGTCACCAAAAAGGTCTCATCACCAGTATATATATATACTGGAACCATCTTTAATACTAAAATTAGAAGACTAAATTATTTTTGGAGAAAAAAACAAATAAATAATGGTCCGAATTTAGACATATATATAAGTTTATTCTTAGGATGCTTGTAATAAATTATGTTTTCCGGATAGTATTAGTCATATTTCGACCAAGTCATTGAAAGTTTGATTCTTGCCAATCATATGCAAGCTTTGCTTGGTCACATTTAAAGACAGAAAAGTTTTTGTCAGCCTTTGGCTCTTCACCAAACAACTAGAGCAAATTGCTTAAATTAATGGTAGAACTAAATAAAATTAAACTGGAGTAAGAATGAAATTACATATAAGCAAGAAATAGAGTAGAGTTATCAAATATTTCTAGTTTTTCACATTTGCAACTCACTTGAGTACTTTATTCACACATTGGTTATATTTTAAACCCATCAAAGTCTATAGCTATCTAGCCTTGTAATTATTATGCTTCCTTTTTTCTATTTCTTTACCTTTTTCTCTTTTGCTCATCTCCTATAAGAATTTATGGATATAAACCAGCGCATGCATGACTGAAAACAAAAGGAAGAAGGTACTAGAAATGTGGAATACAAGAAAGCAACTTCAAGCAGCCAAAGTTTATTTGTTTAGTCTTTCTTTTATTAAGTGCAAGGATGGTACTTACACGCTACAAGAAAGTACCAAGATTTTTCATAGTTAGTGCTTCATGCAGCAGATATGGAACCAACTTTCTTGAACATAACCAGAAACGGCTTCTCCTCATTCACAACCAAACGTCTGATTCTATCATCGTCAATGTAAATCCCAAGATTTCCGCAGGTAACACCGGAATCAGAACAGAACACAAGCTTGTAGAAGTCACCTTGATATTCCTCAATTCTAAATCTACCCACCACTGCATTTTCGTAACCAGTAATTTTCACAGACCATCCTTCTGGTAGTTCCTTCACAATGGTCCACTTCGACGGTGTTTCAGCGCAAGGGGGAACTGCAACAAATGCAATATCCACAGGATAACCTGTGCTGATGTCACGCATTTTACGTGGTGTTATAAACTTATAATAGTTACTGGCAGCCCTCTAGAGAGCTCAGAGCGAGCTTGCACAACAGAAAGTGGGCAAGTTTCATTTCCGATCTGGCTAGTTCTAGTCCCCCACCCATTCCTCTGAAAACTGGCAAGATATAGTATGCGCTTCCACCATTTCAAACCGGCTCGCCATCTACGTCAACCACAACACCAGCTGTGGCTGAAGGTAGGTGTGAGGTGAAGGCACAGAGAAGGAAGAGGGCAAACAAGGCAAGCTTCATTTCTTAGGCTGGCTATGAAAGGCTTTTTGATGAGTTGTGTGGTGCGTAAAAGCGTGTAGCCAAAACGCTCCATTTATAGATGTGACGACCTTAGTGTTTTCTGGGTTCAACGATGCTTGCTTGGCAAATGACAAAGATATACATTAAGCCTTTCATACACGTGAAACTTATGATTCGAAAAGACAAAAGAGTACATAGCAATGGATAATAATACTCATCACACAGTTGTTCTCCAACAAGTGATCATCATCTCTTTCACTGCAGCTGTGGCATGTATCTAGTTTAGAGATAATAAAGAATTTAACGAGCACACAAAATACAGAACTGTGTGTTTGGGAGTGAGGAGGCTTAGAGTGTATTTGAATTCATTTATTTTTGTAGTTAAAATAACTTATAACAAAGTCTTTTTGAGAGAATTTAAAAAAAATAATTTTTTGTATAAAAAAAATGTTGCCAAAGATGCATTCTAACTGGTTAGAGTGGACAGCTTCTTTTAATACCATGATAGATTTTCCAATTGGAAGAGACATATACATAGAGCACGGGAGTGCAATTATAGAAGAGTGACATTGGGGTGAAAGATTTTTTAAAGTGTATGATATAATTTAGAGAGTAAAGTATATATCATAATTATATTGTTTAATTTTTGTCTCAAATTCTTAATTTACTAAACGTGATAGCTAGTTGTATTATTCTTAAGAGTATATACAATCTATTTAATATATAAATTATGAAGTGTTCTATATGCAGCAGCCACGTCAGCTGATATAGAACGAGCAACATATTTGTAATATTCTAAACATTTTTTTTTTTTGTGTGTCTTCTCATTTTTTTTTCTCTTCAATCATTAATATTAAGTACTCACATATTATTATTTCATATTCTTCCTATTTCTTCATCAATTCACAACTTTTATTATTCCCTCATTTTCGCCTTTTTTTTTTTTTACTTACATGCACCGAGCATTTGGTTGGTTCTCAAATTTTTTTAAATTACTTGCAGAGCTTCAAAATAGAGAAGAAGAATTGCTGTTCGAAAATGAACTGTGTGATCAGTTCTTAAGGGTTGAGATACTACCACGTACACATTATTGGAAGCATATCAAAGGCATGAAAACATCCAAAATATCTCGAGGCATCTTGGACCACATCGACGAGCTAGAACGGTCGTTGTTCGTTCCTCCACACACAAATCAATCAAATTCAACTTGTCAGTTAGCATATATATCCCCCAAATCTGGATCGTATAGGTAATCAATGTTCACGGTTGTCGTCAAAGTTTTAAATTATAGTTACAGTGGTGGTCACGGTCTCTTTGCAGCCATCTCAAGCTGATACGAACTAATACAGTTAGATACAGGATGCAATCATGGGTGTCGTTGCAGTTGAAATATTGCGATCACATCAAATAATATAATTCACAGTTTAAATCCATGATTGGTTTAAACAAATGAAGATTAAGTGGTTCTATTCTATCTGAATCGTCTTGGATCTTCTTGAATGAACTAATCTTCATGTGACAAAATTCTGCACATAACCAGAGAAAGTGTGGATTTAAGATAATGGCAGGTCTTTATCAAGTTGAAAGGCATGCTCTCCAACCGTAGAATGCCATTTCTTCTTCTGTGTCATGTCATGCTCTTTGTGGTCCCATCATATATCTAATGGCATTCAGTGATGATGCCAAAGCATTAGGAAGGAGAGTGCATATGGAGTTATGAGCATAAGATCGCAAACCAGTGGATGTAATAAAGCTTTGAACTATGGAAAATGTTTGTATCCTTTGTAATTAATTTGAGTAAAAAGGGAAAACATAATCTGGACTTGGTTTAGGCAGCTGGGGTTGGGTGGGACTTTTGGCAGAGACTCTAAATTCAAGTTATATATGCTAACAATATCAGGCCAACATAGAAAACAAAAAAAAAAAAAGAACTCTTTAAAAAAAAAACAAATAAAGACTGGATAAGTATAAAAAAGACGTACGTGATGTAAAAATTATAATCTGACATTTCAAAATGTACGTAATAGGCCAGTCATTGTATTTTTACGTGTCCTACATATGTTGTATCCTATGTTTCTACTAAGTAAAATGATAAATTGTACGAAGATTTTTTGTTTTTTACGAAATTACTTACGAATACTTTCTATCCATCTGACTTTTGTGCCTCCGTCTGATTTCAATAATTGAGAGGAAGAGAGATTTCACTGATATGTGGCAGTGAGACAAGTTAAGTGCCATGTCATTGCAATCTTTCACAAAATCTATTTTCTTGAGATGTAGAACTATTGTTCTATCAATAATGATATTTTTATCTTTGATTTTTACACTTTTTTTTTATATCTATATCTTTAAAGAAAAAAAAAAGGAGAAATAAAAAAAAATGTGAAGGGAAAATGACTTTTTCTCTCTTATTTTACTATTTAATATAGGTATATAGGAACAAAGGTATAAAAATAAAGTATAAGAGGAACATTTTTATTGTTTTATTATCGACTAAAGATTGTGTGAACAAAGTGAAATACACATCATCTTTAATATTAAAATTAGAAGACTAAACTCTTTTTTGAGAAAATAAATAAAAAATGGTCCCAATGTAGAGATATACTTACATATATATATATATATATTTATTCTTAGGAGTTTTGTAATAGTATTAGTCATTTGGACTAAGTCATTGAATGTTTGATTCTTGCCAACCTTAGACTTTCCTTGGTCACATTTCAAACAGAAGGTTTTTGTGAGTGAGGCATCTTAAGGTTATGTTTAGGAATTAGTAGGGTAAAAATGAAGGAAAGGGATTAAAAAAAAAAAAAAGAGAGGATGAAAAGGAAGGAGAATAAGAATTTAATTTTTAAGTTTTTCTCATATTATTTAGATATTTTAAATTTTCTATAATCTTTTAAATTGAGGAATTTCAAATTGTTCACAAAAATTAATAAAACAGTATTTTATATAATTATTTAAAAATTCTCATCGTTTTCTCCTTTTTTAATAAATCTTTTAAATAAAGAAAAGGCTTTTAATAAACATCTTTCATTTCTCATTTCATTTTTCCTTCTCAAATTCTACGTCCAAACATAACCATAAGATAAAACCATTCTAGAGCCTTTAACTCTTTCATCAAACAAATTAAGCAAATTATTTAAATTAATGGTAGAATTAAATAAATTAAAATTAAACTGGAGTAAGAATGAAGTTAGCAAGAAATTAATGGAGTAAAGTTATCAATTATTTCAAGTTTTTCGCTTTTGCTGCACACTTCACACATTGGTTATAGTCCAACCCCATCAAAGTCTACCAAGTCTTGTAATTATTGTGCTTCCCTTTTTGTTTCTTTTCTTTTGTTTTTGTCTTTGGTTCATCTCCTACGTATGGAGGAAAAGATATAAACCAGTTTATTGTCATTCAAAACAAAAGGAAGAAGATATAATCGCCATCTAAGTCAACCACCTGCATCAGCTGTGGCTGAATGTAGGTGTGAAGTGAAGACTGAAAGAAGGAATGGGACATATATTACGAAAGGACAACCTAACTCTCCTCCTCCAAAACTTGTGCTTACGAAAAAATATATATATTCATGATAACAAAGACATATTAAACTTTATTGTCGGTGTAAAAAAACTTTTGTATTATCATTTATATATTGTGATTCTTATATGTATTTAATCTATCTTCTTATTATTAATTGTAATAATTAATTAATTTTATAACTATAAGGAGTTTAGAAACATTTAAGCAATTCTTTTTTATAAATTTAGTAGTAGCTTAATATTAAGTAAAGGTTCAACACTAATGTTCCCTTTTTAAAATTTTTAGATAGATTTTTGCAATCGAGAATTCAATATAAGATTTAATTTTTATTCTATATAAACAACTGGAGTGAAGGCGAAGGAAAAAAAAGGCCAGTTATATTTGTTTCTCTTAATTTTGGATAACCATATTTGACATTTTTGTACAATGAGGACACACAAGTTTAAAATTATAAGCTCTCGCAAAACTACTTATACCCCTCATTTTTGTCTTACTCTTAATGGCTTAAGCATATTTGAATTTGCACTATAAGACTTAAATTTTTTAAAACAAATCTGGGGTAAATATTTTTGGATCATAAATAGCTTTATCAACTTGTAATTAATCTCTACTAGCTAGGAGTTTGAAATAGGATCAATCTTTATATGCTTTCTGATTTGGTTTAATATGAATTTTTTCCTACTTGGCTCTTAACAAAATGTTTTGTATGGTTATTAAATAATCATACCCACAAATAATTGGTCGTAGTAGTTAGCGTGCCATAATATTAGAAGTAGAGACTAAGTTGGAATTTAGGATTTCTCACTCGTGGGAGGAGAACTTTAACCGTTGCACTCCCAATCCGAAAAAATTAAGACTTCTTCCAACTCTTTTGTGTAGCTAATAAAAAAGAATTGCAATACTAATATTTAAGACCTAATATTGAAAAGTGGTTATCTAATTTTCTTCATGCTTATATGAGCTGTATGTTGTTTCTAATAACTGACTTTGTGGGCAAATTAAAGTTTGCCCATAGTTGTCGGAATGTGAGTTTGAATTAATAATTTATTTCATTATAAAATTCATTAACTATTATAATCAATAATAAGAAGTTTTGATAAATATAAAATTATTAATAGACTACTAATTTATTTAAAAATTAAATAAGCAATAAATATTTAATGAAAGATATTTTAAAAAATTAAATAAAAATTGATTAAATATGTATGACAAAAAAAACAAAAATTGACAATAAAGTTATTGCAACTTTGGACCATGTTTGTGTGGTAAAAGGCACTGCTCACTATGCAATCTTCTCTAGGTATTTTGCATGTGCTGTATATCAATGAGTAGCTGGAAGAGACTCAAATCAAATGCATGGTGTTGGAACTTGGAAGGGTGCAAGACGAATAAGGACAATTTTATCTTTTAATGAAAGTTTGGAAATGAATCGCTATTCTTTCTCTAACCCACAACGTTTGTTAACGTTTATAGATCCAAAATTTACTTATATTCTTTAAAAAGTTTTGAGTCACAAATGTAACTAAAAAAATTTAGGCCATTTGGGATTTGGTACACCAAGACTTTTAGGCACTCAATTTTTCTTTTTTAATAGAATTAAGGTAATTTTCAAACTAAATTAAACCCAGGAGCAAATAAGTTCATATAACGAAAGATAAATCCATTTGAGGATAAATCTTCTTTCCCACAATGCAAAGCACGATTAACCTGTTCTTCTCTTTTATAGTCTTTTATAGTCTTTTCTTTTATTTCGGGCACGTTTTAAAAAACTGTAATTTCCATTTTTTTATACTTCTCACTTCATTTCTCAATATAACTGGGCTGAGTTTATCTTTTATTCTTTTTCTATGCATGTTAATTGAGGTCGGATTTTTTTTTTTTAATTTCTCTATCATCTGTGTATGTTCATGTCTTTTCTCTTTGTATTGCTACATTTATGGCTGGGTAGGTTTGTTAGAAATGTGTCTCATGTTTAATGGGAATTAATGATGATTTAATTAAAACATATTAAAGGGCTAAAAGGTAAATTAGTTGTAAGGGAGGATAATTAAGTAATTGCTTGATGGGAGCAATTATCTAATGATTATAGGATGTTATCCTAAAGTGATAACTGATGGTTTTGAAATTCGAAAGAAACCGATAACTGATGATATTATCTTATGGGTTTGAATTTTCATATTAAAACCCCTATATATTCAGTCTCTACCCATAAGGATACACCAACTAAGAGAGATCATCTTCCATCAGAAAGTGAAAGGTGTAAGTACGAAAGGGGAAGGGACCGATAAAGACTAAAGGTTCAATAAGGCTTTCAGATCTGAAGTTTATTCCGCATCATGGATAAAGGTTAGTACCATTTATTGTTTTGATATTAATGTATGTGAAAACCATGAATTCCTAAGATCCTAATTGTGTTCTAGTATGATGATCCATAATGTAAAAGACACAAGTTTAAGTTTACATGTGGTATCAGAGCTAAGGTTTGGGAATTCATGATTTTCCATGTATGATAATTTTTTAAAATCGTTCTTACAAAATGAACATGAAAGAGAAAGATCTGAGAAAGCCAGATCTGAGAAAAATGTTTTAAAAAAAAAAAAAATCGCCAGAAATTGGCTTCGTTCGAAAGTTCTCCGGCGTTTCCCCTGTTCTCCGGCGAAAGGGTTTCGGCGCCCTGTTCCTCCTGCTTCTCTTCACGGACAGCCGCGCACCGCTGCAGTTTAAGCCGTCGACCAACCGAACGTTCTGGTTTTGGCCGGAAATTTCGTTTTCTGACGAGAGTTCGACGATGGGTTCGGAGGAAGCGCGACAGATCCGTGAGACGGAATCCTGGCGAGGATGAGTTGGTCGTGCCTTCCCCGACCACCGTGGACTCCTTCCGCTGCGCCGATGGCAATTTTTGCCTCTAAGGTGGTGCGCTGGAAAACTAGGAACTGCAGAATCGTTGCTGTAGAAATTTCGCGCTACTGTTCCCAACTGTAGCTGCGGTTTCGGATTTCTGGCAGTGGTAGTAGTTCTCTTGTTGAAAAGATTTGCGGAAGATGGTCGGTAAAGGAGGACGCGTGAAGGAACCTGCTCCATGATCGGGGTCTGGTACGGTGGAGAGATGACCGGAGATGATGGTTCGCGTTTGGGGCTGGGGTTTCCGGCTGGGAGTTGGGATCTGTATCGCGAGGGGTTCCATATGGGTCCTGGCCGGTGGTTGTTGCCTGGCTTGGAGGGATTAACCGGCTGTGAAGGATCTGGCGCGCCGGAAGAAGATGACCGGACGCGAACGCCGCCGGAGAGAAGACGACCGGAGTTCGCGCCGGAGACGTTGTTCGGGTATGATGAAATTCAAAAAAAAAAAAAAAAAAAAGAAAGAGAAAGGAAAGGAGGAAATTTGAATGTGAAAATTTAATCCTATAATTGCTTAGAAAATATTTCTGTTTGGAATTAAGTATGATGGATTTTGTTAGTCACCAAAGTGGCCAAATTCTTATGAATTGTTTAATTCTGAACATTATGATTGTGTCTCAATTACCCATAATTTTGATGCTATAAATAAGATGAAAATTATTGTTTTATTATGGGTAAATTGAAGTTCATTATTATAAGGCAGTTAAGGATCAACCCAAAGGTTGATTGCTTGTCTTTATAATAAATGAGCATGAATGTTGGTGATGTGAATATATTATTAGTTATATTTATATATCCAAAGATAATAAATATTTCTAATTAGTGTATACATCATTACCAAATTATGTGAAATTTTTATTAGCATCATTATGTTGAATGTTGTATATTGATGGATTGCCCAAAGGTAAACATCAATATGCATTGTATGAAATGTATCTGAATCTGTGAAGCATGTTGATGTGTATGTATGTATAACTCAAAGTATTAAGCTTGTGGAAGAGCACTCTCAAACTGATGATAAGTCTCTTGCTGGGACACTAATGAGTACATTGACCACCATGAAATTTGATGGTTATCGTACAATGCATGAGCATGTTATTGAAATGACGAATATTGCAGCAAGACTAAAGTCATTAGGGATGGATGTGCATGAAAATTTTCTGGTGCAGTTCATCCTGAACTCATTACCGACTGAGTATGGTCCTTTCCAGATGAACTATAACACCATGAAGGATAAATAGAATGTGCATGAATTGCACAGTATGTTGGTTCAGGAAGAGACCAGACTCAAGAATCAGGGAATTCATTCCATCAATTATGTGAAAGGTCAATGAGCTAAAAAGAAAAGTTTCAAGAAACATGAGAAGAAGGGAGGAGGACCTCTGAAGGTGAATGAGGCTTCTTCTTCTAAAATTCACAAGAAGGAACATAATGGAAACAGATGTTATTTCTGTAAGAAGGCTGGACATTTCCAAAAGGATTGTCCAAAACGTAAGGCTTGGTTCGAAAAGAAAGGTAAGCCCAGTGCTTATGTATGTTATGAATCAAACCTAGCTGAAGTTCCTTATAACACTTGGTGGATTGATTTTGGATGTACTACTCATGTTTCTAATATGTTGCAAGGATTCCTTACAACCCAAACCACAAAGCCAAATGAAAAGTTTGTCTTCATGGGCAATGGAATGAAAGCTCCAGTGGAAGCTGTCGGGACTTATCGTTTAATCCTTGACACTGGATATCATTTAGATTTATTGGAAACTTTGTATGTACCTAGTATAACTAGGAATTTAGTTTCAATTTCTAAACTTGATAAGGCTGGATATTCCTTTAGATTTGGTAGTGGTTGTTTCAGTTTGTATAAGCACAGTCATTTGATTGGCAATGGTATCTTATGTGATGGATTATATAAATTATGTCTTGATAATCTATATGCTGAAACACTTATGACCTTGCATCATAACGTTGGCACTAAACGTGCCTTAATAAATCAATGTTCTGCTTACTTGTGGCATAAACGTTTGGGACATATTTCCAAAGAAAGAATGGAAAGATTGGTAAGGAATGAAATCCTTCCGGATTTAGATTTTACTGATCTGAATGTATGTGTGGATTGTATTAAAGGTAAACAAACAAAACACACAAAGAAAGGAGCCACAAGAAGCAGTCAGCTTCTTGAAATTATACACACTGATGTATGTGGGCCCTTTGATGTTAACGCTTTCAATAAAGAAAAATACTTTATCACCTTCATTGATGATTATTCACGTTATGGTTATGTCTATTTGCTGCATGATAAACCTCAAGGCTGTAAATGCCTTGGAGATTTATATTAATGAAGTTGAAAGGCAATTAAACAAAAAGGTGAAAATTGTCAAATCTGATAGGAGTGGAGAGTATTATGGAAGGTATGATGAAAGCGGACAACATCCAGGTCCATTTGCTAAATTCCTTGAAAAGAGAGGCATATGTGCTCAATACACAATGCCAGGTACACCACAACAAAATGGTGTGTCAGAAAGGCATAATAGAACCTTGTTAGATATGGTTAGGAGTATGTTAAGTAATTCATCTTTACCCATTTCGTTGTGGACTTATGCTCTTAAAACTGTCATGTATCTGTTGAATAGGGTTCCTAGTAAGGCAGTTCCAAAGACTCCTTTTGAACTGTGGACTGGAAGGAAACCTAGTCTAAGGCACCTGCATGTTTGGGGTTGCCAGGCAGAAATTAGATACTATAATCCACAAGAAAAGAAACTGGATGCAAGAACAATCAGTGGATATTTCATTGGTTATCCAGAAAAATCGAAAGGGTATAGATTTTATTGTCCTAATCATACTACAAGGATTATCGAAACTGGAAATGCCAGGTTCATTGAGAATGGCGAAGTTAGTGGGAGTGAAACTTCACGTAAAGTGGAGATTCAAGAATTGAGAGTACAAGTTCCCCTGACTTGTGTCTCTAATAAAGTTGTTGTTCCTCATGTTGTTGTACCGAATAATAATAATGAAGAACAACAAATAAATGATCCCACTACTCATAATGAAATTATAGTAAATGAACCAAATGAGCCCATAGTAGAAGAACCACAACAAATAGCATTAAGAAGATCTCAAAGAGATAGGAGATCCGCTATTTCTAATGACTATGTGGTATATCTACAAGAGTCTGATTTTGACTTGGGAATGGAAGATGATCCAGTTACGTTTTCACAAGCCATGAATAGTAACATTGGTGAAAAGTGGTTAAACGCCATGAAAGAGAAGTTGAAATCTATGGAACAGAATGATGTTTGGGACCTTATTGAGTTACCAGAAGGTTGTAAGAGAGTTGGATGTAAATGGGTCTTTAAGACCAAACGTGACTCTCATGGTAACTTAGAACGTTACAAGGCCAGACTAGTTGCCAAAGGATTCACTCAGAAAGATGGCATCGACTATAAGGAGACCTTTTCACCGGTATCCAAGAAAGATTCTTTAAGAATCATTATGGCATTGGTGGCTCATTATGATTTAGAGTTACACCAGATGGATGTGAAAACTGCCTTTCTAAATGGGAATTTAGAGGAAGATGTGTTCATGGACCAACCATCGGGGTTCATAGAAAAGGGAAAAAGAGCACATGATGTGTAAACTTAAGAAATCAATATACGGACTTAAACAAGCTTCACGACAATGGTACCTTAAGTTTAACGATACCGTTGTTTCCTTTGGATTTAAGAAAACACCGTCGATCGGTGTATATATCTAAAGGTCAGTGGGAGTAAGTTTATATTTTTGATTCTGTATGTTGATGACATCTTGCTTGCAACTAATAATCTTGGTCTTTTAAGTGAGACTAAGACATTTCTCTCTAGTAACTTTGAAATGAAAGATATGGGTGAGGCAACCTATGTGATTGGAATAGAGATATTTCGTGACAGATCACAAGGATTGTTAGGTTTTGTCTCAGAAAGCATATATTAATAAAGTTTTAGAGAGATTTGGGATGGAAAAGTGCTCATCATCTTCGGTTCCAATTCAGAAAGGAGACAAATTTAGTCTCATGCAATGTCCAAAGAATGATTTGGAACGGAAAGAAATGGAAGCAATTCCATATGCATCGCTTGTTGGGAGCTTAATGTATGCTCAGACTTGTACGAGACCAAATATCAATTTTGCAGTTGGAATGTTAGGAAGATATCAGAGTAATCCTGGTATGGATCATTGAAAAAGCTGCAAAGAAAGTTCTGAGATATTTGCAAGGAACAAAGAATCACATGCTTACTTATAGGAAATCCAACAACCTTGAGGTCATTGGATATTCAGATTCAGACTTTGCTGGATGTGTGGACACAAGAAAATCCACTTTTTGGCTATTTGTATCTTTTAGCTGGAGGAGCTATATCATGGAAAAGTGCGAAGCAGTCTGTAATTGCTGCATCCACTATGGAAGCTGAATTTGTGGCATGCTTTGAGGCCATGGTTCAGGCTAAATGGCTACGGAACTTTATTTCAGGGCTTGGATTGGTCGACACTATTGATAGGCCGCTGAAAATTTATTGTGACAATTCCGCAGCAGTCTTCTTTTCTAAAAACGACAAATATTCCAAAGGTGCTAAACATATGGAGTTGAAATACTTTGCCGTTAAAGAAGAGGTTCAGAAACGTAGAGTGTCTATAGAGCATGTTAGCACTAATCTTATGATAGCTGATCCCTTGACGAAGGGATTACCGCCCAAAATATTTACTGGTCATTTGTATGGTATGGGCATTATGTCAGCTAGTGACTGTTGATCATTATTGTAATTATTGACTATTGACACTCTGAGCTCGTTAATATATAAGTTTCTGAATTTTTCCTGTTTTCAAATTTATGTATACATGCATGTATGAATGATGATATTGAAATACAGGATTTGTCCCTAATGAAGACATTATTGTTTGTTATTGGACATGATGTGTACTTCCATTAAAATATCATATTAGGGAGAAGAGCTAATATAGTGGTACATGGAAGGAACTATACCGATTTGATAGTATAGAACCGCTATGACTCTTATTAGTTTTATTCCTAATTATGAATTATGATGCAACTAATGTATGAAACCTTTAGCCGAATTTATGCGCACTAAAGTTGATGTTTTATTAAATCATGACATGACATTTACCACATGAGCCAAGTGGGGAGAATGTTAGAAATGTGTCTCATGTTTAATGGGAATTAATGATGATTTAATTAAAACATATTAAAGGGCTAAAAGGTAAATTAGTTGTAAGGGAGGATAATTAAGTAATTGCTTGATGGGAGCAATTATCTAATGATTATAGGATGTTATCCTAAGTGATAACTGATGGTTTTGAAATTCGAAAGAAACCGATAACTGATGATATTATCTTATGGGTTTGAATTTCATATTAAACCCCTATATATTCAGTCTTTACCCATAAGGATACACCAACTAAGAGAGATCATCTTCCATCAGAAAGTGAAAGGTGTAAGTACGAAAGGGGAAGGGACCGATAAAGACTAAAGGTTCAATAAGGCTTTCAGATCTGAAGTTTATTCCGCATCATGGATAAAGGTTAGTACCATTTATTGTTTTGATATTAATGTATGTGAAAACCATGAATTCCTAAGATCCTAATTGTGTTCTAGTATGATGATCCATAATGTAAAAGACACAAGTTTAAGTTTACAAGGTTTACGCCGATATGATGGAGATTACTCTGCAACCTATTTTTTCTTTATATCGGTATATTCAAGCTAATTTATTAATTATTTATTAGTTGTTAGTTTTATTTTTTAAATTTTTATATTTATTATAAAATAATTATAATTAATAAATATTTAACAAATATATTTAAATATTAATATTTAAAAAAAAATAATGATACCATAGCAACATTCTAATATTTTAGAGGCATCCAAACCAATGTCCTGATTTTGATTATCTTATTTATGGTTGTATGAATTAGATCAAATCCGACAAAAAAATTAGTAAATCAGTCACTAATCTTGTTAAGATTTTAAATTATTTTTTACATCGACTTGTTCAAACTTACTCTGACCCAGCTGACCTGCTTGATGAGTCCTGTTGACCCAGCCACTAAAATTATAAAATTTATTTTTATTTGTTTTAACATATGCTGATAAAAGAAATAAAAATAAATGAATTTAGATAGCATTATTATATTCACGTTATTGTTTTAAAACATGCAAAAAATAATTTCATTTATGCTATTAATTAATTTAAAATATTTTTGTTTTATTTTATTATATTATATTATAATATTTAATTATATATCCTTTAAATATTATAATTATGTTGTATGATATTAAGAATATGAAGTACTTTTTTATATAATATATATTTTTTAAATTTTTTATTTGAATTTTTTAGTTTGGCCACTTAAATAGTAGTTGAACCATTGATCGATGACCTAATTATCTGACTGAGTCAACCTTTTATCTAATTTATACAACTATGATCTTATCTTATCTTATCTTATCTTATCTTATCTTTAAGTTCATTACATCTTCTCTAGCTTCTATAAATATGATATCAATGAATTGAGCACCTCGTGATGCTCGAGAGTAGAACTAGAACAACCTCGTGGGAGGCGAGGCCTTCTATTTAAATAGAAATGAGAAACCATGCTCTACCTACAGTCACAATCACAGTTTTAATTTGATATCTTATCTTTAAGTTCATTACATCTTCTCTAGCTTCTATAAATATGATATCAATGAATTGAGCACCTCGTGATGCTCGAGTAGAACTAGAACAACCTCGTGGGAGGCGAGGCCTTCTATTTAAATAGAAATGAGAAACCATGCTCTACCTACAGTCACAATCACAGTTTTAATTTGATACCTAAACTATCCATTTTCATATCTTCATTCATTAATTAATGTTCCTTTTGGTGTAAAACTTGGGAGGCATTATATTGCAGCATTAAGTTCCTTAGCCTATTTCTTATCATATTCTACAGCAAAATAGGCATAAGAAATAATTAAGATAAAACTTTGGAAAGAAGTGAAAAGAGAAAGACGGAGAATTGGCAATGTATCATGCATGCATCATGTATAAATTTATTGCTAATAATAATTTGTTCAGTTGCCTAGGCTTAATTAGCTCTAAGTTATTGACGGCTGAGGATTTGAATAAATATTCCAAATTCAAGTAATAACATCTTTTCAGTGCACTAAGATAAATATTCATTCTTCTTTTTCCCCTTTCTCTCAAACAAACTCCAAACAAATCAAATGAAAATAGCATCAAATGAAAAAAAAAAAAAAACACAAACTGAGAGGTATGCTCATATATATACTTGAGAATGTAAATTTTTTCAAAAAAAAAAAATTGTCAACAGACAATATCAACTTCACATATACAAAATGAATGGTTAAAGCTACATGTGAAGTGTTGGCATACTTAACAAAAGTAAATTAGTTTTTAAGTATGAGAATTGTAGTTTAAATTTAGGAGTCGTATCTCATAAAAAAATATCATATTACTATTACTTTTGACTTAATAAAATTAAATATATAAAATAATTTAAATAGGTTGAATCTTATTAAAATATTCTTAATTAATGTAAAAAACAAATAATGAATGGTGCAATCTGGACGCTACCGTGAATGCATGTGCAATTACGGCTGAGGTTAAGTAACGTATGGTTGTCCATCTCCAATTTGATTTTTTTACTTTATTATTTCTGGATATGGTTGCATCCCTTTCCTGTCACCTCCTTCAGACTTCAGTAATCAGTGCGGTCCTATTAAAGAGTTCAGTGACAGTGAGTTTCAAATTCTTAGCCTTCTACAGCTATGTTTATAGTTATAAAATTCGGACAGGGTAAGAGCGGTTTGGTGACTGGTTCATCGAGTCTTCAACCTTATTATCGGTTTGATCAGACCCAAAAAAATAAAAATGATAATATTTTTATTTGATAAAAAGTTAATTGATTTTTTTTGGTTTATTAAATTTAATGAGATTTGATCAAAAAATAATTAACATGTTTATTTTGATTGGCAAAGAACCAGATCAGGAGTTTTTGTTCTTACTGATATAGTATGTGCCACCATTTCGAACTGGCTCGCCATTTGTTTCATACACAAAATCAGCTGTGGCTGAAGAAAGGTGCGAGGTGAAGGCACGAAGAAGGAAGAGGGCAAACAAGGCAAAAGCTTCGTTTCTTACGTTGGCTATGGAAGGCTTTCTGTTATGATTTGGTGCATAAAAGCAGAGCCAAAAGGTTTAGGCTCTTGTATAATAAATGAATGGTTGTACATCTCTAAATGCCTTTTCTATTTGGCTTTTATGTCCATTGCTATTTATTAAGAATCGAACCTCGGCACGATATTTAAATAATTCAAATCATTTTCACTTAGACCAACACATGTCGACGAGTTACATGACTTTGCATTTCTTATGAACAAGCTTCAAATCTCTTTTCAATTGGTAATTATGCTTGGTGGTAATTAATCTCTTAAGAAAATAATATCTGGTGCCCAAGAATTTTTATTAAAATTTGATCATAATTTTTAGAATGTGAATTTGAATCAATAATTTTTTCATATATAAATTTTTTGTTATAATTAATAATGAAGAGTTTTTTTTTACAAAGTATATACACACCCTTCAAGTGTGAAACTAAATCTCGCATAAGGTATTGACGTTATTCTTCTCACAAATTATTTTTTAATGAAATTGGAACCCCTAAGTAAATATAAAATGTTAATTTTAAAAAAGTAATCATTATTTAATGAAATATATTTTTTAAATAAAATAAAATAGATTAAATATGAATAAAAAATAAAAATGGTAATAAAGGTATTCTCAACTTTCGACCATGTTGAAGAGGTTGGGCCTGCCAGTTGTAATCACTCATTAGTATTTGTGTAGTGAAGGCAAAGGAAGGACACAGCACACCATACAATCTCCTAACAGTTGTTTTCCATGCGCCGTATATGAAAGGAGGAGCAAACAACACTGATTTTAATAAACATTATATGAATATATTCCTTCTCTAACCGTTAACATTTCTTAACGTTTATAGAGCAAAAATTTACATATATTCTTTAAAAGTTTGAGTCACAAATGTAACTAAAACAAATTAAGCCATTTAGGATTTGGTACACCAAGAATTTAGGCAATCAATTTTTTGTTAACAGAATTAAGGTATTTTTCAAACTAATTAAACCCAGAAGTAAATAAGTTCATATAACGAAAGATAAATCCATTACAGGATAAGCCATTTGAGGATGAATCTTCTTTCACAATGCAAAACAAGATGAACCTGTTCTGCATCACCTTTTAGCGTGACTCTCTGAAAACTAGACTCCAATTACAGCCAAAAGCTCACCATTAGAAGGATATGATACACCCACAATCTTGCAGGACTTTCCCACCATGAAGGCTCCTTGATGGTCACAGATCACCACCAATTCCAACAGCATTCTCATCTACAAAGAGGCAAGCATCAATACTAATTATGTAGAAAACACCTTCCAGCATCGTCCACCTCCTTACATTTTGCTCAAAATTCTCCCTACTGATAAAAACTTTGCAACATGAAAGTCATAAAGGGAGCTAGTAGCTGTCTATATTATCTGATGTGTGCCCTTTGGTGGATTATCTAACCAGATCATGTTCCTTTCATTCCACATGCTCCACTTCAAGTCCACAACATGACCAGTTGCTCCAGCTTATCAGAGGGAAGTTGAGCAGCAACATTATTCCATGCTAACAAATAACTGTTTCCCCCTGCTTAGTGGAAACCACAGAAAGAACACTTTGTACAATCATCTACATGTAAGAACAATCTTTAAAATTAATGAATAAGTGTTTCCTCCGGATTTTGACACAAATAACATCTTTTCTAAGCAATCATACTGCACACCCATTCTTAGAAGCATAGTTCTTTGTGGGGAGGTTGCCCCTGCACAATTGCCAAAAGAACAATCTAACTTTGCAAGGGACATTTAACTTCTTCAACTCCTGAACTAACAAGAACATATCATGATTCTCAATGTCCCTTTCAGGTAAGCAAGCTTGCACCTCCACATGATACACAATTTCAACTTCGAATGATCCTTATGAGTTAAAGAACCAATAAGGGGAATCTTCTATAGGTACTCTACACGAAGGATTCTGAAGAATAGTCTCTGCTTCCACATGGTGAATTGCTTCCTTGCCAAACTAACTCAGCATTCTAGCAGCTACTCTCAGCAATAAGGTGTCAAACTAGAGCATCCTGTCCTAAAATGGATACTAGGCTAGTTACTTAAAAAGGCATACAGAGATGGTAAAGTGTAAACCCCTATCCTCTATATCATACCTCTCCTTAGCACTTTCCAACCTTCCAACAAGCTTCTCCAAGAAAAATAGGGGTTGAAAACGTATCTGGCCTTCACTTTGCACACAAAGAGATGACAGATTATGCACGGTAAGCCACCTGCATTTGGCTGTAACGGTATAACCTACAAGGCTATATTAAAAACATGCATATCTCATAAGCCAATTCATCCACAAGATTTATGCCATCACAGCTTTTCCCTACTAAGCTGATGGATTTTACGCAAGTTAATTTGACAGCCCTGCCAAAATTTGCTTAGAAGACCAACAAAAGTTCTAAGTAAAGAAAATGAGATTTTGAAGCAAGGTCCAATATACGTTGGAATGGATTATGGTACTGTTTCCTTGCCTTCGATAATAGCTTTTCTTTCGAGTCTTGCTGCCATATCCACACCCTATTTTTAAGAGATTGAAAAATGTCATACTTTAAACTTCCAACCATTGAAGGTAGTCCAAGTTACTTTTCCTTAGAGCCATGATTCTGATATTAAAGGTTGAATATTTTTTCTTTTGGTCAACGATATTAAAGGTTGAATGGATCACATACATAATTTCTCAAGGACATTATGGGCTGAAAAGCTCTGTAGACTTATCCAAACTTAAGCAGAAAGTTGAGACCAGAAAGTTGGGCCTTCCATAACTGTACCCATTTAAATCCTCTTCTATACATCATGATTACATACAGTTGAACAAATCTCACATCATATAACTGATCTATGAAATTTACATGTTAGTAAGTTTCAGATTGAGATGCTCGAGAGAATAAAGTGCAAAGTTGATAATAGTTTATGTAAAAATTTACATTTTGGATTTTTGTAAAACATAAACTCATGGATAGCAGCAAATCATAGATACACGAGAATTCTACTTTTTACTTTTTCATGTCAACCAAACGATTTCAATCATATTTTATTCTCTAAAATTCATCCGATCAGTCAAGTTACCTATCAACAAATTAAAATTTTTATGCACTTTTGGTTCATATCCCAGAGATGCTACAACTAGTTTTACCTTTCAAACTAAGTCGTAAAGTTTTATAGATTGAAGGGCAGCATGACATAATTTTGTTCTTAAAGTTGACAATAATTTTATATAAAATAACATTTTGGAAAACGATGATAATCTTGATTGTTTCAAAACTTTCCTTAGTTGCTATATATTTGTACATCAAAATCAAAATTCTCTTTTTGTACCAATTTTAGAACTTCACCACACTGTCACAACATTAGCTGGCAGGAGAATATACTACCAAATCTTTGGAGATCAATAAAGTCTAGTAAGGGCACAAGTAGCATAACAGTGAGGAACAAGAAGAGCAAAACTTTGCAATGGTACACCAAGTAAATGAAAGAAAAAAAATGAAAAAGTTAAAACATGTTCATTTCAAATCAGAAAACACCAGTAAGCAGTTCAATGTACCAAAACAATCTAGTTTCCAGGAAGGATACATTGCCTCATAGTCTATCAAATTACACAAGGTATACTTACAACTATCAGAAGCTTTTCTAATTGAGAAGGACAAGCCTCTGAAAAACTAAGTCTACACAAAAGAAGTGAATTTATTAAGTGATATCAAACATGATTCATGATTACTAAAGGAAATGAGAAAGCACAGTCATTACACTTTAGATGGCAAAATAGCCACAAATACATTTGTGACAAAAAGGAATGCAACCAATGTAAACCATCTGATCTGCCACTTATTATTCAAGAAATATTGTACGTCTTCCTACAATATTCTTACCACGAAGACAATACCTTCATGCAAGAAAGTCCACCGTTTTTTCATGCAAGACTTTCAGCTAGCCAACAAATAACCAAAGAAATTCACTTGCAAATAAGAAGGCAATTCTCCTTTTCCTAATTTCAGTTATTCTCATCAAGAACAGGCAAAGTTTGGCACAGAATATCAGCCGCATGCTCAAGCTCCTGCTCTGTTACGATTAATGGTGGAACAAGCCTGACAACATTCCCTTTTCCAGCAGTTAATACTAGAAGGCCAGAATTTCGGCATGCATCTACCCAGAGTGAGGCAGGTACGTCTAAATCAATTCCTACAATTAGCCCAAGGCCACGAATGTCTTTCACATGCTGGTTTCCTCCCAATTTCTGTTTTAGTAGTTCTTTGAAGTAGAGGCCTTTCTTAGACACAGAGGACAGGAAATCAGTTCTAGATATTTTATCCAAAACAGCAAGAGCAGCGCTACAAACAAGAGGACCTCCTGCAAAAGTGCTTCCATGGTCACCATAATTTATAGTAGAAGCAACTCTCTCTGTCACTAGGACTGCTCCAATAGGTAGACCTCCAGCAAGAGGCTTGGCAAGTGTCATCACATCTGGGAAGACGCCATAAGCCTCATGGGCCCAAAGAAACCCTGATCGACCTAAACCACATTGAACCTACAAAATCACAGAAAAGATATGCCGGTTAAAATGAAAAGCAACCTAAATGGAACAATCACATATATGAAAATTTATAAATATACTTCAAAATATGTCAGCTACATGTTGTCATCCAAGCAAATAGGAAATTTGCATGGATTTACTAAATGGTCACAGTGCTGTCTCTCTCTATCTCTCACCTCTTTCTCCTTCAAATAATTAATAAAAGAGAAAAAAAAGAGAAGAAATGTACCCCAAAAAAAAAAAAGAAGAAGAAAACCAACCACTTCAAGTGATGATGTCCTCAAGAGTGAGATATTAGACAATTTATTTTCCCAAAGCATCATCATTCAACTGAAAAAGATTTAAAAGAAAAATTCACTTTTGTGTTTCTGCCTTTGTTACATATGCAAATTTCAGTGTTTTTAGAATTCACTAACAAAAGAAAATGCATTTGTTTACTACTATAAAAGTACAATTACATATCAAGATTAGATAGTGTATACCTCATCAAACACAAGAAGCACCCCGGCCTCATCGCAAGCACTTCGCAGAGACTCTAGGAATTCTTTTGTAGCACTGTATATTCCCCCTTCTCCTTGGATGGGTTCCACAAAAACTGCAGCAATCTTTCCCTGTTGAATTAATTCTATTGCAGCCTGCGCATTTCCATACTCTAAAAAGGTCACACCAGGCATAACAGGTTCAAAAGGTGCTCTGTATTGCTCTTTACTTGTCAAAGCAAGAGCACCTAGGGTTCTCCCATGGAAGCAATTACTAAAAGCTATGAACTCAGTAGCTGGTACTTTCCCATCAGTACATGTGTGTCTCTGATACTTTCTTGCAAATTTAATAGCTGCCTCATTTGCTTCAGTTCCAGAATTTGCAAAAAATACACGATCAGCAAAAGAACAAGCCACTAAACGCTTTGCAAGTTCTACCTGAATCAACATCAAACTAATTTATAAAGACAGATAAAAGGTGTAATGCAACAATCTGCAAACACTTAAGACAGCTCCAAGATATAAACTCAAGTAGAGAAAAATACAATGGCAATAGAGAGTTGTATAAAGAAAAATAAATCTTATAGATAGACAAATGTATGATACAATACAGCCTTATAGGACCAAGTAGAAATTCTTGATAGGCTGTTTTCCCTTTTCTAGTTTTCCTTCCTTTTGATAAATGAAGATACAAAGATAGAGTGACATTTAAAAACCAAATGATCAAACATAATCTCTTCATCAGCAATCTCCAAAATGCAGCTAAGTAGTATGGAGCCTGAATTCTCAAACTCTATCATTTTTCTTAAGGAAGGAAGATTTACATAAAGCTAGAGTGACCACCATACACACAGACATACAGAGGGAGGGAAGGAAATCTATTTTTGGGAAAAATGCACAACACTTGGTTCAATGAACAAAGGGGCAATTTGGATTGAGAAGAGTGTAAATCAGTTAATTTTTAGCACTTTATATACTGTTTCTAACGGGGAGGACCAATAAAGTTTTTTCAATATGTAATGGAAAAATTACTCATTAAAAGCTATAGTGTGGACAATTTAATTTACACTACATTTCTTTGACATTTTTTTCTCAATTTTTTATTTGGATTATTTTTTCTTCCCTACTAGAGTTCTAGAAAAACTTAAATTTACAGAATTATAAAATTTTGTTAGCACTTCATACTTTTCTAGGTTTACTAAAGCTTGATAATGATAACTGAGTTTCTCTATTGAGAGAATGGTTCATTGGCAAACACTTCTTCAATCCTGAAATTTTCTTTTCTCAGAAGCTATTGTAGATCAACATTCAGAACCAAGTTCCATCACCCAATTACAGATTTTTCTTGCCATTCGCATTCTTAAAAACCCTACCTTTTTCATACCTTTCTAACAAAACGTAAGCACAAATAAATTTTCCATCCATTCCTTCAATTAGATTTTAGCATTTGTCATCCTGAAGTCAGTAAAATAGTACTTCCACAATCTCCATTAAAGCCAAAATAAGAATAACACACCAATTTAAACACCTATCCCATCTCCACAGATCCAACCCTGACCTTAAAACCGAAAAAGCGAACCCTCTTAAAAGCATATATAGATACATACCCTGCACAAATTAAGATACCCAAACAAGGTAAAAGCATGGAACTTGGAATTTGTAATAAACAACTAAGGAAACCAATATCGAGTTTATTAGCCATTACATGTTTCTCAGAAGACCCAGTAACTTAACCCAAGCAAATCATGAAAAACAACAGTAGCTGATTTTAAAATCTTCCAAGAAACATAAGACCCAAATCAGAAATAACCCAGATACAAACAGATAAATCATGGCATGCCCAAACAAACCTGAGGTAATGAGTAGTACACATTGCTGACATGAGTAAGGGTACCAGCTTGCTCCACAACAGCTCTCAACCAGTCAGCATCCCCATGCCCAAGTGAATTGACCGCAATCCCAGAACTCAAATCCAAATATTCTCTCCCTTCAACGTCATACAGCTTACAACCCTCACCCCTCTGAAGCACCACCGGTGCTCTTGCATAAGTACCCACCAAAAACTTCGCTTCATTCTCAATCACCTCCTTGGTCTTCCCTAAGGCTATCTTCCCGGTATGGGGTGCCTCAACCCCCAGATTAAGACATGCACTCAAAACCCCCCTCTGACACCGAATCCGAGTAACTGGTCTCTCTCTGTCTACATTGAACAATCGCCCAAGGTTGTTGTACGATGATTGAGAAGTTGAATGGTTCAGACAAGCGGGGACAGCGCTCATCGCGTTCCTGGCACCAACCACGGTTTCAAAGTTCTTCATTTCACTGTGCGCCCCGTGTTTAGGGTAAAAAGCAAGGGTGCGTTTATAGACTATGCAATTATTGTAGACACGTGCGTAATCTATAGGGTGATTTAGGTTAAAATAATCTCAAGTCACAAAATTATGACAAATAATGATAAATATAATATACACGTTAATTGATAAGTGTGTGAGTTTTTTTTTTAATGTAAAAGTGAATTCATTTATACTTCGAATACTTTCTTATATTGGCAAATTCTTGTAAGAATATAATTTTTTATTTGATAAGGATAATATTTTAGATAATTAATTTTAAATTTGGAATATTCTTACCAAGATTTTTATTTTTTGATTTGATTTGATATCCTTATCAAGATCTTATATGTGTAACCAAAGAGATTTATATAAAAAAAATATATTTTAATTAATTTAGTTTCAAGATGAGATATTAGTACCTGTCACGTCATAGTTAGCAAGTCAACTTGTGGTAACAAGACTGCACTTAAGCCATAATCTATTAATAGTTGAGTTTTAATTTACCACTACATATACGATTTATTAAAGTAATTTTAAGGCATTGTTTTAGTATTTTTTTTTAGTATTAACAAGGGGCCAAAGCCCAAAAAAAAAATTATAAGACAAAAATAGATCTGGGAGTTATTACGCCCATAACATTCCCAACACAATTAGGGGGACTATTCGAGCACTGGAAGATAACATCCTGCATGAAACTGAAAGAGGATAGATCGTCTGCGACTGTGCTTCCTTCTCTATAGGTGTAGATTACTTCAACTCTCCAATCTTTTTTCAATAACTCCTAGATTATTTTAATTATACCCCTTACTTCACCCCATATCAACTCCTTCCCAATAATGACTGCAATTAAAACTTTAAAATCAAACTCTAGTTATGCGAGATGATAATTTCTTACTCTCTCTTTAAATTTTTATATGTCATTTAAATTTTTTATATAATGATTAAAAAATTATTAAATAGTTTTCTATTCACTTTATAAAAAAAAATTTAATTTCACTTACTCCACTCATTCTCTCTCTATTAAAAGATAATGATAAAATTTAAAAAAATTAATTAATTTTTTTAATATTTTCAGATAACAAATATTGTTAAAAAAAATTTTCTTTATACGATAGATAAAAATAGATAAAAAATATATATCTTTTTTGTTTTAATACTTTTTGTATTAATACTTTATGAGTTGTTAAATATTTATTATATCTCAATTATACTTTGTAGATTTTAAATATTTATTATAATAAAATATTATCCAATAAATATTAAATAATTTATCAAAAATACTAATACCCTAAAATAAAGGTAAAGTAGCAATCCCCCTTTTTTCAAAAAACTAATAATTCATTAACTTGTAAGTTAATTTGAATATTTTGTTGAATTTAAATGTTTATAAATTTTATGAAATTTTCATTAAAAGTGTCTATAACCGAACCAAACTTATTTAATCTGAAAACTAAATAAAATTAATTAATTTTTTTTATTTTTATAAAAATTGATCAATTCAATTTGATTTTTAATTTTTATTTATGAAAACAAACTAATCTTATATATACATACATATATATATATATATACACACACACACACACACATTCACACATTATAATTTATATATAATTATATTTTAATTTATTGTTGTTTTGACGAGACTTTTAAGCTAATTTATTGTAAATTAAATCATGTAAAAAAAAGAAAGTTAAATCTAATTTTTAAAAAAGAAAATTCACCAAAAATTGATTGGATTGAATCAAGCCAAACTTGTTAAGATTGGACTGATTAGGTTATCAAATTAAACTCAAACCAAACAATTTCAAATGTAGAAAAACTAATCAGTTCAGTTCATATAATTTTTTATCTCAAAATTGAACCAATATAAACCACAAACATATTTAATTTTCACGTACCAACACAAAGATTTGATCTTTGCAAAACTTTTAAACATGATGTTAAAGTCCTAATCGCCATATTCAAGAGGTTCAGAGAGTCTAATAATAAGGTTGAAGCCTCGTACACAAGACCAAAGCCAAATATATTATATTCACAGGAGTCCAAATAGGTGCACCAAGTATAGTAATGATATCTCATTCGTCTTGGTAATCAAAATTTTATGTATTTCTTGAACATTCATAATCATAATTCATTTCACATATTATTGCTCTATTTCTAAAACAAATGCTCTAGATTTATTACAAAATGTGAAAATTGTAATTTCTTCGTATTTAAACTTAAAATCATCAAAAATGCAAAAAAAAAATTAAGAATTTAATTTTAATTCGTTATTAATATAAAATTTTTTTTACATTATCATCTTATCACATCTTATTAATTATTTGACTGTTTAATAGTTACTATCTTAATTAAACTATTTTAATGATTTGATAATTTATAATTAAATAATAATATAAAATATTTTATATTAACAATTAATCAATGTAAAAAGTTACTTGTTCAAAAGATTGAAACAACTCATAAATTTGATGTTGTCCCTTAGATATGTTAAACCATAAATAATAAAAAAATAAAAATAAAAAGCTTGTCTCCAATAAATCCAAAGAAAGTGAAATAAGGAAACTCAGCCATCAATTCGTAATCTGTTACTAGATACACCCAAAACAAGAATTCCTTTACCTTATCTAGCATGACCCTGAGTCAGAAAAGGTTGCAAACATAATTTAAACTCACTCAATTATCAAAAATGCAAATCTTACGTAATTTAAAACTTATAAACATATTTAAAACTTACAAACATATAAGAATGCATAATTTAAGTATTATCCAAATTAAATTCATAAATACATAATTTAAATCTTGTTCCATTCTTGAAAATACTTATAAAAAACCTATTATAAAAAAAAATAATCCAATAAATAAATGGGATTAGCCAGAGTGATCTAAAAATGTTTGCGACTATACAAATCACAAATATATAAGCCTAACTCATATTCTTTTTACAATTAAGCAAGTCGGCCGGCAAGTTTGTTCTGTCGTAAGAGGCTTTCTTGGGAGTATGTAGTTTAGGCTTGTGAGAAATTTTTTAATAAGTATTATTTATCTTAAATATTTTATTTAATAATTAATATTATTTTTAACTTTTTAAAGATATATATGTATTTATAATATTATTTATTAAATTTTATATATATTAATTGTTAAATAAAATATTTAAAATAGACAATATTTATTTAAAAAATTTTCTAAACTTAAAAACATATTACATGTCACACTGTCATGGGAGCCTAGGCTTTTTTGGCATTTGGGCTGTAACTCTAGGACAAGTTTTTGACATTAAAGTTTAAACTACTTAATCACTTGAATGAGTTATTTATTAAATTTTTAAACAAAATAATTATTAAATTAAAATTAGGATGAAAATTAGAAACAATAATTTATTAAAACATGAAAGTTAAATGTGATATTTTATATTTTACTCTATTATATGAATATACACACGCACACACACATTAGAAACAATAATTTATTAAAACATGAAAGTTAAATGTGATATTTTATATTTTACTCTATTATATGAATACACACACACACACACACACACACACACACACACACACACCACACACATATATATATATATAATATTAGTCATATAAATTTGATTTATATTTTTGGTAAAAAAGTATGGAGACACTCATTAAATTTTACTTTTTGAAGCAATCACTATGAATTTTTGAATATGAATGAGAGCTTCTTAAATTTTTACAAAACAAACAAATCCTTTCACCTATAAATCAAATAAAAATTCATTAATCATGTGACTTATATATGTGAACTAATATACGTGACAACTCTAAATTATTTGTATTACTTTTTAAAAAATGTAGCTTTTTCCTTTGTAATTTGATTTTTTAATTACTCCATAAATTAAATTAAAAACAAAAAACTTTTAAAAATTATTAAAAAACTTATATGGACAAAATAGATGTATCACATCTATTAATATATTAATTAACACATACAAATCACGTAATAAATTATTTTTATTTAATTAATATATGAAAGTATGTATCTGTACATATTTAATAGTTTAAAGACTTCTTACTCAAATTTAAAAATTCATAATAATTATTTTAAAATAAGTTAAAGTTGAAGAAGTGTTCGTATATTTTGTTTTTAACATTTTAGAATGAATTACACTCTAAACATGCCGACCAAATAAGAAGTTCTTTTTTTTTAATAATTATACATATTTTTGCAACTCATTTTATCTTAGTTTGACATGTGTAGCAACCAAAAGAAATTTCGTCTTCATTTATATTTTATAAACTTTCTTGTTGCCCAAATTTTTTATCTCTTTATTTATTTTCCCAACGGAAGAATTTGTCAAAACACAAGTAGACAAAAACTTTTCTTGCTTTTTATTTATTATTTTTTTCTTTTAAAAATGCAAGTACCCACGCTGATTTCACAAAAATTATTATAGAAATGTTCAAATTAAAGTAGAGCAAAAATGGCACCTTGTAGTTAACGACATTTTCAATCCAACCAAGGGACATGTTTTTATTCTCTTTTTCTTTCACACTTTCTCACCACTCACCAGTGCTCTCAAATTGGTCTTTTTCTTTGTATTTTTGTTTTCTTTTCCTTTTTGTTTTGTTTTTCCTTTTTTGTGTGTTTTCCTTTCCATTCATCACCATAAACTGCTCGCAGATGCCGCTGGTTTAAGCATCACATCCATTTGATAACCCGAGAGAGAAAATCGCTAGACCCACAATCTCAGAGGGTCACTCTGATTGGCAAAAATAGAGAGTGGTGGAAAGTTCGGAGAGAAAGTCACAGAAAATCTCAAACAGGATATAGAAATTTGGCACACTGAAATCGAAGGGAAAAAAGAAGAATTTTTTATTGGCAGAGAAACAAACACACACACAGAGAAAGAGACTTTGAGTTCAGTTCCTTATGTAATGCATCAGAAGAAATCTGAGGTTCAGATCGGAAAAGAAAGCATTGGCGTCTCTTCCGATTTCAATCCGACACCGCCGCTTCAACACCCATCTTCTATTCACCAGAAGCACCACCACCATCAACCTAACCAAGCTTTTGCTCAATACCCATCTTTCACAGCGCCTCAAATCGCCGCCCACCATGAAAGAGCACCTCCGCAATCATCCTCTGCGGCGCCTTACAAGCGACCCCTTTTGACCCAAGCGCGTTCCTCCCTCCCCAAATCCCCAACCTTGTACCAATTCCCCACCACCCCGCAATTCAAACCCCACAACACCTCCTTCTTCTCCGTCACCATCGCCGCCAGGAGCGCCGCCTTCCGACTTCTCCGCCGCCTCAAGCACCTTCGCCGCCTCCGGGCTCACCTGCGCGTCATCCTGTTGCTGTCCCTTCCCTTCTTCTACTTCTTGGTCTCCCACCCGAGCCACTCGTTCGTCCTCGATTTCCTTTCCGCTTTTGCCTTCTCCGCCGCGCTCTTGTTCTCGCTCAACCTCGCGCTCCCTCGTCTACCCTCTATTCGCCTGTTCCTCGCGCGCTCCTTCCCGATCAGGCTCAAGTCGTCTTCGGCCATATCTAGGCCACCTTTGCCGGTGTTTTGGACAATTGGGTCGCGGCAGAAATCGGAGAAAAGGGTGAATTCGGGTTGCTGGGTTCAGGTGTACAGCAACGGTGACGTCTACGAAGGGGAGTTTCACAAGGGGAAGTGTTCTGGAAGTGGGGTGTATTACTATAATATGAGTGGGAGGTATGAGGGTGATTGGATTGATGGAAAATATGATGGGTTTGGAGTGGAGACATGGGCAAGGGGGAGCCGCTACCGTGGGCAATACAGGCAGGGCCTTAGGCATGGGTTTGGTGTATATAGGTTTTATACTGGTGATGTCTATGCTGGAGAATGGTCCAATGGGCAGAGTCATGGCTGTGGAGTTCACACCTGCGAGGATGGGAGTCGATATGTTGGGGAGTTCAAATGGGGCGTTAAGCATGGGCTTGGCCACTACCATTTCAGGTAAGTTTAGGAGAAGATTTTGCACGGATTGGTTATCATGGCATGTGGAGTTCTTCTAAATGATCAAGAATTCAATATGTTTATATGGTTCTTCTGACTTGGTTGTTGAATTGTTTTACTGTTAGGGCTTCTGCAATTTGGGGGTTTAAATTGGGTAACTGGATAGTTGAGTATGCATAGGTTTACCTTTGGTGTTGCATCATCTTCCTTTAGCGTTTGACAATCAAGAATGATGAATTGATTATATTGCAGGTTTTATTAGGGTGTAAACTGATCACATTCCTGTTTTAATTGTTGCACACAGAGTTGTGTATAAACCTTTCTGAGTTGCTTTAGCAGGATAATCAGGCATGATTTACCAATATAATTTATCTTCAGTTTCTTAGATTTACAGCAATTTCTTCCTTCTGTAACCTTTTGTTACTCTTTTTGTCCATGTGGGTTATATGAGGGTTAATGATGTTGGAATACTACTCTTTTGGTGCATTTCTTACTGTTATATCATAAATGTATGTATAGGGGATAGAACATACAAAATGTCTTCAATTTGGTCCATTTGTGGCTTCAGTTTTGTCAAAATGCCTCATTGGCTTTAAAAATATTCTGGTTGGGCCTTCTGTTTACTTATTGGTGACAAGTGTTGAGCAGAATATGTCATGCACTCATTATAAAGCCATTTTTTTGTAGGATTTTCATTTTTAACACATTTTCAGCCTTTTTCTGGAAGGAAATAAGAAGTAAGAAACAAACTTAATACAACAAATTGGATCTCTTCAATTATACCTTTTATACTATCAGATATTATGTTTGTGAGAGTCTGATACTATGATAATGAGAGTTTCTCACATCTGCATTGGCATTTGGTAGTCAACTAACTAGCTGTGTGTGGAAGAAATATACAAATATGCACAAATAAGTGGGACTTTTACTATTGAAATAAAAGAAACGCTGAGTTAATTAGAGAATCTCATAGGCATGAATTTGGTCAAATTTGTTTGAATAGATGACCTGAGGCAGAGACTTTTGGTTCAACAGCCCCTGCACCTGCTCCCCATCCCCCTGGGGGTACACATGCGGGTAGCATTTTCAAAGCTACTTTGTATCACTTGAAGTTGGAAAACAACTCCTTTGTAGGTGGATCCATCATAACCAACGACAAGTCGCATAGTCTGAAAGGGCAGATCTCTTAAGTTCTTCTCATGAAGACTTATGTCAGTCCATCTAGGATTGGTTTGTTTGTAATTATGCTATGTGTCATATAAAAGCTTTGAAGCTCCCCCTCCCCCAACACCATTTTAACCATATGTACATCAGATGGTCTCTTCAATGTCCTTTGAGATGTTATGTAATTTATCTAATCTGCTGCAAATTTAAGTGTGGCTTTCTTTTTTTCTTAGTCTACTTATTGAAAACAGTTACCAAAAACAAAATGAATATCTGCTGTCTCTGATCAGCGCACTTTGGTAGATACTTTGTTGAACATCTGCAAAGATACCGACTGTTTTTTCTTAGCAAAACTGACTGTTCTGTTAGTATCAGTGTGTTAAATCGTGGGCATGCAACAATTGGTGCTTAATCATGTTATGCATGAATGCACAATTGTGATTTCTCACAAATGTGGGATGACCTTAAAAAAAAAAAACTTTTATGTTATATTTTTTGTTGGAACTAATAACTTGTGTTTAATTAGAAATGGGGATACATATGCTGGTGAATATTTTGCGGATAAGATGCATGGGTTTGGGGTATATCGTTTTGCAAATGGCCATCGTTATGAAGGAGCCTGGCATGAGGGCAGAAGGCAAGGGCTTGGAATGTATACATTTAGAAATGGGGAAACCCAATCCGGTCACTGGCAAAATGGAATCCTTGACATCCCAAGCACGCAGAACACCACTTATCCAGTTTCTCCTGTTGGTGTCTATCATTCTAAAGTACTCAATGCAGTGCAGGTGCGTTCTTTTTGTTTATGATTTATTTGCCCAGTTATTTCTAAACGTTTCTTCCCAAGTTATAAATAAAGAAAAAATGAGTTTTTTTAATAATTTCTTTTTTATGTCTACATGTTGACCAAGATTTATCAGTCTGGATGATTGTGTCATTGCCTGTTTCTGTGAATGTGTTATACCAATCACAGGAACAGAATGATGTCTCAATCTTTTCCTTATGTAACTTTGCCTGGGTGATATTTTTGACGATTTGAGTTATTGGAAATTCAGATTTAGTTATCCCTTTTTCTTTCTTTTAAATTTTAATTAGTAAAATTACTCCTTGTTATATTTAATCTTTTGTTTTTAGTTAGTTTGGGGAGGGGGGAGTTGGTGCTAGTTGAGGTATTGGTTAAGTATTTGTTGCCACTTGCCATTGGCATATGTTTCATTTAAAGTAGATGTTGAAGGTTGGCTCCTTGTCACTGGATGTGAAGGTTTGAGTCTTCAGCTTATAAATTACAGGAACAATATAGGATTATTATTTAACCCTCGGGTACAGACTGATTTTTGGACATCTTTTTTATATGCATCAAACTAACACTACCTTATAAGAGGAAAGGGACAAAACAAACTGTAGAGCGTTATAGATAGTTTGCAGCATTATGAGCTTTCATATTTAATTTTGTGTTTCTTGTTGAACAAACAGGAAGCAAGACGAGCAGCAGAGAAAGCATATGATGTGGCCAAGGTAGATGAAAGAGTGAACAGAGCAGTAGCAGCTGCTAATAGAGGAGCCAATGCAGCTAGAGTAGCTGCTGTCAAGGCTGTGCAAAAGCAAATGCATCATAATGTTAACAATGAGAGCATCTCAATTCCTGTTATGTGAGACTATCAGCTGCAGCTTTCGTATTAGTAGAGAAGATTGAGATTGTAGGGCGGAGGATGGTGGCTGCTCTAGTTTAAACAGCTTCATGTCTATTGCCATCATCTCTTAGGGATTATGATTGCTTTAATATGAATTCTGATTACTCGTTCCTAGAACCTTACCACCAGGTAGCTGGCTGAAAGCAAGCAGATATTTCATCTATCTTGCTACGGGTCTTGTATAGAGGGAGGAAGGGTGATAGCGACCATATGGTAAAACTATTTTATTTTATTTTATTTTTTCTTTTCCACCCCTTCTACTACATTTTTGTAAATTTATGTAGATGTAAATGCTGGTGTGCAGGTGAAACCTCAACCCGGCTACTGCCTACTGTTGTATTATCGCTTGGTAAAATAAAGAGAGGAGAAACATGTTTAATAAAATGTTCTTTTTTCCGGACTCGAAGTTATTTGCTTTAGTTGACATTAGAATGAGATATGATGTAAAGTTCATTTACTGGTAAACAGAGTTTACCATTAGTTTGATACAGATCATAAAAAATGTAAATGTTAAGAGATAAATTCTTATATTTGTTATCAACGGTTCTCAATTGTTTTTTTTTTGGGTACAATTGTGACGAGGGGTTTGAGTAATTTGCAGCGATTTATAAATTCAAAATTTCATGTGCTTGTTGTTAACCCCCCCCCCCCTCCAAAAAAAAAAAACTGTTTTTAAGCATAACAATTGCAAACTGCCATTTAAGAAATAGTGACAAGCAAAAAGTTGCCTTATTTTGAAGTTTGTAAGCTCCTGTAAACTCCTGTTGGTTCCTATGTTTGTGTAATGATATGATCTGTTTTCAAGTTGTATGAGCTGTCGTGTGTTTTCAGAACTAACCGTAGTTTGTTATGCTGACTCGGTGCTCTTGCCAAATTTATCAGATATTGAGTATTGAGTTGCTGTGATCCATCAAAAGGATTCATGAGCTGGCGTTGCGTATGCTTATTTTCCTTCTAGGTCGAGCTAATCTCATCTTTTCTATGCTGAGGTTTACGGTGCTTTGAAGTTGTTTCTTTGCTTTCTCAAGTATCTTGAGTTGCAGAACTACATTTTCTTACCTTATTTGTGCTCTTTTACCTACGTTCATACTCAGCTTAGCCTACATCCTCCTTTGACTTTTATTATCCTCTGTTCCTTAGATTCTCTCATTCTCCGAAGCAAAACTCTTCTTATTTTCCTAATTAGCTAATGAAAATGAAAATGATTTACTAAATTTGATTTCTTTTTAAACTTATGTTAAAAATAACACATCTGATGGGAGGTCCCTGTAATTTCTGTTAATTTAAACACAATTTTGCAACACTTAATTGAAACGCCCTTGTTATAATAGCTCATCTTATGGAGACCTATGTGTAACTGTGTGTTATAAGTACTTGTGAGTTTTACAGGTGCTTTTTGGTAAATGTTTATTTTTAATATTATAGTCTCTGCAACTAATGAGATTAAGAGAATTAGTTAACATGCTCACACAAGTATAAATTATTAAGAATGGACCAAGATTTTTGTGATTTGAAAAAACGATGAACTCATACTGTTCATCATTTAGCGGTTTTTTGAAAAACTAGTGTGACAACGGTTACAATTGCGGAAGCCAAGATTTTTTTTTTAAAAAAAATGTCCATTCCTACACATTTTTGGAAAGATACGTAAACATGAGATGAAATTTACCACTCTCACTCAAATTTGTGAACCCACAAAAAAATTAAAAGTCATTTAAATAGGAAAACAAGTCAGCCTTCAAAGTCTCAACTTCCAACCAATAAAGATGAGATGATGGAGGCACGTCGGATTCCATTTCCATTGAAGTAGAGGAATAAAAGAAATCTTTGATCGTTTAAGAAGAACAAAATACTAACTTGGAAGAAAATGAATGGAAGGACCACCACTACCATAAATGGAGGCAAATTTGATGACGAGGCGTGTAGCATCCTTAACTGGGCTCCAAATTTTAAGAGAGATGTTGGGAAAGGGATATAAATCCTTTCCTTTTACTCAAAAACGAGATCATGCTGCGCTACAAGAGAGAAAAACTATATAATTAGTTATTAAAACTGTTTGAGTCCTTATATAAGTAATTAAAACCAGTGAGCCCCTACATCAGTAAAAAAAAAATTGTTTCTTCCCTTCTCATAGCAACACCTAGTGAAGAGATCAAAATCCTTATTAAGGAGCCCGGTGTGTTTTCCCCATGCATTCTCGCTTCTGACACTATCTTTCTATGAAATGGAATTTTAAGTTTTTTCTTTGGTATTGGGTCACCGAGAAAGATGAGTAGTACATGCCAAGTTCTTTGGTATCTGTATTTCTCTGTCATCATTTTGTGGTTCAATAAAATGGCAACATCTATTCAAAGATTAGAAAAGGAAGCCCTGGTTCATCTACTCACTCTCATCTACACACACCAAAGTACGTAGTGGGTTTGATCGGTGGCCATCATTCCATTGGCAGTTGTGGGGCTAGACTTGAGTTTTCACCTTGCTATCTAACGTAAACTACAATATCAACGAAGAGTTTCCAGAATGACAGAACCATCATCAACCAAGCCTAATTTTCTTTACTCCCCATGCCTAATTATCTTCTGTTCTGAATCAATGTATCGAAACCAAGGACAATACAATAACCAAATATTTAAACATGCCAAAATTTATGCCTGGGTTTTTAATATAGCAATGAAAATACGAATTTAAGACTTCAACTCTCAGTCTGCTCTCTCAGCCTCCGAATAGTGCTGCGGACAGTCACAGCACTTGCAGTACTGTCAAAATGAATATGAACAAATCAGATCCCAGGGCCTTATCTAAAGAAAAAAAAATTGAAGAAAAAACAGTACTTAGGGAAGATTCTTACTTCAATGTGTAAGCACCTCCAGCTTTCACTTTTCCACAGTCTTTGCAGCCCCATATACCCACAGCCTTCCTCTTAACAGCATACTGTATGAACAACAAATCATTAGAGTCTGTAAGACAGTATCACTATTTATCTCAGGTCCTAGAAAATGGTGATCATAAAAATCATTACAGAGATAAACACATAAAAGAATACCTTTCCACAGAATTCACAGAAGAATTTACTGTGCTGACTGACTTCCATCTTCTTGATTTGCTTCCGTAGACTAGCACCATATCGGGTGCCTGAAATTTAAGAGCATAAGTATAAAACCTCACTTATCACATAGACACAAAATAACATAAATATACTAGACACCACCAGATCGGAGACCCAAAAATGAAGAATGAAGACTGTGAAGCATTCAAAGTTGAAAAATCATTATTTGATTGATGATGAAGCTTTCAGCATTTAATACCAAATAAATATTGCTAATGGAGAGTAGAGAATGAATTTTGTATGAAACAAATAGTAATTATAGCATCATCATAATTAATGGATACAAATCTAACAAAAAACTGCTTAGACTCATGTCTGACTCAGACATGAAATTATCCAGTCAGCATGTCAACAGGTTTACAATTTAATCTCCAAACATGCATTTTCATCTAAATCATTGTTTTTAAATAATCCATCTAGATTATTTTTCCACGAATACAAAAGGTGTTAACGGGAGAACAAGATGCCAGATAAATGATGCAGCCTTAGAAGAAAAAAAGTATTGATATCTACTTTAAAAGCATTATAGTCAAAATATTATTACTCATGAGCGATTTAATGTAACCATTAACCATGAAGTCCTAGTATTCTAACATCTCATTTTAATCCGCAAGTAACAGTTCTGATAAAATTAATAATCCTTTTTAGGCATCCTTTTCTCCAATTTCCTCCATCCAACATAAAAATTCTCTTTCTACAAAAGTCAAATTACAAAATAATAAGAGGGATGCTCACATACCATATTTCCCAACAATGCCGGCCTTCTTGGTTCTCTTGGTCTACATAACGTAAGGGAACCACCAATGAGCAAAACAATGTCATATGCAAGAAGAGATGAAAAAGAATATATACGAAAAAAGTAAAATAACACAGATCCTTTTATGCAAACATCTTTTTGGAAAAATTTAAACCCCAATAGGTGTCATTGTGTCAACAAAAAAATTCCATTCCTTTCCATGTTTGTTCTTTTTTGTTTTGCACTCCTCCCAGTTCATGGGAAATGTATGCGGCAGAATGGCAGATAAAGCAGCATAAACCACACATATCTTTGGAAATAATGATAGTATTACCCAATTATAACTTTGGGATTTTGACATTAACTCATTTACCATAACACGAAACGATTCAACCACAACAGAAACTAGCCATCTTCAACAGTGATTGCATTCAATTTTTACAAAGTAAAACAAAACAAAACAAAACAAAAGCAAGTCCAATCCGTCCGCTCAGTACCCGTTTGTCTCCAATACTTGAAAGAACACAGCGAGTGAATGACAGAAACACATGTTCAAATCTCAAATTAGTAAGACGTTTTGAGACGCAAGTCCTTAAATTTTCACGGAAGAGACGATCAATTCAGAAACACCCAGATATTAATATCAAATAGAAGAGAGAGTACCATTTTCGCCGCTTGGGAGGAAGACGAGAGAAGTGGTCCGGTGCGCGGCCGCAATGCGATTCTAGGGTTTGAGGGTTTTAAAGGTGAGAAAAGGGCACGGTTAGTATTATAATATGAGGGCCATTAGTATTTCCTATAAAATAAAATACCAAGTATGTCCTATAAGTTATAATTTTAGTGTTTTTTTAACAAAATAAATTATTTGATGTCTTATTTTAAAAATAAATTATTTGGTACTTTATTTTTTAAAAAATAAATAATTGTAATCTCTTTGTCTATATATTGTTAAAAAATTAAAATTTTTATATAAAATAAGTAATTTATATATATTTAATACACCATTACAACTCGTTATGCATTTAAATTAATCTTAACAATAAAATTATTTTTTTATTAACTTTATTTTTTATTAAAATTAATTTAGATATTTAAAAAATTATGTATCATTTAAATTTTTTAATGTTATATTAATATTTTTATTTGATTTTTAATAGTACACTAATAAAGTGACCAAAATTATTAATTTATTAATATAAAAAAATTAAATAATTTATTTTTAAAAAAATTAAAATTACAATTAAGTCTAAAATTATACATAGGATGCATCATATTATAATATTTTGTATTGACATTTTTGTGGAAACTCATGGGAATTACTCATGTTACCAAATTTTTTTGTTTTTAGTATGGCTACCCAAACTCATTTATTAAACATTTATTTTATGTTATTTTTATTTTTTATACTTCAAATATTTATTATGAAAAAAATAAATAACTATTTAACAAATTAACTTATATATTGATACCCTAAAAAAATTAAAGTATCATAACAATACCCTCAACTAAGATAATTATAATTGTCTACATATACATTAAAATTTAACATGTCATGATATATTCAATATATATAATTAGTTAACCAATATATACGTATAGTAAAATTGACTTGAGTATAATAAATGTTATTGATAATATTTTAACTAACTCAAAAAATTTATCTTATGATAATTATATGAAATTCATTTAATTAATTTTGATAATGCCTAACTTTTGAACTTATTTTACAAGTGTTAATCATATTTATGAAAAAGTTGATTTTTTTTTACAAAAAAAGATTAAGGAGATGGGGTGTTATTACATTTTAAGGTCAAGATATGCCACAAACTTCATTAAAAGTTTATGGTGATACTAATATATTACTTATCAGAGAGACTCCAATAGTTAGTATGAATCAAATTTATGACTTTTTAAAATATACAGTGATGGTACTGGTTGAGCTAATTATTCTTAATTGAAAAAAGTTGATTTTGAATTATATTCAATGCATAACCAAATAAATTAATAGAAACAACAAGAAAATTACACATTATTGGTGAATTTATCAAGGGATATTTTTATGAAATTTCAGCGAATTATAACTCAAAATGAAAGTTTTAGGTAGATAATTTCATCAAGGAAAAATTGTTGCAAAAATCAATTTCCAATGGATATTTTGAGAGAATTCCAAAGGTGATAAGAGAAAAATAAATTATATAATATCTAAAGAGATTCTTAATTAACAATTGAATACTAACATTTATTTGTTAGATTTAAAAGAATATTTTATTTTCAGAAAAAATATCTTCCATAAAACATTGTCATATATTCAAAATTTTAAATTCTTAAGGACAAAAAAAAAAGAAAAAAAGTTTTCTTTTTGCCATATGCCTCTTTAACATGAGAAGTGCTCAATAGCATGATATGCTAGGTATAGAAAAAGGCAACGGGTAACGAAAGGACTCACTTAGCATAAGCGCCTCTAATAGAAAATTATTATTATTATTTTTTCTCTTGAAATTTCTCACATCTTAATTGTTTTAATAATATACTTTTAAAAGGACGTGGATTCTTTTTTCTTGAAGAAATAATACAAAAATATTCTATTAAAAAGAAAAAGACAAAAAATATTGAATATAATTAGTTAATTTTATAACTTATTATGATATTCTTATATAATAAAATTTATATTTATCTCTTTTTAATAAAATTATATTATTACTGGAGAACATCCAAACTCCTTTTAAAAATGGCTTTCACAAAAATTTTAAGCTAGTTGAACAGAGTAAAGACGAGAAGAGAGTTGAGTAAAAAACTACGTACAAGAATATGCAAGATTCAACACACAAATCAAGATGCACACAATAAATTTTAATAAGTTGCACTAATACTTCATTTGAATGTGTTTTTTTGGTAAAAAAAAGATCTTTTTAAAAAAAGAGTACTTTTTTATTTTTTAAAATGTTGGGATTTTTTTTGTACTTTTTTTATAAGCTAGATTTGTATGTTTATAAAAAAAATCTTTTTTTATAACACAAAAAAGTTGTTTAAATTTAAAAAAAAATATTTTCCAAATATTATGTCCAAATATAAAATATCTTTTATTATTTTAAAAAAAAATTTAAAAAAAAACTCATGAAAAAAGATTTTTTTAAAAAAATTCATCCAAATGAAGCCTAAATTGAAGAGATAATGAATTCAAATTCTATTAGGTAATACTTAATAAGAAGGAATAGCTTTAATAACAAAAAAAATAGATAATAAAATAAATAATGTTACATAGTCTCAAATAACCAAATTTTTTTATAAAATTTAACTAGATTTAATGGTAATTATGGAATAGAATAAAGTCATATAGACTATTTATTTATTTAAAAATCAATAAATATTACCAAATTATTTGTCATAAATTTAAAAAATAATTGTGACTATATAATTTTTTTAAAAGAAAAATGTCTAAGAGAGATTTAGAGGGTGTTTGGTTTCACGTTTGTTGAGCCAAACGTGCGTTTAAAATGTACAAACGAGCTTTCATGCTCAAAGAATTATGTTTGCCAAAATATACGGTGAACCATATTTGACGTGTTTTTGTTCTCAAACCAGGGTTTGCTCTGAAGTGAGATAGAATTGCTTTTGCGTTTGTTAAATGTCTCTGCTGAAAACTTTTATAGTTAAAAAGACTATAATAACCTTATGGATATATACGTGTGGACTGTAGTTCACTTACTTCGTTTTTATATTAGAGACTTATATTAAAAAAGAAGAATATATTTATTATTTTAAAATACTATGTATATTTAAATTTTAATTTAATAATATCACAAAAAATAAAAAAATAAAAAATTAATTATTACAAAAAACAATGAAATAAAATAAAAATGATAATATAAACACAATAATATAAAATTTATATTTTTTTAATAATTATATATTTAAAAATAATTTTTATCAATACAATCAAAACAATATTTATTATGTTAAAATAAATTTTTAAATAAAAATTTATAAATATAAATTATTTTATTATAAACTTACTTTTAATTAAAATTAAATTTATAAAATTAAATTTATCTAAATTTAAATTTACAAAATCTAATTCAAATACATGCTTATATGTTCGATCAACTACTCTGTAGTGTAACTCGTATTTAGTTCTTTAGCACATCTCACTTACGATTTTCTCTATTGATCAAACTTGGTCCACATGTTTAATTGACAAACTCTTATGAGATAAGAACTCCTCACACTACTGAGATGTCCCATCCGTAATGTCTAAACCACACAAACAACGGATATCTCATTTCAAAAATAAGAATAAATTAAAAGGTTTAATATTAATGTGGCTAGAGATTTTTTTTTTTTTTCTGATTAGTGTGACTTGAGAGATATAACAAATCAAAAGGTTAAAATAAACAGTTAATTCTTATAGTTTTATTTAATTTTTATTTTAGTTTTTATAATTTTTTTTATATATTAGTTTCTATAATTTTATTTATTTAGATTTTGATTTTTGAGAGATTAATATTTTAATAATTAAAAATTATAAAAATTAATTTATTATAGAAATAAAGACCAAACAACTTAATAAATAGAAATTATAGAGATTATAATCCAAATGAAAAAAAAATATAACGATGAATACTTTTATAGTAAGGACCAAAATATAAATGAATAAGACTATAGGGATTGGTATAAAAAAAATTATAAGAACTAAAATAAAAATCGAGTGAAACTATAAGAATTAATTGTTTATTTTAACCCAAATGAATTACTAATTATTATTTTTGTGCAATACATGAATTTATACTTATTTTATATTATGAAAAAAAACATTTAGAGTTTTTTTTTTCTTTAAAAGTAGTTTCATTTAAATTATGTTAATATTGAATGCAATATTATTAAAATTGAATTGAACAATAAACTGACGAGATTTTTAATTTAAATTTAACCGGTTGATTATATTGAATAACACAATGATATGAAATTTATAAAAATATTTATAAAATATTAAAAAATATTAAAATATTAAAATAATAATAATAATTAATTAGTTAAACTAATTAAACAGACCGATTTAAATAATCTTAATTAATTTTATACCATTTTAACTAGTTCAAAGTGATTTAACTATATTATAAAACTGAATTATAATTAATTAAATATTAAATTTATAATTAAACTAGTCAATCTAATTCTAACAACAATAAATGAATACACTTAAATTTAAAAAAATTCAAAATAATAAGATCAAAAAATAATTATTTCAATTAACTCGAGTCAATATTCAATACACTTAATATTTACAAGGTAAAGAATATCAATCTCGCGAGAAAACATTTTATATAAAAGAAAAATTTAATTAATACCTTATAACAAAAATTAATCTAAGATTAAAAAAAGTGCGCATATTATCAAAAGAATAAAAATCAGAAGTTCATTCTAGCACATTTTTTCATTCTAAAAGGAAAACTCTAAGATACTTTGTGATTGCGTTTGGGAAAGGTGTGTTCTACTTTTCGCATTTTGACGTGTACAACGAAGCAGAAAGGTCAAAATCCCTTTCCGTCGATCAAAATCGGCGAGATAGTGGGTCCCACTTGCCACCCAATGAGAAATACATTTCACACCAAACTCACGCCCTGTCATATTTCCTTCATTTTCTCAGTTCATCAAACTTCGAAGCCACCCCCACCGCTCCTTCCTCCCTGATCTCCCCATCACTTCTTCTTCTTCTTCTTCTTCTTCTTCTTCTTCTTTTCCCTCGGAAATTCCACCGAATCCCAATTTTGCCCTTACCCTTTCCCCCAATTTAACAATCCCGCCCAGCCATGTATAGCAACATGCTCGTCAACTGCTCTAACTGCCGCACGCAGCTGCAGCTGCCTCCGGGAGCCCAGTCCATACGCTGCGCCCTCTGCCACGCCGTCACCCACATCGCCGACCCGCGCTCCCTCCCACCTCAGTCGCCATCGTCGCCCTACGCGCCGCCTCCCGGCCCCCACTCCTTTCCTTCCCCTTACAATCACGCGCCGCCCGGGCCCCCGCCGAGCCCGCACGGGCGCAAGAAGGCCGTGATCGTCGGCATCTCGTACCGTTTTTCGCGCCACGAGCTCAAGGGCTGCATCAATGACGCCAAATGCATGCGCCACCTTCTCATCACCAATTTCAACTTTCCGGAATCTTCCATCATCATGCTCACGGGTATGTGTCATGTTGGTGTCCTCTGATCTTCTTAATCGGTGCATTTTCTGTTTGCTTCCTGAGAAAGACCCTGGCGGAAACGATGATCCGATGTGAGGAATTATATTATGAATGCAATTTTTCTCAATAATTCAGATGTGGGGAATTTCTCAATTATGGTTAATAGATTTCTATTTCAGAGTGAACCCATTTTCTGGTTAAAATCATTAATGTATTTTTATTACTCTGCCTTCATTAATTTTAATCTGAGAAATTTCCTTTATCCAACTTTTTCTGTTTATGTTACACTCAAAATTAATGTCTTTCAGGTAAAAAATTGCACAATTTACTTGATTTTCATTTCTTCAATGGATAGGTAGAATGCTAGAGTTGAGCAACAATGGCGATGTTTAAATTATAGCTGAGCAATGCTACTTGCACTGCACCCATTATTTATTGAGCACCTCCTATACACTTGTTTAATCCTATTAGTAACTCTTGCTATATTGTAATAATAATTTCCAAAAGGTCACCAACACATTCTAAGATATATAGGGCTTACACCTATGAATAGATTTATTCTCTTACCGATTACCATTGCATCAAACTGGTGCTTGCATGACCTTTCTTGTTAGGGATTGCCCTCTGATTCTCTAACAGTTATATGGATGTAACTCTGCGGTTTACATTGACCTTTGATGTTTATAGCTAATTTGAAAATACTACAAACTCAACATGGCCTGTTTTCAGTTATATGTTACATTGGAGATCATAGAAGAGGGACTCCTATTAATTTTCCTAATTTGTTTGTTTTCAGTTCTTTTAGCTTTCTGATTTCTAGATATTTATTCTCAAATGGATAATAACTAGATTATTGATGGCAATGAATAAAAGCTTTCCAGTCTTCATCCTACCCCCCTCAAAATCTCACTTCTGATTGATTGATTCTTAATTTACACTCATTCTTCATCCAAGTTCTTGAAAGGTGTATTGGTATTAGCATCAAGAATTTTGTGAAAAATTTCATAAAAGCCTCAACAAACCATAATGATATATTGGTATTAGCATCAAGACATTAAATGCTTCTGCTTTTCATTTAATAGTTTCTATTTTTGGTTCCTTAACCTATGCCCTTAGGACACATGTTAACTAAACCCTATTAAGAATTGGCATGCAGTGCTTATTTATGATTTAGTTTCAACATCTGGCAGACTTCATTATTCACATGCTACTTTTTTCTTTTTTTAAATTTATAAAGCATCTCTACTATTACTCATCACTTGATTTTCAAAATGAAGAAGAAGAAGACCCCAAGGGCCCCAAATTTCCAGTCAAGCACAACATCAGGATGGCAATGTATTGGCTTGTGCAAGGATGTCAACCTGGAGACTCCCTGGTTTTTCATTATTCTGGTCATGGTTCACAGCAAAGGAACTATAGTGGTGATGAAGCTGATGGATATGATGAAACTCTATGTCCCCTTGACTTTGAAACACAGGGTATGATTGTAGACGATGAGATCAATGCAGCGATTGTCAGACCTCTTCCTCACGGGGTTAGGCTACATGCACTAATTGATGCCTGCCATAGTGGCACTGTTCTAGATTTGCCATTTCTCTGCAGAATGAACAGGTTACCTTCTCTAGATAGTCTATTAATAGTTTCTAATTGCATGGTTCAAGTATTATGAATTTTGGCTTTGTGGACTTTGGCACTGTTATATTCAATTAACAATTTCTTTAACTTTGCATTGTTGCTTTCTCTAATGAAATATCTTCTGCTAAAAAATAGTGAGTTCAAGTCTTTAACATTTCCATTTTATTTGTTATTAATCCATCTTTTTCCTTTTCGAAGTTCAATAGCAAATTTATTTATGTCAAATTAAGACTCTGAGATCTTTTAATTCTCGCTATTTTTTTTTCTCTCCAATGAGATAATGAGGTGTAAGAAAATGCCGGATGAGTGGAGGAGGAGCACTTTTGTACCTATTTATAAAAAGAAGACATACAAAATTGTGAAAACTATAGAGCGATTAAGCTCATGAGCCGCTCTGTGAAACTGTAGAAAAGAGTAATTGAGTGTAGATTAAGATAAGAGACCTGCATATCTGAGAACCAATTTGGTTTTATGCTGGGAGGTCAACCATGGAGGCTATATTCTTATTGCAAAGTTTGATGCAAAGATACATAAGGAAACAAAAGGATATGCATACGTTCTTCATTGATCTAGAAAAAATCTATGATAGGGCACCATGAGAAGTCTTGTGGAAGACTCTAGAGAAGATACATAAGGATGCATAAGGAAACAAAAGGATATGCACATGGTCTTCATTGATCTAGAAAAACCTACGATAGGGCACCACGAGTCTTGTGGAAGGATCTAGAGAAGAAAGGAGTTCATATCGCATATATTTGAGTAATAAAGGATATGTATGATGGGACAATAATGTGTAAACTCATGGAGGTGTAACAAAATATTTTCCTATAACAATAGGTTTGTACCAAGGGTTGATTTTAAGTCCATACTGTCTTACTTTGAAAATCCAAAAGCCAATGCCTCAATGTGTGCTTTTTGTGGATGATATAGTTTAGTTGAGTCAAGAGAATGGGTAAATTATAAACTGAAGTTGTGGAGAGAAGCTTTACAATCAAAGCGCTTTCAGTTGAGTAGGACTATAAGAGTAAGAAGGGAGTATATATGGAATGAAAATTTAGTAAAATGCGAATTGTCAATGATTTGGAGATGAAAATTAAGGATCAATTTGCATAGTTTAGGTATCTTGGATCCATCTTACAAAGTGATAGGGAGATTGATCGGAATATCACACATAGGATTTAAGTTGGGTGAATGAAATAGAGGCATGCTTCATGTGTAATTTCTGATCATGAAGTGCCTATCAAACTCAAAGGAAAATTCTACCAAAAAACTGTAAGAACAACAATGCTCTATGATAGTGAATCTTTAATCTTGGGCATACATAATGAGCAAAAATTAAGTGTAGCATAGATGAGAATGCCGAGGTGGATGAATGGACATACAAGAAACAATAAGATTAGGAAATAATATGTCTCAGAGAAAGTTAGAGTACCACCTATTGAGGAAAGGATGATAGAAACTCAAGGTGGTTTGCTCATGTGTGAAGAAGACAAATAGAGGCTTTAGTGAGAAAAGTGAATAAAAAATGGCAAACTGTCAAATTAAAAAGGGTAGAGAAAGACCTAAGAAAATTTTATAAGAAACGATTAAAAAAGACCTTACTCTAAATGGTTATAGTCAAAATTTTGGTTTTTTATGGAGTCCAATGGTGTTGATTGATCCATGTATCTGACTCCACCTAGTGGTATAAGGCTTGATTTTTTCCCCCTTCTGTTTTTCTTGCATTTATTCCCTTAAAAAATATTGGAGTCTGAGATGGGAGGGGAATTTGGGTGAAGGAAACGAAAATATCTATTTTGCATTGTTTGATTTTTGTTTTTTAATTTTTTTTCAAATGTAGTTTTTGCTTAATTTGTTGCTTGAATATATGCAGTTGTCCTTTTTTTTTTTCTGTAGAATATTCGTAGCTCTCTGATACCTGGTATTCACTCTGTTTCTATCTTCTTTGCAATAGGAGTGGACAATATGTATGGGAGGATCATCGCCCTAGGTCAGGTATATGGAAGGGATCAAATGGTGGGGAAGTTATCTCATTTAGTGGTTGCGATGATGATCAAACTTCTGCCGATACATCTGTAAGTTTCAGAAAATTCAAATTGATATCTGTTTGAGACTGTTACAATCTATACCTGTGAGACCTCATGTCTGAGAATATGATCACTGTCACTGCAAACAGGCATTATCGAAGATCACATCAACTGGGGCCATGACGTTTTGCTTCATCCAGGCCATAGAGCGTGGACAAGGGGCTACCTATGGCAGCATTCTTAATGCAATGCGCACTGCCATCAGAAATGCTGGCAATGATAGTGGTGGTGGTTTGGGTGGCGGTGTGGTAACATCTCTTGTCTCCATGCTTTTGACTGGAGGTAGTCTCATTGGTGGTGGACTGAGACAGGTAAATATACTTGAGTTGAGTAGTTTGATTTGAAAGTTGTCTGATCATATTACAAACCAAGTGTGAATTGTTTCCTTTCCAAGGGATGCTTGATAATCTGAACTCATTGTTTCTCACATGCCACCTAAAAATGTTCTTTGTTAAGGTTGTGTCTACTGAGAGATTCTAATAGTTGAACTGACTTCTGCTATTTATTGTTTTTCCTTCCCCTTTCCTTTGTTTCAACAGGAACCACAGTTGACATCCTGCGAACCATTCGATGTGTATACAAAACCTTTCTCTTTATGATGTTCAATATTCTCTGTACTGCAATTTTTTCTTTCCTTTGCGGTGCCCTTGTATATAAGTATATTGATTATGGTAATAAATTAATGTATTATAACGGAGCAGATACGTTTATTTTGTTGGAAATCAGTGAGGATATGTTTGGTCGAATTTATTTTTACCCTTGAGAATGTGATCCTGTTCTTATGCTAATAATGATTTTGGTTGCTACAATGCTTGTATTAATTTGTTAATTCGTCTCAGCTCATGAATGAAGCTTTTTACACCCATTTTATTGGAAGAGACCAAGAATTTCTCTTTATTGGTAATCTTAATTAGGGGTGAGCATTTTAACCCTCTTTAAATTATAGTTACATTTTTCACTTCAAATTTATTGGTGAAAGCCAACGATGGTTGACTCAATTAACACGTCAACCCAAAGGTCTTGAGTTCGATTTCTACTAGTGATTCTCATTAGTAGACAATATATTAACTTTTATTAAGTCTTCTGGCTTAGATTGGCTTTGGAATGGAGCAACATCCATTTCCCTTAACTTGATTACCAAAAAAAATTATTTAAAAGTGATTTGTTTGTGTTGATGTTTGAATTTGATGTAAAGTTTAATTTTGATTTACTGTCAGTGTAAAAAGTTTTATACTATTATCTAATTATGTATTCATAAATCATCAAAAGAGTTTAAATAAAATAACAATTATTTAAAAAGTTAAATACTATTCACGTCGGCGGCAAAGGCTGCCTATGAATGTTCACGTCGGCAACAAAGGCTGCCTATGCGAAAACAGAAGATGAATCAGTAGTGACGAAGTTGCTACTACTCTAGGGGGCTTATGAGGCAATTTCGAGTTGATTCCGAGGTGTGTGCACCTACAAAGACACTCCGATACCTAAATGAAAAGGTGACAGAGTAGAGTGATAAGTGCGTAAAGGAGTTAGATTGAATACATTTGCTTGTGATACCCGTTCTCCCTTAAATAATCAGTTTTAAGGGACGTGTCTCCGTCGTGGGCGGGTCGTGGAGAGGGGTGAGAATCGGAGTGGTTTCACAATGGCCGGCGAAGAAGCTAGTTGTGGGTCATGCTCTCATAGTGGTTGACCGAGTCATGTTTCGACTGAGTTGAGCTCGACCTGGAGTGGGTTAGGTAGGTAGTGGGCTTCTCGTGTTTGGGCCTAGTTCCAGGTTAGGAAGAAGGCCTACTAAGACTTGGGAACCCGTACAGTACACTGCCCCCAACTCAGAAGTCGGCTGCGAAGTAGGCAGGTTCTGAGCTAAGTAGTATCGGGTTCGTGAGGCATCCCGTGCAGGTGGAGTTGCTCATTGTTTTTTTCTTGTAAGTGCTGGACAAGTTTCGGCTATTGTTCAGAGCAGAATTGCTTATTAGTTGTTCGTCGTTTGGTCGTTGCAATTTTATTTGCTATTGTTGCTTTAATGTTTGTACTTTGAAAGAATTGAACCCACCTACAAGGGAGGTAGCTTGACCTCGGGATTTTTAACTTGATCGCTAGGTCTACAAGAGAGGTAACTCGACCTCGAGGTTTTTAACCTGATTGCTGAGCTCGTGACGGAGGTAATTCGACCTTGGGATTTTGAACTTGATCGTAGAGTCTGTGAGGGAGGTAACTCAACCTCGAAATTTTTGACTTGAAGGATTTTGCTGAATCCGCAAGTGAGCTCGACCTTGGGATTTTAAACTTGAAAAGTTTTGTGGTGTCCGCAAGAGAGGTAGTTCGACCTTGGGATTTGTAACTCGGAGGATTCTGTAATGTCTACGAGAGAGGTAACTCAACCTTTAGATTTGTAAGATTCTGTGGTGTCCGCGAGATAAGTAGCTCAACCTTGAGATTTGTAACTTAAAGGATTCTGTGGTATTTGCTAGGAGTAGGGAGTGATCAATTTTCGATTTTGAGTGTTGATTCAGAAACAATGGTGTGATGGCCATGGAGCAGTATGGATACCATGAAGGCGTCACTCTATTGTAAAATACTGGTAAAGTCTAGACCTTGGTATGAGTGTCTTAGTTGTTTTTCTTGATAGTTGGTAGTTGTTGGCACATCTGATGCTTTGAAAAGTTGACGACGTGTAGTCATGAGCTTTTGAAAAATCATATCATATTACCATGTGTGACAGTTCTGCTATATGAGCATTTTATTGGGTTACGAGTAAGCCCTTGGTTGTCATTAACTTGATACAATGTTAACAACAATAATTAAAAATGATCATAAAGTCATGGTAAATAGTGACTGTGGTATTAGAATCAAGAGGAATTATACTAAAGTAGATAGTATGGCAGTAAAAGGAAATGCATGAAATCAAGAGTTATAGATAGGAACTAATTGCTACCTCATTTCCTTTATTATTGAACCTGAATGATCGAGCTGAGCTGTTGCTGACATTGGACCGAGTTTGAATCTAAAAGAAAGTTGGTTTATTGTCAAGTTGGCATGCGTTTTGTTGCCATCTTGGAAAATTATGGCTAAACACCTCGGCTTCAAATAGGAGGCAGTAGTTAGTTTGCTGTCCCCTGTATAATCATCACCTATCGTGGTATTCGGATCCCTATAGGTGTTTGCGAGGAGGGCCTCCATGGTCGAGACCAATTGACCCATCGATTCCTAGATGTAAACGACATTGGTGGCAAAGGCGAAATCGAAAGGCGAATGGAATGCCCTGATTTAGTATTGAAGTTGCATTTCAATACGGGTATGACTGGGGTGACATCGGTGAGAACGATGTTGATGAGGCCAAGGAGGTAGAGGCCTGTGCTGATGACGTCGCATCTGGTGCCGAGCTCCACAGTGCGTTAGGTAGAGGCCAGATGGAGGTTCCGATATGGATGGAGCAGTTGTCTTGCTCCTTCATGAAAGTAGAGCTGGCTCGAGCTTGAGGTGCTTGGTCGGTAACTCGGATATAGCTTTATAGTTTTTGGACATATGTTACCGAGCTGGCAGAAGAGCCGGAAATGGTGGGAGATGTTGGTGTTGTGGGCAGCGCTGCTAATTTTTGTGGACGAACTTTGTTGTTGCTGTTGTTGTTTTAGCAGCTATTTCCCCATCAACGCACACCTTTCCTGATTGAATTTGATGAGTATCTAAGTTGATTGTGAATAAAGTAGCTCTCAGGTTTTTGTGCAGCCATGCCTCCTCGGTTGAATTGGTTAGCCAAGTGACTCCAGGCTTCATTAGTTGGGTCTCTTCCATCTTGAAACTGCCCTCCCTTTATGGCATACCTATAACGGGCTGGTCAAAGCTTTGTCTTTGGGATGGTGCGGTTGTTGATTTGTGAGAATGTGAAGAGTTTTACCTATTCCCACAGATGACGCCAATGTTCACGTCAGCGGCAAAGGTTGCCTATACAAACACGTAAGATAAACCAGTGGTGACGAAGTTGCTACTGCTCCGAGGGGCTTCTGAGGTCGTTTCGAGTTGATTCCGAGGTAGGTGCACCTGCAAGGATACTCCGATGCCTAAATGAGTAGGTGACAGAGTGGAATGGTAAGTGCGTAAAGGAGTTAGATTATATACTTTTGCTCGTGATACCCGTTCTCCCTTAAATAATCAGTTTTGAGGGACGTGTCTCCGCCGTAAGTGAGTCGTGGAAAGGGATGAGGATCAGAGTGGTTCCACAATGGCCAATGAAGAAGCCAGTCGTGAGTCATGCTCTCATGGTTGTTGACCGAGTCATACTTTGACTGAGTTGGGCTTGACCTGGAGTGGGTTAGGCAGATAGTGGGCTACTTTTTAAAACTTACAAATAAACCATTATGCTCACTATTTAAGCTAAAATCATTTATTAGGTGACTTACATGTATTGATTAATACATGTAACAATTTATCATTTGTCTACATTTTTAAAAAATTAATTTTTTTCCTTTTATTTAATTTTGCTTTAAAAATAAAAAATATCAAATAATTTACAAAAGAAATTAAATTTAAAAGAGAGATTTTTTTTGCATTATTTTACAAAATAATATGAATAAATTAGATAGCTATTTATATAAATTAATATGTATAAGTCACATAATAAACGGTTATTCATTTAATTAGTAGATGAAATAATCTATTTGCAAGTCTTAGAATGTTTAAAAATCTTAATTCTTAAAATTTAGGCTGACTAGTCCAACATGAGGTAATAACTTAAAAAAATTATGCAATTTTTTTAAATTACTATTCATTTTTGAGTCTTCAAACTTTGAGATTTACATTAAATGTCCATTAAGTCTTTTTTGAAAACCGAAAAAACATTCTTTTAAAAGATTTATAGAACAATGAATTGTTCAAACTTTAAAAATAAGAAATTATTAGATGCTTTAAAATGTCGTATAAAATTGTACTCTATCTATTTATATTTTAACACATTAATATTAAATAATTAAAAAATATATTTTTAAAAGTGAATTAATTATTTTATTTTGATGAGTGTAATTTTTTTTTAAAAAGTATATTTTTTTAATCATTTAATACTAATATATTAAAATATAAATAAATAAAATACAATCTTTCATGAGGCTCCAATAATACATAATAATTTATCCTTAAAAACGTATAAGTTACGCAAATGTTCAAATGAGTCGAACTTGGTACCATTGAAAATATTGAAGTTATAACATGCAGAACATAATAGAATCAAGCTTAAGTAAAATACCCTCATCATCGCCGCTGAATCTCACACCCATTTAAAATGAACATTTTGCTTTTATCGAGTAACTTATGAATCACAAGTTCAAATTAGATAAATGAGGTGTCCTTCAAAAAGCTTGTGGCTTGTATTCTCCACTAAAATTGTGAAAAGGTAATTTTTATCAATTCTTTGAGTGCTTGTTTATCTCACTCTTCCATTTCTTTGGTTCCTAACAAAATGGGGAGTATACTACTAAATATGGTCATGGTTTAAAACGTATACTAGCCATATCATTATAGGGGATAATTTGTGCTTCCAATATAATTGTAACGCAATTAAAAAAAAAACTCCATTTACTACATTCACAAATGTGGTTATTCCCTATTACAAATATCAACTGCTCAATATATATGATTGATGAATCTTCTAGGTCTACTTTTTAATTTAATCATTTCTTATTTACAAAATATTTGAAAGCATATGCTAGAAGCATGGTCATAGTTGAAAATGTACGCTAATCATACCTTTATGTTTGCGTTTCCACCACTTTTGTAATGCAATAACACTTTGCCTAAAGTTACATGTGTGACTATTCCTCTGTGAGTTTGTGGTTATTAACTGGTAGCACCCAGCTAATTATAAAAGGCCAACACTCTACATGATTGATGAATCTTCTAGATTTACTTTCAAATTTTATGAAGTATTTACATGCTTGTGAGGTAATGTTTTGGTTTGTGCTCCCACCACATTTGTGACACAACAATCACTATATATGTATTAAGATTGCCACAGTTTACTTGGGCTTAAGTTTTGAACAACACCTACGGAAATTAATTCTTCTAAACATGAGAGTATGTCCTTAAAATTGTTTAGAGAGAAACTTAGTCTCGATTGACATAAAAAATTAACTTGAAAATACTTTTATCATATCAGGCTGATGTAAGGGTATATACCCTTAAAATTATCCAGAGAACTAGGGACCTAATTTTGATTGACGCAAAAAACCAATTTTAAAATATTTTACTACATACATACATATATATATATATATATATATATATATATATATATATATATATAGACGCTTACAACTGAGTTATTCACTTAATCCTCAATAAGTGTGGTTATTGACCTGTGGCATCCATTCGATTACCAAAACTCAAACACTTTACATGATTGATTAATTTTCTAGCTCTACTTTCAAATACAATTAGTTATTGTTATTTAGAAAACATTGGAAGTATATGCTCCAAGATGGGTTATTGTTGAAAACATATACTAACCACACCTATTTTAGAATGATGTTTGTGCTCCCACCTACCACACTTGTGACACAATAACCACTCAAAATAACAAAATAACCATACTCATAATTGTGTTGATTGTTCATCGATAGCATCCATCTAATTAATCCACAACATGATTGATGAATAGTCTTTGTTTATTTTTAAACTTTGTTTTTGTTGTTTAGAAAACAATGGAAATATATGCAACAAGCGTAGTCATGGTTGAAAACATACACTAAACATAATTTGCTGAGGGTAATGCCTGCACTCCTACCACATTTGTAACGTAATAACACTTGATGTAACATACTGACCTTGCTCCCTTGAATATTCAATGTGAATATGTAATTGGTGATTCATTTAGGTATACTTGCTCAAATATTGATAGTTAGTGGATTTTTTTTTTTCTGTGAAATATTAATAGCTAAGTGAAAACATTTTTTTTTGGTGAACAGTATTGATTACAAGAGATGCACCAACCCCCAACATAAATACAAATCCAACCCAACCACTATAGCCATACCCAATAAATACCTCTACAGCCCAGGTATACATGGATGGGAAGATCCAATTCAATGCTCCTAACTATAGTATAAGGGCTCACGGTCCTCTCTGAGACATGCGGACAGACAGCCACACCCAATAATAGCTAAATATTCATAACTAGTCTGTTGCTGGTTCTGGTGTTTGCTGGCATCTTTTGCTTCTTTTCACAGGCTTGTAGCACTTTCCACTGTGAACCATGGACTAGGGACTCTTTCTTAAAAACAGAATTCATTACTGCTTTTCCATATTTTCCATAATAAACAGCTAAGTAGGGCCATTCTGTCTCTTCTGCTTCCTAATTCATCAGAAAAAGCTTGATATTTGCTCCAAAGCCATTCTTCAATTCTGCCGATGTTCTCTGCTGCAGGGTTAAGCTGGATCTGGGAGCCAAACCAAACAGGGCGGGTCCTTTGACAAAGGAGCAGTGCATGTTCAATTGACTCTGGCGCTCCATTGCAAATGGGGCAAAGAGGATTGTTTGCTAGTTTTTTCTTGCATAAATTTTCTTTTACTGGGACTGCATTATGTACACATTTCCAAAGAAAAATTTTGATCTTGCTTGGTATCTATAGAGACCAGATTACTTTCTATAGTTCCTCAGGGCAGCTATATGATGAAGAGCTTCTCTCAGGTGGGAGATCCATGCTTTCTTTCTTTGCTGTTCTGTGTCCAGATTTCACCGTATATTCCCTGACTTGACCTTGGGCCATATTAGTTCATCATGTTTAGGATAAATCCTCAAAGGAATTTGAGCAGCTTTAATGGCCTGACTTGAATTCAAGGATTCATTTAGTTTCTAAAGATTCCATTTGCTGCCATTTTCCTGAAGAAAACATTGTAGCCTCTGATCTGAGTGCTGATTGGCAATATTAGATAGCTAAGTGAAAAACTAAAGAACTACTATCGTTTTCAAACTGCCCCATTACAGAATTTCTACAGTACACCGACAACTAAATTCTGCACACAAGAATATTTAAATAATTGTGGTCCTTTTGTTCAACTCTCGTTGGAATGTGGTAGGTTTAATTCTTTTTGATTATTTTTTTTTATTTCTTAGAATATCTTTTTATTTCCTGAATAAGAGACTAATATCTTTCCTAAAAATGTTTGCTCCATACAAAATCAAACCTCTATCACTAAAATCGATCCTCCAAAAAATCTAAACCCCTCTACTTATACAATTTTAAAATTGATTTTGGTCCCATGGTTATAATTATACAATGTTGCACCTATAGTTCTTGGATACAAACCTTGACATAACACTTTTTTTTGTTGATAAAATCAATAAAAGGAGAGTATCATATCATGTCATCGGATTTTAGGACACATACGTCTGCAAAATGTGTGTCATGCCAGCGAAAATATTGCCACGTTACATCAAACTAATAGGAAGATTCCATTGCATCTATTTAAAATTTATGAAAATAACATTCTTATAATTAAAACGAGGACCAAAATCAAACTTCAATAAAATTTGGAGGACCAAAAGTATAAACAAATTTCAAATAACTGAAATCCTCCAGCAGAGTATCACACAACTGTTAGGCACAATATTAATAAAAAGAATTAAAAAATTCAAAAAAACATGTTAAGCGTTGTCTTCTATTCAAGTATCCAGACCCAAACCATGGGAAAAAAAAAAAATCACTAAACCCGAATCCACATAGGTAACGATTTGAAGTCTCATACCCAAACGACCCATTTACCCAATTCCTATTATAAAAATCAAATTTTATATTTTTTCAATATAATTTTATTAATTTTTAATCATTTTTAATATTTTTTAAATATATTTTTAATGTTTAGATTGAAAATAAAAAAAATAAGAGCTCTAAATTATCAGTTATAGACAATTACGCTACAGTACAAAATTGATTTTCCAAAAATTATATGTATATATATATAAAACACAAATTTGCACTATTGTAACTAGACTCGTTTACCAAAACATTAACACAGGCTACTCTTGTTCCCCATTTACCAAAAGCTGGTGTTAAACCAAGATACTTCAAAATATATAATCTGGAACCCTTACACGTAAATGCAATTCTTCTCTCAAGTACGTTTCATTATGCTTGACTACATGCCCCATTTACACCACCATATCTTCTTTGACCAAACAAGAAAAACCTCCATGTTTTCCCATGCATACGGTGCAGAGTGCAGATCAATATACTAGTATATTTTTTCATGGACAGTTGAATGGTACAAGAATGTCGAAAAGGTAAACCCCTCATAAAGCAGACACAATATAGCAGCCTAAAATTTCTGATGCTCAAGTGAACCTTTTATAATTGCAGTGAAGCTGTCGCTGAAATAATATTAAGACAGAAATCCCATATATAAAATTCTACCCACCCACCCCACGGAGAAAATCATTTCTGCAAATTGAGTACCCTAAAAGCACCAGACACGAACAATTTGTCCACCTCTATCCAAAAAGGATACAATGAGCATCTCTATCCTCTAAAGAAATTTCTCTAACTTACTTGATTTAATGGTTTCTGGTGGCCGGAATGTCTCCAACCTCAAGTTGGAGTTTGTACAGATCTCACTTAGAACACCATCCCCCTTCTCCAATTTTATTACCTCCAAGGTGCTTCCCAGAACATCAGCTGCCAGTCCAACTTCTAAGAGACTGCCTGGCTCCTCTCCGCCGTCATATATTAGCCACCCAATCTCTTTCAAAGGGACTACATGCTCTGTTACAACTTTGGCAAAAATACGGCCAAGAAACTCCGCTGCTTTGGGGGCATCATTAACCGCATCTTCCAAAGTACTGAGAACAGATTCAAACCTAGCCAAGATAAAAAGGAATAAATAACAAATTTCTTCACAATAATAGATTCTCTCTACTAGTCGGCATACTGTTGGATAAATCTCACCCTTTGATTAACTGGGCTTGACTCAAGGTGCCATCCTGAGACTTCACAAGGTTGACTAGCAGCTGGGCCAAAAGATCTCTTTCTGTGTCCTTTCTCTCAAAAGAGTCTGTGACCCAGAGAGAAACCATGGAAGGATGAAAGCTTGGAGAGTTCAAATCTTTCACACATAAGGCAACTTCCTTCTCATCTCTAGCACTGAATTGCATACTTTCAGTCAGATAATTACATGACAAGATAACAGGAAAATAAATCTATCACTGTAACACTACAAAAATCAGAAAGCACGTCTCTGTTTCTGCATGCAGGGTGAATTTAATTTGGCTCCTTTTTCAATAATAACTTAAAAGCTTACTATTGAATCTACATCATGAAACGTCTCCATCATCTATAGGAAGTCACTGTTACTATAGCAGCAGCAACTTCCCAGCAACCTCATTTTAGAATCAGATAATAGACTAAACTACTATTTTGGTCCTCCAAAGATTCACTTGATATCAATTTGATTCTTCAAAGATATGTGATATCAAATTAGTCATCTAAAATTTAAAGTGACATTAAAATAGTCCTTCAAATATATGTAACATCAAATTAGTCCTCAAAAGATTTAATATGACATCAAAGTGGTCCTTCCCAAGGACCATTTTGGAGGACTATTTTGATGTCATTTTAAATCTTTGAAAGACTAACTTAATGTCATGTATCTTTAAAGGATCAAATTGATGTCAAATATCTTTGAAGGATCAAATTGATGTCAAGTAAATCTTTAGAGGACCAAAATGATAGTTTTAGCCCAAATAATCATATATGAGGATATTTCACAAGTGGACAAACCCCAACTCTTACTATAATAGTCATAAGTCCTTCAACAAGCACAGTTCAATCCTCAAAGTAACAGAAATAGAAGAATGGAGAAACCCAGATACCCCCCCCCCCAAAAAAAAAAAAAAACTGGTTTGGCCATTTTCTGTTTGAATCCTGTGGATTGAAAGTTGAAAATAGCCCTTGTTTCATACATTATTATGATTACCCTGAAGGTTTTTTTTTTTTTCAATTTTTCACTAAAAAAATATCATGTTAATGGCAAGTGTTACAGCACAAAACTCTTTCAACTCAATTTTCCCAAATCCGATGAATCCCACATTACCCGGACTAATCCAAGGTCCAAATCTCCCATTAAATCATTATCTGTGCTGGACTCAACATGTCAGCTTCAAAATGTTTGGAGAGTGGTTCTTACCCAAAAAAAATGTTTGGAGTGGTCTGGTTAATAAGGAATTCATCTTATTAAAAAGGTGAAAGTCAGGGATGTTAACCTCTTCACGTGCTATTTTTTCTTAAACCATGGGGTTGCAAAGAGAAATCAGGCCAAACAAGAGAGTAATAATCTGAACTTTTTCCTAAAAAGATTAACAGAAGCAATTAAAATTTGTATTGCAACCAAAAAAAAAAGTAAGTAATCACATCACAACCATCATAAGTGACAAGTCAGGATCCATAACTATAAAAGATCATAGTTGGCACCAACACATTCCATTGATATAGGATGAGGCTATGTCAAAATGCAAATAAATTCCTAAACTCATGGGGAGTTAAACATTTGTGTGTCTCAAGAGTGATGGAAGCTCAACATACAACGTGCCTCAGTACGTCCACAGGCAGAGAGTGAAGGTCCAAACAAAAAGACACTAGGATACCGGAAATGCAATTTAAAAAATTTGACCTTGAGGCAAAAAAATGAAGGGGCTAAATCAACTGAGACAGGTTTAAGAACATAACAAAACAAGACAATAAGACGACAAAAAAATTCAACACATATAAAGAATCCCATAACTTAGACACATCCAGTTTTATTCAGGTTTTATACCCATTTTGACCATCGACTCCCTTCTTGACAAGTATCAGATTCCTGCAACTGACTAGAAGACAGTAAACAAGACACATCACACAAGGCATAATCACACATTACTGAGCATCCCATGACAAGCCATTACATGTCAGGAGACAAAATTTGCATATCATTCACTACTAGTATTACAATAAATTATTTGATTGATACATGATGTTTATGAAATCATTCAAACATTGACATGTGTACCCCCCACTGAACCTGGTAAAATTTTAAAAGAAAACAGCAATGCAAAAGTTACGAACCTCACAGCCAGGATATAAGATCCACTAAAATATAGGTTTGTTTTAATTAAAATACCTAGAGGGGGCATCTTATACTCCCTTTTTTCTTCTTTCCTTTTAACAAACCTCCTTCCAAATATAAGGAAAAAATGGTCCACAAAAAAAAATAAAGCCAATAAAATAATAATAATAAAAGCTTCAAATATGTAATTACAAGAACCAAACCCCCATCCCCCCAATTGCATTAATAAATATTCAGGCATCCAGCCAGTCATTAAAATAGTCTAACTAGTTTTCAAATGCCATTAATGTAAAGGGACAAATCCTAAACTACAAAAGCTCCCAAAATAAATGTCAATAAACAATCATACTCTGAAATGGAAAACTTCCACTTAAATTCCGCATCCATGTCAGGTCATCTTCTCTCAACTAGAATACATTACTGACAATATTTACATCAACTCATGCATAGAATTTTATCAAATGTCAACTCATTCATAGAATTTTATCAAATATTAACTCATCCACCTGAACTTGTACACCTGCCCAGCAATTAAAAATGGCTACATATATATCATGAACTAATTACATATTTCCTTCTCATTTACTAACACTAGAACCTGTGATCTTATCTTCCCCCATTTACCCAATTTTTAAAATTCAAGCACATGAGTTTTATTGTTTTTAAATAATATAAAGTTCACAATTCTAATGCTTTCAAGACAAGTTTTATGATATGCTTTGAAAGCCTTTCATAGAGAAAAAGAAAACAATACTTGACACCTAAAATATAACATGAATCCAAACAATCAAATCTTCTATCTCAAGAGATAATTTGTCTTACTAGTTAAGAGAGGATGTTTAAGAGAGAACAAACAAAAAATTTGCCCATCGAGAATTTGGACATGTTCAGCATACTGAGCATTATACTTCTTAAAAAATGATAAACAGTAAACTATTAATTCATGCTTCTCAGGAAAAGCATAATTGGCCACAAAAGCTGGAACAAGAGGATACAAACACCATGAAGAGAAAACAATACCTATAGTATTCTCTGATTGTTGCCATGGACATATCCCGCAGTCGTTCTTCTGGCCAAACCTTCTCTGAAGAAGCGTTCTGGGAGACTGTTGTCCCTTGCACTCGGGCAGCTGGTGAAGTTGCAACAGGTCTGTCAACGTTCCTATCTGCATTTCTCCAGTCCCTGTTACCATAATTCATATTACGCTCTTGAGCACTTGATTGATCATAAGCAGTTGGGCCAGCAAATCTATCCGGAACATTTCTTGGCATGACGTGCTCCCTTGAGCTGCGCGGCGTGCACTCTGATAAATTGCTATAGCCATTAAGGCCAGTAGTCATTCTACGAGAATCTCCAGGGACAGGAAGTACATCAGAAACAGGTGAACTTGAAACCGAAGACGAACCTCGAATGGACATTCCTCTAGCAAGACCACCCTGGGGTCCCAAGGTTATAGAATCATCACCTAAAGGTCTTTGAGGCAAGGGAACTGACAAGGTCCTAGCCTCATAAGATTGCCTATCATCCATACGAACATCCTGAGAACCATACCCACGAGCTTGAGTAGGCAGCCCACGCAGTCCACCCATCTGAGCATTGGGAGAAGATAACATAGACGACCCTCTTGGACCAAAATCCATAGGGATCCTTCTTGCTGATGGATTGTTGCCCGGACCACGACCCAGCCTACCAGCTTGCGCCTGCCTCTCTTGGGCAGCATCTCTGTGTACCTCCTCAATCTTCTTAGGACCTTCAACTTTCCTCTTTTGTTGCCATTTATTCTTTCTCAAATCAATGGCATCCTTCAACATGAACCTCACCCTAGAAGATAAATTCATGTTGTTTGAAAATAATCTCATCCTTTCAAAATATACATCAATATGTTCCTTAGCTTTGGGATGGTCAATCATCTCCCCAATAGTACTCATCAGCTTGCACAAAGCTTCAATATCTTCTTCATCGGGATCTTGATACTGACCCAGTAACTTCTTGATGCACTCATGCATTATCCTCTCCGTCAACATTTTCTTCTTATATAGTTCTCCAATTAATCTGATATTACCCAACATGCGTCTTCTTGCCTTGGTTCGTTTCTCTTCCCTTGCTTCAGCAGACTGCTTGACCTCACCCTCATCAGCCTTATTAGCTTCTTCTTGCTCTCTTTCACCCCTCTCAAATTCTTCCTGGCACTTGTTTAATAATAATCTCTTAAAAGTTATCTTTTCATTGTCTTCACTCAAATCAGGCAACTCAGCCGCCAGATGTAAACAGAAATTGGCATACATTTCACAGAAGGTAGGCTCCATCAAAGCCTTCTCAAAGATTTGTGAGATGACACCAGTGAGAGTGACCGCATTGTCAATATTAACAGCTTTTACCTGCTCAAAAAGCTTCTCAAAATTCTGAGGGGTTAACTTGTTTAATATAGCTTTCAACTGCCTCTGTTTTGCCTCTTCCACATCTGCCACTTTACCCACCTCATACTTCTTCTCAGCTTTGTGCATCATCTGTAAAGGAGTTTGAGGAGAAGGAATTAAACCCCTATGCTGGAAGCTAGTAGAACGCTGCCACCTTTCACCATCAGGGCTATTTCTTTGCATTCCTGCCTGATTGCCCATTGATTGCATTGGCCCAGAAAGAATCCCTCCAGCATACTGCAGAGGAGTCTGTGTGCGTGGATTCCTTAGAACACCAAAATTGCCTCCTTGTCCCAGTCTAAATCCTGCATTACCTCCAATACCATCCAAACGCATATCACGTCCAGAATGAAAAGCAGTAGAAACTTTACTCCACTTGTCTTCCTCAAGCACACCACTTCCACGCCGATCCATCCGAGATGTCCCACCAGGCCTATCTACAATTCTTCCAGGAGAAGGATGTGAATCACGTTCAATAACATGAGAACTACTAATATTAGCACTCATCAAAGCCTCAGCTATGTCTGCTGTGATTTCAAAACCTTCAGGAAGATCAGTGCACTGCTCTGAAAATTTCAAAAGGAAGTCTCGAGAGTACTTTTTGGCTGTAACTCCACTTCCATCACTAACCTGTTGAGTTTTATCTGCAACTTCCAGTTTTGGTGTAGACATGTCAGCAGCATCCTCCCAGTCATCAGGTTCAGCTTTATTCTGTTCACATTGCTCACTTGCTATAGCGTCTGGCTGAGCAGCATCTGTAGACAACTGCTTCGAACTTCCAGAAGCAGAAGCACTTTCTGTTTTCTCTGAACTTACAACAGCTTCTTTCTTTTCCTCAGGTCCCTTATATGCATTATAAAGATCAGAAGTTGACCCAGCAGCATCTGCTTTCAGAAGAATCTCTCTTCGTTTCTTCTTCCCCTTAGATGTCATTTTCACCTTATTTGGCTCTAAAATTGGTCTATCCTTGTTACCTGATTCTGGAAGAGACACTGAGCCACTGCCAGCATTGCCATGCTTTGTAGTTGTTTCTGGAAGATTAGCAGACTGCTGATCTGATGTGCCAGAATTTGAAGAAACAGCTTCATTACTAACTACACTATCATTTATATTGAAAGAGACATCTCTAGAATCCAATGTAGTAGAGGTAGACGTGCCTAAATTATCACCCATCCTGTCACATTCTGCACTAGAACTTGTAGATTCATCCTGTTCTTGCTGTACAGGCTTCAAGGTTAAGACCTCAGTACTTACCTTTGCAGCACCTTGTTTTGTTTGTTTAAATTCTGTTCCACCATTGTTAATATTTTTTTTGCATCCTTGAAGAGATGACCTTTCATTTTCATCACCCATTTCCAAAATATTCTGCTTTAACAGTTTATCTTCTTGTGATGATTCATCTAGCCCATCATGCTTATGCTTGTTCAAACTATCAACAGCTTGAGCAACAGGTCCTTCAGCTGAAACACAAGCAGAAACTTGCACAGAACAGTTGGTTTTTACTTCAACAGCACAAGGTATGCTCCTGCTGGTAGTTGATAATGTGTCCGAAGCTGCTGCCGGGAGATCTTCACTGGTAACTGCTGCAGGATGGTTTGTTCTAGTTCCTACAGTTTCAGAAACTCCACTATCAGATATACCACTGTCAACAGCTCGGGAAGGCACATTAGCCACAGCAGGAGATTGAACAGCAACCTGAGAGAAAAAATAAAAGAACATTCACAATACTTGAAGTAAACCGAGATCAAATCAGGAAAAATTATTTCACTAATAAAGCATTTATGTACCTGATGCTGTGATTGGCCTTTCTTCTGTGGTTTCTTATGATTATCCTTCAAAGAGTTTGACCTACTAAGAGAATCCTTCCTTCTGCCTTCATTATTAGACACAACTGAGACAGATTCTTCACTCACAGCAGATGAAGGCATCAAGGGAGTGGCTGTAAGCTTCTCAGCAGATACAGCAACAGATGCAGAAGATTGTTTTGGCAATGAGCTCAAAACTGAAGAATCACCAGACAACTTTGACTGTTGTGAAGGGATTTCAGAACAAGCTTCAGACCCTTTTTGTGGCAAAGAGGAGCTAGCATCAACAGATGCTGCTGAAGAACTAGGAGATTCACTCTTTTGAGCACCAGAAATATTGGAATTGGCAAATGATGAGTCCGCAACACCAGTCCCACCACTGGGCTTTATAGACACAGAAGTTACTCCCAATAGAGCTGATGAGATTGCATCATCTGTTTCATGGGAAACTTCTGGATTAGGCAGTTCAACAATGCCATGAATAGGAGTGCCAGCTTTATTAACAGGCATGGAACTATGAGATAATGAATTCAGGAAACCCACATTTTGCGGACCATGGTTCACTGCATAATTAAATCTTGGTGGCTGAGAATTAGGAGTCATCTGGCTACTTGTTAATGGAAGAGAACTAGGAGGTGGATAAAAGAGTGAACTGGTATTGTAGGAAGTGGATGGATAATAATTGATAGGATGAGAAGCTGCAAACGGTTGAACAGGTTGAGATTGAGAAGGCACATTAGGATGAGACCTAGCACCAGTTGAGTTATCAAGCCTAAGCTCTTCATGTGTCTCGGGATGAGTTATCTTGACAGTAGTAGTTTTACGAGGACCAGCAAATTTTCCTCCTTGCTGCTGGGGATATTGTGGGTTGATGCCGATACCCATGTTGCCCAATTGATGGGGCAACTGAGGACCCATTTGAGGAGTGAAATTCATGTTTTGGTCTTGATGCATGATTCCCTGAGGATGCATAAGACGGGGTTGAAGACCTGGAACAAAAACCTGCTGTTGCACTTGTCCAGCATTTCCAATTGGTAAAGGCATCGGTAAAGGCATCTGAAGAGATGCTGTTGACATACCCTGAGATTGAATCTGTGGATTTGGACCACCAAACTGTACAGATGCCTGTGACTGGTGATATGGCATTGCCATTGAAATCCCAGTTAAAGGAACAACAGAAGGCTTCTGCATCTGGCTTGCTGGGGGAAAAGCTGACACCTGAGGATCCTTTTTTGCCTTCATCCCTGTATGGGTCTCCCCAGTGTTAGATTGGTCAGCGACACCTGCATCCTTTCTCAGTGGCTGCTGCTTTGGAACAGGAGGTGTTGGCACTGAAGGCACAGGTCTAAAAGAATCATAACGAGCCTGCAAGTTTAGAAATTAGACACCAAACAAATACTTGCATTGCTATGAAAACCAGTAAAGCGGGCTGCGTCAACTTCAACTAGACTAAGTACAAAAACATAGGGGCACTCCGTTGTCAGATTCTATTTCTGAAAAAACAGTTCTAATCAGAAGAGTAAGAAATAGTGGCCATCAATTAGATCTACTTTCCTTCCGAAGGAGTAGAAAATATATTGTTGTACAAACATCAAGGAGATAGAGGAAAAAAAGAATAAACTGCATACCTGATCACGCTTCTGCTCATCCAAATTAGGAGGAGCTGAGCTTGTTCGAGCAGGAATCTGCATATTATAACAGAACGTGATCAATTACTCACCCTACAACTCCAAGCATTGTGGAATACAAAAAAAAAAAACTTCAGTTGCACATTAATCAATTAGCAGATAAGAAACTTACAGCCATCCCATTCATAAAACCAGGACTAATAGATCCAAATTGGAAAGGGAATGCCTTGGACGCATCTCCTGGGGCTGACATCAGTATTCAGTTCAGATCAGTCTCACAAATCACAAGCAATTGGTATAGGAAAAAAATATTTTACAATGTGTCACTTTACTATGACCCCAAACTACAATTAATAAACAATAAGGCTTATTCTACTTCTTATGTACCATGTAACAAACCTACAATACTAACATACCCTTAGCAGGGGTTGTAGGTGCTGCTGGGTCAGAACTCACAGGGGGAGGTTGAGAAGTTGGAGCTTTCGGAACAACTCTGGTGCCCCTCTGTGCAGCCGATGCTTCAGATGACTTGACAGTTGCATTTGTAACCGGTGCATCAGATACTCCTATCATACCACATAAATGAATGATGTGCATAAAAGACAATCAAATTTTACCAAACACACAATCACATAAATAAAATTTGCAGGCTCTTCCATTATAAAAGGGAATGCAAATAATTCTACTGAATAACATAACCACACAATAAAAATCCAAATTAGAGAGGAACCAATTTTTACAAAAAGAAAAACCTTGCTCAAGTTTACCATGAATTTGCGGCTGTACATGGGAACCATTCTGTATGGTCCGAGCTGTATAAGCACTACTAAATTCGGTTGAATTCACTGGGGTAGGGTTTGCCCTAGATTGCCCACCTTGTGCATTATTAGACTTCTTGTTAAAACTAAGACAAGCAACAAGCAGAGTCAATAAAACAGACAAAATACACCACTTATAATGGTAAAAATCATCTAACCACGGGTCACATAACAAACCCAGTTTCCCAATCCACACCACCTCACAGTGAAAACATCACAATTCTACATACAAAACGTCAAAAAATGACAACCCCATATAGCAACTATCCATAAAAAATACTAATAAATAAAAAATGCAAAATAAAAAATTTAAAAACAAAAACAGTTTTAAAAATCACAACCCCATATACCCACTATCATCAAAACTACTAAAAAAAATACAAAATTAAAAAAAGCACACAAATTTGCAAACCCTAACTCACCTCCGGCTCGAGGACAGTGAGGAACCCGAGGTGATCGACGGTGAAGGCGCGGCCCCGCCGCCGCCCTTGACGTAGGTAACTGAGGAACCTCGCTGTTGATTGAAGCCCGAGGATCGCCCGGATTTTCGGTACACAGCGTCGCTCTTATCGGACTTTGATTGATTGAAGGACATAAATCCCAACCCTTGATTCCTCAAAACACAATTTTAGGAAAAAAAGAAAAAGAAAAAAGAAAGAAAAGAAAAAAAAAAAGGGGATTTTCCTTTATCAATTTTCCCTGCAACCAAACAAACAGATCCACAATATCATCACACACAACCCCATATCAACTCAAACCCATTAATCAACATCAACCCATATGCCCAATTCCAGCAACAACAAAAGGGAATGAGCATAAAAAAAAAAGTTGGGTAACAGTGAAGCACCTGCAGAATGGAGTGTGTGTGTGAAATTAGGGTTTCATTGGATGGTAATGGCTGTGTGAGATAAACACAGAGATGGACGGAACGGGTAAAAAGGGGAAAGAGAAAGAGAGAGGGAGAGAGGGGAGAAGAAGAGAAGAGGAGAGAGAGAGAATACAAATGGGATTGCAATGGTGATTTGGAAGGAATAGGAGAGAGAAAGTTTAGAGAGAGAGAGAGAGGGGTAACAAAGTAACAAACTTAGGAGTGAAGGCTTTAAGATTTAAGAGAGCGGTCAAAAGAAGAGGGTAGGTTTTTTAGGAGATCACTGCCTTCATGGATGATACCTCTCTTTCTCTCTCTCTCTCTAATTCCTTGCTTCACCAGGTTTCTTTTTTTTTTATTAATTTTTTATCATAATTTATTAATTAATTTACTCTTTACTTTAACAACAAAATTCGCAAATTTGATTATTAGAGTTAAAGTTTAATTTTGATCAGTGCTATACATTTTATTTCAAAATTTTAATTATTTTAACAAAAATAAAATTTAATTTCTTTAAACAATTATAATTATGATTAAATTATTTTAATAATATATTAATAAATAATTAAATTATAATGTAAAAAACTTAAGAGAAAAATTAAATCCTATTAACTAACCAAGCTCCTTCTCTCACAAGTAATATTTTTTAATTTAAATTTTAAAATATAAAATCACTTTGTATTTGTCTTTTAGCGTTTTGTCAGGTAATTACTTAATGGAATTATTATATGAACTCTTGGGTTAGATAATTTTCTTATAAAAAATACAAAATATGTTGTTTTATTTTTTTATTTAATTAACTTAAAACGGTGTTGCTTGAGATGTAAATAAATTAACTATACGGTTTGTGTTTTTCATCAAAAACTTGTATAACACAGTTATTGATATTAGTTAAGAGAATTATGTCACATTTGTAGATTGTAGCGATATGCTAAACAATATATTGACCGTGATACGAATATAAAACAATAAAATTTTTAACTATTAGTAACTAAAAGCTCATTAGTCATAACCTAAATTAAATTTAAATCTGAAAAAACTATTAATTTTTTTAATTGTCTTTAATTAATTACTTTCAAAGAACGTTGTAATTTAGTTCAGACTAATCAAAATTAAAAAGGAATTAGTGAAAAATATGAATAAATAATTAATATATTTATTTTTTAATTTGATTTAATAATATTATTTTTGTTGCTTATGTGTCACTCTTGCGGTTTTGTCAAAGTGCGGTTTATGAATGTGTGCATGCCACATTTCACCCACTTGCTTGATGCCCATCCTATACCCTACGTATGTAGTCCTCGGCATTTAAATGACACGTGCCCTTGCACGCGCACTCACGCGCCTCTCACAATAGAGGTTGATCTTTTGTGCTTCTCCAATTGACATCCAAAGTGCAAAGTTATTTACAAAAGTGTAGATTTTTTTTTGGGGAATAAGGAAATTTGAAGATATGGCATATTCTTCCTTCGTCTCGAAGAAACGATTCTCGTTATGGAATTTTCTTTTCATGCGGAAGAGATGGTAATTTGAAAGGATTTGATTTTTGATACATAGGCAAACTCAAATTTGTTTACACTATCACTTAATTACTTATTGTTATATTATTTTCACTTCATTTGAAATAATTTTAAAGTAAAATTTATTTTATTTTATTTAAATTGAATTTATTTAGTTAAAAATTAAATTTTTTAAAAATTCATTGTAAAATTAAAGCAAATTCTTATTTTACAAATTTTCAAATAGAAGTGTTTCATACTAGATTTAAAGATATATATAGAAATACTTGAGATCTAACAAAAGTATATGATAATTTGCTACCAAAAATACTTTGATACTTAAATTAGATGTAGCACTAATTTAAAAATATGCAATAGAAAATATATTTACATGAGGGGATAAACCTTTTTATATAAGTAAGGTAGCCTCTTTTATTTGAAAGATAATTTCTTTAAAATAGTGGTAAGTCTCTTTACTTATATTTGTATTTATATTAATATTTTAAGATTTTATCACTTGTTAAATAATATGATTATTTATATCGATATAATTATTATTCTAATCACCTCTATAAACTTAGTAATATTCGTGCCAAATAAGGAAGTTTCTTAGTTATTATTTTTGTATAAAAATACTATACCTCTAACAATTAATTATCAATATTTGACCATATATTTCATTATTTATATATATTTATATATATATAAAAACAAATTATTCTTTTTATATTTTATATTATCACTTAATTCTAATCTTTAATTTAAATTATAAGAATATTATCATATATTATTTTTTGAAACAAATATATATATATATATAAAGTAAACAAGTAACAAATAAAATTTTTTATCTCACCCAAATACATAATTAAAAATAAGACATTAAACAAAACGTAAATTTATTTATTAATAATTTATTTTAATAATTACGTGATAATTATTTTTATAAAATTATTACTTGAAAATAATTAAAAATTGAGAAAAGTAGAATACAAATAATTAAGGTATGAAATATGCCTTCTTAACCACTAAGCCAACCCCGTCGTCTCCCCATTATGTTGGTTGATCTTGCGGATGGCAAAAACCCTTAGCCCTGCGAGCATTTACTAGTGAACGGGTAGATATGGAGAGTTACCAAAATGCCCTTAAAATGAAACCCAAATCCCTAAGCCATTTCTCCCCAACTCCCCATGGCATTTTAAGCTTCTAGCACTACAGCACTCTCCCGTTTCTCTTTTGTCTACGTGACTGCAATTGCAACTGCCCCCTCCTTCTCTCCTTTCTAGCTCTCCCTCTCCTTCCTTATTTCTGTGTCTAGCTCCCTCTTTACATCTACTTCCCTTTTTCCCCCTGTATTTGTCCTCTTATTTTCGTTGTTGTCTAGTTTTGCATCACTGCTTGCTTGTCAAGTTACCCACCTGCGCTGCATTCTTGTGCCCACAACTCGGGGGCTCATCTCTTCTACTCATGTCATTTTTCTTGTTCACATTGGTGAAGGTTTAATAATGGATTTTTAACTCATAAAGTCACACTATAAATCTATGGCAATGACCCGTTTATTAGGTAAATGTATACCTTTTATCCCTTAATTTTATTCTAAATCTCATTTTCATTACATAAGTATGTTTTATTTTATTTTCGTCTCAAATACTTATAAAAGTTATCAAATTCGTTCTAACTACTAGCACTGTTAAAAATTTAACAAAATTTGATGATAAGGTATCTTATGTAGACATAAGTGCATAATTGGCATGTCTAATTGTGATTTTTTCTTTTAAAATTTGGTTGGAATGAATTTTAAAACTTTTCGAAACATTTGGGATGAAAATAAAAGAATATAGATGAGGAATGAAAATAAAACTCAAAGTAAAGTTAATGGATAACTACTTGAATTAAATAACTATTAAGCTAATCCTTTGAATTAAATAGTTAAGATTTAATCTTAATATTTGACTTGATATAGAAATAGAGTAGAGTTTTTCTTTCTATAATTTAATGGTTGAGTAAAATATAATGAATTTAATTTTGATTCATTGTTAATATAAAATATTTTTATACTATTATCAAATTATATGTTATCTAATTAAACTTTATTGATAATTTAACTATCCATGATTTGATGATAGTGTTAATTTTTTATATTGACAGCGGATAAAAATAAATTTAAATATGATTTGATAATAATACTTTTAATATTTTAATAAAAATATATGATGAAGTCTTAGTTAAATTGATTTATGAGAATATTTTCGTAATTGAATGTAATTTTTAGTAATGAATCTATATAAAAAATAAAATTTCAATTAATGCAAAAATATAAAAGTTAAAAAATAAAATGAGATATATATTATATAAAGAATTATATTTTTCGTTCCTTAACTCTATCTTATGTTTCATTTTCATCTTAAATTTTTCAAAATCTATCAAATTTGTCCCAATTACTAATTTAAAAAAAATCCTAATTGAATGTGCTAATTGTACACTTATGTTTACATAGGATACCTTGTCAGTAAATTCCGTTAAATTTCTAATAGTGTTAGTGGTTGAGATAAATTATAAATTTAGTGACTTTTACAAAAAATTTAGAATGAAAATAAAATAAAACATAGTTGTATGATGAAAATAAAATTTAAAGTTAAGTTAAGGAATAGAAAGTATATTTTTGCCTTAAGATTATTTTTTTTCCCTTTTATAGATCTTTATTGTCTGATTTTAAGCTATTAAATAGTGTAATATAATACCAATAGCAATGGGTAATATTCATTTAGGCTTTATTTAGTATATTGTATAAGATAAAACTTAATAATATAAGACATGACCATGAGAGAAGCACACAAAAGTAAAGATTAGGGTTAATTTAAAATTAAAATATTATATTTTTATCTAATCTAATATAAAATAATCATATGAAATCTTATTAAATCACTTAAAATTTGATTAATTTATCTAATAATTATTAAATAAAAATATATAAATTAAATAATTTTATTTTATTAAATATCATACTAAATATATAATAAAAATAAATTATCTAATATAATTTTATATTATATTTATATTATTAAACTTTATATTATGTACCAAATAAGTCCTAATTAAAAATAAATTCACGGTTACAAGTTTAGTTGAATTATTCTTAAATATGCTTGTACCCACGGTTACTCGCGTCTTCGTTGAAAAATGGGAAACGTATACTCACGACTGGAATGACAACGAGGACAAGGCTAATTTGACTTGGTGAGGCGAAAGACCACCCTCACTCTTTGTTCCCTTTTTCCAATAAAACAAATTGAGTTAATTTAAAAATTAAAAAAAATATTAATACAATAAGTACATATTTGATAAAAAATTATTTTTAAAAAATTATTTTTATTTTTTTAAATTTTAATTATAAATTATTTTAAATACAAAATCAATTAATTTAAACACATATTCAAATCAAAAAAAGTTATTCCAAATCTTGATTATTATTTATTTGCATTTTATTAATTTTGTTAATTATAATATTTTAAAAAATTATAAATAAAAACAATTTTTAGAAAAATGTAAATAAGAATATATATTCTATATTATACATAAAAAATATTTCATTTTTGATGTCCATTTTTTTACATGTTTCAAATAACTTTACATTTATTTAAAAATAATTTTAAAAAATGATAAAATGTAAATTAATATTTCTGTACATTTTACTTTTTTTTTTTATATAATATATCTCTGATTAACTTTTTCTTATCTCTTAACTTTCTTAATGAAAAAGAACTTTTTAAGTAAAACAATTATTTTCAAAATTTAAATATAAAATAAACTTCTATTTTGATCTTTTAAATATACAAGTGTCATCATTTTGATCTTTTAAAAATTTTTATTATTAATTTAGTTTATAAATTTAAAAAAATATCATTATTTTAATCTTTTAAAAATATTAATTTCAATTTAGTTCTTCAATTATATAAAATTATCATCTATTTAGTCTCTTAATCATTGAAATTTTATTAATTTAATCCTTATTCATATATAGAAAGACGATTTTGATGATATTTTTTAAATTTATAAATAAATTAATGAGAAAATTTTTTATAAGATCAAAATAATAACACTAATATTTTTAAAAATTTAAAAGAAGAGTTTACTCTTAAATATATACCAGTCTTATTACAAAAAAGCACTTGTCACTCTATAAAATATTTATAAAAATTTATAAAGTAAAAAATATAAATTGACATAAAAAAATGCCAATGATAATAACAAGACACAAAATAAAAATAAAAATAAATAAAAAACGTAATTAGAACCACTTCCTATGTTTTTTTTTTATGAAATCATCATGTCAATTTTGAAAAATTTTATCGTTAATATTTGAAAGATTTTAATTTTATTTATAATTTTTGATAATTATTTTATTATTTAAATTAATTTTAAAAAATTTTAAAAGTTAATCATATTAATATTTAAATAAAAATAATTTAAAGGATTAAATCATTTATTAAGTATTACAATAAAATTTAAAATTTTTAAAAAATAATGTAAAATTGATAAAAAATTTTAAAAATTAATTTAGTGATTTAGTTTTTTTTTTTTTCTTACCCACTTGTGATTCATTACCATTCCGAAAGCCTGCGTTGTTGCCCAGCAATCGTCAAGGGTCCACTTCCGCCGCCACCCCCGACGACGTCTCCGCCGCGGTGTTCCTCCCCACTTCGGATCATCGAAGGCCTTTGATACTGATGGCAATTGGGTTTGCCATCTGGGCACTGATCACTGCCTTTTTGGCCTTCATTCTGGGACTCGCTTCTCGTGTAATCATTGGCAGAAGAAACCCCAAGAGTGCCGTCGGATTCTTCCACCCGTATACCAACGACGGCGGCGGCGGGGAAAGGGTTCTGTGGTGTGCCGTCAGAGCCATCCAAGATGAAAGCCCTGGCCTTGACTGCGTCGTGTACACCGGCGATCACGATGCCACGCCTCAGAGCTTGATGGGTCGAGCCCTTGATCGCTTTGGGGTCAAGCTGCTCTGCCCCCCGAAGGTAGGGTCGTTTGTTGATTCTGGGAACTGGGTTTTGTTTAATCTTTCTGGTAATGGGGGTTTTGTTTAATCTTTCTGGTAATGGGGGTTTTGTTGCTTTAATTGTGTAATTGATTTGGGGAACATTGATTTATACACTGGGGGTGGAAGCGTTTGACCCTTGAAGTTTACTTTATATTCTCTATTTCTGAATTGTTGGAAACTACAGCGGAAGCCTCAGCAATGGAGGGAAACACAGATTCTGGAACTTGCCCATTTTTTGTAATGAGACACTAGTCATGGTGGTTATCACCATCTGCATTTCCCCAACTGGGAAGCAGTTTCTCCTTTTGCCAAATTGCAGTGATAAGCAGAGGATACTTAGGGAGAATGGAATCTTTGTTTAGTTGGCGTATACTACATTCAATTAAATCAGTGATCTTCACCATTCTGAGATTTTTAAAGAAGTTTATTAGAACCAAAGGAAAAGGAATAATCATTCTATGACATTTTCTCATGGGATGAGATGAATTGATGATTATTTGTTGACATGAAGTAATTGAATATTACTACATTGGCTAAGAGTGCCTATTTTTTTCTCATATTGTACTAGAATCCAACTAATTTGTTTAAAAGCTTGATGTGCTCAGTCTTTTTGTTATCCTCAATTCTCTCAGGTGGTGCATTTGTACAAGAGAAAGTGGATTGAAGAAGCCACTTATCCACACTTTACTATGATTGGTCAAAGTTTGGGCTCTGTGTATCTTGCATGGGAAGCTTTGTGCAAGTTTACCCCATTATATTACTTTGACACCAGTGGTTATGCTTTTACATATCCACTTGCCCGGATGTTTGGATGCAAAGTTATTTGCTATACACATTACCCTACCATCAGTTCAGACATGCTATCTCGTGTTCGTCAGCGCAGCTTGATGTATAATAATGATGCCTTAATAGCAAAGAGGTTTGATTTCTGATTATTAGATTTGCATAACTTTTTGACTTTCTAATTTAAGTCATACTTCTTTGATAGTTGCATGAGTTCTCCTCTTCCCCTTTCTATACTTGGGCAATAATGGTAGTGGTCCTACTTTCTTTAGATAAATTTGAATATAATTGCTATCCAAAAACATTTTCTTGCTTGGAGAGAGCTGATAATTGGGAGTGGGTGGGTTGCAGAAAGAGTGAAGTTTAAAAATACTCTTTCTGACCTCATATGTGTAAATTGGAAGGTTAAAAGTTGAAACTTAACAAGATTTAGCAAAATTGGTAAAGGCGTAAAGCCTATGTATATTCATAGAAATATTTTTAAGTGGGTGCCTCCAGACCCACATATGTAGGTCCGTCCAGTATGCACTGAATCCAAAGATTTTTAACAGATTCTGGAATTCAGCGACTTCGTGGTCTACCTTGTGCTTTTACTGTAGCTGTTTTGAGCTAAAAGCAATAATCTGTAGACAATTTATATGATACCTGTAAATGAATCTTTGATAAAATTTGTAACACTACGTTACCCCTTTTCCTCTCATATGGAACCTGACAATAATTTTCTGGCAGTATATGGCTTTCTCGGTGCAAAATAATCTATTATACAGTGTTCGGCTGGATGTATGGGATTGTAGGATCTTTTGCACACCTAGCTATGGTCAATTCATCTTGGACCAAATCTCATATTGAGAAGCTTTGGGGCATTCCAGACCGTATAAAGCGAGTCTATCCTCCTTGTGATACTTCTGGACTCCAGGTTTGCAATTTGTTCTACAACTTGCCTCAGTTGCATTTTGTATTGTAGCATTGAAGGCCCTCATGGTCCTTTCCTCCTGTGTTACCTCCTTAAGGAGTATATTTACCATATGTTAAGCACTTAAGCTTATCCTTGCATTATTTGTTAAATTTTGAATTTAATCTCATCACTCAGTACTACTCTGTAGTCTGTATTACCTATGTTATCAGCCCAAACAATTGTAAGCCAATATAAGTCTATGTAGTCATCATTTATAAATGCCTGAGGATGATGCCAATTATTGTGTTTCTTACCGGTTGGTTGTTTTTATAGCTTTATCTTGCAGTTTTGCATACACTATACAGAATGATAGACATAAGTTATCCATATATGTGCTTTACCTATTATGGTGATCACCTGTGGATTCTAACAGGTAAGCAATATGGGCAGGTACTCCATTTGGAAAGATCAGCTGATATTCCAGTAATAATATCTGTTGCACAATTTCGACCAGAGAAGGTGGGCATACTCCTACCAACCTTGTGAGCGGGAGCTACAACAGCTTTTGGTGGCTCAGTTGGGTCTCTGTTGATTAGACCAAGTTTACATGTTTCTTTTCATTGTAGGCCCACAGTCTCCAACTTGAGGCTTTTTCAGCTGCTATTAAGAGATTAGATTCTAGCTTGCGTAAACCTAAGCTCCAATTTGTGGGTAGCTGTAGAAATAAATCAGATGAGGAAAGACTTCAAATGTTGAAAAAGAAAGCAATTGAGCTGAATGTGGATGAGCAAGTGGAATTTTACAAGAATATAACATACAGGTTGGAATCCATATCTTTTACTTCTTAGTTAATGGCATATGATAGTTGTTAGTAAATCTAGCATTGGTTAATAATTCAGTTGTCGATCATTCATTTGTGTTCATTGTTCTACCTTGATAGTCAACTGGATTGTGCACCGATTAATTAAACATTGCTTGAGTGGAACTTAAAAGTGTGGTTTGCCTTCTTTCCAAAACTGTTGGATGACCCATAAAAATGAAGTCTTCCACTATTGAGCAAAGGGTGCTGAACATATAATGAAATCAAAATACATAAAAGGAAAATACATTTGGAGCAACTGTCCAACAAAGGAGTGCTTATAAGTTATAGAAATTATCAAAGACTTTTAAAATGTGGTAAGGATGTCCAACATGTCATCATTATGAGTAGGATAAGGAGGCATTAACAAGTGATAGAAAATTGTAAAAAAAAACCAAGTCACCAAATTGATAAGAAATGGCAATGGCACCACCTATCTAACGCAGTTTTCCTAGCCGTTTTTTATTTCTAGATAATACAATAATTTTCTACTACATATGTTTGGATCTTTTATCTAACACAACATAATTAGCATGACTTGTATCTATCTTAATCTGCTAAGACATATTGTAAGAAAAGGATGAGAACATAATCATGAAGTTGTTGGCAGTCTATTTGATATTGTTTCTTGGTTTGACAAGAACTGCTACTCGTCTCCAAATTCCTAGACTTCTGTTGCAAGTCATAAAGGAAGATAAGAAATATAGAGAAATAATACATGCATAAATAAATTTTTGATACATTTGTCACAACTTTTTTGAGTATTACTGGAAAAACATTTCACTTAAACTTTTTTCAATAACTTAAATTCTACACAATTTCTATATGTATTTGTGCAACTATTTTTTTTTTTTCATAGGTATATAAGTTGAAATGGGTTTATAAGTCTGAAGCAAAGTGAACTGAGTTTGTCGATAAACATATTTACATTAAATGTGTAAAAATAAGGCATTCAAACATTTTACTACAAAAATGATTTTTTTTTTGTTTTGTGATAATTTGTTTGCTTGATACTTGCAATTATAAAAATTTCCAATTTATATACAAAAAGTTGTTACTTTTTCTATGATAAAGACAAAAGTTACCAGAAAATAATACCTAAGGAAAAAAGTAATAACTTCTCTATTAAAATATTGTGCATGCCTTATTCATCACCTTTTTTTGATTAGCGAAAGTGCACTGTAGAATACCCAAGGAAATATATTACTTTTTTTTTTTTTGCAGATTTATATGCCAAAGATTGACAAAGAAAAACAAAAGAATTATAGCCACATCCAAAGTCTTTGGGGCAATTTGGCAATCCTCAAAACTAATTTAGAACTGTTTAAGATAGACTAATTATATAAATTCAAGTTATTCTATAACTAATTTTAATTTATTCTTAATTTGGTTAAAATATGTCTAAACCAGTTCTAATATTAATTTGAATCATAAGCAAATTTAAAATTTAAATATGAGGGAAACAAAACACAATAAGGAAACTTTTAATCTAAATATTAAAAACAAGTAAAGAGATAATGCAAAAAGGGAAACAAAAATTTAGGAGAAAAAATAGGAGCTATCAATAAAAATGGAACACAATAAAACCAATTTTATTCTAAACTAATTTTAGCTTGAAAATAGATTAAATAAGCAATAGTTTTTTTAAATCTTAGTGTTTACCAAATACTTAAGATTTTAAAACTGGCCCCATTGTACCTCGTTAACTGGTTTTTTGAGTTTGGCAAACACCTCCCATGGAAACCCTTGTACCTCACTCATGCCTGCTAAATCTTCACTATAGGATATAGCCTTTTGTTTTCCATCACTATAGAAAGTATAGGTAAGTCTCAGTGCATCTGCATCTCCCTATTTGAATTCTCACTAGCTCTTACAATGACGTTAATTTAGAGGTAGACTTCACATCCTCCCTAAGTCTAAAATGCAAAAATCTAAAAGAAATAAATAAAATAAAAATCTTCTTTATGTTTTAGTGCTTAGTAACTATCCTTGATGATGCTTAAATGCTTTAAATTTTAGGTTTAACTTCACCTGCAGTCACTGCAACAATGCTGTGGGAGAGAGAATTATCTTAAGTAGGTCTCATATTTTAAAAGTAGTAAGACCTACTTTGATTGTTACTTTCTCTCTCCTACTGCATGCACACATTGACTGCAGGAGATCCAAATCCCTCTGATGAATGCTCCAATATATTAATTCTGTTCAAATTACAGTTCATTGTATACACTTCAGGCTAAAATTTATTCATGATTTGCAAAATCAATTCAGGTAAATAAATGGATTGAACAGAAACTTAAGAAACAATTATAATTCTTATTTATTAACTAACAATAAATTGCATATTTTGAAACTTGACAACTTTCAAGAAATTCTAGAATACCTAAATACATTACTACTTGCTGCAAGGATAGTGAATTGCAAAATTTTAGTTAAAGAAAGATAAAGCATCAATAATTGCCACATTCCATAGCTTTCCATATCTGCACTGGTTACATCTATTTTCAATTAACCCAAAAACACAAAGTATTTTGCGAACCCCAAATGATGTGCCATAGCAAGCACATTCTGTTAATGTTAAAATGAATATGCAGTCATTGACATTCTAAATAATGAGTCAGACCATGCTCTAGAAGCTGTGTGAATCTAAATATTCCACCACAGTTTCTCTATAACTGATGAAATGTTCACAGCAAATACTCAGTGAAGCAGGGGATTCATAGTCATCTGTATAACTGGATCTTCTATCTTCCCAAATAAATCCGGTTCTATTGCCTAAATTGAAATGATAATAAAAATGATGTTTGGATCTACATGCGTGCGTGGGCCCAACTAGTTAATTAAAAAGTTTCTAGATAAATGACAGTTAAATTTTTCATGAAAATCGGGTGATCACTTTTGTAGTAGTCAATCAATTGTTCTAGGTCGTATTTGTGTTTGTAGAACTTTTTACTTAAATTTTAAATGATGTTTTCATTGCCTACAACCTGCAGAGATCTGGTGGGACTTTTAGCAGGTGCTGTTGCTGGCATCCATTCCATGACAGATGAGCATTTTGGCATTAGTGTTGTAGAATATATGGCTGCTGGTGCCATCCCAATTGGTGCGTGTCATATGTAGTTTCACATTTAGATATACTATATTTTATCTATCTCGGGTGTTTTTACATAATTGCATGCATTAATTATGCTTGTGATGTTTTCTTGCCAGCTCATAATTCAGCCGGCCCTAAAATGGACATTGTATTAGATGAAGATGGACAGCAAACGGGATTTCTTGCCTGCACTGTTGAAGAATATGCAGATGCCATTTTGAGAATTATAAGAATGTCAGAGATGGAGCGACTTGAGATGGCTGGTGCTGCAAGGAGACGAGCAAAGAGGTTTTCTGAGCAGAGGTTTTATGATGATTTCAAAGCTGTAGTACGTCCTATTCTTTACCATGTGTCTAGATGATGGTCTACCAATCAGCAAAATTGTAACTTGAAGTGGAGAGTTCCTTCACCTGTTCTCTGTAAATCTTTTCTCTGCTAACCTAACTATGTGAGAAGATAGACCCAGCGTTTTGTTACAGATATAGATAGTTTGTTTTCACTATACATTATCTGTTGAAGTTATCTTCATGCTGTTATACCACACGGTAATCGATTCTACTTGTTCAGAGTCCTGTTGGAAGTTGGATTGTAATATATGAAGTAATTATTTGGTGTTGTTATATAGGATTCTTTCTTTTACTGAAAAATAGTTTTATGAAACTTCTGATAAGAAGTATTTTGGCATGGGGTTTTTTGAGCGTGAGGAAGTTGTAGTGAATCACTTGATAAATAAATTGTTAATCTTGACGATTTCTGTTGCTGATGATTTTAGTAGAGGATTCTCTGTATGTTTGGAGGGAGTAGAAGGGAAGGTTTAAGGTAAATCTTCTCCTCCCTGGGAGTTTTATAAAAAGATAGTTGGAAAATAAGAGATTTTCATGTGACCGTCCAAAATTCTCATTTGTTAATTTTTTCGACATTCTAAACTTCTTTCAATTTTAGATGATTATAAACATTCAAATAAAAAATAAGAAAAAGTCCAAAAAACTTCTTTTAACTTTGTCTTATGTGCATTTTGATTCTTAAATTTTAAAAATGTGCATGGGTGTTTTTTAACTTTTAAAAGTGTACACTTTAATCTAAAAATGTAATGTCTGTTTAAATTTAGACGAAAAATTGCACGCGATAAGCACACGAGGGCTTTTAGTAAAATTTTTTAGAAAAGAAAAACTTTAGTTTGTCCTTTTTAACTTTACACTATATGCAGTTTCGTCGCTTAACTTCACAAACATGTGCTTTACAAAGTAAGTTTCTTAATGGAAAAAGACCTTAATGCATATTTTTTAAATTAAGGGATTAAACTATAAATAGTCTAAAGTTAAAGGGAATAAATTAGAATTTTTCCTAAAAAATAATTATTACTTAGTCTTCTATTTTCTTCTTCTTTTTTGTTCTCTTCATTTTTCTTTTGGTTTCTTCCATTCTCTGCCCCTCTCAACATCCAAACATATTCTAAGAGTTATAATGACTTGTCTAATTTCATCAGCAAGAAAGTCTACAATACTTTACATGGTATTTGTTTTGCATGAAGTGACCCTGGTGTGAGCCACTTATTTTTTTCTGCAGATGAAACCATACTTTTGCAGGGAGGATTATTCATATTCTTTCCTCCTACGTGAAAGCTTTTAGATAAAGGATTAATATGGAGAAATATGCAACCTTGCTCGGTCAAATGAAATAGGTACCTGAAAGAAACAGATTTTCATCAGAATTCTTGATCGTCTGTTTTTCAGGCTGAAAATGTCAAGTTGCAGCAGTCTATTTCAATCTATGTTATGAGTTTGTTTTAAACACCAAACCAGATTTACATGGAAATTGAGTCACTTATTAATCAGTAATTTCTGGTGGGGCAGAAAAGATAGAGAAAGGAAATTGTAGCGGATGAGCTGGGATTTGGACAATTCCAAATTTTCAATTTAGAAATGTTGGGAAAACCAAGTTGGAGGAGATTGGTCAACGATGTTTTTTCCCTTTTCTCAATAGTCTTGCAAGCTCATGACCATTTTAATACTTGATTTGTTGGATGGAATGTCTGTCCATATTCATTCCTGGAATCAGAGGATTTTTATTCCATAATTTTATAAAATCTCATTCCTCCAAAAGAGAAGGGTAGAATTGAGATTTCATATTTTTGTGAAATAGAATTTCATATTTATTATCAATTATGTCCTTATTTAATTTATAAAATAACAATGATTACCCTTCTATTAATAAAAGAAAAAAATTATCTCTTTCATTTTTCTCATTAAGATAATTGTGTCATTTACATAAATTTTTGATTATATTTTATATTGTATCCCTTATACCAGATTTTGGAATTGCTTTTCATCTCATATTGTATCTCGTTGTGCCAAACTGTGTAATTGGATTAGGATTTTCATTTCAATTTATCAATTTTCATTTTTATTCTTATTTTATAAAATTTTATTTTTTTTCACCAAACCTAAGAGTATATTTTCAATCACAAAATTTAAGGATTAATTTGATTTATAAATAAAATTCTTTATTTAAAAAATTATAAAATAAAAAATAAATTTAATTTTAAAATTTTTGTAATTTTAGTTGTGCACATAAAATAATTCTCTCGAATTAAATTAAATTAAATTGAATTTTAATTTTATTTTCAAATCGATGATTTTGTCTTTATTAATTTATTCATTTTATTGTAAATCTGCTATCGTTGGGTAAGAGAAAATGAGGCAACTATCATTGCTGTTTTTCAGTACAGGCAACTATTATTGCTACCAGCTCATGTTCTACTTATAAATGCTGGAGCCATCAGTGGAGGCTGTACTTATCACTGAAAGCAAAAAATTTTGCATCGCGTTAACTTCCAACAGTTTCTGTTTAGTAATATTATATAAGCGATTAATAATATTATATAATTAATATTATTTATTTTTATATAATATTTAAATAAAATATTATATTATATAATATTTATTTAAAATAATTTTATTTAATTTTCTTCATCTTATAATAAATAGAGATAAATTATTTATCTTATACAATTTTATACGATTAAGGCTAAATAAAATTATTTTCACTGAATAAATTGTTATTCAATATCTTACCTAAATATAAATAATATTAATATATTATACTATCTATCTCTTATACGATACACTAATCAAAGCCTAAGGGTAAGACCGTATGTTAAACGATGAAAACTGAAGATGTGTGGTTTAAATAGATTAGCTATCTATTTCTTAACACGAGAATGGATGATTTAAATGGGTGATTTTCTTAACATGAAAATCCAAACTCTGCAACCTGGTCTTAAATTATCCTTTTTCTTTTTGCATTAGTTAGTTGGAAGCACTATCAAACAAATTTTAGTACTAAGCCCATATAAAGAATTTGATTAATCAATGATTTTTTTTTTTACATAGTTTGTGTTGTATAATGCATTATAAAATAAGCTGATGAGCAGCACTATTTGCAGTTTGGGAAAGTTAATGGAACATATTCGTTAATTATCCCTTAAAATACTTGAAGAGAGAGAGATTCAACGGGCCAACACTCAAAGCAATGATGGCATCTATCCTTTGGAGTCCACTACACTTTATTTTTCAGGTTTCAGCTTTTCCTTTCCTTATCAATTTCCATGGTGCTTCTCTTTTTCACAATATTAAGTATATATATATATAGCCCACTTCCTTGTGACCCTTTGGTTGTCAGAAAACTAGTTTCCTTGTGTTCATGAGCCAAGCACCAAGAAATCTGTGAGTATGGTTCTTTTGCTTGTCCAATTCCTTTCTCTTAATTAATCTGCTGCATGTTTTCTTGAGCATTGCAGAATATTTAGAATTTGTACCTTATCAGAGTAACAGATAGCAAATGGTTAGAAAATTTACAGGAATTGAGAATTTCTTGTGAAGCTTGTATATGTATACGATGTTGGTTTTGAAATTGAGAGAATCTGACAGAAAATAAAGGTGTTTATGTGACTTTCTGCATGTTTAGCAATGGACTTGGACTTGTTTTCTGTGCTTTCAGTCTTTTTCCTTTTTATCTTTATCAAAGGAAAGAAGAGAGAATCAAAGACGGTGTGCTTATCAGTTCTATATCTGTTAAGGAGAATTTGTTTTTCGTCTTTCCTTTTCTTTACACGATGAGATTTCTTATGAACAACGGGGGAAAGAAATTATCATCCTTCTGTTTTTTTTTTCTTTCTATTCTCTTTATATAAAATTCTTTTATGGGATTATAATTTTGGAATCAAAAGTGTCAGAGAAAACTGATTAAGGTGAAGTTGAATAGACACGCACTTTGCACACAAAAGTGGGGAATATAAGTAGCTATTGCCTCATTACCAAGAATTCTCTTATTTTTATTCGTTCAAATAATTGGGGGCAGAGTGATCATCTTTCCTAGTAGAAATAGAACTTGGACAACACCTTTTCTGAGACACAGAAACTAACTTAAAACTCACTGAAAAAATTGAATGAATCAAAATGTGTAGAAACAGTACTTGTTTATGATCTTTATTAAAGAAAGGAAATTGAATTATGATAACTCCACTAAACACGCTATAAAATGAAAGGTTACATGAAGTGAAAGTTAGCTTTGTATACTTAGAGCAGAAAGTTAGAGAAGTTTGTCACCATCTGAAACATAATATTAATAATAGATTGTGTTTATGCTCTCAGTTATGCTCCTTTTTGGTTTAATTAACTTGACATAGGCATAGATATAATTACAAACTTGTCAGTGTATTGAACCCCTTAGTTTAAGAAACTTTCCAATTTCTTTAGAAGATACTGTTTATACAATCGATAACTCAATGCAATGATACAGAGCTTTGGCATTGATATTGTCTGGTGTAAGGAAGGTGATTTAACAAGCATGATTCTTCATGTATGTGTGGTATATGTGCCTTGATATTTTTGAGAATTCCAGTAAAAAATATCAATCAGCTTCCACCTTTTGCTCAGAGCAAATATTGTAGAATATATGTGATTTTGGTAATTCCGATCATTATTTATATATATGATTAATAGACGAAACTGAAGAATGTGCAAAACTTGGCCTTCCTCCACCAAAACTTGACACTGTAGTTTGATTATCACTCTGCAGTTTTCAAATTGAAATTGTTTTTTATCCTTGATAGTTTATTGAAATTTGCTAAATGTTAAGAGTAGAAAAATTTATTTTGCTGGCTGGTGTAAAAGTAACCTATGATTAATCGTAAACATGATCTAGGCTGTATCTTTTGCTGAGTTTGTATTTGTTTTCTTGTCCCTCATTCCAAGGAATGTCTTACCTTTTTCCCTTTCCTGAAGCCTTTACCCAATAAAATGGGAGCAATTCTTTGTTGTATTATTAAGCCAAACAAGTATAAGAGCTTGGATGGGAAGCTTCAAAGGAAAATAATTGAAATGAAAAGATATAAATTTGGACAAGGCAGATTGAAATCAATTGACACCGTAGTTATGCTGTTCCCTATGTTCAAGGAGAGATTGAAAACATTAAGAGGAATGTTTGAAAAGTATGGTAAGTTCCAACAGCATTCCTAACTTTCCTTTCTCATATAAGTCATGGTTCTTGATTTTTGATCAAAAGCTAACATACTTTATGTTGCACCTTTCACAGATGAGGACTCTAATGGATCTATAGAGCCCAATGAACTAAAAAGGTTCTTAGAACAACTGCAATTTCATCTTCCAGAGGACGAGATTGAGAATCTTTTTCATTTCTGTGATATTGATGAAAGCAAGGGCATACAGTTTAATGAATTTATTGTTCTTCTATGCTTCATCCATCTCCTACAAGAACCTTCATCCTCCGATAATGTATTCATCAGAAAGTCAATATTATGCTTTTCTTGATCATGAAAATGATATATTTGCTTAATCTGTGTGATCACTATTTATATTGACTTTACTTTTGTCTCAGTCATCAAAGGCAGAGTTAGCACAGCTTGGAGAAATTTTTGATACTACGGTCGAAGTCTTTCTGTTTTTTGATAAAAATGGTGATGGGAAGCTTAACAAGAAGGACATGGATAAGACACTGAATGAGACTTACCCTTGGGAAAGATCCCCAGCGCACATCACTAAAACCCGATTTAGTATTATTTACTTCACTTTAATGCTTCTTTTGTAACATTCTCTGTTTGTTGTTTCATTTTTCTTTTCCCCATTCTTACTTTGTTACCTGCTTTGACTTCCCTTTCTGGTTTTCTCTTCCTCGCAGACGAAATGGACTGGGACAAGAATGGGCAGGTCACTTTTAGGGAGTTCCTCTTTGGTTTCATCAAATGGGTTGGGATTGATGTCGATGAATAGATGCATCAGATAAGAAGCTATACTGCAGAGTGGACTGCTTGAAGTTAAATTGTGTTGACTGTTTATAGGCTCGAATTTTCTCATTTGTTGAAATTGTGTTGGAGAAAATTTATGCAATTTGTTTGTGGCATTGTAAATTTACAAGAAAGTGAAGCATGAATAGAAATATAGAATTTGAGCCCGAAGATACACCAGTACATTAAGCTTCTGTCATATACAATCTGGTATAGTAATAAGCAGACAGAATAGCTAAAGCATGGAGATACAAAGCACAGAAAGCTTTCTCTATTTTACAAAATTTCAGTACCCATTATGTTACTTCATTGTCTTCTGTAACCTCTTACTGTATTCCTAGAGCTTGGATTCTCTTAATCAATGACAAAGAAGAAGCATTTCTCTGTCTCCATTCTTCCCTGCTCTCCTTGTTTTTCTTCATGATTAATTTGTCATTGCCATCAAGGATGCTTACTATTTGTCTCATGCTTGGTCTTAGTTGTGGGTTAGAACGGGTGCATGCGATTCCTAATCTTACCAATCTTATCAATTCTTTGTTATCATACTCTCCATTGAGTCTTATGTCTGCTAATTCCTTCAACGGTCTTTTTCTCATCTCAAATTCATGAACCTTCTTCACCAATAGCACCTCTGGCTGCCGGAAGTCGACTGCCATCCGTCCACTGATAACTTCAAGCACCACCACACCAAAACTATAAACATCAGCAGCAGAGCTTGCTTCACCAGATTCCACATATTCTGGTGACATGTAGCCAAAAATTCCGCGAACTGATTTGCTGGTGTCAGTGATTGCATGATGACCATGCTCATTCCTTGACAAAAATTCAGCTAGAGCAAAACAGCTGAGCCTTGGGTTCATATCTGGTTCAAGAATGACAGCTGAAGAGGTAATGTTTCTGTGAATGACTTGTTCATCCCATTCCTCATGTAGATAGAGAACTGCAGAGGCAAGAGATTTCACTATGCTGTATCTGTGATGCCATTGGAGGACAGAACACCCAATTCTACTATTGTTATGATGGAGAAGCAGGTTACTCAGAATTCTACTCGCAGAGTAATCATAAACAACAAGCATCTCTCCTTGCTCAGTGCACCATCCGCGAAGTTGCACCAAATTCCGATGGCGAAGCCTTCCTAAGTTCCTGAGTTCATTGGAGAATCTATTACGCAATGCAGGACATGTCTTCATCCCCAGGCGTTTCACCAGAATATGGCAACTGTCATCAAGGATGCCATGATAGGCAGTTCCAAAGTCTAGCTCTGCCACCCTTTTTGACTCTGAAAAGTTATCTGTAGCAGAAACAATCTCCTTGTATGATATTTCCCTTGGAGTTTCAACCACGGGAAGTGGTGGTTGGTGATGCATGCTCTTAGAAGAGATGATTTCGCTGTTTCTGTGTTCAGCAGTTACGTATACCGTTTCCCCTATGGCTGTGACATAGTTGGATGAAGTATAATTGGTGATTGTGCTAGCATTCTCTGTGGCAGAGCTAGTGCCACTGGTGCTGCTGGGACTAGTATCAGATGGGGAAGACAAAGAGATATATAGAGGGTGGGAGTGAAATGAAGGGAGTGCTGGCAATTTGCTTGAAATGTCAGAAAGTGCTTCCACAATCCATTTCATGCTCGGCCGCAGCTGTGGCTCATGGAGTGTGCAGAGGAGGGCTATGTGAATGAGGTGCTCCATCTCAGAAAGCTTGTAGGAACCATCTGGTAGCCGAGTATCCACTGCCTCCAGAAGCTTCCTTTCATCAGAGAGCCTTCTGATCCAGTCAAGCAAAATGATTTGACCATCTGGGTATGTGAGGTCTATTGCTCTCCTTCCAGATGCCACCTCCAACACAACTATCCCAAAGCTGAAGACATCTGATTTGGAGGTAGCATTGCTTGGTTTCTGCAAGCTTTCAGGGGGCAAATACCCGATTGTGCCACCAATTCTTGATGTCTCTCCCAACCGGAAATGGTCAATCCTGGTCGATGTTTTCCTAGTCTTGTATTCAAGCTCATGTTCTAGCCACCTTGCCAAGCCGAAGTCACCCAAGCGAGCATTGTACTGGGAATCAAGCATCACATTGCTGGTTTTGACATCCCTGTGAATGATTTGAGTTTCTAGTTGTTCATGGAGATAATACAATGCAGCAGCCAAACCTTTGACAATTTTCCCACGCCTTTCCCAATCAAGAGGCTCTGCCTTCAAGTTCTCAGGCCTGCGGAAGAGTATGCGATCGAGGCTGAGGTTAGGCATGTAGTCATAAACAAGGTATAGCTGATCCTCATGAACACACCAGCCCCTCAGCCTGACAAGGTTCTTGTGGCGGAGATGTGCCACAGCTGCTAACTCTGCTGCAAAACTCTTCTCAAATTGCTGCCCTCTCTCTGCTAAGCAGCATTTCACGGCAACAGCGGTTCCATCGCTTGGCAAAACAGCCTTGTACACTTTGCCAAACCCTCCACTCCCAAGAACCTCATCTTCACTGAAACCATATGACCCTATGAAAAGCTCTGCATAGCTAAAAATCCTCGGATTGTCCCTGCCAATCTTGACAGAGACTTGCACACCGTCCATGTCATGAAACACACCCGAGTTCTTCTGCTTCTCTTTCTGCACTCCATGTTGGCAAGGTCTCCACCACCCCGAGTCATATAACTTGTTCAGAGAATCACGAAGCAAATCAAGAACTTGTCCCCAACAAGTCCTGTGAGGATGTTTGACCCCATCTTGTTTCTGTGGAGATTGAAAGGCTTGTCGAAGACCCTTTTCAGGTTGCTCCATGTCACTAGAATCTGATGGTAAAATGATGCAGGGGTGATTGAGCTTCATAGCTGTGGTTTGGGGAATGCTTTGTGAGAAAGCAAGCTATGTGGACATGATGCATATGGCAATGGTGTTGAAGAAGATATTAAAGAGCTTAGGTATTTGATTATGACTGTCGTGTGCTTATTCTTTTGTAGCGGTGGGTGGTATTATTCAACGCATTTAGTTTGCGCGGTTGAATTGTGCACAATCTGCCAAATTAGAACCTACTTCTATGAGATGATGCCGCCACAAACAAGATTCCAAATAGGCTTTTCTTATTCAAAATCTTAAATTGTTTCCGGAACTTTAGAAAATGAGTTCAGATCAAACCGCGTAAAATTATTTTATATTATTATTTAATTATATCATATATTGACAGATTATTAAATAAATTTAATATTTAAAATAATTATTATCATAATTAAATTTATTTAATAATAAAGTAATATCTGAATAAATGATAGGGGGAAAATTTTTGACGCTGCATAAAAATATTAAATTCTAAACAAACTCAAGTAGTGGTTTCATACGTTACAAGTTGACATTTGGTACCTCTAACAATAAAGTAAGATTTTCCATGACAAAAGTAAAACAATGTATGAAAAGGACAAAAAGGAGAGAAGAAAAAACTAACCTGCCTTTTAATTGTATTTAAATGGAGGTCACTGTCTATCCCTTGTGTTATTTACATACTTTATGTACATTATTTTTATGTGTACATAGATGATAAATTTTGAATTATACAGAACTCTCTTAGTTTTTGACTCTATTTGTTTATTTTAATTGTACAACAATGAATTTTATATATCAATTCATATACTAATAGGTTACAGTTTAAATAATAAGTCAATTTAAATTAAACAGTTAAAAAAATTTATACAATGTCAAAAATTCAAACTCTTTATAAAAATGCAGACAAAAAATATATATATATCAGTTGGAGTGTATATTAATTCGGCGGGGGAAAAGCATTTTTGTATGAAAGGGATATCTGTTTCAGCGCAGGTATTGGGCTTAAGGACAAAAGTTCTCCTTTATTGATAAAATCAAATTCCTCTGAAAACTGACAAAATTGTGCAACTGTTAGGTTGAATTTAGGTTAACTCCGCTAATCAGTGAAGCCCCACAAAAGTACACAAAAAGAATGGGCCAAATAACTACAGAGTCACAATCATACCAACCAGCATTTGAAAATTTGAAATAAAACCCACCCTGAACTTTTTGCAGTGTAGTTAATGTAATTAACCAGTGTTGATAATTAAGAACCAAAACAAGTTAGGTGTATCAATTCATGACAGCTCAACACAACCATGCGTAAAGAAAATCTGAAACAGAACCACCCTGAACTTCTTGCAGTGTAGTTAATGTAACCTGAGTTGATAAGAACCAAAACAAGCTAGGTATATCAGTTTCCAACAGCTCAACACAACCATGCATGAAGAAAATTTAAAAAAATTTAAAGCAGATGGAGTAGGCTGTGTTGTGTATAGGTTCACAAGAATAGTTATGATGAAGTAGGTTGCAGCCCAACCGTCTGTGCCACCTGCAATTATATAAAAGTTTATCATTCAAATTAACTTGGAAAATATTTAAAGGGAAAATTAGGATTACTGATCAGCATATGGAAATATTTAAGGATAAGAGATTTTTTCAAAAAATTTTCAGTTAAAGCATTTTATTATTTCTTCTCTTTTTCATCCTAATTAAAAAAAGAAAAAAGCAAAATCATTCTCAAAAAAACCAAATTTTTTATGAACTTGGTGTTTGGCTTGTGGATTGCGAAAATCCATCCAATAGAGGAAGGGTCTGATTGGTTTAAAGAAATAATTTCTGTTTTCATTTTTAGATTTTCAAAATGTTAATAACATGTCTGGTTAATATAATTTTCTTTTGGCGAGCTGGTTAAGATAATTTTTATTGTAATTATAAAGTTGAACTTCTTGTTTCCGAAAATGATGAAAATGACTGTTTGTCGTTTTCAGATTTAGTCTTATTTTAAGAAATGCTTTCTAAAATATATTTTTAGTAAAACACAATTAAACAAGTTTTCAAACCTGTTTTCTGTTTTTAGGGAAAATGAAAATGGGAAACAATCAAATCAAACGCGCTCTAAAATTTTCATTAAATTAAATACATCTATAACTCTCCATCCTCCACTGCAAGGGTCTTTCAATTAAGTCTGATTTAATTAATTAAGGACCCAATTAATTAACTATTAACTAATTCAAGCAAGTTGCCATCAATCTTGTTAAAATAAGCAAAATAGGCTAATGAAAAGAGTTCTTTACTCATTGGTCCATTTAAGAGAACAGAGACTAGCTGGTCATTAACTAGGGAAAAGAAAAATACCCTAGTTTGCTTAGCTCTATGGCTGGTCTCTTATATTAATTCTAGTAGTAGTTTTATTGGGTCTTGCAGGTATATACTCCTAAACAACATAGAGAACTTTATGCATGCTGGAAAGAGAAAGCAAGCGAGAAGGAAAGGAAGATAACATGCAAAAATAGAAATTAACATATAAAGAACCATGCACAATCAAACAAGATGCAGCCTATGGATTAACCAAGCCAAAAAGGGTATTGGCTTATGTATATCATGTAAATGAAGATATATATCAAAGCTAATATAATTATTTCTAGAAAATATGCTTAGGCCTTAAGGTCGCCAAGACTCTTCAAAAAATATTTTTTTATCTTATTATTTAAAAAAAAAACTCGTTCCTCACTTCAATATGGGATTCAGTTGGATTTGGGAACTTTGGATTCATTGGAGCCCCAACCTTCAATTCAAAAACAAGTCATGCCTTGAGAATTCAAATCATGAAGGGTTCCTCAGTTCAATTCAATGAGAAGATATCGTTCTTTGAAAAATTATGCCATTAAAAAATTAGGGTTGTAATGAAATCAAGATTCCAAGTTAGTTGAAAATCCCATTGATCATGAAATCAAGTGAACAAGCTAGAGATTCAAATTTGATTAAAGTCTTTAGGCCATAACATAACATGAAAGATTCTTTTTTCTATTTTTTTCCCCTTAATGGACCTTCTTGTTTAGACAAATCACACTCTAACAATCAATAACAACACCACATGCCGGTCTTACTCATCAAGAGGTAATATTAGGCTAACTTAGCATGGGATGGGAATATACCAATATAGTTAAATCAAAAGGATGCATGAGCGTGCACACATATATACATGCGCACGCGCGCGCGCACACACACACACACATATATATAACTATTCACTATAGCTTCTACTTAATAACTTACATGTTTAGAATAATTAATTCGTAATATGATATCTAGACTTTTATAATCAAGTGATTAAAAGTTTGCAAAGATAAAATAAGCTTATACAATGTCCATGCTTCAAATCCAAAAGATTTTTGTGTTAAGAGACATTTTCGAGATATAAAACCAAGAAATATAAAATTATTCATAAACTTCTACTAGGTTAAGTTTTTAGGATAATTAATTCGTGAAAATATTTGTCATGCATGGTACAAACTGTATATGTCGCAACTTCTAAGGTGCGTTGAAGGACCAAGTGGAGGGCCTCCCCGAAAACAACTTGTGGGACCGTGAAAGAGAATGTTGGGGACAATAGAAAAGTGCAGATTAATATCCACCAAGCTTTTGGCATCTGCACATGGACGGGATATTGATTTCTTTGTAGAAATTGCTAAAACAGACATAGTCAAATTGTTCATCGTACTGCTTACGCATGTTGTTGTAATGGGGGTAGACACCCGCTGATGGAGCAACTGAAGCCACACAGTGATTAGTTTCGAATCCTTCAGTCTGCGATTTGGTGCCATTTTGAATCCATGATTCTCTGTCATGAATCGAGGTTGAAACTTGAAAGGGATGGAGCTGATGAAAATTAATTTGAGATTGGGATGTTCTTTTCTATATCTGAGTGATTCCTGAGGGATTGAGGATCTCTTAGTGATTCTTGAAGAATGGCCAATACAACTTTGCCCTTATATAGTTAGAGCTTCATGCACTATGTGAAGGGCCTACTCAAAAGCAAAAAACTGTTAATTAGATTCTGGTGTTAGTAAGATTCCTGGTCGTTCTGCATATATAATTTTCTGCAATATGTTGTTATAGAAGAACAGGGGAGAGGGAGAGAGAATAAAGAAGGACAAATATTTTGGAGAAAATTTTCTTATTTGGTTTTTCTTACTACGTAATCAACTGAAGATAATTACAAGGTTCCATATATATATTACACTAGCAATGTTTTACACTTGAATTTGTACACTTTTCTTTTATGCTTACTTTTTATTAAATAAAAGGGAAAAATGAAAAGATAAAAAAAAGTTAAATTTTTTTATCTCTTTTTACCATAAAAGATACGTGTGGAGAAAAAATGTAAAAACTACTACTGAAATAACATTTTTGATAGAACCGGGACATAAAATACTGTACACATAATTTGGATCACTTTAACTTTATTTCACATTCATTCTCTATATTAAAGTTATTCTATTTTAAAAGTTATCAAATTATAAAGTAAGATAATATCTATTTTATTTTAACTCATTTTATTTTATTATTTTATAAAATTATTATTTCATATATCAAACGTAACGTTCATATTCAATTTCAAAAAATTAATTATAATGCAATTCCATTACGTGAATTGTAAAATGACTAAAATCTGTTAATATCATAAATTTTGATTTAAAATTTCTAGGAGTGAGACATCACGCAATAATACATAAACGCACACAGAGAGTTTGGTTAGGACTTTGTGGGAGACATGCATGTCATATTTAGCCCATGCAACTAAAATACATTACAGTTGACTAAAGTTTTTTAAATGGATTAGGATTCTCTCCTGTTGTTAAATAACAAGAAAGAGTTTAATTAAAGAAAAAAAGACATAATTTGTATTAAATGTAAATAGTAGACTTTATAACTCATCCTATATAAAAAAATTTGCATCAATATCTCTCCAACAAGACCATCTTGTTACAGGAGAGAATCTAAATCCCTTTTAAGCTAAAATTGAATAAATTAGAGAGTACTTGATATCTGATACACTATTAATGTATAAAAATGTTTACAATATAATATCAAGTATTCTATCAAAATGATTTTCAAAACTTATATATAAATATAATTTGGCCATGCATATATTGATGTGCTTTTATTTTAATATAAAGACTCAATCAAAATCTATCTGATTTTTAAAAATTAGAATTCAATTAGTAGGATGCCACGAATTTTAATCAAAATTTGATTCACTATTTTGGAAGTTTATATATAAATGTAAATTAAATGACATATTAAAAGGTTTTCAACATTTTAATTAGTTCCCAATAAAATTTTGATATTTTAGGGTTAAGTTGTTATCATTTTGCTGATCATATAGAGAAGGAATCCTAGTCCAATTAGAATAACACTCCTACTGTATTTTGGTCCTCTTCTGTTATAAAATTCCCACAGCTTCAAGCTTCTTCAGAGTTGGACTGTGACAAGGCGTTCAAGCTTCCCTTTCAGTCTTTGCACTTTCTTTCATCCAGAAAACCAAAGAAATCCAAGACATCCATAATTTCAAGATTTCTTGGCCTCATGCTTCTTATTCTCATCCCTGTATTCCTTCTCTTACCATTCTTTCTAGCAGAGGTTAGCATCCTCCCAGACACAGCCACAATGAGATCCATGTGGAGGTTGATAAGATATGCAAAGCCCTGTGGGACTCAGGCTATTATAAAATCATGTCCCTGACCCTTGAGAAGGGACTGATCCAACTCTTGCAGACATGTCACAACATCACCCACAGCAAAGGGATCACCCACAGAAAAGATTCCTATTATTTTTCCCTTCCCTTTCCTTTCCTTCCCCCCTCTTTATATAACATCCAAACATAGCATTAGAATGGTATAGATTTTGGACTTCTGGTACATAGCAGATAACTAATATTTTTTTCATTTTGGTACATCGGAGAAACAAAGAAAGGATAATGTAACCTCGTTGTAGATATCCCAACTGGAAATTCCCTGATGATGACGATTTCCCAACTCAGAAACTTGCTTGTCCAGTTTTGATGTCATTATTGGAAGTGAAGGTTGATTATCTGTCTGTTGTGCTAGCTCCATGTAGAAGTCATAGACATTTTCATCTGAAGGAGCAACTATAGTGATTCCTTTGCTGTGGTTGACGTTGATTCTCAAGAACCAGGGACATGATTTTAATTATAATCTGAGTCCCACAGGGCTTTGCATATCTTATCAACCTCCACAATCGAATTTTGATTAAACCCTTAAAATTCAAGCATCCTATTACATGTAATTCTAATTTTTAAAAATCAGATTTTGATCGAGTCTTTTTACAAAATTAAAAGCATCAATGCATATGGCCAAATTATATGTCATGAATATAAATTTTGAAGATCATCTTGATAAAATACTTAAGAAAAAGAAGTGATATTGCAAACATTTTTACATTTTACATATTAATACTGTATCAGATATCTACCCTGTGATTTATTGGAACTCAAGGGATCTATATATTCTCCTTTTTTTTTTCCCTTTCAAAGACCCAATTTTTATTCCTCCCAAATTTTGGGTGGAATATGGGAACTAAATTTTAATAAGTCAAAAATAAATATTTTACATCTTATAAAAATAAATATCTTACATCTTTATGTCTCATATTAAGTAGTTTTTTATTTTTAATAAATTAAAAAATTATTTAGGAAGTTAAAATTTATATAGTTTCATTCTTTCTTTTATAATTCAACTCTCAAATAAGGTATGGAATTTTTTTTCTGTTTCTTTATTAATCTTCCAAACAAGGTTTAAGGTAATTTTATTTTATTCCTTTCATTCCTTTGAATTTGAATCCTCTAGATCGCCAGTGACATTACCATGATAGATTATAAATATCATTTTTTATCTTTATCTCTTTAACATGACTTTATTATATTATTTAACTAATAGGAGAGGATCCAGATTCCCTTCCTTTTCTAGTCCATCCTCACTTATTTTTGTTCCGTTGTATTAATAAAAATAATCCAAACAGTGTTAGTTTAAAAGATTATTCAATTCTAACATATTTTAATTGCATGCGTTATGCATGTCTCTCCCTCAAAGTCCTTACCAAAAATTTCTTTGTTGGTTTTATGAATTTTGTGTGATGTCTCGTCCTTTAAAATTTTAAATCAAAAGAATTGCATTAGAATTATATTTTCTTAAATCTAAAATACAGACTAGACTATACTATAATTATATATATATATATATATATATATATATATATATATATATATATATATATAATGTTTTACAACTTAATCTATGTTATTATAAACGGGATTCTCCTCTTTTGGTCTCAAACTTTTAGCTTTCCAATAAAACCATTAATAACTAATTGAATACAAATAAAAAGGAGTAAAATTGTAAACATAATTTTTTTAATTATATATTTTATAATTATATTTACTTTAAAATACATAAAGTTATCTTTTTAATTTTTTTCAAAATTATTTTTATTTAACTAATTAATTAACTTATAATTATAATTAATTAATTTATAAAATAATTATATAAAAAAAATATAAATTAAAAGGCACGACAATGTAACTACGCTAGTAACAATAAATGTTATACATGCTTAAAAAAATAGTAAATCTTGTCATTACAACGCGTTCTAGCAAGTATCAACCGAATGCAAGTTAATATATAATTTCCAATTTTAAATTTTACATTTTACATTACCTGTTCTTAATGTAATATGTACCATATAATTAACTAATTAGTAACTATGAAAATAATAAAGGTAGGCAATTGCGCACCTTAATAAATAAATAAAAAAACCTTCGGTCATAGCACATTTTTTTTTAATATCAAACTAAGGTAGGCAATTGCATTAAAAAACAAAAAACACTATGGTAAGCAATAATATAGTTCCCCTCAACATTTGCAACTCCACTTTTCCCTTGCACAATCACCTCCACTTCCACTTGTAAGTTCTGAAAATTCCCAAAAAGAGTTATCAATTAATAATTATATATACATACAATAGATAATAACATTTTTACAACAGTATTTACAATGCTTTTCATTTACATGCCTTTCTTAATCTTTTCACCGAAAAATTGAAGTGTTGAAATGCATTTCTAAGGAGTGGTATGGCATGTTGTAACTGCCCAAGAAGTAGTAGTTAGAAAATGAAATAACTATGATCATCATGTAATGATCATGTTATCTTTATATATATGCATTCTAGCAATACTTCTAAGTAACTTATTATCATCCAGCATAATGGTTTCTCTTCTTTCATTACTTTTCAGAATTTTATTCACTTTAACAAATTCACTTGTCACCAATGTCACTACAACTACTCCTGGTCGCGAAATTTATACATAGATTTTCTACTGATTCTCCTTTTATACTCCAATGATTCGTTTTCCGATTTCTTGGATAGAAACGAAAAACACTTCAACTATCCACAACATATATCCAAGCCACTCTAACTCTAAAGATTGAAACTTATCATGTGTTTTTCATCAATTCTTCATTGCAATGCAACCAAAGCCTCCTAAAAGTATGATCCAGGCAAGTTAAGCACTTATCAAAAATTGCTTGTTTTAGTTTTGCATGTCCTAAAAAACTTGATTTTTATTGTGATGTTTAGTTTTGCATGTCCTAAAAACCTTGATTTTTATTGTGATGTCTATGATAGATGCTCATATATTGAGAGATATAAGAGTAACAATACTTCCAACGGAGTTGTTGCATTTGAAAAATTCACATTTGGATTAGACGATGAAGGACTAGTTTCTATCAACAATGTGATATTTGGTTGTAGTTTATATAATGCAGGTACAACATTTATTGCTACAAAAACTAAAGGAATTTTTGCTGCTCAATCCCCTTCTATACTAGAAAGTTTGGGAGCTAAAAAAAGTTTCTTACTGCATTGGGAGCATTTCTGAACCATATTATGGTTTCAACCAGTTTACAATGGGAGAGGGATTTGACAAAGATAGAGATACGACACCTCTAATTATTTTTGGTAGTCACTGCTATGTCTCAGGCATAAGTTTAGGAGGGAGGATCACTTTAAAAGATGGAATAGGAGATACAGGTGTAGGAATAGATACTGCAACTGTGTATACCGCCATTAGTCCAATTATTGAAGGGCTGTTGTCACAAGGGACAATAGTCGTGCACAACACATCTAGTTTATAAACAAATAAGTTATCTGCCTCCAATCCCAACTCTGCACCCCATCAAAGTGAATTCTTTAACGTCGGAAGATTTTTAAGATCTGTATTGATCCTACTTATGTAGCACAAAGGGTCTGAATTTGATTGGTATTTTGGAAGGAGTGCGTCCAACAGATTCTTCACTTCCTTGTAAACTACATCATAGGCTGGTTTCATTAAATATGTATACACAGTCCCAGTATATATTACTACACCTGTATCTCTCATACCATCTTTTAAAGTGAAGATATTTGAATCTATATCAAGTATCCTCTCTCTCAAACTTATTCCTTTCATAGAGACATAATAGTGACTATCAAAAATAATTAGAGATGTTGTATTCCCATCTCTGTCAAATCTATCTCCCAATGTAAGATGATTAAAACCATAATATGGATATTTGAATCTATATCAAGTATCCTCTCTCTCCTACTTATTCCTTTCATAGAGACATAATAGTGACTATCAAAAATAATTAGAGATCTTGTATTCCCATCTCTGTCAAATCTATCTTCCAATGTAAGATGATTGAAACCATAATATGGTTCAAAAATGCTCACAGTAAGAAAATTTTTTAGCTCCCAAACTATCTAGTATAGAACAGACTGAGCAACAAGTGCAAAAATTCCTTTGGTTTTTGCAGCAATAAATGTTGTCCCTGCATTATGCAAACTACAACCAAATATCACATTGTTGATGGAAACTAGTCCTTCATTATCTAATGCAAGTGTGAATTTTTCAAATGCAACAACTCCTCTGGAAGTATCATTACTCTTATATCTCTTTCATATATGAACATCTATAAGAGACATCACAATAAAAACCAAGTTTTTTAGGACATGCCAAACTAAAACAAGCAATTTCTTGATGAGTCCTTGACTTGGCTGGATCATACTTTTGGGAGGCTTTGGTTTTATTGCAATGAAGTCACAAGAAGTTGCTTCTTGTATCCATGTAAGCATATTGTTCAATTAGGGCCGACCAACAACGGAAAAATTGACAAAAAACAAATGATAAGTTTTACTCAGAGTTAGAGAGACTTGGATATATGTTTGTGAATAGTTAAAGTGTTTTTCATTTCTATCCAAGAAATCGGAAAATGAATCATTAGGGTTATAAAAGGGAGAATTAGTAGAAAATCTATGTGTAAGTTACTTAGAAGTAATGCTAGAATGCCATATATATAAAGGTTACATCATGATCATAGTTATTTCATTTTCTAACTATACTTCTTGGGCAGTTACAACATGCCAGTACTATTGTAAAAATGTTATTATCTGTTGTATGTATATATAATTATTAATTGATGCCTCTTTTTGGGATTTTCAGAACTTGTATGTGGAAGTGGAGGTGGTGCAAGGGAAAAGTGGAGTTGCAAATGTTGAGGGTTCTTATGTTATTAAAAAAATGTGCTATGACCGAAAGGTTTTTTTTTTAATTATTATTAAGGTGACTTTATTATTTTCATAGTTACTAATTAATTAATTATGGTACATATTACATTAAGATCAAGTACAACAAGGCCAGTTAGTCATTTCGGAATATAGGTTTTGGTTAATTACTCAGTAGAGGTTTAGGTTTTGGAGTATAAGTGTATAACCTATATAGGTATTTTGTCTGTAAAATTTAAAATTTGAAATTATATGTCAACTCGGATTCAGTTGCTACATACTAGAAGAAGTTGTAATGACAAGATTTACTATTTTTTTAGAATATATAACATTTATTGTTATTAAGTTGTAAAATTATATATATAAAAACATGAAGTCTGTATTTAGATTTAAGAAAATGTAATTATAATGCAATTCTTTTGATTTAAAATTTTAAAGAATGAGACATCTCACAAAATTCATAAACCAACAAAGAAATTTTGGTAAGGACTTTGAGGGAGACATGCATAACGCATGCAACTAAAATATGTTAGAATTGAATAGTCTTTTAAACTAATACTATGTTTGCATTATTTTTATTAATAGAATGGAACGAAAATAAGTGAGGATAGACTAAAAAAAGAAGGGAAGGAATAAATAAAATAACCTTAAACCTTAAACCTTGTTTGGAAGATTAATAAAGGTACAGAAAGAAATTCCATTACCTTATTTGAGAGTTGAATTATAAAAGAATGAATGAAACTATTATAATTTTTAACTTCTTAAATAACTTTTTTAATTTATTAAAAAATAAAAAATACCTAATATCAGAGATAAAGATGTAAAATATTTATTTTTGACTTATAAAAATTTTTAGTTTCCATATTCCATCCCAAATTTGGGAGGAATAGAAACTGGGTCTTTGAAAGAAAAAGAAAAAAGAAAGGAGAATAGATCCCTTGAGTTCCAATAAATTACAGGGTACATATCTGATACAGTATGTAAAAATGTTTACAATATAATATCACTTCCCTTTCTTAAGTATTTTATCAAGATGATCTTCAAAATTTATATTCATGACATATAATTTGGCCATATGCATTGATGCTTTTAATTTTATAAAAAGACTTGATCAAAATCTGATTTTTAAAAATTAGAATTACATTTAATAGGATGCTTGAATTTTAAGGGTTTAATCAAAATTCGATTGTGGAGGTTGATAAGATATGCAAAGCCCTGTGGGACTCAGATAATAATTAAAATCATGTCCCTGAATCTTGAGAATCAACATCAACCATAGCAAAGGAATCACTATATTTGCTCCTTCAGATGAAAATGTCTATGATTTCTACATGAAGCTAGCACTACAGACAAGTAATCAACCTTCACTTCCAAATAATGACATCAAAAGTGGACAAGCAAGCTTCTGAAGAGCATCATCAGGGAAATTTCCAGTTGGAATATCTACAACGGGGTTACATTATCCTTTCTTTGTCTCTCCGATGTACCAAAATTAAAAAATATTAGTTATCCACTATGTACATGAAGTCCGAAATCTATGTCACTTTAATGTTATGTTTGGATGTTATATAAGGAGGGGGAAAGAAAGGGAAGGAAAAAATAATAGGAATATTTGTTTGGATAATTTTTAATGAGAGGAAGGAAGAGAGGGAGGGATAAGAAGGAGGAACACTTTTCCTTCTTTCCCCCTCAAAGTTAAATCATTAAAAAAGATTAATTAAAATAATAACTACAAAAAAAAAATCAAACATTATGTAACATATAATTAAATAATAGTATAAAAAAACTTATAAATTAAAATTAATTATGTTTATTTTTATTTTTCTTGTGATTTACTTGTTATTTTCTTTCGGTTTTAAACTTAAACAGTGAATATTTGAAATTTTGAATTATAATTTTAAACGATGGATGAGATATCATATCACACCTATTATATATCCAGTCTGTTATAATTATATTTTTTTTTTAATAATGATAATCTATTATGCATAAATAAATCTTTGTGGGTATTTTAGAAATATTAAAAAATAGAAATTTCAAAAAGAAAAAAAAGCAATAGAGGCACCCAAAAAAATAAAACTAAAATTTACTAGACTTGTAAATATTTAATAAATATAGCATAAATAGTATCTGAAGTGGAAAAGGAATCCTAGTACAATTATAATAACACTCCTACTGTACTTATTCCTCTTATGCTATATATAAACTCCACTATTATACAAGCCTAGAATAACACTCCTAGTCGTTCTAATACTCTTAGAAAATGACTGGTACATGGAATAATTATTTTATATAATGAGAATATAATAGAATGGAATATAATGATTATTTCTAATTCATAGTTTGATATATTTTGAAATTATATGCTTTTCAAGCCATTTCATTATTTAGTACATGAAATCAACATGGAATAAAAATAAAATTAATATAAATAATATAAGCACTCATTATGTAACAAGTTTTAATGCTTTTTTTGTGAAATTTTAAATGTTCCTTATCTTAAGACCTTTGCATTTTATAGAAAGCTAGTAGAATCGACCTTCATATTTTAAAAGGTCTTAAATTTGAATTCTAAAACTTTGTTTATTAAAGAGTTATCTTATTAGATAATTTAAATTTAAGAAAAAAAATAAATATAATTTCATAAAATTAATAAGGAAAAGTCTGACAAAAAAAAAATGCTCATTTATGATGTATGGAATCTTCTGTTCCATGCTCATTTACCAAACGTGATGCTAGTCTCCAAGCATGGAGTTCAAGCTTCCTTTTGAACAGAGATCAGGAAGATTTTAGGAAAGATACAAATGTTTGAAGGATAAATAGATTGGTGGGGGGATGAAGGGTTGAAAGATACATAGTTTTTCATTGCTCCCTTCACCACACACATCTTGATACAAATACCCGTAATAATATGTATAATTCTGCTTCGTGATTGCTGTGGCCATTGTATGCGCTTTTCACTTAAGATTATAAATGATTAAGATATATACATAAAAGTATGATGCAAATACTCAACCAGAGAGACAACAATTATCAAAGAAAGAAATTGAAACTACTCCAAACTAATTAATGAAATAGAGGAAAGATAATTTCATTGATATATACAATAAACTCTACAAGGGTGAACTTATTTATAGGAGTCTTGTTCACTGATGGGTGAAACCAGAGGAAGAGAATGGAAGAAGTCCTCTACTCCATGAACAAAAAAGTGGCCATCCTTATAGATATTCCAGTGAGTGGCATTCACATTGTTGACCGAAGCAAGACCACGAGCTTCCTCAACTCTTGTGACCAAAACATATTCTTCTTCGTAATCACAAGTTGGCAACTTCATGCCCACAGAGAACAACCCAGACTTGATAGCTTCTTGGCGAAACTTGGACAGCACAACCTGGTCCTCAACACTCGCCCATGGTTCCAAACGAAAGACACTGCCTGGTGGAGCAAACACACTGACTGTGTTGTTGTCATACAACGTCTAGTTCTTCTCAGGAAAACCTGATGTCAGTACTTCAGACAAAGAAAGACCTGGTGGCAGGGGTTCTTTCTTCACAACATACATTGTGTAGATTTGCTCAAAATCAGGGGTGTTGGAGCCATAGGGTATCAAATTGGGGAGCTCTCTCTTGAGAATCAGGGACATGATTTTGTAACCAGAATCCCACAGCGAATTGCTTACCTTTTGCAAGTCGAAAACGTGCATGGTGCTGTTCTCTTTTGGTTTGTAAGGCAAGTAATGTGGTTCTCTAGGTCCTTGTGGTTTTGGGATTCCGATAATGATTTGGGTAGTGGGTATGGTTATGGTTTGAAAGAAGAAGAAGAGGAAAAGAAAGAGCAAAGTTTGAAAAGGAAGCTTGAACGCCATGCCACTACTCAAGCTCTGGATTGAAGCTTAAAAACTCTTTGAATTTTACAGCAAAAGAGGAACGTATATAGTAGGAGACTTGCTAGTGTTATTCTAATTTGATTAGGAGTATTATTCTTGATTTGCAGAGTCAATAGTGTGATTCTTATTAAGCTAGGACTAGAATATAACACTCATGCGATAAACACGATCATAATAAAAGATTATATATATATATATATATATAGAATTATTTTTTTTATATATACTATTATAACTGACTTTAAATATATTTTACTTTTTTATAAAATTATTTTTATTTAATTAATTTTAATTACTAAAATTATAATTATAATTTATAAAATAATTATATAAATATATATTAAAAAATATGAATTAAGAGCCACGATAATATTTATAAAGAGACACTAATATAAAAATAAATTTCTTTTCTACGTCAGACACTATTTACATATGTACAAATCTAGTAAATAACAAGGCAGAGTACTTTGCATTGAACAGCAAAATGTTGCAATTAACATGATATTTTTTCGGTACCTCTATTGCTATATTTTTTAGGAACTCTTCTATTTGTTTTTCTTAATCTTTCTAAAATACCCACTTAATTGGTTCGATATTACTAATCAAACTCTAACTGTCTATTTTCAGTCTATAACTATCTAATTTAATCGTTCCTAATCTATTGTCAGTGTAAAATTTTTTTATATTATTACTTAATAACATATTATTTAGTATTTAATTTTTTAGATAAACATTATTTTAGTTAATCTTTTTTAATAATTTGGCAATTCATGATTGAATAGTTGTGCAAAATTTTGTACATTAATAATGAATTAAAATTAAACTCAATTTTAAAAGTACAAAACATCTTTTTTATGTTTTCTAGACTTTTGGATTTGCCTTTCTTTACGGTCATTGCTTATAGCAAGTTAGATTTGATGAAAATTACTAAATTACAAAATCATGGAAATTCAATTTTGATTCAATTCAACTAACTTGCCTCCTTTAAAGTAAGGAGTTCATCATAAAAGAAAAAGAAAAAAATTATAATTGTTAATGAAAAAATGAATGATTATGATCATAATAAAATATATGCATACGTAAATACTAAAAGAACATACACACACACACACACACACACACACACACACACATATATATATATATATATATATATAACAAATTAAAAAATTATCATCAACATTTATAATCTTTTACTTTTTTCACTTTAGTAAAAGAGTTTGCACAAGTCTTACAATTTTTTTGGATTCATTTTTTTAAAAAATAAATATTGCAATTATATAAATAATTATTATAAAGGAATAAATGCATTTTTTGTTATTTATGCATACAAGATAATTATACGCAACTGGATAATGTCTCAATGTTTAAAATTATAGGATTTGGATCTTCTCTTATAACAAGATTATCCTGTTAAAAAAAGGATAAATTTTATTATATATAAACCTACCAAAATAAATTATAATATTCATTTTTTTATATACGAACTGTTTGTATCTTTCTATCTTTAAATGGACACACCCACTATAATGAGTTATATAATGTACTTTTTATATTCGAAACTTGTTGTGTCTATCTCTCTTCGACACTCTCCTATTAATGAGGTTATGATCCAAAATTATAATTCAAAATGTACATCAAAAGAAAAATTATAATTCAAAATTTAAGTTTATCCATGATTTAAAAAGGGGAAACATACACAGCTAGTAGGCTAGTAGCATAGATTTTGGACTTCTAGAAAATAAATAACGCATAGCAAAACCATCGTTAAAAGCCATCATTAAAGTAGGTCTGAGTCGGCATAGTAAAAAACATCATTTTGGGATCCAGAATCACCTGATTTTTTGGGATAGACTGGGTCTCGAACATTGGGTGTCGTAAAGAAGCTTTCTACGCCATGAACAACTACGAAACCGTCGTTGTAGATATCCCAATCAGTGATTAACGAGACTGAACCATAACTGTGAACAACACCATCATTGTTCACAGTTACATTCAGTGATGGACTGCATGTGGCCAATTGGATGTATCCCCGAAAAAAAAATGCCGACTCAAAAGACTTCTCGTCCAGCTCTCTCTTCAGTGCCATTACTCGAAACTGAAACTTAGCCTCGCCCAGCTTTGATGTCGCTATTTGGAATAGAAGGTTGATTGCAGTGCTTCATGTCAAAATCATAGAGATATTCATCTGAAGGAGTAAATATGGTGATTCCTGTGCTGTGGCTGATGTTGCTGCACCACTGCAAGAGTTGGGGCAGTTGCTTCTCAAGAATCAGGGACATGATCTTAAAATTTGAGTCCCACAGGGCTTTGCTTATCTCATCGACGTCCACTTGATGATGGATTTCACAGTGTTTGTGGCTGTGTCCTCTGGGGAGGATGCTAACCTCTGCCAGAAAGAATGGTAACAGAAAGAATATGGAGATGAGAATGAGAAGAATGAGACCAAGCAGAAACCTTGAAGTTATGAATGTCTTCGATTTCTTTGGATTTCTTGGCGAAAGAAAGAGCACAGATCGAAAAAGAAGCATGAACGCCATGCCAATGCAACTGTGAGAAGAAGCTTAATTATAAAGCTCTGAGAACTTTTTATAGCAGAAGAGTGTTGTTCTAATTAAACAAGGATTCCTTTTCTATATAAGAAATAACAATAATAATAATAATAATAATAATAACAATAACAATAACTTAAGTCTAAAATATTAAAATTTAAAATGTTGAAAACTTTTTAGTTTGTCATATCATTTAAATTTACAAAACTTCCAAAATATTGAATCAAATTTTGATTATACCAGCACCGAAAACAACCAGCAATTGTCCCATGTTAATTCTGAGGAAATTTCATTAGTCTTGACTACTTACACTTCTATTTTAGAATTCTAGATAATTACCACTGTGTATCTTTATTATATTTTTCTATTTTTAGTATTACTTTTCCTAGATGTCAATTTGTATAAATAAATAATTATTATAATAATCCAAACAAAACAAACAAATTGATGGTATTAATTACCAATTAATTTTCATTTAATAAAGTATTCTTTCAAAAAAAAGTATTCTTTCAAAAGGATTTGGATTTAGCTCAACAGTACTAATAGTTGATGAAAAAATTAATGAAATAAATTTTAATAATCTCATAGCTTGTACATGTGCATGTATTTTATCATAATCTTAATCGTTAATTTTTTCATCAACAGTTAATATTTCTCAATATATTCTTTAAAGTGAATCACTTACTTTAGAGGAGCTAAATCTTAAGAATTTCTATAGTTGGTAATTTTAATTATCAACACAAGAACAAATAAGTTGGCTGTATGGCCTTGCACCATTTTGAATACTGTGCGTGTCTATAAAAATTAATTATACGACCTTATAATATCTTCTATATATTTAAAGTGATTTTAAAAATTTAATATTCCTAATAATTCAAGTGACCACTTAAGAAGTTGATATTTGCATGAGTCATGGCCCATGTGTTGTCTTCAATTGTTAGCTAAATCGCACTTTTATTAAACGGCCACTAATTTAATCGCACTTGAATTGCATTTATGAAGAAAGTTTATTCACGATCATGCCATGTCCAAACTACAAGCGCAAGTAGTTAGAAAATGGAAAACATGCGATTATGTGTAACCTTTATATCCCAAGTGCAAGTGCATTCCCATAACTAGCAATATTTCCAGGGCAAACAAAATAGCTTATCATTATCCAGCACCAATGACAACCATCAGTTATTTTTCACTTGTTCCGTTATTTTTTACAATTTCATTCACCTTGTCAAATTCACTCGTCACTAATGTCACCATTACCAAGAATCCTAAATGAGTGGTCATGAAACTTATGCATATCGATTCTCTACTAATTCTCCGTTCTATAATTCAAATAATTTGTTTTCAAATTTCTTGAATAGGAATGAAGAACAGGGGCGGCTCAAATATGTTAGGGCCTAAAGCCAAATGTTAATGCAAGACTTTTAATTTATTTTTTGTTGATTATTATAAATTTATTAAGTGTTATTTTTTGAGATGAAAAATATTATATAGTCATAATTTTTTTGACAGAGTGATTTAGCATGTTTGTCAATTCTTATATAGATAAGTGGTCTCTACCACTTAATTCTGCCCAATAACCTTTTTTAATTCTACTTGAATTATATTAAAAATTTTGACTATTTTTTCTAATTGTATAACATTACTCTTTGAGATTATACTAAAACTTCAATTCTTTCATTTTTTTTAGTTTTGAATAACCAGATTCATATTTTCTAGTTGACATATTTAACTTCTAATAAATAGTAAAAACTAATATATTACTATGAACTATAAATTAAAATTTAAAAATAATATAAATTAAAGCAATAGAAGCTTAGAATAATAGAACCTGAGTATAAAAGTTGATGTCAATAGAACCACAACCACTTCTCACTTCATGGGAATGCTTAATAGTTTTAATAAAATATTTTTGCTTCAATACTTCTCAACAAAAAAAAAGTAGAATGATTTGAATGTGAGAAAAAAAAGTGAAAAATAGTAAAAAAAAATGCAATTCAACAATCTTGTTGTTGGCAGATAAGAGTGAAAAAGAAAAAAAAATGCTTGATTTTATGAAAAAAAAAATTTGAACATTAGCCCCTCTTTTTGGTAATCAACCTTCGCCTTTTTCATTAGGAAGAGAAAAAATAAAGATGGTGGAAGAAGTAATAATGATATAGTTGACTAATTAATTTAAATGAGAGAGAATGAAATTTATTAAGTATTAAATTAAAAAAATTAAAAATCTAATATGTATATTATGGGGCCTAAAAATTTTGGGGGCCTCAAGCAAGGGCTTTAGTGGCCTTGTGCTTGAGCCACCCATGTTCAATGAAGAACACTTTACCTATCCACAAACATATATATCCAACCCCATCTAACTCTAAATGATGAAAAATTGTTGGTTTGTTTTTGGTGAATTTTTCCATTGGTCAGTCCCAATTCCACAATCTACTTATATGGATACAGACAGCAGCTTCTTATGGGTCTATTGCAACACCAAGTACTCCCTAAAGTATGATCCATCTAAGTCATCGGCTTGTTAAGAAATTGCTTACTTTAAAAAATTTGATGTTTTGTGATGATTCTGATAGATGTAGATATATTAAAAGGTAAAAGATTGGAGTGTCTTTATTTGGAGTTGTTGCATTTGAAAAATTCACATTTAGATTGGATGATAGGGAATTGCTTCCATATACAATGTGACATTTTTTTGGTTGCAGTTAGAGGAAGGGAGGGGAAAAATTTAATCCACAAGTAACTAGAGGAGTTTTTGCACTTGGTGCTCAATTCCCTTTTATAATAGATAGTTTGGAAGTTAAAAAATTTTCGGCATTAATAGAACTTATTCTGCTTTCAATCAGTTTACGTTGGGGGAGGGAGTTGACTTAGATGGCGATATAGCATACCTCTACTTGTTTTTGGTGGCCATTACTAGAAAGGCATAAGTTTAAGAGGAAGGATACTTGAAAGAGATATAAGTGTAGTAATTAATACTGAGATTGTAAAAACATTTTTAATGAAACCAAGTTTTGATATAGTTTATTAGGAAGTGAAGAATCTCTTGGACTCGTTCCTTCCAAAATATCAATCACAGCACGTGTTATAAAGGAAGGATCAATGAAGATCTTAAAGGTTTTCCAGTATTAAGGATTCATTTTGATTGGGAAACAGAGTTGGAATTGCACACACAAAACTTACTTTGTCAGAAATGCAAATGATTCAGCAGTACTATAATGTTGCATGCGATTTAGAGGCACAGATGCTTTCCCTTAAAAGAATAGATTGTGAACTTCTTTATGGGTAGTAGAATAGTTTCTTTTGTTATTAATTAAAAACAAATTTACTGTTTTTGAGTTATCTCTTTACTTTTAAAATATAATGTCATTAATAGTTTGAATTTTTTATAAAATTAATTAAATTTAAAGGTAATTATTGAATAGAATGAAGTGTAAGGACCACTCACATATTCAAGAATTAATAAGTATACAAAATCACTTTATTAAAAATCTGGTAAAAAAATTTTTAATTATATAATATTTTTTTAAAAAGTTATACTAACCCAATAAATTAAATAAAAAATTGATAATCTTCATTTTTCTCGAAATGTTAGTAACACCTACACGACCCAATTATATATTTACTTTACAAGAAAAATTATCTAAGTTATTGTAGGTATCCTCAATAGTGCTATAAGATTTTGCATACCAAAATGGTACAATCCTTCCTCCCAAATATTTATAAAACTATACAATAATTTTATAAACATTAGTTAACCATTATATTAAAAGTGAAGTTATTTTACTTAATTTCAATTTTTTTTCATATCTCTTTCGAGTAAATATAATTATAGTTTAATATGTTAGTTAATTTAATAATTTGCTTTTGGATTTAGTGCAAAAATTTAAGATTAAAATCTAACTTAAGAACAGTTTTAAAAAACAGAAATAATTATAATTTTTTTATAATATTCTTACTTAATTAAGTGGTTCTCATTTTTTATTAAAGTCAATTACTCAAATACTCTTTTATTTTTAATTTAATCATTTGTTATCACTCCAAGTAATTTTGAAGATATTGAAAATTTCAATTAATTTATCATTTTTCATCACCCCAACGACAGAGGTGGCTTCGTAATCACCACTGGTACACATCTGAAACGCAAGGCTTCTCCCACCCACGGCACGTCGTTCGGTTCGCTGTGCTGGCGCAGCAGGTCCTTGTTACTTGTTAGGAATAAAATTACGTTTTGTGTGGGAAAGCATAAGATTTGAAAGGATTTCTTCTTCAACTCGACGAGGTTTCGGTCTATTCGACGCATTCTACAAATTGTAATTCTAATTTTTTTTAAAAAATCATATTTTAATTGAGTTTTTTTTAAAGAAAAAAGAAATTCATTTTGATTTTCAAAAATCAAGTAACATCACATTGGTCATTCATATATATTTAAATAAAATGATCATTCAGTAACTATTTTGGCATAATTTATAAATGAAAGATTAACATGATATTACTTATGTCTTTTAAAAACAAAAATAGTCATCGTTTGAAAATCATTTTGATAAAGTATTTAAAATAAAATCTATATTTAATTTATGAAAGATATATTATTTATTAATTTTATTTTATAAAAATTAATTTTATCGGTTTAATTTTTTAAATTTTAAATCACATATAAATTTCATCTTTTAATTTATTCCTTTTAATTTCATTTGTTTAGTCTCTTAAAATAATCAAATTATTATAAATTTAAAATTAAGAGTTTAAATTGATAAAATTAATATGTATAAAGGATCAAATTAATGAATAAAATATCTTTCAAAAACTAAAAGTAAGTTTTAGTCAAATATCTATGTAAAGGTAGTGATATTATATTGTATCACATATAGTTACCCTCTAATTTTTTTTTTCAATTTCAGTTTAAAAGACTCCTTTCAATTCTAACGAATTTTAGTTGCATGAATTAAATGTATCACGCATGTCTCTCTCAAAGTCACTTGGTGAGATGTCTCACCATATTTTATGTCAGAATTTCTAATATTTTATGTCAGAATTTCTGATATTAACAGATTTTACAATTCAAATAGTAGAATTACATTAGAACAATTTTCTTCAAATTGAATAATGAGAATCTTGGTAAATGACAAACATGTCATTATACTATATCTATGCAACACTCCTAAAATCTTATATCTGAGATTTGACGATTATTGACCATAAATATGACCAGAAAGTTTTATTTCAGAAAGTGTGTGTCAATATATTTTGAGTTAGAGAAATTGGGGATAGCATTTTCCTCTTCAGGGTCAAGTGAAAACACATTATTCTTTGGGGTAACAAATTATTGAAAATTTATGAATATTTTTAAGGTGTGAAAGGGATGACTAATGTATGAAATTGTATGGAAGATGAAAAATAAAGAAACTACTTTGTAGGAGCCATTCAGTTAAGCCGTGCCCTTGCCATGCGATAAGAAATGGAAAACGTATGGTTATATGTAGCCTTTCTGAAAAGGTTTGTTTTCAATGAGACAATTGAACTCATGTAAGTGCCAATCAAGTGAGCAGGAAATGGAAATTGTATGATTACGTAGCTTTTATTTGTTAACACTAAAATATAGCATTCCTAAAACTAGCGAAACATCCACAGCTTTCATTCCACTACTTTTCACAGCTTTATCTGCCTCATAGCTATTTTTCATTTGATTAAGATTGTGTTGGTTCTCTTGACTGAATTAGGGTTATTTTGTTGACAAAAAAATAATAAAAAGAAATTTTATTGATAACAATGATAACAAAGATGCTGGGTGGCAAAACGAGGAAGATGAGAAGAATAAAAAGATGGGCACATAAAATGTATGCAGCCCTGGAAGTCTGAGTATGAAGGAAACCTATAAAGGAGACCGAGGAGTAAAAGAAGAAGTGACACCCATGTTACTTCAGTACTGTTTGTATGGCCTTTAGGAGACCTGTTCCAACAGGTGTGGATTTTTAACTGATAAATCCATAAAAAAAAAATTGAGTTCCAACCACACTGATCTGTCAGATAAAGTCTATGAGAAGTTTTTTTTTTATTTTATAAAAAAACAGAACAAATACAATAATTTGATATGGTCAAGTTTGATTAAACTTGTGCATATTTTTTCAGTCTGAATTCCAGAGAGGGACTTAAGGAAATTTTTTTATCATAATATTAAGCATAGTATTTGGCTTATATTATTTCTTTTCTTTTATATTAAGTATTTAAGGTTTGCAGTTGAGCATGAGGCTAAAAGATCCTTGTGGCATGTGTCTCACTGAAACTTGGAGTGTAAGCTTCCTGCATTTGCAAAATACTAAATATAATGAATACTTTTTTAAATTTCAGAAGTTTATATAATTTATTATTCTTTTGGTATGTAATAGTAACACTATTCTTGTCTCTATTACGAGAGAACGATGATTTCTTAATTCAACACATAAAAAACACGAATGATGATTCTAATATGGACTTTGATTGCACTAAGTCAAGAATAGTCATTCCTTCCTAAAGGATAGAAATAGCCATTTCTTGTAAAATGGATTTATGCTTGTTTTATTTTCTTACATATTTTCATGTAGCTATAATTATAATTCGATTATATATTTATTCTAGACATCAAATGTAAAAATAGAATGGAATAAAATAAAATAGATTACATTCCTAAGTCAATCAAATTATCAAACGTTACAAAAGAAATGATCATTTCATTCTCATTCCGATTTCATAAAAAAACGATTTAGTATACTAAATGTATCCTAAAAAAAATTGACCAGCTTTCCTTTACTAAGCCATTAACTATTTTTCTAGATTTAGGAAGGCAGTTGACTAAAGAAACTAAATTTTGGAGGGTAACATGAGAGAAAAAAATAAGAATATCTAACTATCTACTTACACTTTTTTGTTATTTCAATCAAGAAGAATTAAATTAAGATTTCAATGAGAGATGATAAAATGTCTATTTCATATCACTAAAAGAGTTACACAGTACTTTGGTAGTCTATCATATTTAATAAGTTATGTCTATCATGTTTGATAAGTTAACCTTTCATTGGTCTTGTTAAAATTATAGGAAAATGATGAAAAAGAAAAAAGGAAGAATATATTTCACTATGTTATGATCATGTGATTATTTAAAATATTAACCTAATATTACTATTTATATTAATAATTTAGGTCAAGTAGTACAACTAGAGTGCAACTAGTATTAATATATTAACAAGTACAACTAGTATTAATATATTAACAAGTAGAGTACTAATGTAAGACTCCTAACACTAATAGTAACCATAATATCTAACAGGTCTTTTCAGCTAATTTATTTCATAGGTGACTAATAAGAAATGAAGCGTATCCTTAAATTTGAAAAGCTTCTTAATAACCTTGTTTTCTTTCTCTTTTCATATTTCAGTAAATGATGTTCTACATAAGAAAGCACAAAATAACCTGAAATATTATCAGATCTGACATCAGCAAGTGCGATTATATCTTCAAATTGAGATGGTTTCAGACCTCCATATTATTTTTCGAATTCCTCAACTCTTGTTCAAAATTTTTTTAAAAAATGAAGTCTAAAAACATAAGAATAAACAACTATTTTTTGTTAGCAATAGTAAATAACAATCAAACATAAATTATAAAGCTGTTAAATTTTGAAAAGCATTATGCATTAGACCTGTTGTAATTTGTTTTTGATTTAATATAAGAGGAAGTATATAATTGAATTATCCAACATGTAGCACTAATATAATCCTTTTAATACACGTTTTACAAAAAGTTCATGCTAAGAGATAGACCAACAAGGTTTAACGTAATATTTGTATTCTCAATAAGTTATAATTATTCACACTCTATAAAAGAGAAATGCTTGCTAGGGAGCTTAAATGTAAAATGGCCTTTTTTCTTTTCAATTTTTTTGAGATAAAACAGGAAATGGGAGAAAAATATAAAAACCCTTTAGTAAATGATTATTTCATTATTTTAAAATCAGAAAAAATAAGTGTTATTAATTCTTGCACTAACACATTAGCTAGCACATTAGTTAGCACTTTACATAAAAATTGAATAATGTAGGACGAGCAATTCTAAGAAAACATAATGAAGTAGATAGAATATGAAAAAAGTTTTTTATTTGAGGAGACAGATAAAACAATCATCAGTGACTTAATAATACTATGCAGGACATGTTCATAGTGTTACATTGAATTTTATCATTTCAAGTAAAATAATTTTATTATAAGTTATCCTTTATCTTTAAAAGATAACAATCAAAATACTACTTGCCCATCCAAGAAGAGTAGAAGATATAAAATTTTCTATCAATTCTCATGACTCACAATAGTAATTAGCATGTCAATACCAAAGCAAACAGTTGCACTAACTTTAATAGTATCAATAGACTCACAAATATAAACACATATCAAACAACAGAATCAATGATTTTTTTCATCAATACTAAATGATAATTACTATCAAGTGGAGGCAATTGATAATAGAAGGCAAATGATAACAGAATACAGCACAAGGAGGCAGTAAAGTGAAAACTAATTTTATTGCATAGCTAAGTGAGTTTTAACCTTCTTTATTAAAGCTTCCATATTACTACTCTCTTCTTCGTACACCCATTCAACTTAACTAGAATGAAACTAATACTTGTGAAACAATGTAATCAATCTCCCTTATTACCCAAAAAATTTAACATTTCAAAATTCAAAATATTAATAAACTCAACAGTAACACTTATATAATATTGTTACTAAACTGAAAAACATACAACACTTACAAATACCTAAATAAAAATGCTAAGATGAGATAAAGAACTTTTTCATATAGAACTCTCTCAATGGAATTGAAATTTATCATTAGATATATATGAATTTGCTATTAGGCAAGCTAGAAAGAATTGAAGCTTTAATTATGAAGATGATTTTTCTTCAATCCTGATAAGGAATTGCAGCATTTTTTTAGCATTTTACAATGTGTCCAACTTTAGTTTTGGTTCTGTGCCAGTAAATGATTTAACATTCATAATAACATGCAATCATATACCTTAATGATTGGTTTAGTCACCAATACGAATGCACACTTAAAACTACAATAGTGCATTTTTCATTTGGTTTTAGTCATCTTGTACCCACCATCAACACTCCTTAAGGCTAATGTTCTAATCACATCATCTTCGTTTACATTTGGAACCTGTTGTTGATTGAATTTATATCAATTGTAATACACTTATAAAATCCATTAGCAATATAAATCCATAATATATACTTAATGACTTTTATGAACATAACCTTGATGGATGCGTATTAAAGACTCTGCACAATGATATTAGGTGTTGGAGGACAATTGCTCTTGTATGAGGGTATATATTGTTCCAAAAATTTTGGCCTTCAAATAAAATGCATATAAAATCAGGATATATTACATTAAGAAGTTGTGAAATAATAAAAGGATATAGTAAGACATGGTTAAAGAATAAAGGTAAGGTTAAATTAGAAACGTTAATTTATCAGTTATTGACTTATTGTTATATTAAGAATACTATAGTGCATAAAAGAACTAACTCACCCCAATTTGAATTGAAGCACCACAAAGACCGAAGTGAGAAAATATGAACATAATAAAAGATCAAGGTCATACAAAACCACATTATAGTTCACAATTCTAAACAAATATTGTGGTTCTAAGTAAGGAATATGAATATGTGAGAGAATAGGCTCGGGAAAACCTTATTTGTATTGAATTAACTGAGTTTAAAAATATAACTCAAAAGTAGTTATCATTTCTTGACATGTCCCCAAAATAGTTGAGACTTCTATTCTTATGATGACTAAAGTAACTTCATCTGAATGAATTAATCTAGACATATCACCTTCATACAACCTCAAAAGATACATCTAGTATCATCCATATATAACCACAAAATTGGTGTTATTCCAATTTCATCACATATAAATACTGAAATTGATAATCAAACATATCTTTCGCTGTAAAACTTTTTTTTTTATGAATTACAAGTATGACTAAAAGAAATTTCTAAAATGAAATTGAGAATTAAACATATCTTTTGCTGTAAAAAAAAAAAAATTGTGTGTTTCCTAGAATTAACTCTATCACATGTCCCTGGCAGCAAATTTATTAGCAGTTTTACGTTCAGATTTTGAGATGATTGAAGTTTTGTGTATTGTAGGGTTTGTGCTTTCTTTAGTTTCCATCGGGATATATATGGTAAGAATAGAAGATAAATGCTTGTTGCTTTTCAGATAAAAGCAGCTTTTATTGGAAGAGAAGTGAAATACAGAGCAGGAGGATAATAAAATTTAAAAAAAAAAAAAGAAGTAAGAAACGAGAAAAAATAAACATCAGCTCAAAAGTGCTCTCCCATCCCTCAGTAAAAAACCATGTGCATAAACCCTCTCAAGTCTCAAGGAAGGTAGGAGAAGATAAATGCCATTTACTCGCATGTTATTGCACTTCTATGAGTTTGACTCATTCTATTAAATGAAGGGTATAATAACATTCTATCAGAACACCTCCTCCTCCGATTGTACCCTTTCTCTTCTCATGTTCTTTTACTAACTTCTTAGACACTCAAAATTTCAGTTACACTGTTGGCAGGAAGAAGGCTATGATATTATAATTTATTCATGACAGTTGAAATAAAAATGAAGAGATTGAAAAATAATCTATATCAACATAAAAAAGGAGTTAAATAAAAAAAATAACACAGTTAATGCCAATTGTCATTCATCAATGTGTACACAGTGAATGTCAATTCTGCGTAAAAACTTCTGGACCTTTTGATAACACATTTTATAATTTGTAGTACTAAAATTGTATAATTTGTGGTACTAAAATAGTACACAATTTCTCCAGCGGCGAAATCCTCTTGGCCATGGCAAAGTTGGACTTGTTTCGTTTGTATGAGCTTATTATTTTTAGCTTATTTGAACTTATTTATTGTAATAAACACTTATAAAACATTTTGGTCTTATTTAGATGAATTTACTAAAATAGCTTTTCAAATCGATGTAAATTATTTTATACTTATTTTTATAAATTAAAAATTAAAATTTATAAAAATAAACATTGTTGAAAGTTTAAAATAATTTGGACGCTAACAGTTTTTATAATAATTTATGATGAAATTAATTTTAATAAATTACCAAAATTTTATTTTTGCATAAGCTCTAATCTAACATTTTAGACCATACTTATGACATTAGAACATATTTAACAAGCTCTACTCAAATAAATACTTATTTGAGTTGTTTATTCAAAAAGGCCCTCAATAAAATTATAATAAAATTTTTCAAAATTTTTCCGATTGTAAATTCTGGATTTTTTATATATGAAAGAAGGAAATTTTAACAACCGTTTACATTTATATAATATCAAATAGCATTCATGCATAAGTCATACACCAATACGTAATCAGAATGCATGCCCTTCTCTTCTCTTCAAATGAGTAATTCTGTTAGAAAGAATGATGCAACTCGTATGCAGAGAGGGTGGAAAAATCAATAATGAAAACCCAAATTGAGCTCCATCAGAAAGCTTTCCAGCCTTCCGTAACTCCTTGCATGACTATGTACATTGGTTCGAACTAAAATTTCAAGACAGCTGCGTTTGGAACTTACGTCGTTTTACATTAGTATTTTATGATTTGTAAAGTTAATTACATTTTAATAGCTTTTAATTTCAAATGAATCTTTTTTTTTTCCAATTTCATAGTAAAGTTGTCCCAAACACTGCAATTATTATTTTTTATATAAATTAGTTTGCGTATTTATAAAGCCATTCACTTGTATCGTTTTTCAAACTCGCGTTGATTGTGCTCGGCTTACTACTAGAATGAGGGGCCTAAAGAGCGCACTTGCCAATCACCAAGCTACAAAAGGGAAACAAGTTGGGAAGTGGCAGATCGCACTTCGTTAACCCATCTCGCTCTCGAGCAATCTATCCTTCCTGGAACAGGACACCTGAAACCATAATTGTCAATGTGATGATGTTGGTCCTATTAGTCCATTAGATTTCATGGGCAGGGCATGCCGGCAGATCTTGAGCTCGGTTGGTATCATTTACAAAATTGGAAAAGAAATTGTAACACATCACTCTGAAAAGAAATTGGATCAAAATTGATATTAATTTTCAAAGGTCATACAAGCCAAGCTCAGCATCTATCATCCCAAATATGTTCATCTCCCAATCAACAATCATACAAGTAATACTTCCAGCATCATAAGGAAAAAAAGATACCTGCATCTGCCTCGAAAATTTTAGACTTGGGGAACTTTAGATTGATATTATTAGCCCACTTGACAATATCAGCTCTTGAATCTGACGCTTCGACTGATAGCTGCATTAATTCCAGAGGATTCCCCACCATAAGGAGCAGTGGGCCTTCTGATATTCTGAACCTGCCCCATGCGATTCTTAACCGCTTTTTGATGCTTGCGCTGCACATCGAGACAACAGAAAGAGAAAACAAGAGAGACCAGTTAAACATCGAAATTTGAGAGCTTGTTAAACCCAAAGAATAAGGGCCTTTAGTCAAAATACCCTGTACTTCTTTCTTGGATTCTTTAACAGCTTATTGCGAGGTCGAGTCAGCCCCCTGTTCTTTTCCATCTGCCGCGTATTGACAACAAAGAAGTTACAACTTACAAGTTTGTAAGAAATGAACAATTAAATTAAAAAGAACCGAAGATGAGTTATAACCTGAGAAGAGATATGGCGTTTTCCTTCTACAGTCTCTGGCAAAGAAGGGGACTGCTGAGTTTCCTGCACAAGCAAGTCAGTCTTTATTTTCATATTAAAAAAGGTGAAAAAAAAAAACTGTTCCCTGTACCAAAACCCTAAGACTAGCCAAGGCATATTATAGAGCAATATATCCTGAAAAAGTTGAAAAAGCCAAAAAGGGTACCAAAACTACCTTGAGTAAGTCTCAACTTTTGCAGCCAGTTTTGCAGCTCGCCACTGTTTCACTTTATTATAAAATTCATTTTCTGAGTCTCCTCTTTCAACATCATCCTCTTCATCAGCAACCTCATCAGATTCAGGATCACCCATTTCATCATCAACATCATCCTCGGTCTTAATTCCAGCACCAGCCAACACCCGAAGCTCATGTTTTCTTCGTCTTTCTCCAATATCATCTCTCTTTGGGTAAATCATCATCACCAGAAACCACCTTACCCAAAAAGGGAACCAATGAGATGTTGCTCAACCTCATTTTATATGATATTCTCTTTAATCAATACCATGAGTGCATGTTTGGTTTTAATTAATTTTTAATAAAAAATTGCTTTTTTTTTTCAATAACTTTTCTCATTAAGATTTTGATTATAACGTTGTTTTGAGTACAAAATAAACTAATTCAAACACATACATACTAACACTGATATAAAATAGTCTGAGTGTAAATATACTGAAATATCTCAATATAAAAAGGATGTAGTCAAAGCAGGACTTTCTGCACCATATTTATCCTGTTCAGATTGCAGATATATATTTAAAATATCACTTTTTTGCATGTGGCTTACAACATGCAGATTAGTATAAATTGCAAATGAACTTAGAATCCATTGTACATAAATCTCAAGTTCAGTACCTTGGGTTTCTTCAGATTAGCATTAAGTAACTTTGAAACTTTACTGGAGCCGAGACCGTTAACCAATCTAGCTGCCCCCTTAACATCCACAGCATCATCATCAAAATCATCATACGTTTCGAGCTGTCTGTAAAATTAGTAAGTTGCTAATAAGTTCCCAGATGTTGGAAACAATCAATGTCAAGGGCATAAGAGCAAAGCTATACCCATTAACTGGTCTCGAACGTTTTAGGGCACTACTAGGCTTTGGAGCAATGGAACTGTACAAACCCTTTTGTTTTAATTTTTCCTCAAGGGAAGCTCTAACTTTTAACATTTCCAAACTCTGCACGCCAATGCGATCCTTCTGCCATGTTCAAGCTTATTTCAGTCAAATTAATAAGCTTTTACAGCAACCAAAAGAAATCAAAATAAGAAAGGTAACATTGTATAGGTAATATGATATTAATAATCAATAAAATCAAACTATAGATACAAAACAACACCATACTTCATGATTTATAATTCACCTGATGCTTATGTTTTATTGCTTTGTTTACATTATCCTTTGAAGACTCCAATTTTTCTATCTCAACTACCTCATAAGGCTGCAGCAATACATAAAAAATGTCGAGTCACTTTTGAAGATTATCATTTGAAAGACAGATATGATATATAAGCCAAGATTAAGAAGTAATAATTACCACTGCTTCTTCTGGTGATTCAGTAGAGACAAGAGGCTGCGCTTGGTTTTTAATGAAAGAATCAGCTGTCGTTGGAACATTCTCATTATCTGACTTTACTACTGTTTCAAGCCCATGATTTCCTTCAAGAATGTCCTCAAGTTCAAATGGAAGTTTTGTGTCAAGTTGTTTTATCTGTTGAGTGAGCACATTAAGAAATTGTAAAATCTAAGAAAACTACATCTCAAAGCCACGCCGACATGTATGCAGCATATAATAACAGTCAGAACAGCCATATACAAGATGAAATACATGGACAGCAGAAGACAGGTACTTGCATAGTCAAACAAGTTTAACTATATATAGTAACTGGTCATTGCTTCCCTTATTTTGAACAACCAGAAGTGACTGATTAGTCTTATTTAAAGTGATATATACCCACTGGGTTGAAACAGATAAACATAAAAAAGCATAACATCTATGTACCAAAAAAAAAAGTATGACATCTGTTGCTGGAAGAAATCTGATAATTGTGTGCATCAATTAGTGTAAATATTTACAGATAACTAAGCACTGTCAATCATTGCAGACATCACATTAGAAAGTTCGTACATTCCTAGCATAAACTATAGCAATTCCTCCAACGTGTAAGCAAGGCTACCAATGTATCATGTATGCAATATTATAAATTCTCCGCTATATGCAAAGTTATTTCCAATAAATTTAGAAGAACCACTGATTATCTATAAAAAACTGGACTAATGAAGTAATATCATTGTAACAGGTCTAATAATACCCTTATGTATGCTATATCCAGATTATAGCATTAATGGGACAATCCAGTACATAAAAAAAGAAAGCCAAGACATCCAAATAAGCAATATTTTGACTCCATCTAGCAGAAGCTCAATATGTTAGTTATTCATGCCAACCATATTCATATAACAAGCACAAGACTTTGAAAACTAGATCTTTCCTGTCATAGATGTTAGCCAGTTTGAAAAATAACAAGACCTGATCCAATAATTTCTTGATCTCTTCAAGGCGAGCTATGACAGGATGATCATGGACTGGCTGCCCTTCAGACTTGAGGAGAAGGTAGAAGGTTATAGCTTGGACAATAGGACAGCAAAAGAAGCTGCTTCAATTCAAAATAACGCACTCCTCCTTCCATAACAATTTCCCCCCGTTTTAACCTTTACAAAAGATAAAATGAATTGTAATGCAATATGGCCTTCATGCACATTCGAAGGGAAAAAGCATAACTAATGAAAATAAAACAACTGAAGTCTATAAAGAGCACAGAAGAGTAAGGAGAAAGGACATTTTAAAGTCTAAATAACATCATAAGATAGGAAAGACCAATAGACAGATTAAAAAACATTTTGAAACTTAAAAATAGTTAAATTATAAGAAGAGTAGTAGAATTCCTAACAGGGGCTCAACTCAATATCCAGTCTAAAGAATAAAACAAAAAGAACCCGAGGCTGAAAGAGAAACGGGAAAAAAAATGAAAGAAATAACTAACACAATCACAATAAAGCCTTTCAAGAGAGAGATATTATTGACAGATATCAATTGACTGATTCTACAGTTCTACTCCTTTAGCATCCAGGGACCCAGAACAATTTTCCTGCTACATGCCATTCAAAGTCATCCACATTGAGCATGCAGTCTAGAAGGTAACATGCATTGATCAACCTTCATAACATGACCATGACCTTTTTTTACCAAACAGAAAGGCAACATTCATTAAACTTTTAAGTGTAGTAGTTTCTGAATATTTTGTATGATAAATATGGGTCAAACTCTTTATGCACTGTTTTTTTTTTATCACTATTCCTCCAGAAAATGGAGGAAAAAATAGCAGATCACAAGGAGGAGGAAAAAGTAAAACCTTGCTTAAAAATGGGTTAATTTTGCATTCAAGTTGTTTGTGTGCCTCATTTAGTTCTGACAACCAACCGACTAATTCTGGAGCAGACCTGCAAATAGAAGATAATCACCAATCAAGAAAAAGCATATAAAACAATGTTCTATGATAATGTCAACATAAACAAGTTTTAAAACAAATATATACGATTATCTTTTAATCCACACCCATTATTATTCCTATTCCATACTCCATCTGTGAGTGTGGCAGCAAAAGTAAACTGTGGGTTGAAATAGAAGTGGGTATATATGCTAGGCCAACAATTCAATAGAGGGAGCTGGCTGCTGATCCAATTCTGCTAGGATTCAGCAACTCCCCTCAATCTGACTATTTTCTCCAGATTTCTGCTGAATATTACTAGAAATTTATTGTTAGGCTGAATAGTATCCATTTCAATTACTAATACTGTTTTAAAAAACACCGTTAGCATCAGGACTGCTTGCGCAATGGTTTCTCTATTAAACATTTGAAACACTTCCACTCCAACGAAAAAGCTCATGCCCTATGGAAAAACTCATGCTAATAAGTGACAAACTAATGCTAATTAGTAATTAGTAATACATCAGAGTCAGATATTAAAAAAAAAAAAAAGTTATAAGTAATTTCCCTCTGAGCAATGACAATGAATATAATAAAGCAAATGTTCTACTTAATAATTAAATGAATTTTTAAGACTGCTTTAACTTAATTTGCCTAAGAGAACTGTATGTGTAAATTCATCAGCATTAGAGTGGCTCATTTTTCTACTGAGTTCCTCAATCTATATATTGACCTTTCCTTTTTCAATGGTTTACCCTAGACTTAAGTCTTTCCAATAGAGTAGGACAAACACTGGATTTCCTTTCTTACCTTCTTTTTCTTTCTCAATCAATTTTGTTTAGTCTTTTTTATTTATCTTTTCAGTTTTGGGTTAGCGTATTTTTCTACTTAAGCCCTCAATCTTTTGAGTATATTGATATTTCCTTTCTTATTCACCAATGGTTTCAGAAGGTAATTTTGACTTGTTTACCCTTGGCCTTGAATAAAGCCTTTTCCAATAGATCATCACAAAGACTACATTTTCTTCCTTTCCTTCTTTTCTTTCTCAATCAAACTTTCTTTTGGGCTTTTTATTTATCTTTTCAGTTTTGGATTGGCAATTCATTCTTAGCATACTCTTAAAATCAAATATGTTATCTCAAATTTCCTTATAGTTATTAATGAAATTGATGCAAAGTCAATTATCTAGTTTGATAGTACCATAGGTACAATGCGAGAAAAGGTAACATCATAACACATAATCCAAAAAAATCGAAACATTAAAATAAAGATAAAATCCTAACCTATACAAAACGTTCACTTGCTCCTCCTTTGACAAAGCATTCAAATCCTCAACCTTGAAAGTTATATCTATATCTGGTGGCTTTGTTGTTCCGTTTCCTTTATCCGATGCTTCCTGTAAAGATAATAAGATACAGAAGTTCACTAAAAGTTTCTTGACAGAAGGCTACACACCTAAACCTCATAATCATATGCCCTCGCCAGATCTTGTCTCCCCCTCTCAAGTCCTTTCCCCCACAATTTTTTCCTCCATTGACAAGGAAATTGACCACACTTATGCAATAAAGTGATGAGATAATCAGCAGCACTTACCTTCAAAATTAATTTCTCATTAGCCTTGTCTTCACTAATATCCACAAGGTCATAGTCTTCCATTGTTAAAGATTTTGCCTTCTCCCTTTGCATTTGTAATGCCAATTCTTCCTCTTCTTTTGGGGCCTCATCATCACTCGATTGTAGCTTAGACCAAAATGTTACAATTATTCAACAGAAATAATAAAATGTATGGGCAAATAAATAAGCTAGTACATGGATCCAGCCAGAAGGAGAACCAACTATTCATCAATGGTTTAAATATTACAGATGGTAAAAATCCTTTTAATATGCATTGCTCAAATGCTCACCTCAAAATTACGATTCTCAGCACCATGCGAGAACTTTTTCCCACCCAAAGTTGGTTTATAATCTTCATCCTCTTCTTCGTCGTCATCATGCAATTCGTCCTCACCTCCGCCAAACTTTGCACGTAAATATTTCCTTTGCCTAATCACTAAGCATAATATACATGAATAATTTAACAGCCATCAATGTTTATGCAGAAGGGTTTTTGGCTGATCAAATCATCAGGAGAGCTTTTCATTTGTGGAGAAAGTTGGATTTGAGATGAAGTTCATTGAGTCATCTTGTTTTCATGTATAGAGGGATTTGTTGAAGAGAACATGCCAATATTGGAACAATACGAGGGAGTTTTAAGTGCATAGTAAATACAGCATGAAATTTCTTGTGTGGAAATCAATGCACCACAGTGAACATTCTGCATGTTGGCCAAATTTACCATTTTTTTCCCCCAAATTTACTTTATTGTTATCATCTCATGAACAAGTATACATTTCATCCATTAGATCAAGTAGTCTCTAAAGGGACTTGGTGCCACTTGAGCTAAGGCTCTATAAGTATATACTTAATAAACAAGAGTTTCAACAAAGAGAACACTGCCAAATTAATAAGTCACTAATCTCTTAAAGGAATGCAGAATGTCCAATATGAATTAACTAAATTAGGAAGTAACACATGGGGTATACTTGTAAGCTTTTATAATCATAAATTATCCATAACTTTTGAAGTCTGAAATTTGTCTGACTTTTTCTTATTATGTAAGACTAACCATGCTTCAAACTGACTGTAAGATTTGATAAAGCATATTCAATAAAAACTGGGGAATATTCAATCATATATGCTAAAAAATGGAAGACTCAGAAATATGAACTGTTCTAGTTTCTACTACATAAACTAGTTGAAGATTAATAATAACCTTGACAATTATTTCATGCCAATTGCAAAAAACTTTATGACCTCTACATTTACAAAAGGCTGTCAGAATTTTGACTGTTTAACATTCAGGTTTCAAAAATACCTGTATCCCATTCCCATCTTTTCAGGAAAAGAGAGAAAAGAAGTACACAGTATGGGAATGATATATTTGCATGAAATTGATATATGCACTTACTCTCAATTAAAAATTCCACCTCAATATATATATATATATATAATCCTCCTTACTTTTTGCTACATTGTCGTTTGCATCATCATCATCATCATCATCATCATCTACGTAGTCGTCTTCATCTTCATCTTCATCCTCATCCTCATCCTCATCAATATCCTTTGACCAACATTTGAAAGAAAAAAAAAAGAGACAAAAACAAACAAATGAAAAATGTCATAAACTGTTCAATTCCAATTATTAAGCAAACATATTAAACATCAAAAGTGTGAAGTTCCCTGTTTCATTGAATTAAGAAGAAAAACGAGGTTTCATATCACTATAAAAAAATTATATAGGCTCCGAAACAGTCACGAAAATATGAGGAAGAGGGCAGCCAAAACCTTAAAATCAAAAACAGGTAGCTCATCATCTTCATCTGATTCTCCAACATCATCATTTATGTCAAGCGGGACAATGTCCCTCTGCTTATGAACTGCAAAAAAAAAAAACACTTCAATGAAAGACAAGCAAGTAATTATTGCTACCATTCGAAGAATAAGAAAAATAAGAAAAGCAGCGGCAATAGTACCCAATGAATCAATGTGCTCACAAACAAACGAAATAATCAACAATTTTTATCTTTACTAGAAAAACGAAGAAACTAGAGCTTTACAGGCATCAATTTCGTCGTCCATGTCTTCACTTGAATACGCATCCTCCTCATATTTGGAACTTTTCTTTGCATTTTTTATGTCTTTCTTGTGACGACTTGTTCCTCTCCTCCCCATTCTCTGTTCTCCACCGCCAAACCCTAAATTCACTATTTCAGACTCACCGTCCACCAAAGTGCCAGAAGTTCAGAGTGTTGAGACCTGAGGCAGAAGACAAATGAAGTTTTTTTTTTTTTTGGGTCAACGACGAATGAAGTAACAACGAGAACATGCACTAAACATTTCACAACAATAATCCTTATAAGGCGATATGCAATTTCTGGCACAAATGATTAAAAGTAAATTTGAAAGAGAAGTAATTGCCAGCCAATAAATCTATGTTTACCAATAAGACAGAAAAACACCTAAGTTACAGATAAAATAAAATGGATCTAGATTCATTCGTGCAACTTCCTAGTCTTACAGTCCAATTTATACCCAAACAGTGCCATAACCTAACAATTCAATGCAAGAAGAGAGTTGTTGAAGCAAAGAACCTCCAGATTGTGCCGTAACCTAACAATACAATGCAAGAAGAAGAGGGTTGTTGAAGCAAAGCATGTTTGGCATGAAGCTGCAAGAGACTGTGTGTGTGAACACTGAAATGGAAACGAAAAAATTGGGTGAGAAGAAGAGAGACCTTGGTGGAGAGTCAGAGACTCACCGCAGAAAATGGGCATGTAATCGAATCGACGGAGGAGGAGCTCACCCTCACCCCGCTTTAACCCAACCGTCGCTGGTCTTTCTGGGCGTGTTCTGCTTTTTATGAATTGGGCTTGATGGAGCTTTTTTCTTTCGTCAGTACACTTTGTTTATTTTTCATTTTACCTATATTTAAAGATTATTGAAGACAAAAAAAAAACCTATATTTAAAGATTATTTATTAATTTGCCCTAATTTTTTTAACCATAGGGAAATTATCCTAACTCAAGGATCATGGTGAGTTTCTAACGTGTAATGTAATTTTTTTTTTTTTTAATTTTTCAGTTACACAAGAAAATTTCTTACTGAATTTCTAAAACAAATAAAATTAAAGTTGGAAGTTATTATGGGTTAGCTCATCATCAATGCAATTCATACTTTGATGAACAGTTTCAGAATCCATAGTATACTGCAAATCATAATAATTTAACAAATAAATACCAGCTTCACCAACAGCCCACAGCAAACACAATACAACAACATGCATAGTGTGGAAAAAACCATCAACCAATACACAATATACAATTAACACACACATAATCAAATGATAGAAACACTTCTTCACAAAAAAAAAATAAAAATCACACAAACAGATTGGCAGTGAGTTCTAAAATCTAAATTATCTAATTATCAAAGAATTACTGAATCAAAAAGCAAAAACTAATGAATTGAAAAAAAAAAAAAAAGAAAAGCCTCGAAGTGTCGCTGACTTGCTCACTGTCGCTGACTCGCTGATGACGCTGGCTGCCCTGCTGTGTGCCGCTGGAGTGCTGGAGGACGCTGCCTGGTGGTGGTGGGGCTGGTGGCTGGACGTTGGTGGGTGGTGGCCGTGGCTGGACAAATGCTGGTGACGTTGCAGAGCACAGGCCAAGAAGCGTGCCGCTCCCGCTCCCGCTCCCGCTGCTGCCTGCTGCTGCACTCTCACTTGGTGAACGGTGGTACTGCTGCTGCTGCTCCCGCGTGCCGCTGCCCGCTAGTGGTGGAGGTGGAGGCTCGCAGTTGCTGGTCAGTGCCTCAGTGGTCACTTGCTTTTGCTTAGGGTTAGGAATTTGGGGAAATCGTGATTCGTGGATGAGGGAGAGAGACTGAGAGAGTGAGCTGGAGCCTGGAGTCCGAGACTGTGAGAGACAAAGTCTCAGAGAGTGGTCAGGATTTTAATTTTATTGTTTCGGCCTTTTCGGTGGGTTGTGTTGTGGGCCTGTGGAGTGTGGACTGGAGCCGGTTTGGACTTTGGAATTTTTTTTAATGATAGAAACCGGGTCAGTCCGTGTAAATCCGACCCAAATCCGAACAACTCGTGAATTATGTAAATTATGCGAGCCGAGTCAAAACGACCCGATTTTAAGTTAGTTGAAAAAAACTCAACTCAACCCATTAAAATAATAAGTTAGGCCGGACTGACTTGTTAATTATAATTCATATTGATAGCTCTACTATCATAATCAGATTTAAATATATTTTAATTTTTTAAAAAATAAAAAATTATATTAATTTATAATTATAATAAAATTATAATTAATTGACTTATAAAATAATTATATAAAAAAATATGAATTAAAAGATACAATAATACATTTTAATATATTAATTTAAATAAAAAAAATTATATTATAATTATTTAAACTTAGAAAGATTAAATTAATAAAACAATTTAAATAAACAAAAAGAATATTTATTTACATGAAATATTTACTCTATACAAAATTAATATTTACTATTAAAATCAATCTTTATGGGATCTCATCTCATGCGGTTAACCTTTGCTGGAGGTTAGTTTCGTTATTTTCCTTTTTTTCGGATATATCCAAAAAAAGGGAGAGGGGAGAGGGGAGAATACTCATTTAAATCAAACGAAATTTGTGAAACGATATACCAAATAAAAATAATAATATGTCTTTGTTGTATCACTCATCCATTCGTGATTCCATATGCATGCAGTATCTCAAGTAATTTTTATTTCAATCGTTGAAAGCTTTCGTAAAAGCCGTTTGTGATATATAGCAATACTGGAAAAAAAAAACTTGGTAACTCATTCTCTATCTCAGGATGTTTATGAGTTGAATTAAGCATATTTTTGGACATAGACTACCCATGAAATTAATGGGTTAGGTTGGAAATTATTTTTTTCAATTTGACCCAAGCTAACACGCACATATATAGTTTGGGTTGAGTTGAAATCACGGATTGAAAGAAAAACTTAAACCAAATTTTAACTCAATGTTCATCCACAATTTTTCCTTCCCAAATAAAATTAACAAAGTTGGAAAGACAACACTTTTCTAAATAAAAATTTCTGGATAGTTAATATAAAAAATTTATTTAAATATGTTAATTAAACATTCAAACTCAATACAAATAACCTAATAAATATGAAGATTCTTCGGTACCTTTATTTTTATAAGGTACTGATACTCTTGATAATTAAAAACTAATATTTAGCTATGTGTCACACTTGATTAAAGATTAAGTTATATTATAAAATACTAGCAAATTGAGAGGCACGTTTTTTTTTTCTGATAAAAAATATAGGTTCCCCTCTCTTTAAGGCGTTGGGTTGGTGAAATTCTGAAGTACTAGCTTTAGGAGAAATTTTCTTATATTAAAAATAATGTATCAGTTTTATATTAAAGTTTAGTTTAATTGGAAGGCATTGATGACATGGTAATGAGCTATTGGATAGAGAAATGGTGTTGGCCACTATTAATTGGTTCCTGAAATGGGGCCAAACTTGTTTGTTTTCATTCCTGGCAATCATGAGAGGGTGATGCACCCAAATGGAAGCCAAGAGAAGAGAAAAAAGGAAGGCATGTGGTTGTTTTCATGGCACTTTCTATCACCTGGGCCTCTATTTTGTATTTTTTTTTTTTAAATGAAAGGGAGGGTTTTTGGACTCACATCCTCTCTCAAACGGTGTGGCCAGGTTTCATCCACATTGCCTACCCCTCTTTCTCTCTGGAGAATATTGTTCTGCACACATAACCCTGCATTATTGGTACACACTCCATTTTGGCCATGACCTGGTTCAACTGCTCCTATAGCTCTGAGAAGAGTATACCAAATTATAAGCAACAAAATAAGAATAAAAAAATGGGTGGGGACGAGAATGGAAAATTGGGAACGAATCTGTGAAAGATCAGATCAGCCTCGTATCCAAATGACATGCCAGAGAACTTTGCCTCCTTCAAAAGGGACAAGCTTCACTGTCTAAGCTCTCCAAGAGCCAACTGAAAAAATATTAAACAACCAATGACTTGGTCCAGTGCAATGATTTTTGCCTTGTGCCGATTGATTTCGTTGTAATAAAAGTATAAAACTATGAATACTGTGTGAGATTGAGACTTAGACCCCTTCCTCTCTCTCTCTCTCTCTCTCTCTCTCTTTTGTGAGAAATTTCACCGGGTAGTTAACTATCCTAATAATTAATAAGGATGGAACACATGGTCAAGCACTGAAGCTTGATTGCTTATTATATTGATTGCTTTCTATCCTTGCACACCTTTTGCATTTTTTAAAGTTATCTTACTCAGGGATTGATCTTTACTCAGGGAAAACAATCAAGTTTATAACTTTCTCGTAGATTTGCTCCGAATCTTAGATTTCCCTGTTTGGTTACCAGGAGTTTCAACTTGCAAATCTTGAAATTAATCCCAGAGAGAAGATTTGACCATACTTAATGATGATATTTTTGTGCAAAGTTCCTCTTCCTAGAATTATTATAACCAAGGAGAAGTGCATTTTCTCAAAGTATGAAACGCATTCCTAAAAAGACCTATGCAAAAGCAGCAAGAAAAATAACTCACAGAATTTAATAGATTTTGGTTATATTGCAGACGGTAATTAAATTAGACTTTTCATAGATGCCGCACCAACAAATTTGAAACAGGTCACAGAAGATGGGAGAGAAATAAATGAATAACTGAAACAAACCTTAAAAAGACTACAATACTATCAATTCAATCACATCACTAGGAAAATCAGGTAACAGGAAACCCCAACCCCCGAACAAACCAAAGCGTCGCTCTGGCTAAAAACCCAAAAGGGTTTCAAATATTCCAACACAAAGGTCGGATTTTTACACAGAAATTAAACAAACCCAGAAAAATCTAGCTCCTGCGCCATAAAACAGAGATAGAATCATAACAGATCATGGGGAAAATAAATAGCATGCGATGTGCGAGAGAGAAAATAAATTGGAACCCACGATCAGATACAAAGCAGAGAACAAGAAAAAAGAAAACTTACCGAGAAAATCACGAACGGAACAAGCCGACCTAGGAGAGGAGAGCAGCAGAAGCAAATCTCAAAAGTGTTTTTGCGGGTTCCTATTCGGCAGGGAGAGAGCAGAAGCAGCAGCCGGGCTTTGCTTTGATTTTCTGTTGGGACTCTCACACACACACACACACATATATATATATGGGGTACCGACAATTGCCCTATCTTGGTTGTTGCCTCGCCCAATAATCCAAAAATGAAATTTATTATATTTATATTTTTATATATAACTTTATATAATTTATACGATTTTATATAAATTAGCATATTGAGAATATATCGTCGTGTTTCTCAATTCATTTTGTTTATTATTATTTATATAAATATTTTATAAATTAATTAATTTAAAATTTATTATAATTATAAATTAATTAATAAAATAAAAATATATTTGTAAAAAGATAAAATATATTTAAAGTCAATTATAATAATTTATATAAAAAAATAATTCTCTATATTTAAAATAAAATTTAACTATAAAATATAATTAAAATGTATAATATAAATATCAATAAAAGGAAATTTAGATATATTATATAAGAGTGATATGTATTTAAATTTTAAAAATAATTGTATTTTTTCATAGAAAAAGAAGTTAATGTAAGTTTCCTTAATTATGAAGAGAGTTGAAATAACTTTAATGGATGAGTATCAAGAAGTTATAATGTGGGTATATAAATTTACACTTCTATGCCTTTTTAATTAGAGTTTAAATAAGTTATTAAAGGTAAATATATGGTCCGTAAATTATCAAACCTAAAACATATAATTAATCATACTTAAAAAGTTTTAATATATGGTTTTCTTTTTTTTTATTAGTTTTCAGATTCATGTATTTTATCGTGTACATGCCATATTGCTCATTTGCTTTCCTCCTTTGAGTTCCACTATCACCACCTTTTTTCTTTATATTTTTTTATTCTTTACATTATTGTTTTATATTGAATTGAATATGAACATGCTCCCTACTTTGATTCTTTTTCCTTTTCTTTTCTTTTTTTAAAAAATTAAATAAAAAAACTGTTGATAAATAAGTACTTAAGATTAATTAAAACAATCATAACATATTTTAAAAAAAATAATAAAGTTTAAAAACTATATATATTTTTATGTTTTAAGGTTTGATATTAGTATTGGTTAATTTGAATGAAAAACTAGTATAATATATAAAAGTAAAATCCTGATTGATAAAACTTTGACAAATGGTAATATGTGTCTTATTTCACTTTCTAACACGTGGCACTCTATTAAAACATTTATTAAAGATTTTTAATTTAATATTATTTAATTAATATTACATTATAAAGGAAAATAAATATTAAGTATTATAATTATTGATTTGTTAACTTAATTTAAAATTTAAAATAAAAATCAATGATTGACGTCTTTATAAATTGATTCTCTAGTATTTTAAATAATTATTTATGAAAATTAATAAATAATTAATTAAACTGAAATAAAAAACTTATATTATAATATTCTTTTACTTATATTAATTAATATTAGATATGTGCTACTTACAAAACAAACGTTAGAATTATAATCTTTTGGATATTCAAAATAAATTTTATAAATGAGTAGAAATATTTGATAGAAATATGAAACATTAAACATAATCGAAATATTTGAATTATAATATATATATATATATATATATATATATATATATATATATATATAATAATTAAGATACAATATTTTGATACAATATTATATTTTAATTATTGATTGATATCAACCAATAATTAGATATGATATCCTAATAATTAATTGATTAAAATTTAAATTTTCATATTATAATCAATTATGAATATTTCCTTAAATATATTTTACTATTAATGTGATTATGTATTGCATTTATAGGAGAAGCATTAATTCATATTCTTTTTTGGTATGTCCTCTCTCCATTTATAGTCATGTACATGATCCGTCGTTGTCACTGTCTCTATTTTCTACCAGTCATCCACTTTATTGTGTATCTTTATATCTTTCTATTAGCTTTTTTTTCTATAAAAAATTTAATTTTATAGTTGATTTCTTATTTATTATCCATTCCTTTATCTAACACCAAATAAGTTATAGTATTCAAAGTAATAGGTAAACTTTTGAGGAGCATGATGTTTGAGTGACAATAAAGTTATGGGGAGGAGAAGAACAAGTTGTCACAAGAAAGACATAAAAAATGCAAGGAGAGGAACAAGTTGTCACAAGAAAGACATAAAAAATGCAAATAAAAGTTCCAAATATGAGGAGGATGCGTCTTCAAGGGAAGACATGGACGACGAAATTGATGCCTGTAACGCTCTAGTTTCTTCGTTTTTCTAGTAAAGATAAAAATTGTTGATTATTTCGTTTTGTTTGTGAGCACATTGATTCATCGTGTACTATTGCCTCTGCTTTTCTTATTTTTCTTATTCTTCGAATGGTAGTAATAATTACTTGCTTGTCCTTCATGGAAGTTTTTTTTTTTTTTTGCAGTTCATAAGCAGAGGAACATTGTCCCGCTTGACATAAATGATGATGTTGGAGAATCAGATGAAGATGATGAGCTACCTGTTTTTGATTTTAAGGTTTTGGCTGCCCTCTTCCTCATATTTTCGTGACTGTTTCGGAGCCTATATAATTTTTTAATAGTGATATGAAACCCCGTTTTTCTTCTTAATTCAATGAAACAGCGAACTTCACACTTTTTATGTTTAATTTGTTTGCTCAATAATTGGAATTGAACCGTTTATGACATTTTTCATTTGTTTATTTTTGTCTCATTTTTGTTTCAAATGTTGGTCAAAGGATATTAATGAGAATAAAAATGAAGATGAAAACGACTACGTAGATGATGATGATGATGCAAACGACAATGTGGCAAAAAGTAATAAGGATTTCATATATATATATATATATATATATATATATATATTTTGAGATGGAATTTTTAATTGAGAGCAAGGGCATATATCAATTTCATGTAAATATATCATTCTCATACTGTGTACTTCTTTGCTTTCTTTCCTGAAAAGATGGGAATGGGATACAGGTATTTTTGAAAACCTGAATGTCAAACAGTCAAAAATTCTGACAACCTTTTATAAATGCAGAGGTCATAAAGTTTTTTGCAATCGGCATGAAATAATTGTCAAGGTTATTATTAATCTTCGGCTAGTTTATGTAATAGAAACTAGAACAGTTCATATTTTTGAGTCTTCCATTTTTTAGCATATATGATTGCATACTCCCCAGTTTTTATTGAATATGCTTTATCAAATCTTACAGTCAGTTTGAAGCATGGTTAGTCTTACATAATAAGAAAAAGTCAGACGAATTTCAGACTTCAAAAGTTGTGGATTTACAAGTATACCGCGTGTTGCTTCCTAATTTAGTTAATTCATATTGGACATTCTGCATTCCTTTAGAGATTAGTGACTTATTAATTTGGCAGTGTTCTCTTTGTTGAAACTCTTGGTTATTGTTAAGTATATACTTATAGAGCCTTAGATCAAGTGGCACCAAGTCCCTTTAAAGACTATTTGATCTAATGGATGAAATGTATAGCTGTTCATGAGATGAATTAACTTTAAAAGATAACAATAAAGTAAATTTGGGAAAAAAAAACAAGGAAATTTGGCCAACATGCAGAATGTTCACTGTGGTGCATTGATTTCCACACAAGAAAAACTCATGCTGTATTTACCATGCACTTAAAACTCCCACGTAGTGTTCCAATATTGGCATGTTGTCTTCAACAAATCCCTCTTCTGAAAACAAGATAACTCAATGAACTTCATTTTGAATCCATCTTCATGAAAAGCTTCTAATGATTGTTTCGGCCAAAAACCCTTCTGTAAGGCTGTTGAATCTACTGCCATTGTCCTGTACCCAACAAATTGGTGGATCGAGACATCATGTATTGGACGAAAGTCCACAAACAGAGAGAACTTAATAATATGTTTATGAGAAAAAATAACAGTTATAGTTGATGAGGGAAGACAGTTATGATTGATGAGGGAAGATAGAGAACATGAAGTACATGCATAATAGTACATGCATAAGAATATATTACAATTTTACGTAGTGGCAGCACTACAGCCTCCACGCACGAACACTTGAGCAGCACGACCCCGACGAGGCAACACCATCGATCCAGCTCCTCCCTCTCCGGCCTCCACGCACGACGGCACGATTTGCTTTATGCTATAAAAAAAAAACATATATAAATGGCGTGCTGCTATCAGTGTCACTATTTGTTTCTCCAACTTCGTTGCTTTCGGAGGGGCATTCCATCTCACGTTGTCGCTTTCAAAGAAATTCCTCAAGCGAGAGCAGGAGGAATTACATTTGCAATCTACAAATGCCGAAGCTTTTTCATTCTTCATGTCGAGGGTCCGTTTAGAGTTTCTTTCTTTTTTCATTTTTTTTAAATGATTAATTCTTTTGTTCCTACAATTGTTGCATTTTTGTTTTTTCAGTAGGACTATTGTAGTGCATCCAGTAATGGGAGTTCTGATTCGCCTGGAGTTGTTCGTGCAACTTCTCATAGCACCGCAATATTTGCTTCCGAAAGTATATGTGCACCGGTTCAAGTTCCGCAGATTGGTTCTGTCGGGAATGTGGAAAGTGCAGCGAACACTGACTCTTTGAATGGTAGGGTTATGCTCATTGATGGGACATCAATAATTTATAGGGCCTTACTACAAGCTTTTAGGTATGCAACTTGTATGCTCATTAGCTCATTTATACTCTTTTTTCTTGATATGGTTTCATTACACAGGACATAATATTGTTTGCTTCTTTTTCATTTCTTCTGGGGTGTGGTGAATGTTCTATGGACCAGCCACATAATAATCTTGCGAGCTTCTTAACGTGTTTACCTTGTTTCCACTGAATGATTTTTTTGTTTGGAGATGTGCATTGAAAACTGCTTTGAAGAAGATCCATTTTTATGAAAGAATGTTAATTATGTGACTTGTTTGCTAAAACTTTTGGGGTTATGTATATGGTTTGCAATTGACAACTATTTTGGCTTCCTCTTATTATTATTATTTTTTTTAATTTGTGTTTTTCTATTGAGGAGTGTAACTGATTGTTGTTAATCCTTTTTTATGGGGTGATAGCAAAGTTGCACCATGGTCATCTAACACATGCCGATGGAAATGGAGATTGGGCTTTAATAATATTTACAGCTCTATCACTAGTAAGTTATATGTATATGCAGATTTTCAATTTTCTCATTTTAATTTGTAGAGCTGATAAGCTTCTGCTTCTATGCTATTGGCATCACTTTTTTTTTTTTTGCCTTGGAACTATATTTCTTTCATAACCTGAATTTTGTTATAACCTATTCTAGGAATCAAATTTTGTAAAACTGTGGACATGATTTATCAACAAATATTTTTTTTTTCAAGTTTACATGTAATTTTCAGTGAGAAATTGTAGTTTCACCAGTTGTTATATGCTCACATGGAGTAATAATTAACGAAGCTTTGAAATCAAGTATTTTGTTATAGAAGTTGGCAACTCATTAAACCAAATTATAAATCTTAACCTCAATAGTGCATTGCAATCAATAAAAGAATATAATTGAGAAGGAAAAATAAAATGATGATAGACCTGGTAGTATATTCCAAAATAAGTTAAAGTACAAAGTGAAATACAAGATGATTCAAGGAAAGGTGAAGGGTATTGGCTTGTAGTGTCTTGGACTTTGTTTCTTGGGGGAAACAAATCAATGCATTTAGTGTGAAAGATTGCCTTGTTGAGTAGAATTAATAATTGATTTGTTACATAAGTACAATATTCATTAAAGTATGCCTATAAATATAATCATAGGAGTTTTTCTCTCACATTCTTATGTTAGATGTCAACTAACAAATATTTGGCAATAATGCGGGCCTTATGGTTGGGCCATATACAGCCTTATATAATGTAAACCATTTGTCTAATTAAATAATGGTGTTTGTTGTCACCATATGCTTAAGTACCAGGAGCAAATGCATGGTCTTGTAAGAGCTATGCATTAACTGTTTTGCAGCATTATTGTGCTTTCTTCTTGATGAACCTCGCAGACTTAAAGATGCATTATTTTAATTTATTTTGTAGGAACTTTGCATTGTTCTTTTCTCAATAAACAAGGAGGAAAATAATGCAATGTTTTTCTTGGAAATACTGTAAATTGAGCCACAAGATTTTTAAATTCCATTGACAATATAGCTTGGATATAATAATTTTGACTTTGATTGAATGCACAGAGAAGTTTCATTTCGATTGATATGTGTTAGTTTCATCTTTTAATTATTCTGGGTTATCTTTCTTGCAGATAATTGATGTTCTGGATTTTCTCCCTTCACATGTGGTGGTAAGTTTTGTCCATTATGTATTTATGTGTATGAAAATGCATATATTTCCTTTAAATTCTTCATCATCGCTCTTTTTTTCCCCGTTATTTCAGACTTATTATTTTTCTCATGTTTACAATCAGTTAGTCTTGCTGATATAGTTTGGTTCCTTTTGCATGTAGGTGGTGTTTGACCATGATGATGAGTTATAAAATTTTGCCTGTATATTCACTGCTATGTTTTTTTACTCTTAGATCCTCTATGCTAATAAAAATTTTAGCTTTTTTTTTTTTATCATTGTGATACTTATTTTCTGCATTCCTTTACTTTTTGGGGTGTACACTAGCTAGCATCAATGATAAATTTTGAATTATAGTTTCTATGTAGCCTTGTGTTGTACTCCTTGGGTTTTCTCATAGCTATTTTTACATTTGATTAAGATTGTGTTGGTTCTCTTGACTGAATTAGGGTTATTTTGTTAACAAAAAAAATAATAAAAAGAAATGTTATTGATAACAATAATAATAAAGATGCTGGGTGGCAAAACAAGGATGATAAGAAGAATGAAAAGATGGGCATATAGAATGTATGAAGCCCTAAAATTGGAAGTCTGACTATGAAGGAAATCTATAAAGGAGACCTAGGAGGAAAAGAAGAAGTGACACCCAGGTGAATTCAGTACTGTTTGTATGGCCTGTTTGTATGGCCTTTAGGAGACCTGTTCCAATAGGTGCGGATTTTCAACTGATAAATCCATAAAAAAATTGAGTTCCAACTACACTGACCTGTCAGATAAAGTCTCTGAGAATTTTTTTTATAAAAAAACGGAACAAATACAATAATTTGATATGGTCAAGTTTGATTAAACTTGTGCATATTTTTTCAGTCTGAATTCGAGAGAGGGACTTAAGGAAATTTTTTTATCATAATATTAAGCATAGTATTGGGCTTATATTATTTTCTTTTCTTTTATATTAAGTATTTAAGGGTTGCAGTTGAGCATAAGGCTAAAAGATCCTTGTGGCATGTGTCTCACTGAAACTTGGGTATAAGCTTCCTGCATTTACAAAATACTAAACATAATAAATACTTTTTTAAATTCCAGAAATTTATATAATTTATTATTCTTTTAGTATGTAACAATGACACCATTCCTGCCTCTATTATGAGATAATGATGATTCCTTAATTTAACACATAAAAGACACGAATGATAATTCTAATTTGGACCTTGATTGCACAAAGTCAAGAATAGTCATTCCTTCCCAAAGAATAGAAATAGCATTTCTTGTAGAACGGATTAATGCTTGTTTTGTTTTCTTACATATTTTCATGTAGTTATAATTATAATTCGATTATATATTTATTTTAGGCATCAAATATAAAAAGAGAATGGAATAAAATAAAATAGATTGCATTTTTGAGTCAATCAAATTATCAAACATTGCAAAAGGAATGATTATTTCATTTTCACTCCTATTTCATAAAAAAAACAATTTAGTATACCAAACGTACCCTAAAAAATTGATCAGCTTTCCTTTAGTAAGCCATTAACTATTTTTTCTAGATTTAGGAAGGCAGTTGACTAAAGAAACTAAATTCTAGAGGGTAACATGAGAGAGAAAAATAAGAATATCTAAATATCTACTTACACTTTTTTTTTTATTTCAATCAAGAAGAATTAAATTAAGATTTCAATGAGAGATGCTAAAAATGTCTATTTCATATCGCTAAAAGAGTTACATAAGACTTTGCAAGTCTATCATATTTAATAAGTTGTGTCTATCATGTTTGATAAGTTGACCTTTCATTGGTCTTGTTGAAATTATAGGAAAATGATGGAAAAGAGAAAAGGGAGAATATATTTCACTATGTTATGATCATGTGATTATTTAAAACACTAATATAATATTACTATTTATACTAATAATATAGGTTAAGGAGTAGAACTAGAATACAACTAGTGTTAATAACAAGTACAACCAGTATTAATATATTAACAAGTAGAGTACTAATATAAGACTCCTAATATTAATAGTAACCATAATATCTAACAGGTTTTATCAGCCAATTATTTCATAGGTACCATCAAACATTCTAAACAAGTAGCCGTAAAACTCATTCATAAATTTTCCCTCTTCATTTTATAACTCAATGATATTTGCATTTACAGATTATTTGTAGAGGAATGAAATATGCTTGATCCACAATCCAATATCCAACACCAACAAATTTTAAATCCAAAAGGGTTAAGAAAATAAATTCTAGCACGATTCTTTCAATGAAGAATTACGTACCGGTTTTTTTAGCGTTTAGAATTCATTTTCCTATGGAGTCGTTCATTGAATTGCTTAACATGAGAAGTTATTCTTATTCATGTAATTAAGTAGACTTTTAACATGAATACGAATGGAAAATTTTAGGAAAAAACAAAGGATAAGTATGTTTTAGAATTAGATAAAAGGTTAGATAAAATGCTTTCCTTTCAAAAAATGTAATATGAAAATGTATCATCAGGTTATAAAATGGAGAATTAGAAAATCTAACAGCTTGCTAGTTGGTGTATATTTAAATTAGTTTATTTTATATTTAAAATAACTCATAATTAAAATCTTACTGAAATTTTTTTTAAAAAAAATCAATTTTTTTTTCTAAAAATTAAATTGAACCATATGTGTACCTAATCTATTATAACATAAAAGTAGATCTTATCTTTCCCACCCAATATTTCAGGGTATTTTTTAATTATATTTAAAATTATTTATAGTATATGTTCAATTTTATCAATCTCTCACTTTCTCTCTACATCTACCCCTCTCTCTACGTCACAGGCAACATAATTTTTTTTATACACAGGCAACTGAATTTATTTTAACAAAATTGAAATCCTTCTTTCAATAATTATTTTTTCTTTATTAATAAAGTTTTTTTTACAACTCATTTTTTTATAAATAAAAAATAAAATATAATTCATTGAAAAATATTATTGTGGCAGAATTAAACTTATACTGTTTTTTATATTATATAGAGATATCTTTTTTGCTTTCAACTTTTTCAGTTTTATGATATTTTAATACAAATTTTAATTCTTCACAATATTTTTAAAGGACTAAAAGAAAGTTTATTTCATAAATTTATGAGAGTAAGCCGTGCATAGCACGGGGAGTCAATTAGTTGTAGTTTAAATGTGACTCCATTATATTTTTTTACGCGTATTGAATATTTGATTAATTTTTTTATTAAAAATATAAACAATGATTAAATGATTAGCACATCACTACTTATTTGCATTGTTTTAAAATGATAAAAAAAATCACCAATGACTGAAAAACTTATTTTAATAGAAACAAACTTACTTTAACTGTTGAAAGGATTCTCTCTCACACATTCACCTTGTTTTTGACATGTTTTTTTATCACATAGATCAACATAGACATGTACAGCAATGTATTTTCTCTCTTAAATATCTAATGGTACTTAAGTTATTATATGTAAAACATCTAGTGTTACTTGAGTTAATTACTATATGTAACTTGTTGGTACTAGGACCCACTAGACTTCATGGATTAATTGCTATAATTTGAACTATATTTGATTATTTGATTATTTCTTTTTGATTAGATATGGATAAATTTATTAAAATAAATTTTTTTTAATTATTATTTTCACAATCTAATGAAAATAACTAAATTGTACTTTGAAGAAAAATTGATTTGAGATAAATTAAGGGAATATTCCATAATGTAAGTTTTTCAATCTAAACAATGTTTTGTGCCTATGTAATATATAAAGCCTTGTAATTATGTTCAGTTGATGAGGTAGTAGACAAAAGCTAATCAGAAAATTTTATCCAAAACAATTGTCCCTCTTTTTCTCTTCCCTCTCCAATGTTCATCTTCCATGACAAGTTAACAGCCTAATAAACCAATTTTGATGATGCAGAAAATTCTGCAGAATCAACAGAAGACTTGCTACAGCAAGCCTTCTAATTAAAAGTGCTTGTTTTCTTTTAGGAGTGGACCCTCCACAGGGTGCATGAAGCTCTAACTATATAAGGGCATAGAGTATGTTGGTCATTCTTCAGGAATCACTAAGAAATCCTCACTCCCTTGGAAATCACACAGATGAAGCAAGAAATCAGAATCACAATATTTCATAAGCTTCTTGGAGTCATGACAAAGAATCATGGATTTAAAAATGGCACCAAATCGCTGACCGAATGACTCTAAACTAATTACTGTGTGGCTTCCATTGCTCCACTGGTTGGCGTCTGCCCCATTACAACATGTACCGGCAGTTGCTTCTCAATAAGCAAGGAAATGACTTTAAAATCTGAATCCCACAGTGCTTTGCTTATCTTATCAACCTACACTCTACAAATGGATTTCATTGTGGCTATATATTTCAAAGGAAGTGAAGGGAAGAGAGTAGTAGAAGAGAGTAGCAGAAAGAAAATGATTCATGCTTTTCTAGTTTCACTTACAGTATACATATATACTATTCATATCAGAAACCAAAGCCTAACAGACCAACCTAACTTAACTAACTCTGTAACTAACAAACTAATAACAGCTACACATACAGTTAGTATAGAATACTATAACCTATACTCTGATATTCCCCCCTTAAAACTCAGGTTCTCTGTTGATCTTTGAGATCTATTACCCTGAGTTTGGACCTAAAATTTAGAAATTTTGCAGCTGAAAGAGGCTTAGTTAAGATGACTGCTATTTGATCACTTCCTGGTATGTGACAAACGACAAGTGCATTTTGTAACACTTTCTCTCTAACAAAAAAGATGCCAAGCTCCATATGTTTGGTTCTAGCATGAAGAACCGGATTATGAGACAGCAAAACAGCACTTAAATTGTCACAATACACAACTGGCCTATGAGTTGTGACTTGAAGCTCCTCAAGAAGATATTGCAACCATGTTAATTCTGCAACAGTATTGGCCAAGCTCCTATATTCAGCCTCTGTGCTGGACTGTGCCACAAAAGTTTGTTTCTTTGAGGACCAGCTGATCAGGTCCAAGAAAGACACAATAGCCTGAAGTTGACCTGCGATCATCCGGATCACTTCCCCAGTCAGCATCGCAGAAAGCATACAATCGGTGGTTTGTTGTTTTTTGAAGCTGTAAACCTACTGAAGTTGTTCCTTTCAGATAATGCAAAATGCGTTTGACTGCTTTCCAATGCTCTTCTAAGGGCTGATGCATAAACTGACTCACCTTTATTCACACACAATAAGCAATTTCTGGCCTGTGTAATGGTGGCATATTGCAAACCCCCAACAATTGTTCTATATAAATGTGCATCATCCACCAAGTTATCACCAAACTTTGAAAGCTTCAGATTTGAACTCATAGGTGTATTGATGTGCTTTGCATTTTCCATTTTGGCTTTTCGAAGCAAGTCTCTAATATATTTGGCTTGACACAAATGTATACTGCCATCTGACATATGTTGAACCTCAATGCCTAGAAAATAATGTAATTTCCCTAAGGTCTTTAAGTGCAAACTCAGCATTTAGACTTGTTGTAAGAGACTTGATGTAGGACATAGAGCTACCTGTGATGATTATGTCATCAACATATACAAGAATAAAAGTGCAGCTATCACTGACATTTCTTATGAACAATGAAGGATCACAACAACTATTTTGGAAACCAAACTTATGTAGAGTGTCAGCCAATTTTTGAAACCATGCTCGTGGGGCCTGTTTGAGGCCATAGAGGGCCTTATCTAACCCACACACAAGACAGGTGTCTTCATTTTCATAACCTGGAGGCTGGACCATGAAGACTTCTTCACTAATAAGCCATTCAAAAATGCATTATTCACATCAATCTGCTGTAAACACCAATTGTTAGACAGTGTTAAAGTTAGAATTACTTTAATTGTTGCAGGCTTTACCATTGGGGAGTAAGTTTCAGTATAGTCAGAGACCCCTCTTGCTGATGAAAACCCTTCGCCACAAGTCTTGCTTTATACTGCTGAACACTTCCATCAGGATTCTCTTTTACTTTGAATACCCATTTACAGTCTATGGGTTGTCTATGTGGAGGCAATTTGACAAGAGTCCAAGTTTTATTCCTCATGAGAGCTTGATACTCTTGATCCATAGCTTCTTTCCAATTCACTAAGGATAAAGCTTCCTTTACAGTTCTTGGTTCTCTCCTGTTCAACAGAACCCGTGGCTTGTATATAACAGCCTTTGATTTTGTCACCATTGGGTGAGTAGAATGCTGTTGTGCTACTGTCTGTGCAGTAGGTTGAGTTGTTTCTATCACTGCTGTACTTGGATGCTGCTCTACTAGAGAGGGAAGCTGCTGTGCTGGACTGACACACTGTTGTGCTGCAATGGAATGCTGTTGCAGCAGCTCACCAGCACTTGTTTGAGTACCTGTTTGCTGCATTAGATGTCCTGCAGAAACATCAGTTTGTGACCCAATTACAAGTGGAGATTTTGATGCAGGTCTTAAAGTCATAGAGTCATATTGGCTATGCAGTATTGGTGGGACAGCTGACACAGAGACTGTGTTTGGAATAAAGGAAGTGGACTAGGAAGTGTGAAACTTCGGAAGTGATTCTCATTGAACAAGACATCTTTTGAAATATAGATTCTGCATGAGGATCAAGACACCTATAACCCTTATGATTATCACTATATCCTATAAATATACATTCTATTGTTCGATTTTGTACCTTGTGCCTATTGTAAGGTCTTAACAATGGACAAGAGGCACACCCAAACACTTTTAGAAAGGAATAATCAGGCAATGTTTTGTAGAGTTTGGTATAGGGTATGGCATTAGCAATCGAAGTGGAAGGTAATCTATTGATTAAGTAAACTGCTGTTGAGAAAGCATAGTCCCAAAATGTGGTAGGCAAAGTGGCTTGTGCTAGTAAAGTAAGTCCTAGTTCAGTAATATGACGATGCTTTCTTTCTACCACACCATTTTGATGATGAGTGGGTGGACAAATTAGTCTATGGATAATGCCTTGGTTTTTAAGATAGTTAGAAAAAGGTTCTAAACTCTCCTCCCCAGTCGGATTGAATGCCTTTTATCTTTCTGTCCAACTGCAATTCAACCATTGCTGTGAATTGTAAAAAGGTAGGAAAAGCATCAGACTTGTGTTTAAGGAAATAAATCCAAGTGTATCTACTGTGGGAGTTTACAAAACTAATATAATAGGAGTAACCAGGTGTAGATTTTATAGGAGAAGGCCCCCACAGACCTGTATATATCAAATTAAGAGGAGAATTGTGAACAATAGTTGAAGGTGTTGATGGCAACCTATGTGCCTTACCATGACAGCAAGCTACACAAAAGTCAATAGAAGTATTTTTATTACTCTGTTGAATATTACACATTTTGAGAATCTTGTGAACTGTTGCTGCTTTTGGATGTCTTAAGCGACAGTGCCAAAGCATACTATCACTATTTTTACAACTTGAATTTGAACATGAAATTGAACTGTTTGTACAACTAGAAGACTTACAACAGGAAGAATGAGAAGATGTATTTACAGACGGTAGTACAGAAGTGGACACAAATGAGAAAGGTGAAACTGAATTTGATGTGTTGCAAGAATGTGAATGCGGACCCAAATGCTCCAATTGAAACCTATCGAATTGATATAACCCATCAGCTCTAACTGTTCCTTGAAGAAGCAACTTTGTGAGTTTCCTGTGATTTGACATAACAAGAATGAGGGTGAAATTCAAAATACACAGAATTATCCCTACTGAATTTACTCACACTTACTAAATTCTTTGTAATTTGAGGAACATGTAGAAGATCAGTTAATGAGAGGGAAACTGAAGAATTAAAAGGAGATTGAAGTTTGGAATAACCAATATGCTCTATGTTTAAGCCTTTACCATTACCCATATGTATCTGATCAACACCACTGAATTCAGACTTGTTCATTAGATTGTTGACATTCGGTGTGACGTGATTGCTTGCCGTTGAATCAGGATACCAGTTTGGAAAAAAAAACCAGCTCTAGTGTAGCAACCATTGCCTGCATATTGTTGTGCGGAAGCTATCTCGGTGCATGAAAAGGATCTGAGTGATTTATTGCTTAGTAGTTTTGGTCAAATCTGTGAAAGCAATGAGAAGTAGAGTGACCAGGCTTGTGACACACTTGACATGTCAATGGATTTCTTCCACTATGCTGATATCGACCTCTGCCTCGAGAACGCCCAAAACCAAATCTTCCACCTCTATCTCTATAACCAGAGCTACCAAATCTACCTCCATTATCCTGATATTGAGGCTTGCTTCTAGTTTCATTCTTTGCCATATTTGCGGTCATAATTTCTGAAGTAGATTTATGATGCCTTTCAATCCTAGACTCCTGGGCTAATAATAAAGATTCTATTTCTTGTACAGAATAGAGGTCCAATCGTGAATTGACTCAAATTACAAAGGAGTCATGCTCCTCCGGTGGGCCGTCCAAGATAGCATCCAAATGTTCTTGAGTTGTAACAGAACAACCAATTGAAGACAATGAATCCACTAAAGCCTTTATTCGAAGCAAATATTCACTTACAGTGCGTGACTCCTTCTTCGTTTGCCTCAATTCTGACCTGAATTGTCGTTCTTTTCGCTCTGGTTTGAGAGGCATAGAATTGTTGAATTTATGACCATAGCTGCTAAGAGTAAACCACTGCCTACAACTCTTGGTAACATGCTTTCGGATATTGAAGCCAACAACCACGATAACAGTAGTTGATCTTGTTGATACCATTCGGTGTATTCATCAGAAACCTTGCCATTATTTCGATCTTCATCTGAAACAAACTGTTGAGGAATGGAATCTCCCCCAATCAAGAATTTTTGGAGTTTGTAGCCCCTAATCGCTGCCTGAATCTGTTGTCTCCAAATCAAGAAGTACTTTTCATCAAGTTTTACAGACAGTGAGTGATTGAACGAAATTGGATTTGGCTTTTGTACTTTATCAGTAGTTGAGCTCAGGGAAGAAGAATCCTCCATTGATGGACCTTGAAGGTTCATGATACCATCAAAGGAAGTGAAGGGAAGAGAGTAGCGGAGAGACTAGCAGAAAGAAAATGATTCATGCTTTTCTAGTTTCACTTGCAGTATACATATATACTATTTATATCAGAAATCGAAGCCTAACAGACCAACCTAACTTAACTAACTCTGTAACTAACAAACTAATACAGCTATACATACAGTTAGTATAGAATACTATATCCTCTACTCTGATAATATTGCAGTGTCTGGGCAGGATGCTAACCTCTGCTGCTACTAGAAAGAAGGTTGACACTTTGCTTGTTACGGTGGAAAAAAGGGAGGGAGAGAAGGAAGTTTTTCCTTACCTGATTAACCAAAAAATGAGGAAAAAAAGAAAAAAAATAATTATGAGGCCCACAAAAAAAGTTTCTTGGCACGTAAGAGTAGAAAACTAATTTGACAAGACAAAAGTAACCTATTTCCAATTTTACGCGTCTCGGCTCCTCTCTCCTTTCAACCGAACAAAAAAATCACTCCTCAAATTCTCTCTTCTTCGTGCACAGGTATTTTTTCTTTTTCTCTCTCTACTTTTTTCCCCCACTTTTTCCTATTTTATACGAGAAACCTTAAGTTTCTCTCAATTAATTAATAAAATTGTTTTAAATTCTTTTCCATACTTTTTCTTTCCACATACAATTGTTTAATTAATAAAATTGTTTTAAATTAATTTCTGGGTAGAAAATATTATTTTTATATTGAAATTTATTTTCAAAATTAGTTATTTAATCTAATTTATAAAAATATATTAGATATATGATATAAAAAATAATATTATACTTGCATTTCATTTCATTAGGATAAGGATATATTTATCATTTTATATGAATATATTTTTTTTTATCTCATTTTTTTATACATTCAAATACGAGAATTTTTTTTTATTTTTCTCTTCATCCAAGCAATAAGAGAGGAAATATAATTTTCTCTTTATTTTAATTTTAATTTTTATATTTTTGGATAAGAGAAAAAATATAAATATAGAAATTACAATTCAATTTCTGATAGTTATATATTATGAGAAATAATATATCATTATCACTTCAAAAAGATTAAACATATGTAATAATTTAATTTTTAAAAGTTATATATTATTAAAAAAATATATTATTATTACTTTAAAAAAATTAAATATAGATGATAGTTTAAATAAGTTAAATCTTATAAAATAGTTCTGATTAAAAAAAATGTAAGGATGAGAATATAAGAAGAGTGATACCAAGCAAAATGGCTATCTTGGATTTCTTGATAAAAGAAAGAGCAAAGATCGAAAAAGAAGCTTGAATGCCCCGCGCAATCTAAACTTTGAGAAGATTCTTAAAGCTCTGAGAATTTCTCCTTGTATTTTTCTATAATTGTTGCTTAGATACTATTTACGTCATCTTAATTAAATATTTGCAAGGCTAGTAAATACAATGCAGAATACTAGAAATTTCTTATCTAATTTTTATTTAATTTAACTTCTTCTGTAGATATGATACTTCGAACAACAAAATCAAAATGTTATAATTAGTTTGATGATTAACAATTAATTTTTATAGCATAAAAAACAATTAATTTATAGAAAACATAAAATGAAAAATAAAAAAAAAATCAGTATTTCTATTAAAAAGAAAAGCTAATTCATTGTGTTTGAAGTTTGATTTGAACGAAGAAAAAATCCTTTACTAAAGTCGCATAGACTGCAAATAAAAAATACACACAAAATCATTTTAAATTAATATAACCGAAGTCGGTTCTATCCTGCGCCGTCCCTGTGACACTTATCCAACGTTCAGAATCAGAGCCGCCGCAATCACTATCAGGTGGGCCCCACCGGCGACAGTGGGCTGGGCCCCACACCGCGTTTCAAATTTTGAAAATTCAAAACCCACTTCCGTTGGTAAAAGGCCAAGACCAATCAAAATAAAAAAGGCTAGGCTTTTTTCCGTGCACACCCATCGCAACAACGGTGTGAACCCTCCGCACTATATCGCATCTCTCTGGTCCGAGAATTGAAGAAACTAGAAAGAAAGACCCTTGTTGGAAAGCCAAAAGCCGCAGTATTCGTTGTTTCTCTCTCCTGTTCGGGGATTTCTCTCTCTAGAATCCGCTTCTCGTTTGGTTCTCTGGTTCGCGTTCCTCGTCTGAGCTGGTCCCCGCAAATCTAGGGTTTCCGAAGAGCAACCGGGCGAGCGAGCTTGCTAGCTAGCTTAGCGAAGATGACGACGATGGAGAGCTTGATTGGGTTGGTGAACCGAATCCAGAGGGCTTGTACTGTGCTCGGTGACTATGGAGTTGGAGACGACACCTTTTCTTCTCTCTGGGATGCTCTTCCTTCCGTTGCTGTTGTCGGTGGTCAGGTCCGTCCCTTCCTTCCCGTTCCCATCGTTCTTCAATCTCCAAACACACTCAAATTTTGAAAGCAAAGTCGAATTTTTGGAAATGGGTATTTTTTTGTTCTCTGATTTTTTATTTTTTACTTGGTGTGGGTCTGAATTTTTGGTTTTTTGTTTGTGTTGAATTTGAGCAGAGTTCGGGGAAGTCTTCAGTTTTGGAGAGCATCGTTGGCCGTGACTTTCTGCCTAGAGGATCAGGTTGGTCTTTTTCTTTTCCTTTTTTTTATTTTCTTTTTCCTTCTTTCTTTCTACTTTTATTAAGTATGATTTCGATCATGTTTTTCCCTTGGTGTGAATGAATTGCAGGGATTGTGACAAGGCGTCCATTGGTGTTGCAGCTTCATAAGATGGAAAGTGAATCACAAGAGTATGCCGAATTTCTTCACCTGCCAAGGAGAAAGTTCACGGATTTTTGTATGTAGAAACCCTCCATATATGTGTGTGTTGTTATGCGGCATAACTTATGCCTATTCACTAATTATAGGATGGCCTTCCGTTTTCTGGTTGCTAATGCTTGTTTCCATCTTATGTGCTTGTGGTGATTGAATTTCGGTCTAGTTGGTTATTTCATAAAAGCAAACTATGTACTAACCTTGATATTAACCTAGCCCAGCCAGTTTAACACATGGATGGGTCGGGTTTTGCGACCTAATTTTAAATGGGTTACGGTTAGATCAACCATAACCCGTTAAAAACCCTTGTTAAACAGGTTGGCCAGCAGCCCTCACCGTATACCAAGGTGTAATTATAGGATGACTTGTTTTTGAGTTGTTCATAACAGAATTGTAATGCATGTTTCCATCTCATGGTTTGTAGCTAGTAAATTTGGGTATCCTTGCTATTATATGCTCTTATATGCAATAACAGGAAAAATAAATTAAATGAAGTCCTTGCTAGGAGTTTGTGCATGTTTAGGCTATGTGGTTGACTGAGTATGCTGTTTCAAATTTTTATTTTTTATAAAAAAATTTCAATTCATAACTGTTTTGATTTACGTAAGCCATAATAATAATAATAACTTAAACAACACAAGGTTCTTTTTTTCTTTTATAGATTCTTTTTTACTTTTTTGTGTGGGTTATGAGAATTCTAATCTAATATTCTATGTGAGTCAATCTTCATCTTGCTTCAGCTTTTGTGATTTTTTGGGGTTTTATAGCTGCATTCTTTGCCTTTTTGGTTCTAACGGCCGTGTGTGTGTGTGTGAGTGTGTCCCTATAATTTTGAGGCGGTAAATTTTATGCTTGCCTGTTGGACTCATTTGTGAATGTTTTGACATTGCCAACTTTATTTATCGTAGCATTATTCTTTCAAGTAATTTGTTTTTATCATCATTAACCATGGAGTCATCGTTGGCTAGCAGTTTATCATGTGATAATTGTGACACTGCCTACCTGGTTTACTGTGGGATGATTCTGTACGCAATTGATTTTTCATATTTGTCTGTTGCATAAGATATAAATGATGTTAACATATTTTTTAACAATCTGGTTTTCCTGTTGCAGCCTTGGTCCGCAAGGAAATTCAGGATGAAACTGATAGATTAACAGGGAAGACGAAACAAATATCTCCCATTCCAATTCATCTCAGCATCTATTCTCCAAATGGTGCGCTTCAATCGTTATTGCCTCTTGTTATTTTTGAGATCTTTTAAGCTAGATGGTTTGTTGTGTAAATTAAAACTAATTAAATAACATAGATTTGAACTAGTTTCAAATTTTATTGTTTGTCCAAAATTTCTTTTTGAACAATTTTAATATCAAATAGTTTGGAAACAAAAGAAACTGGTTAGTTTAAAACCAACTTTGTATTGTATTTCTTTTTAACTAGTTTTGCTAATGAAATAAGAGCTAGTTTTCTAAATTTCAAGTAATTACCAAACGCATAAGATTTTAAAACCAGTACATTGCACCTATATTTTTTGGAGGTTGGCAAACACTCCCTAATGTTTGACACTTTAATGAAAAAGAGGAAGCCTCAAAGAAAACAACGCCTCCAAATCCCCAGGTTTTTCCAAAACCAGACACAGGAACCATTTTCCATCCTCAAACCAAGGAAAGGAGGGAAGAATACTCTTGCAAGATGAGTTTACCAATTAGTGGCATGAATCGCCGGTGTAGCATCCTATCCATTTTGATGAATAATATAATTATTCTGTTTGTAAAATGGAAAAAGGTGATACTCACCTCCATATATCCCATTATTTATGAAATTCCAAGTATTGGGTAGGTACAGGTATCTCTTTCACAACTTACTCAAGATTGTTCTAGTGAATGGTTCTATGAATTAGAGGTATTTCGGGTATAAGGAAACGCTTGTCAATAAACTGTATCTGAATTCCTTTTTTTATTTGATTCATGTTTTTGTCATTTTTTATCTTAGTGTATTTAACTTTGTATTTCTTTGACGTATTATATATGGCACAAAATGAAACTAGTAGCTTAACTGTTATCTGAAGTTCTATTCCTATTATAATTCTTGTATTTCCTAACTAAATTTCTTGGCTTTTTCCTTTTTTTAAACAGTTGTCAACCTAACCTTGATTGATTTACCGGGTTTGACTAAAGTTGCTGTAGGTATGATTTGTATTTAATTGCTATAGATAAATTGTTTTATAATTCTTATTTTGTAGTCATTAACAACTATGTCTATCATTTTCAGAGGGACAGCCCGATAGTATTGTTCAAGACATTGAAACTATGGTTCGATCTTTTGTTGAGAAGGTAAAAGAAAAATTTTCGTTTATGCAGTGAATATATATTGACATATCTTTGTCGTGATTGCAATCAGCTTGCCACCTCTTTTTATCCCAATTGAATTACAGAACTTTCAGTGTAAGCATATGCTGATGAATCTGAACAAATTTTGTTGTCAAGTGATTATGTAAACAAGGCCTATATCTGAAGATATATGTAAACAAGATAAAACTATTTGGTGTGACTTAATTGAATGGGTAACAATAATCTTTCATTAACTTTCTCATTTCTTTAGCTCATAAGACTGGGAATCAGCAGGTTATTTGTGATTCTCTTCAAGATCAAGTTTAGTGCTTTCAGCCCTATTATATCTTCTCGGCTTCTCACTCATTGCCCTCCCTTCTCTTTGTAATGAAATACTATATAAGCATGTCTATTTTGTCTTAATCTCTTCTCACTCTTCTGGTTGCATAATTTAATTGGATGATACATCATAATTTCATTTATTACTTTATTTTCTTTTATATTTGTTGCACCGGGTTTACCATTAAAGCTACTATTTCCGAATAACATTCCTTTGTCTATGTTTCTGTTGGTGGTGGGTGGAGGTACCATTTTATGTCCTTGTTGAAGTATTTTCAAATAATAAAGTAGTTTAGGTCCATATTGGCGTTAATCAATTGCTTTATACTCTTGACAGCCTAATTCCATCATACTAGCAATATCTCCGGCCAATCAAGACATAGCAACTTCTGATGCTATTAAACTTGCCAGGGAAGTGGATCCAACAGGTATTTTTTAACTGCTTCTTTGATAGGACAGTTATTGCCTACGCTTGTGTGATATTTCTTCACTAAAATCCTTGTCTGTAACCTGTCTAGGTGAAAGGACATTTGGGGTGTTGACAAAGCTGGATTTGATGGACAAAGGAACTAATGCATTGGAGGTTATTTTTCTTCTCTCCCACCCCCCCCCCTCTTCTCAATCTCTTATGTCTGAGTTGTGATACATATCCCATTAATGTTCTTTAAGTTTGAAGTCTGCCTGTAAATTTATCTAATTGCTTTATCCCCCCATCCACACTTATTCCCTCTAGGTCCTTGAAGGAAGATCTTATCGTCTGCTACAGCCTTGGGTTGGTATAGTAAATCGATCCCAAGCAGATATCAATAAAAATGTTGATATGATAGTTGCTAGACGCAAGGAGCGTGAGTATTTTGCAACTAGTCCTGACTATGGGCACTTAGCCGGTAAAATGGGTTCAGAATACCTTGCAAAACTTCTCTCACAGGTTTGCTTTATGGAAAATGTTCTTTGCTCTTCTGTGATGAGATAGGTTATCATTTTAATCATGTGAACTTATTTTGTAGCACTTGGAGTCAGTAATTAGGGCACGGATACCTAGTATAACATCTTTGATAAACAAAACCATTGAGGAACTTGAGTCAGAGATGGATCATCTTGGGAGACCTATTGCTCTTGATGCTGGGGTGAGTGGTTTATATTTGTGATGATTTCTTCGAAGAGTGAAATTCTTTTTATGATGTCCTTCCAAATATTTGCTGAACGCTGATTTCTGTCTCAGGCTCAACTATACACCATCCTAGAACTTTGCCGAGCATTTGAACGGATATTCAAGGAGCATTTAGATGGAGGGTAAATATATTATATTGTGTTCCACTTTTTTGGAATGTTTGGAAGATTTTTAAGGAGGGAAACCCCCTCCTTTCCCCTCAAATCCCCAAAATTGGTTAAGAGGGAAAGGGTGTATTTTAAGTTAAATAATGAGAAATGACTCTCCTTCCCTCTACTTCAAAATTTAACTCCCAAACAAGGGGAAGAGAGTTGCCCCTTCTTTCCTTACTACAACATCCAAATAAGGGGAAATAACTCCCTTCCTTCCCCTTCACGCAAAAACTTTTGAACATTATTATATTACTGGGTTTGTTGAATTTTCTTGAATTTTTTTGGGAGGACCCTACCTTATGATTGTAATGTAAACTGTTTCTAGTCCTCTTTTTTTTTTTTTTTGGTTTGAATAAATAGGGAGAAAAGAAGGATTTGGAAGAGAATTAGATAGAAAGAGAGAGAGACAGAGAAAGAGAGACGCTGCAAAAAAGTTGTAGGATGAAGCTCAATATGTGAATCACCCAAGCCTACACCGGAATTTGGGCAACTAGCCCTCCCTGTAACCATGTTCTTGTTACATAGCTCTGAGAAGTCTTTGGCTCACAGCACTATAGTGTTTCCCTTCAACATTCTCACTGCTGTTCTCCTCAAGACAAATCTCAATGTCTTTGATCTACTAGACATTGGTGTCAGTGGCCACCTTGACATTTTTCCAGCAACTCCACAACCTGGTTATTAACACCACCCAGCAACACAAACAATGCCCTTTACTATTGCCCAAAATTTGATCTGCAACCTAATTGAGAAATAGAATTGTTGGTAAAAATATTTTTTAGTTTAAGAACAATTAACCACTCAACTGATTAATGATGTTCAAAGTGTGTTTAATGATTTACTAAGAATTTATTTTTTGTAATTTTCTTTTTTTTTTTTTTTGAACATTGATCTGTCATGAATAGGAGGAGTTTGCAGTCTTACAATACTTCTCTCTTATTATTTTTGAACTACTTAATTCTAACTTTAATTTCTGGTTTTGCTTTTTTAAGCTGGTTCAATCCTAGAAAAGCTACTGTACAGTGCTATAGATAGTGATGACAAGGATTTAGTGTACTACCTGAAAATGGTTTAGCAATTTGAAATTATTGTTTGGAAGTCAGCTTGTTATAACTGATAGGTCTCTTTGTTTACATAATATTCTTTTATATTCTTAGGCGGCCAGGAGGAGATAGGATATATAATGTCTTTGACAATCAGCTTCCTGCTGCTTTACGAAAGCTTCCATTTGACCGGCATCTTTCTCTCCAGAATGTAAAAAAAGTGGTGTCAGAGGCTGATGGTTATCAGCCTCACTTAATTGCCCCAGAGCAAGGTTACCGGCGCCTGATTGAGGGGGCTCTCAATTACTTTAGAGGCCCAGCTGAAGCTTCAGTAGATGCTGTAAGCATTCCTGGTTGTACTCTGGTTATTATTTTTCATTCAACATTAGTAAAAGCATTAAGCTGGCTGTTCTTGATATTTCTGTAGGTTAACTTTGTCTTAAAAGAACTTGTGAGGAAATCAATAGCTGAAACTCAGGTAAAATTCTGGAAGTATATTTTATAATTACCTTTTTCACGGAGTGCTAGGATAGTCTATAAAGATACTAATATGTGACTGAGCAGGAATTGAAGCGTTTCCCATCTTTTCAAGCTGAGCTAGCTGGAGCTGCAAATGAGGCTTTAGAAAGGTTCCGTGAAGAGGGTAAGAAGACAACTCTCCGGCTTGTAGATATGGAATCTTCTTATCTCACTGTGGATTTCTTCCGGAGACTCCCTCAAGAAGTGGAGAAAGCTGGAAATCCTGCTGCCTCAACTGTTGATCGATACGCAGAGGGGCACTTCCGGAGAATTGGATCAAATGTTTCATCCTATATAGGTTTGGTATCAGACACGCTTAAGAACACAATTCCAAAGGCTGTGGTTTATTGTCAGGTCAGACAAGCAAAACTGTCATTGCTACACCATTTCTATACACAAATTGGGAAGAAAGAGGTTCATTCTCTCTCTCTTGCTCTCGCTTTCTCTATATGTTTATCTATTTGGTATGTATTGAGTATGATTGGAAAATTAGTGTGAAAACTCATCTGGCCATATTGATTTTAGTAGTTGTTGACCTGATCCATTACAAAGTACACGTTTCTCCAGATTGGTTTGTAGTAGTTCAGTAACTTAAGCTAAGCTAACCCATATTTACTATGTAAAACCTCTAAGTATCTAGTTTTGAGTTGCCTTTGTGATATCTAATTTATCTTGACATCCACTTTTTGGGGTAACTAACAATATTTTACTTCTTTGGTAGGTGGAATAGTCTTGGAGACAATCAGTTAAATACTATTAGTCTTTTATATATGATATGGGCTAAGTATTTCCCCATGGAAGCACAATAGTTACTTGTTTGCATTGCTTTTATATGATAAATTACTTCCTAAGTCATGTCCAAGGGGTGATTGTATTATTAGCATAAAGTATAATAAATATTGATTAATCATTTTATTTGCATCAATAGTTGTGATTTCCACATATCAGTTGTTGAATGTTGGTCCACTATTTCTGTTGAGTTCAATGCTAAGCCCTATGAATGCAAAAATTATATACAGTTGTGTATTTCTTTGAATGTAAGAGGTTAAGCCAACCATGAAGAGAAAATACAAATGAATCATACAAATTTTTATTATGCTTTGTTAAGAATGTAAGATGAAATCTCAATTTTGCTTGGGATGGGATGTTATGACCATGGGGCAGGTCAGCCATTTATTCTATGAGCCTACAGTTGATAGAAGACAAAACTTTATTCTCTATATTATGGGGAAAAAGAGAAAAATGTTATTTATATTTGTTTATAAAATGCTTTAAACATGCATATAATTGTAGTTTAGCACCATGTATAAAATCACCTATTAGGGTATCACCAGTGTATTTAGAATGGGGGGTTTATCTCATATGTAGGATGACGTTCAGAAATGTATTTTCTATATAACCTTCTTGGTTCTGGCATTAATTAGCAATTCTCAGGTTATGCTTATTTTTTTAAATAGCCTAGAGCTATGTCTTTTTTTAAAACTCCCATGTGTCTTGCTTAATTTGATAACAAATATGTTGGATCCTTTTCCCAAATTATCTATTTTAGATTCTGTTCAGGATACTTCTGGATACTCATACATATAAGAAGGGATACTGCTAGAATATGTGGAGGATGTGACAGGATTGAAGTATGGTGAAAATTTTTGGAAAAAGTCAACAAAATAAGTTCTAAGATGTGATGTAGAATGTAGATTATCTTTTCCTTGTCAACAAAATAAGCACTTTTGCTCAATCCTATCTCTCCTCTGTCTTGCCTCGACCTATGAAGTCTTCAACTATTTCTTTTCTTCTGATAAATGAGGTAACAATATAGTACAAATGTAATGTAAAGAGGATACTATTATAAGTATAAATACACAATCCTTTTTATTCATCTATTTTAACGCCACACTTTTGTCTTTTCCTTTTCTGATGTTTACTACCTAGTACTCATTGATGAATTCCAAAACGTCTACTTTGTCTTATTTTCACCCCTAACTACCAAGCAGAGACTTGTCTTATATTCAAGTTGATGGTAATTTCTAAGGATTCAATCACGAGTGTAGCTGATTTGAAATCTTAATTGAAATGATGCTCTTTTAGGGCGTACCATATCATGGCTCAATTTATAATAAATGATTGACAAGTATCACTGGCTGTCCATGCCTTATACTATATGGACTGGTGGGTGGCCAACTTACTATGTTTTCAGCTACAGGAGCTTCATGTCAAATTCCAACATGAAGTTACTGAAGAAGTTGCCATTTTCAGTTACTTTAGAATGCTGGGTATGCCCTTAATTTGTCAATATTAGAAAGTTATCTGAGGTGCTATCCGCCATTTGAAACAAGTATATAATTGACAGGATATCTGCGCCATGCTTATTGAGTTCTGGGATATGGTAATGATATAATACATAGTAGCTTCTAGTTCGAACTTGAAGCTAGTTTGTCATCTTGTGTTTATCTTTATGTCACGATAAACTCATCCTCCTCGTTTCAGTGTAAAGTTTTATCTATGAAGTGTGTTTACAGCCTAGTCCACTATGTTGGACCCGAAATTAAGTAGGATGAGATGTGTTTTAAGTGTGCTTTAGTTATTTTCAATATATGCTTGATAAGATTTTACCTGCTATTAATGTTCGTCCAGGGTAAACAGCTATCACAATTGTTGGACGAAGACCCTGCATTGATGGAGAGGAGACAACAATGTGCCAAAAGGCTTGAACTATATAAAGCAGCAAGGGATGAAATTGATTCTGTTTCTTGGGCACGATGAGCTTAGTTGCTATTTGACTGTCTTCATTGCCTTGTACTACCTGTAACTGATAGCGATTACGGGTTGGCTGGACCCAGATGTGATTTTTATAGTTTCTATTATTTCATTGTTGAGGCATTTTTTATACCTTTCTTGATTGTAGGGTAAAATTCGAGTTAAGTTATTGTCTGGAGGTGTGATGTACATCCATGCAGACTACAATCTTCACTGTGTTATGTATATGTAAAATTAATTTACATGTTCTCTGTATTGTCTTTAAATTGGTTGTGACATTCTTGACACTCTATTACGTGTTCCATTGACGGCTTTTGTTTGTTTTCCTTTTCTTGACACTAATGGTGTATTTGGAATAATTAAAATTAAAATTGAATTGAGTTAAGTTAAATTAAATTAAATTGAATTGAAGATTAATTTTTATGTTTGGAATATATTAGAAAGAGTAGAATTGATTTTATTTTAAAAAAATTATATTTTTATCAATATAATGATATAATTATTATATATTTATTAAGGATATAATAGTAAATTTATATAACATTTATTAAAATTTATCTAAATTTTTTTTTATTTTTAAGAGAATTTTTGAATTAGATTAAATAAAATTTATTAGTTTTATGAATTTTTAAATTATATTAATTTTTATTTTATAATTTTTAAACAAAGAATTTGATTTATAAATAAAATTAAATTATATATTTTATTATTTCAAATACACCTTAAGGAATGGTCAAATAAAGAATTGGGTTGATGTAACTTTAGCTGGCTTCGTCGAGTTATTCTGGAACTTGATTCCCAAAGTATGGTGAACGTGATTAAGGGATAGGATTTGAGAAGTTATACTTTCAAAGTATGGTGAACATAAATAAGGGATAGGATTTGAGAAGTTATACTTTAAAGATTCTTCTTTACACTTATCGAGAAGGAAATGCTGTTGCTTATTACCTACAAACTTGAGCTTGAGTCAACCTTATTTGTTTTAATACTGGGACAGTGTACTAGTTTCTTTGAACCGTATTGTTTTAGCTTATGTATTGGGAGTAACTACTCCAAGAATTGTTTCTTCTTAGTTTCTTGGTTTTGGGTCTACTTGCTCGTTTTAATACAAAAAAAAAAAGGTTGAGAATAAGTCAAGCAATGAAGAAATTAACATGATTTGATGAAGTAGACTAAAATAGAAGAAGCCTAAGTGATCAAACAAAAGCAGCCTAATTTAGTAAAAAAGTGATTTACAAAAGAGAAGACTAAGTCAAGACCAACAAGCCCTCATCTGAGAAGATAGGAGGTATCACAACTGACTGTGAAAGTGCAAAAAAGTGCCATGGTTGAAACAAAGTCACAAGATGACCTACAAAAGATGTCAATAGAAAAGGGGAAGGCTGAAACTGAGAGAATCATGAACATATTAAAAAAAATCCCTTTTAATTAATTTGTTGTGTTATGGTATTTGTGAGCATCAATTCAGTTTATGAATTTCATTCTTTCAAATGTTTAGTTTTTCTTATTTAGTAACACTTGTTACATCATTATTATTTTAAAGTCCTTACAACTTGTACTGTTATACACTGAAAGGTTAAAAATGAGTCGCTACTAAGAGTTTTGATCTACAATAATTGTAAAGATTCCTTCAAGATTGTAGAAAGCTTAATAATAGAACAAAAAATGATACAGAGATGATATTTAACCAGCAATTAGAGCAAAGAAGCAAGAAGGATTGCCTACACTAAATTCTTCTATCTCTAACATAATTAAGAATTTTTTTCATTAACAATTGAGTTATCTATCAAGAATAAAATTTGTAGTCTTGTATCGTTAGAAATTCATACTTAACCGCTTGTAAAAGTATTTATAAGGCCTTTCAAGAAGATTTAGTTTAAAGGAGAAAATGAGCCAAAACTAGCCTTTTATTTTGACATTTTTCATCAAAATATTCAATAGAAATTAAGTTAGGAATGTACATGCATCCCATTCTAAGAAGTGTTTATAAGAATAAAAATTATTTGATATTTTGTGAGTAATACTCTCGAGACTCATACGAATGAAAGTTCAGATTTTATTTTAATTTTATCTTTTAAGATTATAAATTTAATTTTACATTATACGGTGTCATGTATTATATATTTATTAGATAAATATATTATTTTTAAAGAGTATGCAAAAATATGCAAAAATCGATTTTTGTCACGGATCAATTGCTACTAGCCCTGGGTGAATATAAGCCCTTGCAGAACACAGACCGAACGAACCCGATTGTTGGTGTTGGTGGAAGAACAACATTAGTCATCCATTAGTCACACCCAGCTAGAAAATCAGAACAAGCGAAGAGATGGGAGCCCCTTCCATTCTTTTCCTCAAAGGCCACACTCCTTGCACTAGTTTACTCCTCAGAAGCCCCAAAGGTTGAGCTGATTTTCGCTTTGCTCATTCCCAAAAACCTTTCATTTGGTTTCTCAATGTCTTTTTCTTTACCAAACCAACTTGTTTTCTTCTCATTCTCAATGGGTTGTTTGGAACACATCAAAGTCCTATTTTTTTCTTAACTGATACAGTACAGTGAAATTGAATGTTCCAACTTTTAAAGGGGTGGCTTTAAGTTTTTTTTCCAGGGCTGTGTTGTTGAATTCTTAGTTGGTTTCCGTGACTACTTGTAATGGGTGAAGTTTTTCTTCTTCAAATTTGTTTATTTCAGCCTCCATACGGTAATTGAATTATATTGGATTGGTGGAAACTTGAATCTGTGATTTTTTCCACCCTCTTCTTCCTGTCTTGCATTTTCTCGTAGTTGGCTGTTGATTTTAACATCCATTTGGTTGATGGCTCTGTTTTTTAATTTATTTTTATTAACTCTCAAGACTATTGGAGTTGCTTATAATTTGGTGCATAATGCAGGAACTCCCAATACAAAAATGCATCCCATCTTGTGCTTCTGTAAGAGCATCCAAACTAATTCATATGAAGTTGCTAACGGAAGCTATGTTCCCACTGTGCAGACTAAAGAAAAGAATACAATGGTATGTATCACTTCCACAACTATCATAATTCAATATGTCCAGTCGCCTATCATGGAGATGATTTTACTGTATTGGAGAAGGAGAAGGGTTAACCTGTATTAATGTTGAAGCAGGTGGCGTAGCCCCTCTATTTTATGCATTAAAATGTGTGCATAAGGAGGATAAATGGACTGGGATTCAATATACCTCTTTCTTTTTCTTTTTATTTTCATTTTCTTCTGTATTTTTAACTCTTTGAATAGTCTCCAAGCAGGAATACTTTTTCTATTGCTAATTTGTTATTGGGAAGCTGAAGTTAATTCGAAGGGCAAAACATTTCATTGTTCTTTGGTCACAAACAGGATTAACATGAATCAACAGTTCCAATGTTAAGACCACATAAAACATTATCGTCTGATGTCTGTTCTTGCTGTTTAGATGTTCCATGCCGGTACCAGCATGTTTCTACAATGTATGAGAGCTTGGAACTTTGGAGGAAACTTTTAGGGAATTTGGTGAAAAATGGATTTGCACCATTAGTATTGCACATTTTGTGGAATAGGATTATTTTTATAGGGCCCTTGTGGAGCTTAGACAATTAAGTTTTGTTAGGGGAACTTTTCTGACTGAGATTTTAAACAGATTGGATGGATTTTTTTTTATAGTGTTTTGTTTACTTTCTTTTTTCTTCTTTTCTTCCCTGTTCCGATGTAATCAGTACATGAATGAAGGGGAAAAAAGGTTGTGTTGAAACAGAAAGAGATGAATGAAGCAATACTAACTTGACAATGCAGAAGCCAAGAAGGAGGGGCGATTATGATTGTTCTAGGGGATATGGGATTATAATGAGAAACACAAGCAATACTACTTCTTTTTCTTTCATTATTTTTTTTGGCTTTTTTTCCCTGGTTTTACAGACCTCTTTGCTGGAAGTTTATGAAATCAAGTGCTAATGATCAGTAATCATATTTTAAATGGGGAAAATGGTTATATAGTTCCATGAACTCGGGTGCCAAGCAATGGAAGAGATTGTTTGAATCACATGTTGAACTCAATTGTAGCCCAAATTCAAATACCATGTAAAGTAATAGTTGTGTTCTAGAATATCAACTTATTTAGATTCTCAACAAAAGGGACATCATATATATAAGATATGAGCAATATTTCATGTTTAGTTTGTCTAATTAATATTAGTCATATCAATTATCTTTTCATGTGTTATTTTTGCTATGAAATTTTTTTCTGATGGATGCCAATTGGCATGTACATTCATTTTCAAGGATGTTGCATTTTCACTGTTTCTGATTATACTTCTACTTACTTTGGCTTGTTTTGTGTGTGTGTGTGTGGGTGCTTGTATATGTATATATATAGTTTTTCCTTCAACTGATCTTGACAGTCTCTATGTCTTTGTATTTTTCCTCTAAATATTCAATTTTGTTATTCTCTCTTATGGATGTTTTTAAGGTAGTTGGGAAAAATAATTTACTAATGTTTACCATTTAAATGTTCAAATTGTAGGAAAAACCATCTAGAAAAATTGAATCTATTGGAGCATTTCAAAAGTTGCCCATGGTGATGCCATCTGTTGACATTCTTGGGTCAGCACTGAGAAAGGCAAAGAGGATTTCTCCAACAAAAGGTTGTTGACTGTGATTATGTTCTTTAGTTCCATGTTGACATTTTTGGTTACATCTTAAAACCTTTTGTTGACATTAACTTTTAGTTTCATAAACTGTAGGCATTGGCAATATTGCAAAAAGAGAGAAAAACAGGGGCGCAAAGCAACTTGATGCATTGATGAAAGTAAGTTCTTAACTTCAGAATATGTCATGCTCAGAGCTATAATGTCCATTTTCAGATTCTATTTTATATTTTATATGAAAAGAATGTATAAAAAATTAACATTGTAGCTCTTGTTAGGAACTTGCTGTTCCCTTGAGAATGTATGTGGAGAATTTTCCTAATAAAACATATCTTCATCCCTATGAAACGTCTCTTATTGAGCTGACTCTTGGAGATGGATACTATGAAAAGGTATATAAGTAGAATTTCATTGCTGCACTGAACACATGTTTTTAGACTTCCACTGGCATGTTCCCTTAATTATTGCAGAATATATGTAGTCTTATGATTATCATTCCCGCTGCAAAGGCTGCTAGAATACATATTTTTGGCCACTGACTGTATTCATATCAGCTTGTTCTTTTAGACATTTTCTGATTGCAGATTTCCTATTGTTTAACAGGTGCTAGGAAAGGTAGATGCTTTAAGGAAGAGGGTAGTATCTGTTGGAAAGGAACATGCTTCACTTTGTGCTAAGGTTTATTTATTAATTTACATCTCGACTTATTTGCATTGATATTTATGAAGTTCTAGTAGGCAACAGTAGGAGTCCTTTATGCTAGGTCTAGACATCAATTGTAATTTGTTCTTGGTGAAGGTGAAAGATCTTCTTGTCTTCATGTTTATATGATTTTTATGGTGGTTAAATTCTGTCAAAGAAGAGATCCTTATATGATTTTTGTGGTTTGGATGTTTCATCTTCCTTAAAGCAGGAAGCATTGCCCTTGTCAGTTTTTGTTTTCTTAGTTTTTGTATGATCATGTCAGTCTATTATTTTTCTTATATTGGATTCTATAAGATGGAGAGTTCCAATATATCTCCTTATACAAACATCTTATTAATTTGGTGATTACTTTTGCATCCTTTGCTTTCTTGACATGGTTGATATTGTTTCATCATGTAACAGTCTTCATCAAAGCGAGAAGCTGAGGAAAGACTGAACGAGGTAAGTTTCATATCTTATGTCGAACATCTGGTTTCTAATTTTTCTGAAGATTTTTCTATATGCCATGATGTTATATGCAGGGTCTGAAGAAAATTGAAGAGATTTTTACTCGAGAACAGAAAGTGGTCGATGATTTGTTAGACATAGCCAAGGTATTCTGCATTTTCAACATATTAAATGTTATGTCTGCTGGTGTATGAAAAATATTTGAGTAAACTAGCATATTGGCCCTTGAAACTGAAAATGTACCCCTTTCGCAGTTCAGCCCTGATTTAAATTAAGTGAATAATTCAATCCTTAAATTATTCAAACTCGTTTGACATTACTCCTCCTACTATCACTTTTAAAGACTAATGTGAAACGAGTTTGAATAATTTAAGGATTAAATCATACACTTAATTTAAAATGGTACTAAATTGTGAGCAAGATACATTTTCAGGGACCAATATGCCATTTTACTCAAAAGTATTTTCTATTTTTTTTTGCATTTAATGGAAATGGTTTATGCAGCTTATGATTATTCATTTATAGAATTAATGAATAAATGACCATGACGTGCATGATAATGAACCCGTTCTGCTAGACAATCTATTTGGAGACCATATAAACATAATATTTAGGAATAAGGACTTTTACATGAGAATGTTGAGGAATAGGTGTCATAGTCTTTTTTTTTTTTAATATACTTCTGTGAATGTTCAGATCAGTATTAACACTTTGGGTGGCCTGTGAAGCTTAATTTTTCTTTTTTGTTTTTTCAATAATTTTTCCATCTGAGCTTTAATTCATGAAATGTAGCTGATAACTGATAAACATTACAGACTCTGAGGGCAATGCCTGTAATTAATTTGGAGACACCAACACTCTGCCTTGTTGGAGCTCCTAATGTAGGCAAATCTTCTTTGGTCCATGTACTCTCTACAGGGAAGCCTGAGGTATGCAGCCGAATGTTTGAAGTGTTCTTTGTTATGATCCTTCTTACATACACTATTTTTCTTTAAGGGGAGGGAGGGAGAGTTAAAAAAAGGCAGTAGGCTTCCAGTTTGGTTGCTTATAACCTGCACATCTATTTATTTATATTAGTTTATAGAGCACGTATTATGGTAGAACTGTTTTTAGCACAGCTGGAGTTAAAATATCTGTTCCTAATTACAGCAATCAATAAATCAACTATCTCCCCTCAAGAACTTATCTTTCATATTTTGCTTCAGCAAAACTACTTTGTTGCTCAAAATTTAGAGATTCCACCAGCCATTTAATCTTTTTCTCATCCTTTCTCCTTTCCTTTCTACCTAACATTTCAGGTTTGTAACTATCCCTTCACAACAAGAGGAATTCTTATGGGTCATATTGTTTTAAACTGTCAGAAGTTTCAGGTTAGCAATTTTCTTTAAGTTATTATTTGCTTCTCCTTTTTTCCCCTTTATTCACTACCTATCACGCAGTTTTAATTACATACTTGACATGATTGTAGGTAACAGATACTCCTGGCCTGCTGAAGAGACATGATGGTAATTAACATTTCGCTTGTTTTTCTTAATTTTAAAGTAGTATTAGTTTATCTTATTTTTTGAATGTTATATATCCAAGGCTTACTGAAAGATTTTTTACTCCATTGCTGGTTTGAGGATTAATTTGCCTAAGAGTGCTCTAGTTTAGAGTAGTGTGGACGGTGATGTCCATTCTACATTAGTTCTTTCTGAGATTTTTCAATGGTCCTTAACTTATTTAGGTGGCTCTTTGGGTCTGGTGGCTCCAAAGATTCTAGAAGGTTCAATGGTTGGAAGTGTGACTACGTTTCTGTAGGTGGTCACTCTTATCTAGGCATGTTATATACTATCATTATTTATTTTCTCTTGTTTAAGAATTCCAGTTGCAGTTTCAGGTGGAATATACAGAATTATGGGAGATATCCTATAGTTTAGGGATGGCAGTAGCAGGAAGGATCACTTGGTTAGTTGGGAGAATTGTTCTAGGCCAGAAAGGAAGGGGATTTGCTGTCGATAATTTGTTGTCTGAAAGCATTGTTATATTATATAAATGGCTATGGTGTGTTTCCTTGTGTTACATTTTGTTTGGCACAAGACAATATTGAGGGAAAGGAGGGAACCTTGACAGTGTACTATCTTGGCTTGGGTCTGGTGTATTTGGACAGAGTGAAGTGAAATGCAGAATATTTGCAGTGTTTTGTTTACCTTCAACCATCTGTGGGAGAGACTGTTTTTTTGGCTCCTAGGTGATAGCTCGTAGATATTTTGAGGGAACTCTGTCTGTTATGCAAAGGGAGTGGTTGCTCTTTTGATCTGACTTTCCTGTTTTGGTTTTCTTTTAGGAGGATTTGATCCTCAGACTTTGTAGTTCTTCTTTCTTAATGAATTATTTTTCTACAAAAAACACTGTAGAAATGGCTTTCAGTAGAAGCGATAGGGTGTGAAAGCTGGACTTAACGCAATTCGAGTTCTTGAAAATTCACAAGCACCTTCCATGTTGGTATATGATAGTACTTGTTACCAGGGGATGAGTAGTTGGAGGATCTTAGATCTCCTGTCCCTCAGTTATTTCTAAAAAATTGCCATTGATTTCTTGTTTTTTAATGTAGTTTTGACATTACATTTTCCTCCTTTTTTGATATATTTTTTCTTTTTCTTATTTGGATATTTAGAGGACCGGAATAATTTGGAAAAGTTGACCCTTGCTGTCCTTTCACATTTACCAACAGCAATTTTATATGTTCATGACCTTTCCGGGGAATGTGGCACCTCACCTTCCGATCAGGTGTGCTTCTATGACAACTGAATTATTAGAATAACTGGAAATAAGTGTGAAATTGATGTTCTGTAACTGGCTATAAAAACAGTTGTCTTGTTCATAGTTTTCAAATTTATAATGCAAGAAGAAATGATTTCTTTGAAGTGGTTGAATTATCAGTCATGGCCTGCTCTGAATTAGTATTGAATTATGGACATGTCTGGAGTAAATATGCTTGCCTAGATTTATGGCTTCTTTTGGTATAAGATGTCAGTGAAAGGCTTTTTATTTGTGGTTGAGTACTGCTTGATCCCATTGTATACTTGGTAAGTCACCCTTTGTTTATCTGCTTTGTAATTAATTTAATGGAAATCCGTAAAAGTTATATCTCACAGCCAAAGTTAAAAATAAAGAAACAAACATTGGAGATGAGAAAGTGATGAGTTTACTTTGTTGAGGACGGTTCCTGTTCGGGGCTACCCATTTTTTCTGCTTGTTACTATAAGGGAAAATGGATTAAAAGGTGATACCTGCCTTGGGAAAGGTCCCTTGGTTACTGAGCTCCAGCATCAGTTGCTGGACTCTTCTATTATGCATAAAAAAAATGGATTCTCATCTCTTAATTTGGATGCATAACGTATGAGATTCTGTTCCTTTTTATTGAATCGAATAAAACAAGCTGATCCCTCTACCACAATCTTTTCAAATTGTGTGGATAGATTATGGAGATTATAATGTCTTTTGGTGTTTGGCAATGGACTGTCTGTGTGAAATATCACCTACCTGTTGAAGACTTTTCTCAGAAAATATTTAGCATGTCATGGTGGGAAGATAGAATTTTTCTATGGTTTGAAATGTTTGTATTTCAATTCTAATATTTTCCAATGCTGAGGGGCAGATTTTTCTTCATTTTGATGAACATCTTGTGATCTTTAGAAAATTGTTTTAGATGTACTATTATTCACAGTTTTACTTGAGATTTTCCATCCCTTTGAAGTATCCTCCATTCATACTGTATCAAGGATCTTGTAGTTTATTTCCTTTCTTTGAAATTCAATATAAATAAAGAAGTGAAGTGGGAGAAATCAGCCATAAACTCCGTGTTATATTGATAAACTAGTAGTGAAAAATTGAGGCCACAGCTTTCAAGTTCTGACAAGTATTAGATGATAAAGAGAATGAGATTGACAAATAGAGGTTTAACCTTATTTTGAAAGTTGTATCACTAAAATATAAAAATGGCCATTTGTGATTGATGGGCTTCTGGCATTTTATCAGTTCCTTGTCTGTGAAGAGCTTTTTCTTTTTTTTTTTTGAGGGGGTTGGGGGCACAGGTGGAGGAAAGCAATCTTCTTTTCTCATTCTTGTTCAGAAGAGGATCTGACTTGCTTATTAAGGGAGAACATTGAACAGCCAAAAAGGATGGTCCTAAGACAATGCTAACATCCACAAATTCCATGTTCCTGCTTATTGATATCTAAGTGTATTACAAATTTACAATTTAGTGGAGAAACTTTACAGCCCTTTGGGTAATTGTGGGCTAATGGCAATTTGTCTGTACATCTAATCTGACTTACAACACGGAAAAGAAAGAAAGAAAAAGCCCCTTGGTTTTAAGTTTTGGCTTTTATTTTCCTTTTTGGGGGAAAGGGGTGGCGAGCGTATAAAAAATCATAAACAATTGTAGCCTTTCTAAAGTTTGTCTTTTGAACAAGGTGTTCAGTTGATGATGGTTGGTTTTGCAGTTTACAATATACAAAGAAATCAGAGAAAGGTTTTCTGGACATTTATGGCTTGATGTTGTGTCCAAATCTGATCTGTCGAAGATGTCTCCTGTGGTCTATGCAACAGATGAGGCTTATCCTACACAACTTGAGCTGGTGAAGTACCGGAAATCGGGGCCTGATGGAGCTATTCATGTATCTGCAAGAACACAAGAAGGGCTTCATGAGGTGAGGAGAATCTGTTCTAAATTTTCATATTTTCACTAGAATCTCTAATCATTTTCAGTGTATGTAAGAATAAAGCCATGGTAGTGAATTTCAAATGATGTTTCACTGATGGATTTCATTAGCTGCATAATGACCTTGTTGATGTTGACTCATGGAACACCTTGTCCTTGACAGCTCAAACTTGTGAAACAACCATGTGGTGAATTGAAGTAATTATTGTAAAAGGATAGGTAGTGCTTGAATGACCTTTCAGAGAGTAAAACTTTTTATTCTGTATGAAGAAACAATTATAAGCTTAACAGGAAATGGGCCATAAAACATACCAGTCTCATGATAACAAACTAAATAGATGTCATTGTTGAGAGGAAGAAGGATCATAGAAAACCTTAGTTTGTGTGAATGAGTCAGTGAAATTACACTATCCTCTATATCGGATTTTATAATACTTGTGTAATTAATGTACAATAAATAGGAATTAATGCAATGATCCTATTACATAATCTACATGATTCTAACATAATTCTAATTGATTCTTTACATATTCTACACTCTCCCTCAAGCTGGAGCATATAAATCATATGCACCAAGCTTGTTACAAATATAACTAATTCAAGGACCTCTGAGAGACTTTGTGAATACATCTATTAATTGATCATTTGAATTGACAAAATTAGTGGTGAAGCATCCAGACAAAATCTTTTATTGGATAAAGTGGTAGTCCACTTTTATATGTTTGGTCCTTTCATGAAATACTGGATTTGAGGCAATGTGCAGATCTGTTTGATTATCACAAATAAGTTGCATTTGCTTAGCATATCCAAATTTTAACTCTTGAAGCAATTGTTTCAGCCATATAAGTTCACACGTTGTCAATGCCATAGCTTGATATTTTGCTTCTGCACTTGACCTTGCAACAACATCTTGTGTCTTACTTTTCCAATATATCAAGTTGCCTCCAATCATCACGCAATAACCTGTGGTGGAACGCCTATCTGGAGGAGAGCCAGCCCAGTCTGCATATGTAAAACTAATGATCTGGGTATGTCCTTTGTCTTCATAGAGAAGGCTTTGACCTGGTGCTCCTTTGATATACCTGAGTATTCTGATTGCAGCATCCCAATGACTATCACAAGGAGCTAGTAGAAATTGACTAACTACACTTACAGCAAAGGAGATGTCTGGTCGAGTGATGGTAAGGTAGTTTAGTTTACCAACAAGTGTCCAATATCTCCTAGGATCCAACAAGGGCTCCTCCTGTCCTGGTAAAAGCTTGATGTTTGGAGCCATAGGAGTATTTACAGGTCGACAATCTGTCAAGCCAGCCTCCTCTAAGATATCAAGGGCATATTTTCTCTGAGAAATAGTAACACCTATAGAGGATTGAGTGACCTTAATACCAAGAAAATATTTAAGGTAACCCAAGTCCTCAGTTTGAAAATGACGAAAGAGGTATTGTTTTAGTTGATTAATACTGTCTTCATCGTCACTTGTGATGACAATATCATCTACATATACCGCTAGAAAGATACTTTGATGTTGAGGAGAATGGCAGTAGAAAACAGAGTGATCTACCTCACTGCGGATCAAGCCAAATTGCTGAATTACTGTACAAAACCGTCCAAACTATGCCCGTGGAGATTGCTTCAACCCATAAAGGGAGCGAAGTAAGCAACAAACTAATCCAAACTCCCCGTGAGCAACAAAACCAGGAGGTTGCTTCATATAAACCTCTTCAGCAAGTTCACCATGTAAGAAGGCATTCTTAATATCAAGTTGGAATAGAGGCCAATGTCGCATGGCAGCCATGGATAGAAGAAGCCGAACAGAAGCAATCTTGGTAACAGGTGAGAATGTATCACCGTAGTCTAAATCATATATCTAAGTATATCCCTTGGCTACTAGGCGAGCTTTCAAACAATCAATTTGTCCATCAAAGCCAACTTTCACAGCATACACCCATCGACACCCAACTGTGGACTTACCCTTAGGTAATGGAACTAACTCCCAAGTGCCGCTAGAGTGTCGCTAGAGTGTAAGGCTTGCATTTCATCTACCATAGCCTGTCGCCATCTTGGACGGGATAGTGCCTTACCTGTAGTCTTGGAAATAGAAACAGATGACAAGGAGGTGACAAAAGAAAAATATGGAGAGGACAAATGGTGATAGCTTAAAAAGGTGAAATAGGATGAGGATTACGAGTAGAACGAATACTTTTGCGGATGGCAACTAGCGGACTAGCAGGAGGCAGGACCTGGAGCGGTAAAGGTGTTGGTTGAGGGCTAGAGTCCACCGGTACCCCCATGGAAGTATCTTGAAGTGGAGTAGAAGGAGTGACTTGGGTAGGATGTCCAAGTAAGGGAACAGAAAGAACATCAGACACTGAAGAACGCTCAGCAGGAGAAGATGAGAAAAATGGTGACTCCTCAAAGAAGGTGACATTAGCTGAGATGATATATCGGTTATTATCTGGGTAAAAGCACCTGTATCCTTTCTAGAGACAGGAGTAGCCGAGAAAGACACACTTAAGGGATTTTCCTTGAAGTTTGTCCTGTTCAGGGGTTAGATTATGAACAAAACAAGTACAACAAAAAACACGAGATAGAATGGAATACAATGGGTGAGACGGAAACAGAATAAATGAAGGAATTTGATTATTTAAAACAGAGGAAGGCATGCGATTAATCAAATAACAAGCAGTGGAGAACTGCATCACCCCAAAATCGTAGAGAGACATGATTATGAATAAATAAAGTTCATGCTGTTTCAATGAGATGACGATTCTTACGCTCAACAAAGCCATTTTGTTGTGGTGTGTGAGCATAAGAGAACTGGTGAAGAATACCTTGTGAAGCCATAAAAGAGGTAAAAGAAGAAGAGAAATATTCACGGGCATTATCACTACGTAAAATGCAATAGAAGTATTAAATTGATTGCGAATTTCAGCACAGAAAGATTGAAAAACAGAGAAGATCTCAGCACGACTCTTTATTAAAAATAACCAAGTGCATCGGGAAAAGTCATCAATAAAAGTTACAAAATACTGATATCCCATAGTTGTTGGGAACACGACTAGGACCCTAAACATCTGTATGCACTAAATCGAAAGGGGACATAGCCCGATTATTGACATTCTTGGGAAATAAAGTGCGAACATATTTCCCAAGTTGACACGACTCACAATCTAAAGATGATAAAGATGACAAAGTAGGAACCATTCGATGAAGCTTGGAGATACTAGGATGACCAAGGCGACTGTGGAGGAGAGAAGGAAAAGCAGCGGAAGTAAAGGCAATAGGTGATGAAGGTATGGTAAGATGGTATAGCCTGTGAGACTCACGCCTTTTGCCAATTATCCATCCCGTATCCCGATTCTACACATGAACAGAATTATCAGTGAAAGTAACAGAACAATGAAGAGAGCTGGTTAATTTACTGATAGAGATAAGATTGAAAGATCAACCCTAAACATAAAGGACAGAATCAAGAGTTAGAGAGAGTAGAGGACAAATTTAACCAAGACCTTTAGTCATAGTTTTGGAACCATTGGCTAAGGTAACCATAGGGAGGGAAGTTCAATGACGAAGATAAGAGAAAAAACTAATGTTACCAGATATGTGATCAGAGGCACCAAAATCCATAGACCAAGGGAGGAATGGGTGAGGCAAGTAATAGAATTACCAGTCTGAGAAGCGGAGGCAGAGGTAGATGACTGAGCAGCCTGATATGCTAGATAACCTTCATAGGCAGCAACTGGGATAGTGACAGTAGGCACGTCTGAAGAGTCAGATGCAGGAACAATAGAGTCTGATTGAGCAATATTAGTTGTGCGATGGGGTTTCTCATGTAGTTTGAAGCAACGTTCACGAGTATGACCAAACCTGTGGCAATAAGTGCACTGTGGACGTTGACCTTTGCCACGACCATGAGACACAGAACTGGCAGCAGTAATGGTGGACTGAGAAGCCAGAACAGAGGAGTCACCAATAGATGCAGTTGGAGCATGGACAGACTGAGTAATTCGAAGTAGCCAAGCAAAAGACATCCTCCACAGAGGGAATAGAAGCACTAGCCAATAGTTGTTGACGGACAGAGTTGAGCTCAGGAGGCAAACCAACCAATGTGAGAAGCATGAACAACTTGTCATAGTTGATTTCTTGAGTTGCAATATCAGCAGTAATAGGGAGAAATTCAGTTAACTTAGTATGAATATACTCTAAATATGACTCAAATAGCTAGACATGGATTGATCTTGTTTGCGAATATTAAGCATATTAGAGATAACACCATAGAAGCGCTGAATATCATTAGTGTACAGCAATTTGGCTTTAGTCCACACCTCATGACAAGTCTGATACGGTCGAAAAAAGGGGAAGAATCTCACGATCAATGTTATTCCAGAGGAGACTGCAAAGTTGAGCATCAATTGCCTCCTAAGTATCTCGATCAACCGCAGGAATATTAGACGCTTTCTTTGTCAAATGATTAGAAAATCTTTGACCTTTAAACTAGAGCTCAATCGCCGGAGCCCAATGCAGATAGTTGGAACCATTAAGTGGTTCAGTAGTGATGATTGGAGATCCTGGAATTACAGAACTGAAAATACTCGACTTCCCAGTGGAAGAAGTTGTACCAGAGGTGGACATGATGGGCACAAAATTTCAAGAAACCCAGAAAATAAGAACCTGAGTTGAAAGCGGGATACCTAAAAATCACGATAGTAGACGCGGTTCGGGGATGTGGGGAAGCCAAACACCCACTGGAAGATCACGAATCACGTGGATAGGGGCTGGATCTAGCTGGAAAACACACAGAGAAGTGGTCAGAAGAAACGACAGCCGAAAAGGGTCCAAAATGCGCTCTCACGCGCGCTGGAAACACCAACTGACCAGTTTCCGGTGACCGGAGCGTGGCGGCTTGTCGGAACTCCGATGACGGCGCAGCTCTAGGGATGGGAAGGGTTCGAGGAGGTGCACATCATGGTGGGGTCAGTTGTCAGAGAAACACACCTCAAATGCGTAGATATGAGATACAAGCCGCAGGAGGAGAGAGAAAACGACGCTGATGGCAAGGAAGTGAGAAAAAAAAATTTGGGTTTCTATCCCTAGGCTTTAGATACCATGTTAAGAGGAAGACGGATCATAAAAACCTTTAGTTTGTGTGAATGAGTCAGTGAAATTATACTGTCCTCTATATCGGATTTTACAATACTTGTGTTGTGTAATTAATGTACAATAAAAAGGAATTAATGCGATGATCATATTATATAATCTACATGATTCTAACATAATTCTAATTGATTCTTTATATATTGTACAGTCATGATCACATGCATCATTTTCATAATACTTATTACAAGCAATATTTGGAAGAAAAAGGGTATTTAGTCTCATTTATTTTTAGTCTTTCTGTTCCTGCCTGTTCATATTTTCTTCAATTCTAATTCCCATTAGTGAAATATGCCTCCTTATTGACATTTTCTTTAGAGATTGACCTTGATAGACTGCTGAAAGTTTGTAGAGTCATGAAGTACATAAGAAACTATAACCACTTTTTACAATTAAATAGACAGAAAACAGCCTGTAATGGTGGTAGTCATATTGGCATTCTTCATTCTCCACCAGATTTTTCTGTGCATGTTGCATCTTTTGAGGTTATTGCTACTTTCTTTGCAATGCTAAAATCCATTTCCTCACATTTGGGTTTTCAACCCACTGCCTTGGCAAAATCAAGTTATACACAGTGATGTGAAATACAAATTATAATATATTAGAATTTAAAAATAAGTTGTTCATAGAAAAGAAATTTTGTAATAATAAATTTGAAGCTTATAAATAATCAAATTATGATGCACTTCATTCATTCAAAGACTTAAAAGTATCAAAATTGAATAGAAGTATCATGAATTTACCTTTCAATAAAACAATTTATATGTAATTATTTGTCTGATAAAATAAAAAGCTATGCTATTGCTAGATCTAAAAAATGACTTTTGTGTAAAATCCTAAAGTGAAAATAAAAAATATAAATTACTTTACTTTTGAAGATGGAAGCACGCTATGCAATCTAAAGTTATTAAAAAAAAAATTATAATCCCAATAGAAAAGTAAGTCAAAGCAATCAAATTAAAAAATTGGTGCTCAAGGCCTCTGGACTGAGAAGACAGGACCATTTTGCTTTCATAAACGTAAAATAAATTGAAGGGTTAGGAATGAATAGAAATCAACTGAGAATTTGAGATGAGTGATAATGAGATGAGGACCATAGTCCAATATGGTCCCAATGTAAGTAAGGGAAAGACATTTATGCACCAAATATACTGGAGTGGCCTTACATTTTCTCCTGATAGGTTTTTTTTTTACCCCTTTGCCCCAGGGGGTGTTGGGCCATAGTATTTTAAATACTGATTACTCATCTTAAATGTTTTGGCCTTGCTCATATTAAGCCCTGCCCTTTTGAGCCTTCAACCTACTACATCTGCTTGATCATGTTATAAGTCATATATATTTGGATATTTGATTTCAATTTTCCTGTGGCCAAAGTTATTAATTGATATGGTTTGGTGCTTTTGCTGTGTAGCTGAAGCTTAGAGTGCATGAGCTGCTTAATTTGCAGATGGCCAAGATCAAAGATATAAGCAACAACCAGGAGAAATGAAAGGTTTCACTCTAAGAGTGCATCAAATTTGTGATGAAACTTCCTGGTCTAAATGAAATCCTCATAAGCCTCAGTATTTTTGTAAGGCAAACAGGCAAACCAGCAAAAGCTTCACGACAGGGTCCAGCACTGCAAGCACTAGACACCATCAAGTAGGTTGAGGGGAGACAAGCTGAGCATGTGAATCTTCCAGAATGTGTTTGGTCATCCATTGGCTTTTCTGAGGGAATCTTTCTCGTTCCAACCATATTGGACATCCTTGAAGAAACAAGAAATGCTTATTTCTTGGCCTTCAAACTCTCCAGTCTTTCTGGCCTTGGCATATATTTTGTTGTTGTTGGTTGTAATCTTGATGCATTTCAAACAAATCCATATCCATTGTTAGAAGTAATCATTAATTGGCTTAACAAAAATATCTATCACAATGACTTATTTTTCTTTCCCGTGCTTTATTTTCTTTTCTATAAATTATTGTAGTAGCTGTTCATAATTTTTTTTAGGATGGACGAAGATTTCAAGATTTCATAATTGACATTGAATGTTTAGCCAATAACAACTTTAAATTAGTTCTGAAGTATACCTTAAAAATATTTTAAGAGGTTCCAAGATTTAAACAATGACGACTACCCATCTTAGAGGGTGATTGCAAAGAATGTGGTAAAATGGAAAAAAAAAAATGGAGTTATTATCAATTTTTATTTGGATAAAAAATTAAGAAAATCATTTTTGTTAACATCTTTATTGCTTGCCAAAAAAAAAGTTAAGTCAAAAAGTCTAATTAAGTGTAGTAAAGGGTGAAAATTGAATCACGCTAGCATCCGACAACATTTACCTAGAAACTAGTTGTGTATTGATATTAGGCCAAAATCTCATTAATACTCGTTTAAACACAGGATCCAATTTTGACTTATCCCATAATGTCATTGTTATTTGGGTGATTTTAACTTATTTGTAAGTGATTATGGTACTCCGAGTAATATGATATAAAATATAATTTAGTTAGATAAATGATTAATTCAGTATGGTTAAATAAGTGATTAAATAATAATTGAGTTTGTGATTAAAGATATTAAATAAGTGGTTAATTCAATCTATATACCTCTCTCTTAAAAGTAGGGTAGTGCAACCCTTATTATTTATTTTAAAAACAAATATATAAAAAGTAAAATTATATTCTCTTACAAATTCAATTTGAATAAATTGTAATTACAAAAAAAATTTATACTACCATTCAATTTTATATTGCCACGTAAATAAATGAGTTTGCCTATAATAATAATTATTTGAAAAGTAAAATACTTTTAATAATTTATCAATTCATGATTGGATGATAATATAAAATATTTTACAATAATCTTCAATCAAAATTAAACTTCACTTTTGCACATTAGTTGTACAATTTTTTTATTTGAAGTGTATTAATTAATCTACTGTATAAATAGAGCTTCAATGCTAAGAGCTGAAACATCTCACCTTTGTAAAATTATATACTTAATAAAAAAAACTTTAAATAGAAGAAAATGTATAAGGTAGAGTTCTAAATGCAAAAATTATATAATAAAGTAATAAACTTTACTCTTATTGAGAAGAAAAAAAGAAAAAAAAATGTCCCAAGACTTTAACCCAAAAAAGAAAAAAAAAAACTCCAATGTAAGTTAGATATCCCCATATAGGAAATAGGAACATTAGTTTAATATGATACAATTAAAAATGCAGTTTTAAAATTCAATTCCTCAAATTCAATGATAATTTTATTTTTGAGTTTACTTTAAATTAATTAATTTTTACATTTAATTAAAAAATGTTTTCACAATGAATTTGAAAATGATGAAACATGTTGCTGGAAACATGATGAAACAAAAATTAATGGCTTAGAGCTCAAGAGCTCTTCTATTGTGGAACTAAAGTTTCAATGCCAACTTGCAAAAGAGTAAAACTAGAGCTTTTAATTGATTTCCTTGTCATATGGGCTCTGGAGTTGTTAGAACTTTCTTTGGAAAAATTGGTTTACTCCTCCGTATCAAATACAGGTATGACTTAGAGTATGTTTGAATAGATATATGTACCATTTAAATAAATTTTTAAAGATTTAAATAAATTTTTATTTATTTTTTATATTATTTATTTTAATATTTATATTATTTTTTTAACGTAATCATAAAAAATTTATTTTATTTAAAATAATTATTTTTTATTTTTACATTGAATGTGACTAATATTATAAAATTTATAACATTATTTGACTGAAATAGTTTTTTTTACCTTAAATTTTAGTTCACAAAAAAGAATAACTTGAGTTTAATAAATATTATTAAATAAAATATATTAAATATTGATCTGATTTATAAAATGTATAAATTCATACATCCAACAATAATGATAACTAATTGAGTAGGCTAGTATTTATTCATTATGTTTTTTTGGTACAGATTTATTCATTATGTTTGGAGCCATTCAAGAAAAAATAATTTAATGTAAATGAAATGAAATAAATTTAATTTAACAATTAGTTCTCATTTTTAAAAAGTATAATAAAAATAAATTAAAGTAAAAAATTTTATTATTATAATTTCAAAACTTAATCAAGGGCATCAAGGAATTGAAATTGAAACGTCATGATTTTAGAGAGAGAGAAAAAAAAAGGCAACGTAAGATCGTTCGCTTCTGAACAACGCCTCTTCTTTCTCTTTCTTTATCACTCAGTCCCTCGCTGTCAGCAAAATTTCCCAATTCCCGAACCCTAAATCCTCCATGGCACAGAAACGACCCTCTACCGTGGATCAACAACCCTCAGCTTCATCTTCAGAGCATGACCACGAAGAAGCTTCTTCATCCTCCGAAGAAGATGAAGAAGATGATGAACCTGCGCCTCCACCTGCACCCGCACCTGCTGCCTCCAAGAAACCCCCTTCCAAGAAGCCTCCACCCCCTCCTGCAAAGTCTCAACCGCCACCTTCGCCTTCCGATTCCGCCACCGAGTCCGAATCCGGATTCGACTCCGAATCCGACAATGACGACCCACCCGCTGCTGCTGCCAACCCAAAAGCCAAGCCGGCCGCAACCAAGCCATTCGAGGAGAGTCCCAAGCCGAAGAAGCCGAGGCCCCAGCCCTCGGCTACGCCAACTAGATCGGCGTCGAAACGCCCCGGCGAGAACAACATGCACGTAAATAATGAATCGAAGAGGGCGAAGAAGAAGGCTTCGGATTCTTCTGCCGCTGCCGCCGCTGCCGTCGAGGAGGATGAGGTTCCAGCGACGGAGGAGGGTGGGAAGAAGTTGGGGAACGATTCGAAGAAGCTGTTTCAGAGGATTTGGAGCGAGGAAGATGAAATTGCTATCTTGAAGGGGTTGGCCGAGTTTTCTTCCAAGACCGGGGTGGACCCTTACAAGGACGCGAACGCGTTTCACGATTTCATAAAGAAGTCGCTTCGCGCCGAGGCCTCCAGCAACCAATTGAAGGAGAAGATCCGCAGGTTGAAGAAGAAGTTTGAGAACAATTCGGGGAAAGGGAAGAACGGTGAGGGCCCCAAGTTCACGAAACCTCACGAACAGAAAGCATTTGAGCTGTCGAAGAAGGTTTGGGCCAATGGAGGAGTAGAACAGGCGAAAGCTGATGCAAAAGCTAGGAAGAGTCAGAAGGAGGGTGGCAGTAGGAACGTGGCTTCTGTGAATCCAAAAGCTGAACTGGTTCCACAGGATTCAAAGGAGGCTGGACAAAAGGGCGTTGATGAAAATGCTAATGATTCAACACCGCATTTGAGTGAGATGATTCGGTTTGACAGCATTCTGGGTGTGTCAGGGCTGAATGAGGATGTTTTGAAGAGGGGAGTGCGGTTAATTGGAGCATCAAAGAGGGCGGAGTTGGAGGAGAGGTGGAAGAACTTGCAAGTTGCTGAATTGGAGCTGTATGTGAACCGGGCAGAACTGATCAAGGATCAGGCGAAGTTGATATGGGAAGCGTACAAGTCATCAAACCATTAGGAGAGTGATAGGTATAAATTTGCAGTCTTTTGGGTACTTAGGTGTATTTAGTTCTATGGTTTGTAATTTTGTGGCTATCGTTTAGCTTTTTTAATTGAAAAAACAGTGGGTTTAGCTATTAACATTATGAAAAATTGAAAATATTCTGGTTGAGAAGTCCCTCTGCAACTTTGTGACATTGATTCTCTTGATGCTTGATGGTTGATGCAATGAAAAAGACCATTTGACCCATCTACCTAAACTTCTTGTAGGTAACTTTGTGTATTAGTGTCTGTTGTAGCCATCTGTCGATTATGCCATTATTCCTTTTGATGTATCTTGAAGCCCTTTATTCCATTAAAAAGAAGGTATTATTGAAGCCTGATAATGGGAGCTTAACATGCTGGAATGAAGTTTTTAACTTTTTATTTGGACCATTTGTATGATTTCTTAATCCATTTAGATAGAGTTTAGAAAGATGGGTTTAAAGTTCACTTTTTTTTGGGTTTTTCCTTCCTCTTTTGATTTGCAAGTAATTGCTTATTGGGCATGAATGAAGTGATCTAATCCTTGTGTTGGTGATATATGGCTTTTGTTCTTCTGTTCTGAAGTGGGAATAATATGCTAAAATACTGTTCCAGGTTAGATGGCCTTATTTTGTCCTCATTTCTTGCTCACTTCTGCAGATTGGCCTATGCCAGCCATGTTGTTTTGTTATCATTTACAATTTGTTGGTCCTGTAGTTACTTTGTTATTTGTGTGCTTATTGATATTTTGGAATTAATCTGTTCCTGGAGTTGTACGAGTCTCACTCATGTTAGTTGCTTAGATTTATTACTTGGTTTATTAACCCTACCTGAATCTTAAGAGGTGAACTACTATAACTAAATGCTTTTGATTTTGGGTGTGAATTACTATAACTAAATGGCCCAATTTATACGCAGATGGCGGGTCTCCCTTTCTCTCTTTCATTCTCCATTTAATGGAGGGGATCTAAATCCTGAATGTTATGGCACCATACAATTTGTTGCTCTTTCTGACTATTACGGTCAACCTTCTATTTTTTGCTTCAGTTTTTATGAATGAGCTGAATTTTCTTAGTTTATTTCTTCTAACTAATGATCATCATACATAAAAGAATATATCCATGTTACTTGACGTCAACAGATTTTGTATGATGAAAATGATTTGAGTCTTATTTTTGTGAGATTGAATTGTTATGCTATTACAAGAAATCAAACCAATCTATTACTAATACTATAGGAGTTGCCACTGATATCTTTTCTGGACGTGTGGCAGCTCCTGAGAACTACTTTTTCCTGCCCAAAGCTCTTTTAATTTTTCGGTTGGACGGACAAAGTAAACCAATGTTGCCAAAATAAGGGAAACTGTGAGGCAGGTGTATTTGTCTCATATAGTGTGTAGGTGGAGAAATCCTCAGCATAAATTTTTCCCACCAAAGTCATTCTCTTTCTGATACAAAGCTGAAATCCGGATTTTATGGTTTCAATCCTCGAGGCGTTAATGAGGTGAGTGGTGGAAAATCAAACAAGTTGGAATGTTCAAGCATTAGACCCAGGAACTATGGCTCCTGAATATAGATCGGTCAATAACGTGGTTGCAATTCAGAAATCATGAACAGGGAGAACAGTGTACGGTTTGGTGATAGAGCTTTGTGGCCATTTGGGTTAGAGGTATTCATGGGTTGGGTTGGATCTGGTTTTGTAAAAACCAATCTGGCTGACCATGGTTTGGTTGGAAATTTGTTAATATCTGTTGAGCATTTCAAGCTATCCTCTCTTTTTAGGTGTGCTTGAAATGAAGATCTCTTTCTAGTATCCTTTGAATTTTATGTTCTATTATTGTCTTTGTTATTTCATGTTGTTCGTTCAGAGTGTCTTTCGTAGCTACATTGTTTTTTTCTTATCTGCATATATTTATTTAGCTTCTACCTATCTATTTTTTCTGCAACTCTTTGCTATACATGCAGTTTGTATTTATTTCTAATTTTTATCTGTTATTATGTTGTTATCTGTGTCTTTTTCTTAACTGTTATCTGTTGAATATGCCATTTCTATACTGCATACTCTCCAAGTGGTCCATCAGAAAGAGTAGACATGGTCCCCCATAGCACACACCTGCTTGGAAAAGGAGGCTTATAAAAGTTGCAGACCAAGTTCTTTCTTTTCTTTTTTCTGTTTTCTGTCTTCATTTATTCTTAGAAAAAAGAGCAATTGTTTATGATTGCAGTTCTTTTAAATAGACTGCAAATGGGAATCAATAATATAGAAACCAAATGGATGTGGTTTCTCTGAAGTGAAGAGTTGAGGGTAAAGTGGGTAAAGTGAGAATTTATAATTATTGATGAAAAAATTTATAAATGAGATTATGATAAAATACATACACATATATATGAAGGCCAAAACTCTGATTTCTTAAATTTGATGACCTTTCTAATGGCTATAAACTATAAAGGCATTCTTCCTTCTAAGGGACCCAAGTATTATGCGTGGACCTTCTCATGAAATATCTTTTAAAAAAACTATTACTTTACTGATTACTAATTTCTCTTTTATTCTTGTTATTCGTCTTCTTCCTTTTTCTTTCTTACTAATAGGTAGAGCTGCCATTGATACCATAAAATATTAAAATGGAGTGTCATCCACAAATACTCATTTCCAAAAACATCTCTATTTTCTCCGGTGTCTTTTTTTTTTTTAAAGAAAAAAACATATAAATTACTTAAATTTTAAATTATTTACAAATAATTTTTTAAATTTTAAAATTATTTTAATTAATATTTAAATTATAACAAATATACAAACCAATCATTCTATCTACTTGCTGTTAAGACACTTAATAAAGATTTTGTCATGTTATCTGCAAGTGCATTTTTAATGATGTAGTCATCAAATCTAAATAAATATAGTTTATTCATTTTAATTTTTTTTATTTAATTTGGATACTTAAAAAAAATATGCTGCAAAAATTGAAAACAAATATGTTGCAGATTTGATGTTACAAAAATAAAAAACAAATATGCTGTAGATTTGTTTAGAAAAAAAGATTTAAAATAAATGAATCAGATTTATTTAAATTTAATGATTACGATTGTCATGTCATTAAAAAAATACATGTACAGGTCACCTGTCTTAACGGTAGGTAGATGAAATGATTGATTTGTATAATTGTTATAATTTAGGTATTAATTAAAATAATTTTAAAGTTCAGAGAGTTATTTATAAATAATCTAAAGTTTAGGAGTCTATATGTTTTTTTTTTTAATAATATGTCTCTGTTTCTTTTCATTTTCCCTACGTCCCATTTTCTACGTTCAACAGTTCAAGTTGTTTATATATGCCCCTATATTAAACTTTTATCTATTTATACTTCCTCCAATTTTATGTTTGGCTATTTTGGCTAATGGTGGAGTGTGTTGCTATTTTTTTAGAGTATCCCTCTTGTTTCCATTTTTTCTTGCATCTCATTTTCTCTGTTCGGCAGTTTAATAAGTAGTCCACGTCTCTGTCTTTCTTTTCTTTTCCCATGCTCCTTCCTATCTTTTGTTTTTTTTTTCTTTCGATATAAATTGTGTATATTTTGTGTCTGAAATAAGGACTTTTAATAAATTTTACTCTTTTGTTTTTAGTTTCTATCTATCCTATTTCACGTACCAATTAACTCCATATCTTCCATAGATTACCATGTATATATGTTTCCATCCAAGACTTGACACTTGGATATCAGCTCCTTTGTTATGAATGAGATGTTATTCAAGAATCCATGAAAGAATGGCTTTCCTGCAGGTGTTGGATAATGGCTTCCAATGCCTTTGCTTTCGGAGATCATATTTGTCTCCATTTGTAACTATTGTTCAGTAGAAATGGTTAATTCCAATCATAGTTGTATAACCTAGACCAGATGTCCTCCGATCAGAGGATTAAGTAATAGGGTCAGTAGTTCGATTGCAGATTAAGTGGTCGAATCGAAAAATTCATATAAAAAAAATAAATTAAAAAACTTACTATATACAAAAGTAATTTATATTTTTAATATAACACAATTCAATTATTTAATAATAACACAATTCAATTGTAATATTTAAAGAATACATAATTGAACATTATAATTTAATATAATAGGCAAACATGTTTTTAACTAACAAATAGCATAAATTAAATCATTTTATAAATGTTTTTAAAAAACAATATAAATCCAATAATCATGTTCAAGTTTATTTATTCCTTACTTCTTTTATCAGCATAAAATAAAGAAAAAAGTGTTAAAAAAATTTAAAAAATCTTTATAATCAAATATATTAAGGCCGGGTCAAACGGATGGGTCAAGCGGTCGGACCGGACAGGTTGTCCAAGTAGAGCTGGTTAAATTCAGTCGATACAAAAAACAGTTTAAAGTCTCAATCAGACCGGCTTAATAGCTGATTCACGAATTTTTCGGTCGAATTGGCTGGTCCGATCCAATTCATGCAACTGTGATCCCAATTATACTAGCAGCAAGCTTTATATATGCTTTAGAGTGCTACTACTAAAACTAGAACTAGATCAAATAAAATTGAAAATTGATTGACTAAAAATGCTAAAACCCGTGTCAACTTTGGTCTTGTTTTAAAAATCTCTAGCCCTTAAACTCTTGTTAACCGGTAATTGAAATTATGGTTTTTAATTTAAGTTTCATCCTTAAGAACTTGAGCTATAACCTCCAAGTATATTAATCAAGTAAAATGGCATATTTAGTCCTTGACCTAAATTAAGTGTACAATTTATTAATTAAATTATTCAAATTTTTTTTCTTTGCTGCTGAAATAATAATCTTGGCTTCGCAACTTCTCAATTCTTTGTCAAAGCAAAAATTCTTGTGTATTTTTAGAGTGGTATAACAATCCAATGAAAACATAAATAAAAAAATTAATGTGTGTCATTAGATTAAATTTAGACCGTTAAGAGTATTACTCTAATTACATAAGTGTTTCTCTTGTTAAAAATAGCATTAACACTTTGAGAGATATGATAGATTATAATTTTGATGATCTTATATATGTTAGTGGAAAGATTTCTTTAATTCTGAATTTAATACACCAATTCAATCAAAACATAATGTGGTGCAAAATTGAATCAGCGTCATTATTAAATTTATATTATTTCACAATAAAACATAGACTATTTAACATATTAATCTTAGAATACATATGAATTTTTTTTTATTTTAGTGAGGTTTATTTTATTTTGTTGTAAAATTATATAATCAGTTGTATATAAAGCTGATGGGTTAATTCTGTTTCCGAAAAAAAAAAAACTCTAGATGCAATGGTTGATGCCCTAAATTTGATGGTTCCCTGCTAAGAAAAAAAAAATAAAAACTCATGAGAATAGTGAATATTGTACTTTTGAGATAGATTAGAGTTAGAAATTAGTGAGCAAAAAGTGCCTGATTGGAATTAGGCAAATGGATCAAATCCAATTAGCAGTGAGCTATGGTATTGGGTCCTATTTTTTTTTTTTTAATAACAAAGACAATATTCTAAAATAACGTTAAAATGAAACACACTTGGTAAAATATTTTTGAAATTTTTTTACGAAAATAATTTTAAAAAATTGTTAAAAGAACATTCTTTGAAAATTTTAAAGGAAGAAAAATTGACTCCAAAAAATTGTAAAGTTAAAACAAATAAGAAAATTCTATTAAACGAAGATTCTATCAAAATTATTGAAACAAACATGTTTAAGTCTTCCATGAAGTCCAATTCATCTTATTAAAATCCAACAAATTAGTTAGAAGTTACAATAGGTAATAGAATTCATGAGAAAAGGTCATTTGACTCTCTAGTCCATTTAAGAGTTCGAATACAATAGATTAGGTTATGAATTAGACCATAACAAAGTCAGTTCATATTAAAGCTAACTCCAAACCTTACAATAATTAGCATGTCTTACTAAGACAATATGATTGTTACTTGTTAGAATGTTTGATTATCCCTTTCCCTACATAAGTCCAACATTGCATTACATATTACGTTACGAGGCATGATTACAAGCAATCCTACTACTCATGCCAGTCACTTCTAAGTTGGGGCCTTTTCTTGTGAGGCTTTGATAGATAGTTTGGATGTTGATTGGATGAGTTTGGATTGAGTATAGGAAATCCTTCAATTGACATTTAGGATAAGTTTGGATGGAGGATTTGAGAGGGAAAGAAAAGGAAAAGTTGATCTTTCATTTCTATATTGAGAGAATTATACAATGTTTATAAAAATGAAAAATAGAAGATAAGAAGATTATTTGATAATCTTTTATTTTATTCTTTTATTTTGAAAAATTTTCAATAAAGGAGATTTTTAAATCAAAATAAAAAATTACCTTCAAACTCCTCCATCTATACATACCCTCAGTAATTAAAGATGGTGAAATTACATAATTTCTCAAAAGTTTTCATCTCTTTAAAATTCTCTCCCTTGCATATTATCCTTTACACAAATTGGATAATGATTGTGCATTGTAATACAATTGTTAGCATTGCATTTTTGCTCTTCTTTTTCCCTTATATATATATATATATATATATATATATATATATATATATATATATATATATATATATATAATATTTGTAATGTAGAAGGTCCTAAGACTTAATAGAGAGAGAGAGAGAAAGAGAGTAAGAAATGTACAAACAACAAAGCAACCTGACTGAAATTCAATCCTGGGATCAAGCAATTTTCCAAAAACAAAAAACAAAACCTAGTGCCACCTGAGCTATAGCTATTAGCAAAACTATATACAGTTAATTTCTTCTGTTATAATTGTAGCTAAAAGAACAAGAAAGAACAAGATAAGTGAACAGATGGGGTATAAATAATCTAACGTAAAATACTTTATTGCTATTCAATGAGTCAACATAACAAGATACACATAAGAAGATAGAGGTAAAAACTACATTTTTCTACCTTAACTAACAATGTGAGGCAAGAGAACAAGCAGCCAATAACAATAAGACCTGAAAAGACAATAAAGAAACAAATAATAAATCAGCAATCACTTCTACAATATCTGAAATTGAAGGGTGTTCACTCATATGAAGGCGAGGGGAGTCGATGTTATGGAACAACTGTTTTAAAATGTATAAACTGAATGTAACTACTTTTCATGCATAAATACAAATTTCCTTTGTATTACTATCAACTTATCTCCCTAAATTAAAGAATTTAAATTTCATCCACTATTCATCTATTCATCTAAATTAATAATTTTGATTCGGTGTAAGTAACCAATAAATAGAGTAACTTAAATATATAAAAGTTTTTAATGATTTCTTAAACACATGACATGACACTATAATCTATTAATAATGTAAAATAATTTTAAAATATGTTAATGCTATTTAACAGACCAACAATTCAGTAAAACTTGAGCCACCCAAGAATATACCAAAATGTTGTTCCCACTTTGGATGATTCTAAATGTGAGTGACCACAAAACATGTGACTTTTGTTAACAAGCATATCAGAATGTTCTTTACTTTTCAGCACTTAGATGCATATGATCTGTAGCATATCTAAGATTATTACACGGTGCTTGAGCGTGTCAGCTTGTTCAGACAGATTGCTCAGACATAAAATACCATATAAAGAAGCACAAATTCCGAAAGGTACACAAAAAGAATTGATGCCTCACCACTTGGAAGGACATTTAGAGCAAAAAGAACATTTTAAAATGATATAAACCTCTATCAATTGAAGTCTAAGAGAGCCATTGCCTGCTCAACAGAATTTATTGGTTCCACTAGTTAAAGGAGTAATAAATAATAGCGATTCTCTTGAAATGGGAAGGAGGGGAAGAATGAGGGGCGGGAATCAAAGACCAAAACAGTGTGAATTTCATCATCTGAAAGGTATATGGGATTTTTTTAACATTCATGATGCAACTTTTACCTCCAAAATTCCAGCATAAAATCAAGGGTGCACATAATCATCCTGCAAACACCACATATGAGCATTAATTCCTGGAAAAGTTTGCAGTTGGAATGGCACGATCATAGAATTGATGTTTGGTAACCAAAATTTATTATATCATTTGTCTCTTGTGAAAATTTAATCATTTACAATCACAACGTGCTTTGCCCTTGTACTTCTCAGGAAGTGAAATGGTTTTGTCAAAGCATTAATTGAAAAAACTAAAAGATGAAACTGCAGGATTGCAATATATGTAAAATTTATTTGAACTTCCTTTTAAGCTTGAGAATTGCAATTTAGCATAAGTTTCCAAAACCATTTTCATTTTGTGCGCTTTCCCTATTTAGACAGTTAGTAGTGCAGTAGCAAGTCAGTACAACATGCATTTTCCTTCCCTCTATCACGAGCATCTAATTGGTTGCAACTTGCAAGTTTTCTAGTCTCAATATTAACGTATAAACAACTTAGGTTTCCTCCAAGTATAACAATTAATACCAAGGAAAGCTAGTTCAACAAAAAAAGGTATATCACACTTAACAACATAAGGAGTCTGGTTTACCACACAAGAAAGTTCCATATTATATTTTTCTTTTGCCTTGTCTCAAAAGTATAGGCTGTGAGCCAGCAGCTTTTATTGATTTTTTTTTTTTTGAACAGGGGATGCCAGCAAGTCTTACTGCAGTCACTGCTATAATTACATTTTACAACACATTGTAATGCAAATATCAAGATAGAACATTCCTAATTAACAATGATGATGCTGATTTCCTAAATTTCTCTTGATACAAAGTGGAACTTATAGAGGATGAGCCTTGTTGCAATGGTATGGTTGCCGCCTTGTGACTTGGTGGTCACAGGTTCTAATCGCAGAGACATCCTCTCCACTTATGGGGATAAGGCTGTGGACATCTTACCCTCCCCAGACCCCACAATGGTAGGAGCCTCATACACTCGGCCACCTTTTTACAAAATGGAACTTATACATATACATGTAAAGTATGGACATAAAGAGAACATAGTGTTTTACCTTCTCATTTTTTGGAGCAAAAATTGCTTTGACTGACTCAAAAACCTCTTCAATGGGCCTTGCAGCATCAATCTAAGAAAGAAAAATTTATGCCCTTAATACAAGAAGCATGCAAGAAACTTCGCAAAAAGATGGTAGAAGCAAAAAAAAACCATCAATTACCTTGCGAACTTTTCCCTTTTCCTCATAATAAGTAATCACAGGGAGACTAGACTCCAAGAAAACCTTAAACCGCTTCCTTATCGTTTCAATATTGTCATCTTCTCTTCCCTTTATTATCCACAAAATGTATTTAGAGCTGAATGAAAAGTGTAAGGATATTAAATAAAACCTTTTATAAAAAAATTCAACCTGGTTCCTATTAAGAAGGCGCCTCTCCATCTCTTCCTCAGGGCAATCAAAAAACAGGACAAATGCTGGCTCTATTCCAGTCTGCAAAGCCATAATACATTTTGGAAATTAAAAGAAAGTACAGTTATCTATTCTGGAAAACAAATTAAATAAAAAAAATTCTGTAATGAAAATGGAAGTTACCACATTCTCAAATGCTGCACGGTTTTCCTCATTACGAGGAAAACCATCAATAAGAAATTTGTCATTGCCACTTTCCTGCATTGCTCGTTGCAGAAGCTTTATTGTTACCTCTGAGGGAACAATTTTTCCTTCTTTGATCATATTCTCAATCATTGTACTGTCAAAGATCAGAAAATAAATGTGTAAGTAAGATCATGCCAAAAGTTAAGGACAAATTTAAACCCAATACAAGATGGTAGACTAACAACAGAGGTCAGAGATTGAAGTCGACAAGGAATATACAAGAACCAGTACAAGAAAATACATATAATTTCTACTGAATAAAATTATAATTTGTCAACCAATATCGGAAGAAAATAGTAGATAGAATTAGATATGTCCAAGAACATGGAAATGAGTAGATGATCTAGCTAGCATCAATCTTATGGGGTAATCTGCACGTTTATTTAGCATGCGAAAGGGAAATAACTGGGGCACATATTTTGACATTATACACACCAGTCCTCACACAACCCTGGGCAAACTTCCCTCCAATACATGGATTAAATGAAGTCAAGGCAAAAATGTGAGTCATGTCCACATGCATATCAATCAATCTTGTCAAAAGAAAAGGTTACCAATCCATCCATACTAAGTTAAAATGAAAGAAACAGGTATTTTTACTAATATGTGTTTTGTTCTGAAAAAAACAAGGGAGCTCAAAACTTCAGAATCCTTCAAGTTTGCACCTCTAACACACTCCCCTTGTATCCCTTTCAACCTTTTTTTTTTTTTAAATTATAACTCTATAAAAGAAGATTCATTAAAAGTAAGAGAATTACAAATAAGAGGGAAGAAGTCCAGCTTAGACAAACAAAATTAATGTAATGCCAAAACAAAGAGAAAGGACATTATCCTAAAAGAGCGCTCCAATACATCTGCAACTTCCTCAAACAAAGGGGGAGGGGAAGAACCTATGAGCAAAACCCATAAAGACAACCCTATCCCCTAAAAGCTACCACTCAAAAACTCTAGCATAGTCTCCAGCCAGATGCACCCAAAATCGCTGCAAACAAAGCACACTTCCACCAATCCTTGTGCAAAGTTAGATATTACCATTGTTACAATCAAGTGAAAGAAAAAGCACAAGAGTCTCAAATCAAGAGGAATAAGTACAAGAAAGTCAAATTATATTTGTAATAGGATTTGTTTGGCTAAGTGCCAACAAGAGCAAAAAAAAAAAAATAAATGTAGTTGAGATGAGAATGCTGAAGTGGATGAGTGCACATACAAGAATAGATAAGATTAGGAACGAATATATCTGGGAGAAAATCAGAGTAGCACCTATTGAGAAGATGATGGAAACAAGTCATGCGAGAAGCAGACCAATAGAGGGTTCAGTGAGAAAAGTGGATTAAATAGAAGATAGTCCAATCAAAAGGAGTAGAGGAAGACCTAAGAAAACTTTTGGAGAAAACATTTATAAAAAACTTGCTCTAATGACATAGGTTGATCCATGCAGCTGACCCCACCTAATCGGATAAGGCCCAATGTAGAAAAGTTTTTAGCAAAATGTTATTATTCAGTTCATATTGCTTATATAACTTAAGATTAAAATAAAAAATAAAGTCACATAACTGAAGACTATCTCTGACGAAACTGTGCTTCTTCCTCATGCAGCCAGAGAAGCATGTTCCTAAGATTCCAAGATCTCTGGTACAGTTCTAATTCTACAACAAAAGAAAGAATTACACCCCCCCTCCCCCCCAAAGGCAGGGCAGAAGGCAGTGGTGGTGAATCTACCATCATAGGTGTCAAGGCATTGCCCACACAAAATTAAACTTTTTCTAATAGATACAAAATTGTCAATCTTGCCCCCATAGTATACTTAGCATTGCCACCATAAACTTTTGTTTACTATAGAGTACAAGAGATTGATCATTTGGAAGTTATGCAAAAATATTAAACTTGTGTTGGGGATAAAATAAATAAGTACAATAGAAACTATTTTACTGTTTGTGATCACATTAGTTTTTGTTGTGTTATTAATGGATGAATTAATTAAAAGGAAATAATATTAGAGCAACTATGTTTTTATTACGAATTAAAATTTTTTTATTAGTGCTCAAGAAGAAAATTTGTAGAGTTTTAATAAAACTATTGATATAATTGTATTCTTTTTTTTGCGTTTATTTTGGCCCACCATAGAAAATTTCTGGATCCACCATCATTTCCTCGAAGCAGACGGGAATTACTATATTAGCACAAGAGTCAGACTTTGGTAGAGAATGTGGGAGACATATATCCCTTTTTCAAATGCATAAGGCTTGGAAATGAAAGGAACATATTATAGGACTGGGTGTCTATACATAATTACTCAACAACTGTTCATGCAAGAAGCCAACTAGCATCTCAATGACATATCAGGACCAAAACAAAATGCAAGTGCACAACCAAAAGGACTTGCCACTTAAGGTTTTAAGAGAGACAAGGAGGGACTATGAACAGTCAGTACAAGAAGACTGTGAATCTATCACTAATATATTGAGATGAAGCGTAAAATCTGTACCCATTTTCTGAACCAGATTTGATTTCTGCTCGCAGAAGATCACCAGCACTGAGGTGAGTATACCCAAACTGTTGGACAATGTTTGTACATTGGGTACCTTTTCCGCTGCCCGGGCCACCTGTATCATTATCATATCAAGAATCAATTTAGAATAGAAGTCAAAAAATGCCCACTGTAACTTCCAATAAACATAACAAGGACATATATGGAGAAATCAGATTCACTCTTCAAAAGGAAAAAGGGACAGGAAAAGGAACAGAAAAGGGCAATATAATATGTTTTACATGGTAAAGTCAAAAAGATTTTGCCATGACACACACAAAGAAAACCACAAAACCAGAAAGAGCAAATATGCACTCTAAATATTGAGTCCACCAGAGTTTGGGGTGCATAGGCAAACTATCCACCACTGTAAATGCCACCTCTCAGTTGGATCTAGCTACTCTAACCTAGAATTCCTAATGCTCAAGTACTGGAACTAGGGAATAAGATAAAGATGATCAGTGTATCTATAGAATTCTCATATTTTTGAATGATAATAATAATAGTAACTTCCGTAAGGTATGCATAAACACCCACAGAATTCCTTATGCCCTTCAAGCATCATAACAACAAAAGCTAAGTGTGTGTTTGGATTAGCTTATTTTGTGATCAAAATAGCTTATAATCAAAATCTTATTGAGAAAGCTTTTGAAAAAAAGTGATTTTCCCAAACATGCACGAAGTCTTAAAATAAATAATAGCTGATAGATTTGTTAAGCAACCATTTTAGGTCCTAGCACCAGTTTTTTATGCAAGCAAGGTACACGAAATTGCAAAACAAGAGAGTAATTTATAAGATACAAGTAACTTGCAGTCTTGCAACCATCTCAGTCACACGAAAATCAACCTCAAACAACCAAGCTTCCTGGGTTGTGATATATTATTTTTAAAAGGAAACAATAAAACATACATTTAAAATAAAAAAAATTCAATGGCTTCTATTCTTTCAATTTTTCTTTTTTCAAAGTGAAAATTTAATAATAAAATAAAGTAACAGTATTTAAATAATAAAATTAGTCATCTCGGGAATTAAATCAAATTAGTCATTCCAAATTTATCAGTCAAATTTCTTGTCTAATGGTAAACAATTTTCTGCAGCAAAACTCAAAACAATCAACTGCCAATTCAGGTTACAAAACAGTATTGTCATGATTAGGCCGAACATTGAGGAAAGTTGTTGAAGGGATAAAAATATAATTAAAAAAAAAACCTAGTTTAGTATAAGCTCACAACAACCAAAAAAAAAAACTAAAAATAATTAAATAAATAAATAAACACAGAATGGAAGTCCTGATGTCAAATTGCATAACAAGTAGAGGTCTAAATGAATGTCTGAAGGAAGAAGTAAGTATAGGTTATTATTTATCTAAAATCTACATAACTTCTGCTAGAGAAATGTGAGGCAATGCAAGTCCCCCATTATAACAATTTAAGTCAGTCAGATTATATAATTCTACTAAAGAACAAATGTATTTGTATTTAATTAGGATCTTACAGGTAAGTACAACATGATATGATCAATAGGCCATATTATTAATTATTAGTACAATATGGGGAAGATATGACATAGTACAATGAGCTAGGGTCATATTGACTAATGTAAAAATAAATTCAAATGCATCAGGATATTATCAAAGCCCAAACAGAGGGAAGATGACAACAGAAATCCTTGATTTGAATGCAATCAGTCAGTGCTCACCTAACACAAAAACAACTGAAGGATTTTTCTCTAGAATGCTTCCATTTGCACCCTACAAGCAAATGGAGGTGAAAAGAAAGAAAACAAAACAAGACCAGTTAAAATTTATACTACCATAAGAATGATACGATCTCAACTATGCAAAAGAAAATGGCTCACAACAAAAGCCTAAAAAAGGTTTGCATTGATTGTAACAAAACAATATTTCGCCTGACATGGCACCAAGATATTCTACATCATATTGCCCAATTTGATTACAACTCATTTACCACAAGATCTTAATAGCTCCTTTCCCAACATCAAAGAAATTTACAAGGAAAACCTTCAAATTCTGTATGGCAGTATCAGAAACATAAACATCCTCACTTTAATCAGATTTTCAAAAGAACCAGTCTAAATGCAAAAATTCTAGAAGCAAGTCCGTGGTTAAAATAACCATGAATACCTTGCTTGCAGCTTCAACAACTTTTCCCATAAGTAGCTGTTTAACTGTTTTTCAAAATAGTACCTGCAAAAACTTCACAAGCAAATGTAATTATAAGTCAAAAGGAAATTATCTATAGTGCTGAACAATTATTTCAAAGGTATATTCATACAGTCATACTACATATTGACTTGTTCCAGAAAATCACTAGCCATTATAGAATAAAAGCCAATCAGCAAATGCCATAGAGCAAAGCAGCCATTTCACCAATGTAAAAGTATGCACTTGATAAGGGAATTCATACAGTCATACTGCATGGTGCATACTGACTTATGCAAGAAAATCATCATATTAAATAGGCTATTATAGAATAAGAATCAATCGACAAGTGCCATTTCAACAATTCAAAAGGATACCCTTGATGAGGGGAAGACAATCAACAACGCAATAGATTTATGAATAAATCATATACTTGATCCACAAAATTATGGGTTTAGTTCTTGTAAAGTAAAAAATGGATATGATCTTTATACGTTCACAAATTATATTTAAATTTCACATGCTTTTGCTGTTGAGCACTTTGCTCAAAATTCAGCTAAATCATAACGTTCATCTACTGTTCAACAGATCAAGGCAGAGACAAGTAATATAGCCTCTGTGGATTTCCAACAGAGCCTTTACTTAATTTATATGCAAGGGAATATTAGTAACCAAAACAGCTATTAAATTTAGATCCAATGGAAAGCAGACAAAATTAATGTCACAGATATTAAAAATGGCATAAAATGCAGGACAAATTAACCAACAACTAAGAAAAGGAATATTATAAAAACTGAAAGTAAGATCATTTATCCCCAATCAATTGAAGCTGTTATAAAACTCAGTTAAAATTTCAGACAAACCCAAATTCAGCAAAAAAAAAAAAATGTGGGTTCTTAACAGTATCTTACTGGGGTCTAACAATGCGGCTCAAATCAAGAAATACAAAAAAAAAAAAAACAAACAAACACACACACACACACACACACACATATCCCAGATCACTGTGTTCAGACTTTAGGAAAATTCGAGAGGCATAAGGAAGAAATTCGAATGAGAACGAGATCAAATGGACTGAATTTTCGCCAAATGAGCAGAGATCAAAGACACTCCAACTGAATTCAAAGAGATTCAGAGGGCTTACCTTTGCAAGAGAGAGAGAGAGAGATGCGAATTTGCGCAAAGAAATTTGGGGTGCTTATTAGAAAACGCTTGTTGATGGTTTCGGTGGGTAGGGGCAAAATCGGAAGGTCGCGATTTATGAAGCGCGTGGTGCTTGCGTGAATGTAACGGCTACGAAGCACTTGAGGTTGAGATTGCGATTACCGTTGGGTTTTGGTTTTTACGCAAATGAATGGATAGAGATACAAAACAAAGGTAGAGAGAGAGACACGCCGGTGGCAGACGCCGAGAGTGGTGGTGCTACCAGAAGGGGAGGAGTCAGTTTCTTAACCATGCAGTTGGCGGTGAAGGGCTTGTTTGGACGGTGATACGTGATGAAAATGAGTAGAACGGAATGTGATGATAAGAGATGTTGCTGTTTGGATTTTTTTAAAATAGGATTAAATAGAAAGGAATTGGCTGAACTTCATCCATCCTATTTAATTTTATATTTTCATTTTTTTATGGGACAAATAATATAATTAATTCAAAAAACTTATTATTTCATTTACTTTTATTAAAATTTTTAAATAAAAAAATAAATATTTTATTTTATTTTATCAATAAATATTTAAGTAATAAAAAAAATTTATTTTATTTCATTTGATTCTATTTTATTATATATTATTTCATTTCACTTATTATAAAATAATTAAACAAAGCCTTTAAACTTATATTTCACGCCGACAGGTGTTGATGTCATATGATACACAAATCAATATTTTAAAAACTGATTTGAAAATTAAATCATTCGTTTGAATAATTAAAGAAAATAACTTAAAATTTTAAAGAACAGATGAGATTAAACTTAAGTCGAATAGAAATTTTGTATATACATGTATATTTTATAAATATATGACATTGTGTAAAAATAAATATGATAACACTATAATAAATCAAAACTAAATATATTTTACATTATATATCATGCCAACTCAACTCAAATTCGAATCCTAACTAAGAAATTTTGATGCAATTTTCTCCATATGATTGAATCAATTCATTCAAAACTAATTTATTGATCTAAATCCTGATTTTCTACTTATCAATTTTAATAATTGGTTTCAATTAAACCAATCAAACCAACCAATTCAATGCAAACACGACAATTTTTTAAAAATTAAAAGTACAACAACGTCTGTGTGTATGGAAGAAATGTCGAAGAGCGTTTGTTTAATTGACGAAATCGAGATACATGGGCTATAGGCGATTTCTCATTGGCAAAGGATACATAAACCGAAACTTCTGTATGCCCAAATCTTATAATGAGGCAATTATTCCCTTAACATATTAATAATCTTATATATATAAAAACAATATTTCTATATCCTCATAAACAATCAGTTTAACAATCCTATTGATTACTAATGTTTATTACACAAAATAATAATTTTATGGAATAAAAATAAAATAAAATAAGAATATAATAAAATAACCTGAAATAGAATTAAATAGAATGTTCAATCTCATTTCATAATTTGATAACTTTTAAATTAATATATAAAATTAATATAAAATAAAATTAAAATTAATTTAAATAACATAAATACCTCATTAGAAAAAAAAAACAAAAAGTTTAAATGTGTTCATGTATATTTTATATGTATAATATAAATATAAATTATTGAGAGTACTGTTTAAGTTTAAATTATTTCATAGCTTAATGAAAATAAATGTTGTCAATAAAAAAAAAGAACAAACATTGTGTTATTTGTAAAAAAATGTCAAAATATGTACATTATCATTTGAAATAAATTTAAAATATAATTATTAAATTTTTAATCATCTTACATCATATTTAATTTTTTTAGTGATAACATCTTTTATTATAAGATTAACATGGCTAATAATTGTCATGTTGTAATATTATCGATGGTATATTTAAAAAAAATCTCTTATTATTAAGTATAAAATATCAATCTCACGTTTTTAGAGGCAATGGATTCTATGCCACATTCTATACTCATTTTTTCTTATTTCGTAGGAGGTATAAACTGTCTTATGTTATATTTAGATGAAATATTATGATGAAAAAATAAAAAAAATGAGAGGTTTATTATATGCCTATCTTTTTTGAAAGTTTTATAATAGAAAGAAAAAAATAAAAATTTTTAAGTAATATTTCAAAACTCTCACAAACTAATTTTTATAAACATTTTAAAGTTATATCAATTTGGATAATTTTAGAAGATTAAAAACATCCAAATAAGAAAAACAAATTTATTAGTAGGCCTTTCATTCATCTTCCTTTCCTTTTCCTTTATTTCCTTTAGTCTATATTTGAAAGTTTGAAGGGAATGGAAAAGAAAGAGATTTAAAGAAAATAAAAAAAAGGAAGGGAAGGAAAATTGAAGGCTTAGTAACAAATTTTTCTTCTCTTGTTTGGATGTTTTAAATCCTTCAAAATCTTTTAAATTAAAAAAATTTCAAAATGTTTACAAAAATTAGTTTGAAAGGGTTCATTTTTTTTTTAAATTTTTAAATAAGAGAGAGACTTATAATAAATCTCTCTCTTCTTTTATTTTTTCTTCCTAATCCTACATTCAAACATAACATTAAATCATTTTACTTTTCATTTCATCCAAGCTCTTAAACATAGCCTTATGATATTGAAATTGTTCATCTCACAAAATATATTTAAATTCTTAATATTACAAATAAAATTTACTGAGATTTTAATTTACTTGTCAATAAAGCACAATCTTATGACTCCATACTTATTTTTATTCTAACAAACAAAAAATTCTTTATTCCATTAAAAGATCTTAGAATGTAATGTATCAAAAATTACATAAGCGAAGAAAATATTATATGCATTTTAAATTTCTGAGACACTGTAATTATCTTTTTTTTTATTAGATATTAAGAGTAATATTATGACTATTGTTTACCTATAAAATAAATATATTTTTAATTATTTTGGTACAATAGTTTTTTTAATTTTTAATTATTCAACATTGGTTGATTCTGTCTCTCACATCCTCAGATCAGATCCCTCTGAGAAGACGAACCTGGAGCTCTGATCCCCTGAGCTGCGACCAGTGTTACCCCATTTTGGGGAGTTCCTTCTTGCTATTCCTTCAATTTCCCTTCCAAATTCTTTCGCTGGAACCAACTTTACCATTCTACTTCTCATTGCAATTTCTTCTTCTTCTTCTTCTTCTTCCTTCTTCCCCAGCTGACACACAGATCAACTTCGATTTCTGTGGATCGAATTCGTTCCTAATTTCGCTTACCCATTAAGTGCCTTGTAAAAATCTCGACGTGGGTAATCGAATAAGTGAGAATAAGCAGAAGTTCCAAACTTCGAGTTGGCGATGCTGCAGGGGAGGTTTTCGTTTTTTGGAGGTGGGGATTCGCATTTGGTGGATAATTTCTCAAAGGGTGAACTCCAGCCAACATTAAAACTTGAAACGGATAGGGAAGTATATAGACCTGGTGATCCAGTTGTTGTCACCATCGAGATCTCAAATCCTTCTAATGGGTATTCATTTTTGGTAGAAAGACTCAGTTTTGAGCTTAAAGGCATTGAGAAGTTGGACACTCAATGGTTTGCCACACAGAAGCCTTTACCAGGTTCAAAGCAAAGGAGAGGTTGGTTGCCACAACAACGTTGTTGCTGTTAATATCTTGAGAGTTATTAATTTGGTTTGTTGTTGTTTTACTTTAATTTGTAACACCCAGAGGAGAATTTATAGTTTTAATTTACTATGTTTAATATTATTATATTATATTATCTTTTAATTTTGTATTTCAGGTGAACATGTGTTTTTGGACTCCTCAACGCCAATCATAGTTTCAAATCAGATTGTTAATGCTGGCACCAGCAAATCATGTATGCCAAGTTCTAAATTAATGAATTTTGTGTTTCTTTTGAATTATCTTCCTGTTAGTTCTCATATTTTATCCGTGGAATTTTGAAATTCAAATTATTTTATTTCTAAAGGTTGTAAAAGCTGTTCCATCTGCCTTTCTTGAGGCAATTATGATAAGCTTGCTGCAATTTTGGCAGCCAGCCATCATGCTGGTTTCTCCTGTTTGATTTTAGTTTTAGTGAGAGCAAAAATTAAGTCTTATAATCTATGTTTATAAAGGTATTACAAAATTACTTTCTTCCCTTTTTTAACCTAGAAGTTGATTTTAATGGGTTATTAGACAGAACAGCATCTAATGCTATTTTCCATGAAACTGGCATACCTTAATATCTTCTGATTGCAGATAGATCATAAGCTTTCTTCATGTTATTTGGTGGAAAGGGTTGTGTTATTTGGTTTTGAGATGCTGATGCAACAATAAGATGAAATGTTTGTATTATTGGTTGCCAACCATAAGTAGAAATTGGAAGTTTCAATGTTACCTTATTGGAGTAAGGGGTAGGGTGATATGGTGGATCGTTGGGGTAGGGTAGTGAAGTGTAATATGTGAATATAATAAGGCTTGCTTAGTTGTGGCTGCTAAAATATCAGACAATAAATGGTACTTTTTGGTCTTGGGCTATTTCATTATGAGTCTAGTTTCATTAATGAAATTTTCTTAATGGTTGGTGCCTGTATGTTGACCATTCTGACAATGCTTTTCATTTGTCAAAAAAACCCTCAAAATCAGAGGAAGCTTTGGAAAATACATTAGGTTATTTGTAAGAAACTAAAAGAAAGTTTACAACAGTTTTCAGCATAGGAGATAAAACTAGTGAAACAATTTGTTTCCTAAAGTATTTAATTCATGGAAAAATGGTTATGAGAACAATTATAGAAAAACCAGCTAACGAAACCTTAGGAAGTGATTGATTGGAAAATAATTTTCCCAAAGCCACAGTTCTTTGAAGAAAGTCTCCCTCTCTAAATCTGCTTAAGTAATTTTTAGAGGTCTCCTTTAGGCGTGACTTTACTTTTCCTTGTGTTGTAAAGATTTGTGTGAAATGTTGTGTAAACAATGTTTACGAAGAATTTGATAAGATTCTTCTTTTTCATAGTCCAACTCCATATGTTTCTTCCAGTTCAGTTTACAAGGTTTCAAATTTTCTCTCTTTTCAGTGATTTTTCCATTTCCAGCTAGACTGCCTCCTCTTTCTTGGCCTTTTGGCTAAGATCAAGTGTAGTATCTGTTCTTTTTAGTTTAGTATTTGACTGCCTCCTCTTTCTATCCTGTATTCACCCCAAAATTGATACTTTGTAAAACCTGACAAGTCTTACATCTTTTACTTGTAATATATAAAGTGCGGTGCACTTAAATCATTGTTCTTCACTTTCTCTTGAATGGTACCTTTGATTCTCTTTAATTCTTCCCTTTTGATTCTTAATTCTTCTCCTTTCTTGCACCATAAATCTATCTTATAATAATTTTTTATCTCTTTCAATGCCAAGAATCCTGAACCCAAACACCAGGATTCCAAAACAGCTGCTGGCTGTTGTCCTGCAGACTCTTGCTAGTTCCTGTGCTCAGTTTGATACCCATATGCCCTTTGAACTATTTATTTACAATTGACAGTTCTAACTCAACCATCCTAGGGTTTTTTCAACATGAAAAAACTTTTAAGAATTATTTGACAACTCTTAGAAGACTGTGAACCATTTATTTGTTAGTAATATGAAGTTTGAATTGGGAATTTACAAAACATCATTTTCTTACCACATAATTGAGAAAGCTTAAACTATGTAACCAAAAGTTCAAGTAATAGTTTTGACTCTTAACACTTGGGACGCTGCCTCTAAAATCATGGAAAACTCATAGCCATCCATAGTATTTGTGAATTGTGATCACCTCACTATAACAGCTACAACAGTCAGTTCTTGGTGCTGAATTATTATATAATACTAGGATCTTCCCTTATTTTACCTTGAAAAAATTAAATTTTTTTTTTTTTGCATGTTACATGTTGCATGACTTAATTTGATGGTAAGAGCATATGGGGGCATAGTTGCACGATTCTTTTTTTAAGATATTTACATGATGGCATCAATAATTGTTATTAGGAATCAAACTAGTGTAGTCATTGTGCCCTGTAGTGAATTCTTGATGAAATTTTTGATTTACAAAAGAAAATGGAAAGACGTCAAAATTTTCTGTGTTGCTAATGATGTTCTAGTATACATTTGGACTTTCTGGGCTTTGGCTTTGGCTTTTGGCTTTCTGGGCCTTCCTCAGATTAAACGGAGGGGGTCTAATAATTGATGTGAAAGAATCTTCGCAAAAATGCCAATGCCCAGAAGAGTTGAAATTGGACAAGTGGGCAATTTGAGCCTGAATTGTAGATTATAGAAGTTGAATAATTAATCCTCTATATTCAGGGGTTTTTAGCATCTTCATTCTAATTTTATGCCCTAAAAAGAGCAAGACAATAAATAAAACTAGCTTGAAAATTTTTGCACAACACAATGCTGATATTTGTTTGATTGTATCCCTTGCTAGTTACCAGTATACTTGCTTGGTGATCACTCAAGCGATTACATATGAACACATTATGTTTTTGTAATTATCTTTTTTTTTTTATTTAAGCAGATTGATTATGTGGAATGTTAACTGCAGATGTGGTTCGAACGCTGCTGCCTAGCATTATTCCCCCATCTTACAAGGGTTCAAACATTCGCTATTTGTACTATGTTAAAAGTGCTTTAGCTGGAAGGTGGCTAATACTAGAAAATGGGCAATCTCGTGCAGAGTCCACAAATGATGTTACTGCTCTGGTTGGTTTTGCAATAACTTGCTCTGATGTATACTGAGATGTATTTGCATCATTTTGTTTTCATACTACGGATTTTTGGCTCTACTGCTGGTAGATCTTGTTTTTGTTTGTCTTTTTATAAAAATGGGTATGCCTTTATGTGTGTGTATATTATGCTCTATAATAAACAAATAGTTGAATGAAGGATAGCTAAAACTTCTAGCTAAAATTTCATGGCAGTATTATTACATCTTAAAGTACATCTATGTAAGCTGTATGAAACAATTGTCCAGAGAAGATGATGAACAGGCTTATTGTATATTTGTTTGTTTTATTGGGAACAAGCTTGGCTGGCAACGAGCTGGAAAAATTATTTGTTTTAGGAGATGAATAGTTGGTTTTAAGGTCTCTTTCGTAGAGTTTTGCTTGTTAGGGGCTGTTCCTTGTGTATGTTTCCTTTTTTTCTCTCCTTTTAATTTTTTATTGTTCTTCTGGATGTATACTTCTGGTATACTTGCTTTACTATTACTGTCTAAAGTTAGCCATCTCAAGTTTGGAGTTGGGGCTGTTTTTAGTAAAATGCTATTGGTTCTGCAGTAGGCTATTTGGGTTAGTCCGTGTACTGTGTACAGGCTTATTATTTACTTTCTTTGGCAAAGTGTGTGGAGAGAATATTTGTTTTTACTGGTGGCATATAATCAATAAGTGGCTAATGTAAGGGTTTCTTTTTTTTTTTTTTTGGGTGATAATGTAAGTTTTATATCAGAGTAACCTAACACCTAGAATTGTGATGTCTTCAGGTTTGATGCTTAAGAATTCCAGATGTGAAGTTTCTTTTTTTTTTTCCCTCTCCTTTAATTTAATTCCAACTTTTGCTATCAGTTTGTGTGATGCTTTTAAATTTATTTCTGTATTTTGAGCTCAAATTACAGTCCTCAAACCTAGACCTTCATTTATCCAGAATTGTAATTCGAATTTCCCAAATTTCAGAAATTTTAGCAGTTGTTGTTTGATGATACTGTTTATTTTTTGATAGAATCATTAAGACAAAGAGAAGAAAATTACAAGGAACTTGGAGAATATGGGATCCTCCAAAACAAAAAAAGAAGGAAAAATAAAATAGCAAAGAAAATAGAAAACATCAATGGAGCAAAGCTGGTCAATCCTTTTGCATATCTGTTAGGGAAAATCTGAAAAAAACCATGAACTTTACATCAATTAGAAGCTAACTGCCTAATCTTATCCCAAATCAATTGTTGAGCCAAAGAGACCTAAAAAAATATGAGCATTATGCTCCAACCAAATGCACCAAATAGTAGCTAAGATTGCATGTTGCCACAAAGATTTAGCCTCTACTTCTACCAAAACCACTAAAGCTAATCACCAGAAATTGGTCCCAGGACCTAGGGCACACCCAACCTTCAACAAATAGCTCTAGGATTACCCCCCAGTGGGAGTCCCAAAGAAACAAGAGGCCACTCCAAAATCTGACAATCAACCATTGAAGCAAAAGAAAAGAGAGTATGAGTATTTACATTAATGCCAGCCAAACCCCTTTTAGACAGATTAATTTTCAATCCAGAAGAAATCTCAAAGAATAATCTGGATTTCGCAGTTTCCTCAGGCATCAGACTTAAAATTTAATTGCATCATATGATAAGCAGAGTATACTTAGCGGAAGGTAATATGAACACAAATTTTCTTATGTTAAACCTGGGAGAACTTGCAGTACAGTTCCATTCCTCATGGTTTCCATGAAACATGGCAATATGTTGAATAATCTAAACAGCACCATTTCCAGGAAATTATGACATAATTATATACTACAGCGAAAATCAAAGATAGGGAGATCCAAACATGCTGGCAGCAGTCTATTAAACTTTTAAAAATGAATTATTCTGTTTTATGTCATTAAACATGAATTATTTAAAAGTCAAGACTAGAAAGTCTTATTCAAGGTACAAAGAATGTATGGCATCATGAGGCTTGTGCCAAATCAATGTTATATGCCCCTAGGTCAACATGCCACAAAGTTTTATTCTTTTGCACTCTGCAGTGAATAAAATTCCTGCAATAAGTGCATTCAGATGTTATATGCCTCAAGCAGACATGTGTAAAATTTATTTGTGCAGAAAACCACCTTTTAATATTAAGAGAATCTTAGGTACACCCAGTGTAAGATAATGCTTTTACACCATCCACTCATCGCGTGCCACATTAGCTATGTGGCTACGATTGTTTCCCATAATAGGAAACAGTAGTGGCTCACATAGTTGACGTGGCACACAATGGTATAGTGTAAGAGGGTTGTCTTATGCCAAATGGACCTAAGAATTTCTTTTTATATATGTTGTTTTGATATGTCTGTTTATAGATTTTTAAGTTTGTTAAACTTGCACTTTTGCAGGAAGTCCGTATTCCATTCCAAGTATGGGTAAACCAGAAAAGCAGTGTCTTTCTAATGGATGAAGGTCAGTTGTTTATGAACTTTTTTTTCTGTTTTATTTCTGTTGTAAATCGGTAATAGCTTCTGACTTCTGCTACAGAGGGGCCTACTTGATGTGTTACTAGTTACGAATAAATATAATTTTATCAACATGCTAGACTCCTATTACTTTGATTTTCACTCAATGATAGAAAACATTTGAAGTGTTTTACTGGCTGCAGTAATTTTTACTTGTCTGGCAAACCAAAGAAAGCTAAATAGAATGAACCTAAAATTGATGTATTATGTGGTAGCACCAACTACCAAGTATCTTGTAAAAGATTTATACATAAGTAGGAAATAGTCTTTTAAGCATAGCAGTGAGATTTCATAATGGATATTGTTTCTGATGGTATCGGTGGGTGGAAAATAAATTGGTGTCTTTATAATTGTCATCAAAGTATTGATAAAGGACTAAAGGGAACTTTTGGAAGGTTTTAATTCCCGAGTGATGCAGTCGAAGATGATAGAAAACAGCTTAAAAAATGGAAGTTGGGAAGAGAAGTAGGACAGATTGAAGTGGGACAGTAATAAGAGGGGTTCTAGGGTTTAGAAACCTCAGATTTGAAATTTGATAAACAGCTAAAAGATCGCTGAATACAAAGTCCAATCTTTAATAGCTCAAATAACCATAAGGTCTAGACCTCAGTGGTCAATAAAAGGTCACATGTTAGTCATGTGACTATTAAATACATAGAAGAATCAAAATAGAACAGACTGAAACGATTAACATAAAAACAGAGCATGAAGGAAGTCGCTCCTTCAACATTCTCCCCCTCTTGAAAAGATACCAATGTCTGATGCAAAAACTTTAGAAACTTAAGGATCAATCTGCTGCAATTCATCTTCTGCCACCCAAGTACTTTTAAGTGGCAGGCTTACCCAACCATTTAACCAAAAATCGCATATTTTGGGTTTGATGCCTTGAATTCACATCCCTGACATCAAGCAGTTCCTGAATAATATCTTGTGCTGTGGTTAAACTGCCAATTTGCTTTGCAACAGTAGTTACTTCCCCATTAAATCCCTCAAAAGAGCACAAGTCTGCTACATTAAAAATGGGGCTGGTTTGTAGCTCAGGAGGTAACGCTATTAGGTAAGCATTAGAGCTGATTTTCTTCAGCACTTTACATGGCCCAAATTTCCTGGATTATCATGTGATAAGGACCTCTAGAAAACGTTCCTGCCTTAAATGCACAAGCACCATATCACTCTCTTCAAATTCCTTAGCTTGACGGTGCTGGTTAGCAGCAGATGCATAAGCCTCATTGCTGGTCTTTAAAGTCTCCCTGACCTCCTTATGAACTTGCTGAATATGCTCAGCAAATGCCTCTCCATCACTAAGTCTGTTTTGTGGTGGTAGTGGTACTAAATCAAGCACATGTTGTGGCTTTGGACCTTATGATGATTCACATGGAGTCTTTTTAAGGGTTTGATTCACTGAATTGTTGTAATCAAATTTTGCCTGTGGTATAACAAAATCCCAGGTCTTTACATGATTTCCAACAAGGCACCTTGGCAAGTTTCCCAAACTCTGATTTACTACTTCCGTCTAACCATCATTTTGTGGATGGCTAGGGCTGAATGCTTCTTGAATCACAAGTTTCCTCCACAAGGATCTCCAGAAGTTCCCCATGAATTTGACGAGGGAACACCATGTAGTCTTATGACATCATGAAAGAACAGCTCAGCAATATGAGAAACATCAGCAGTTTTAGAGCTTTGAATGAAGTGTGCCATCTTTGAAAATTGATCTACCACAACAAAAATGGAGTTATGTCCCTTTGCAGTGACAAAATCCATGCTCAAATGGATCCATGGCACTTCTGGTTCAGGCAATGAGGTATATAACCCTGTATTTTGCAAGCTTGCCTTGCCAAATTGATAAGCTGAACACCTCTTCACTAATCTGTCCACATCCTTAACTATCTTGGGTCAATAATAAGAATATGCTTAGTTTGTTGCCATTAAATAATATCTGTCTTGTAACTGGAAAAGAAATTTTTCTGAACCTATGGAGCCCAGCAATTCTTCAACTATGTGACAGAAATAAGGATCAGTCTGGTACTGATTTTTGAGTTATTCAAAACCATTAACTTGAGTTCTCATGACTGTGAAGATTAGAGAATGCTACTTAATACCTCAGCCACTAGGCCCACTACATTAGATTCTCCAGTTTTGTATTTCAGGGAAACGTTGAACTCATCAAGAAAAGAACTGCACTCGACCTGGCCACCAGACTTTGCTTCGTTAGTATAAGGAAGGAACAAGACATATGAAAAGAAGCAAGCGAGAAGAATTTGTTTATGGGATGCGCTAACTTAATGTCTGTTAGGCTTCCTTGTCTATGTATTTGTACTGATGAAGTTGGTCAAGTACAAGTGTAGTACAACTAGTACAAGCAAAGCCAATAATGCTCAGTGTGCACTAAATATATTTATCTAACATTTCTGTTGTGGTAGAGGTAGGCAGTATGCTTTCGTGTGACAGCATTGGCAAACTTCTGACCTTCTTCTGGCTTTCAATTCAATTTCCAGCGAGTTCATTTGACATGGCATTCCTGTCTACAATAATAGCACACACATGGTTCACCATCCCTACCACCTCCACCATTTTGATCACCTCCTCTGCCCAGTAATCCAGCAGCAGCCACACTAGTCTCAGATGTTTTAGAGGGTTCTTTATTATGGTCTTTGATCACCTGAAGAAGCTTAGCCTAGAAACTACTTAAATCAGGAAAGTCATCACCAGCAAGAAAAGATTATATCACCACCTGCATGTTCTTCACGTCTGCAGTCACAGGGAATCGGGTTTGCATTTCTTGGAATGCCCACTTCACTTCCTTCTGTTCAGCTCAATAAATGTTCATCAAAAGTTCATGCACATGAGACAGGTCTTGTTGGGTGTAAGGTATTATGAATCTAATTCAACAGCTTACCATCCTGTTGTCTCCACTCTGTCCTTTCTTCCTTGTCCTTCTTGGGTGGGTTCTCAGGCAGGTTCTCTTCCTTGTTAATGCTAGACTTTATCTTTGGATGATTCATCTCCACCGAGTATAATTGCTCATTTGCTCTGGCCCATGATCTTTCTATCAGGAATAATAGTTGCCTATCACTGGATGAGAACTTCAGTCACTATCGCTGGCTTTGATGTAACAGTAGTCGCCTTGGTTGTTTCTTTCCCTCTGGATGTCTCAACTACTTCATTGTCAGACTCATCTCTCACACTACCAACTTTGAACAACCTAAGAAAAGTCAATAATCCAGACATGTCGAGCAACCTAGAACAATCACAGCACACAAACAGCCAAACCCAGACATGTCCAGATTAAGAACAGTCAAACCCAGACCTGACACAATCTCTGGATTACCTTTTTGGCCAAGCTGCAGCTGTCTGGCCCTTAAATATGCACAAAACAACCTGAAGAATCACACAATCAGCCTGAAAATCGCACCAGGTGGATTCAAAATTGCACCAGACTGACTGCAAGTGCTAAAGACAGCAATCGGCTGTCTCCAAATTAGTTAACAAGCATGCAACTTCCTGGGTTGCATTGCTTTGGCAAAGTTGCAATTCTGGGTTGCCTTTTACCTTTGTTGGAATTATAGGGTTTAGGTAGGAAGAAGGAAGAAAAGAGAATAGAGATTAAATAATAGTACTAGATTGATATGCGAAAGATGTGTTTGATATGTTACAAAAGATAAAGCATTAACTTCTATTTATATTCTAGTAACCCTAATCAAATAAGGAAATAAATCAAGAAGTATAATGAAATTATGATATGACTCATAAATTGCTTCATCAATTAGAGCACTAATTGATTCCACAATATATTCTAAAGATCTTTTAAAGATATTCTAAATATATTCTAACACTCCCCCCTCAATCTAAAGCTTACGAAGCTTTAAGCTTGTTACATATAAATACTTTAAATAAATAACATAAATATAAAGTGGGCTCCATGGCTGAAAGACAACTCATGATGCTGGAGATGCTGGAGAGATGAACGTTGTTAGAGAGATAACTCATCAAGATGAACCTTTTTCACCAGCACAAGAGGACCTAAACTGTGATTGGGTTGAATCAAGTGTTTTAAACGTACTTGAAGACATTATGACAAGAACAAATTTTAGGGTTTTGCTGGATCAGATGGCAGAACCAAACGACTTGAGAAATTCTAAGGATCTGCTTGACTAGATGGCAGACCTAGACGACTTGAGTAGAAACACCACTGGTATGACTCATAAGTGAGAAGGAAGTCACTATCGGAATAATCATCGATGGAAAGAGAATAACATGACAAACACATATATTAAAGAGATGTCACCATTGGTATGACTCATAAGTGGGAAAGAGGTTACTATCGGAATGATCGTCGATGGAAAGATAATAACATGACAAACATTAGTATTGAAGAGATGTCACCATTGGTATGACTCATTAGTAAGAAAGAAATCACCATCGGAATGATCGTCGATAGGAAGGGAATAACATGAAAAACACTAGCATTGAAGAGACGTCACCACTGGTAGCACTCATCAGTGGGAAAGAAATAACCATTAGAATGATCATCGATGGGAAGAGAACAACATCATGAACACTAGTATTGAAAATTCACCACTGATATGACTCATCAGTGAGAAAGAAATTACCATCGGAATGATCGTCGATAGGAAGAGAATAAATTCTCCTAAATTGCTTCATCAATTAGAGCACTAATTGATTCCATAATATATTCTAAAGATATTCTAAATATATTCTAACACTCTCCCTCAATCTAAAGCTTATTAAGCTTTAAGCTTGTTATATATAAATACTTTAAATAAATAACATAAATATAAAGTGAGCTCCATTGCTAAAAGATAACTCATGATGCTGGAGATGCTAGAGAGATGAATATTGTTGGAGAGATAACTCATCAAGATGAACATAATTTATAAAGGAGTTCTATAGAACTTGACACAGCGAAAAGCATAGACACTCTCAAGGTGGATGGTACCACACTGATACCATGTTGAAATTATAAGGTTTAGGTAAAAAGACAAAGCACTAACCTCCATTTATATTCTAGTTACCCTAATCAAATAAGGAAAGAAATTAGGAAGTGTAATAAAATTAGGATATGACTCATAAATTGCTTCATTAATTAGAGCACTAATTGATTCCATAATATATTCTAAAGATATTCTAACAACCTCTAACTGCAAGTGCAAACCAGGTTGTAAAAGCAGCCATGACAAAGCCTGACACTTATTCTTGTAATGAAGGAGAAGATATCTTAAGAAGAATGAACCAGCAGCCTAAAACTTTATTCCGTTTTTCGTTTTCTTTTGTTTTGCAGATGGAGTTTTAAAGACCTAGGGTTTGTGTTAGGCTAAGGACCTAGCTCTTGATACCATATAAAAGACTAAAGAGGAAGAGTGAGAGAGAGAAGGTAAAGCTGCATGTGGAATCACTAACTCAATTGTAGTTAGGATCCCTATATTTGTATTTATACTAGAGGATTAGAACAAGACCAAGTGTAGTATTACTATTGTACTTATTATCTTTTAATTTAAGCACTCTGCTCCAACCATATACTTGAAATAGCTACATAAGCCACACTCCTCAATAAAGTTTTCCTTCCTTAATCTCACTTGAACCTTTGACTCTATTTAATAAGAACTATTTGAAGCTTGGGACACAACCAATGTTGACCATATTACTTGGTGGGTGAAATTTCTGAATTATTTGGGATGTTATGGAGATCTGGTTGTTGGTTGAAATGTGCAACTGTTTATTTTTTGGCCTATAAATTTCATTTGGTTTTTCTTTGCAGAAATTGAGGCAGGAAATGGACTTGGATGAACTTGTTAGAGTTGCTTGAACTCAATAATAAACATATAGAAATATATGAGAAAAAAATTACAAATATTCTTAGTAAAGTTGCCATCACAGTGTTCTCTGTCCATGACAACATTGTAGTATGTGGCATCTGTTCAAGTTTAAGTCATGGTTTACACATCAGTAATATGTTTCTTGTCCATTAATGCTTATACATTTTTCATTTAATGCAGCTTTACAAAGTTTTAGTTGTCTTAATCTGCATTAAACATTATAAGTAATATATCTATGTTTTATGTGTTTTCAGATATTGTTCCTTCAACTACTGTGCAAATGGATATATTTTGGAAAGAGATGGATGGAGATGCTGATTGGGTATGCTATTGGTGATATTTCTTTATGAGTAAAATATAGTTTTATTCCCTCAAAGATACATCATTTATCAATTTCGTCCCTAAGAGATTAATTTTATCGATTTAGTCCCTCAAATTTTAGATTCACAATAATTTGGTCCTTTTGAGGGACTAAATTAAAAGGAACAAAAGGATGAAATTTGTGAGTGACTTGAAATTTAAGGGACTAAATCGATAAAATTAATCTCTAAGGGACGAAATTGATAAATGATGTATCTTTCAGGGACTAAAAATAGTTTTATTCTTTCTTTATTGAGTAAATTAAACTTACTTGTGGTTTAGCCTAAATTCATCTGCCACCCGGTGCTTTAAAAATTCCCTTTTTTTGTATTTAACTATCAAATATTTTGTGCACAAAATGTGACATGACTTGATGAATTACATTTTAAACTTGACGAAGTTGGTTTTTGGTTTGAAAAGAACAAAAGAAAACCTAACTTCATCCAACAGGAATACAGAGGAAATAACGAGTAGTGACTGGCAAGGGAAATGTATTTGGGCTTTAAATCCATAATGCTGTCATTGCTAGTTTCCTTATTTTAGCAATTTTAATGCATCTCTGAATTTTCTTTTCTGTAAGAATATTATTAATATACAACATATTGACCCTTCAATTTTAATCTCCTTGATTCTTTTCAATTTTCAATAAGGTCAAATAGGAGAATTTCTATTTCGGGTAAGTGAAATAAGCTCTCTTTTAAAGTTTTCTTTTCATTTTTTTTTCGTGCCCGCTGTCCACACTTTAATTATTTTCCTCTTGATAACCAAATTTGTAAGCCAAGTTACCTTATAAGGTTAAGGAATTTATATGGTTTATGGTTTGTATTCTTAGAGTACTAATGATTAGTTGTCTGTGGTGTTCCGAAAACTCAGTCAGTCACTGAACCACAGAAGGAAGAGAGAGATATTTAATGGTTGGTGGTCCCACTAGGATTCAAACTGAGTTTAATTATACAATATTTTTGTAATTAGTATGAAATATGCTAATTTTTGTAAGGTTTAGGTGATCTAAACTACAATTTTGAAATTATAATTGTTTAAAATTATTTAATATTAGTTACACAATTTATAAATAAAAACCTGAGATAACTTTTTAAAAACTTCATAATATAATTTATAATAACCTGTGCACATAACTTCAAAAGGCGTGTTGGCATAGTGGTGGTGTGTTCCTCCGCATGCAGTGTCAAAAGCTGTAAACGGAGGTGTGTCTTTCTTTAAAACACCTAACCTAGTTCAAGGCCAAAGGTGGGTCTGTGCATTGTCCACACTTCAAACCCAAAAGGTATTTGCGTAAGGGGGCGTGTTAGAGTTATAAAATCATTCGTGTGTCTTCACCTAACATTTTAAGCTTTTGGGATAGTAGGTTCATGATACTGGTTAAAATGTACTTTAATCTATTTATTTCAAATACATTTATAGGAACTGTGTTCTCACATTTTGGTTGCATGTTAGGCCATCATTTGGCATATTCTTTTATAGAATGACTTTCACTTACTGTATACTATCCTTTTTTTTTTGGTCCATTGATATAACTTAGAATCATTTCCTTACAGGTTAGAGCAAATGATATTTATGATGGTGTTGAGGAAGGCTATGACAGCTCAAGGGATGAGATCTCCTCTGTTTCTTCATACAACCCCATGAAAGAAAATCTACACAGAGGCTTTGGAAGTTTGCTATCATTGCGTTCTTCTTCTTTAAGATCATTGACCAGGGTTGCTTCTCTAGAAGGTGACCAAACAAGTTTAGCTTCACATATGGCGCTTCCTCGACTGTCTGTGGCTGAGGTGTTATCTGATTCTGGTGCTGGTGAGTTAGTTAACCTATACCTATAGGTCAGTTTATGCGTGAAAAGTCTCATTATTTCTCTTAGAAATGGTCAGTTCTGATTGATAGGAGTCATCTTTTGCTATTGCTTTGAGTCCAAGAACCTGCTTTGCCAAAAAATAATTCATTTTGCAAACAGATGTCTTATTACCCCCGAGATCATCTGCCATTGCCTCCCCAAGTGAGCAACAAAAGTTCAGAAAGCCATTTTCTGCAGAAGAGGATGCAGGAGTTTCCTCTTCCCCAGAATCAGGAGCGGTTGAATCTTTAGCATGTAAATTGATGCATTTTCTTCACTTCTATAATGATTTTGTATGCTTCCGATGCATATTAGATATGTCGTTTATGATATTTATTCTGGTAAACTAATTTTGTGCAAACATTTTCTGCAGCAGAAGGCTTTGTTAGAGGAAGGTCTTATAACATCAGACTGGATGACCAAGTTTTGCTTAAATTTTCCCCAAAAAATTCTGACTCAACTTATTACTTCAGTGATATGGTAATTATAATCATGTAGAGTTTGATACCTGTCACGCACAAGAATGAAAAGTCTAATCATCAACAACTTTCTTGTTACAGATAGGTGGTACTCTTACTTTCTTTCATGAAGGAGCTAGGAGATGCCTTGAGGTGACTGCCTTTTCGTCAGCCATGCAGAGTTAAATTAGTAACTAACAAATTGTTTACTGTAATTGATGCACTGGAAGGGGAATTGATTTTTTCTTTCCTTGGCTTGTGCAGATATCAATTTCATTGGAAACTTCTGAAACTATAAGTCGGCGATTTGTCCACCCTTCAAGGAGGAATTCCCCTACAATCACAAAGGTATTTGCTGTTGCTTTTAGCTCTGACTGCTCAAACATTTTTCAAATTTTTTCTGAATGCATGTATTTAGTGCCTTTTTTTTTTTTGTATAAATGATGTTGACATTAACTTGGAGCCCCCCCCCCCCCCCCCGGGCCCCAAAAAAAAAGTAATGTTGCCCTCTGTACTGATTTTGGTTTTAAATGATGTTGGGCAGACTGGACTTAATTTAATGAAGTATTTACCCCTACTCTACTAATAGCTTTTAGGATTGATTGGATGAGCTGAAAACCTAATAAAGTTTCAAAATCTGGAATCACTTCTTTTATCTGAGGTCCAGTTGTGCCTATGATCTTGAGGATTTCAATTGTTCTGTTAAGAAGGATGGCTAGATTCTGCAGAAATGTGTTTGGTTCATAGATATTAATAGCACACTATAGCCATCATTATAGTGCATAGCGCATAACGATCCATCACAGCCTGTTGGACTTGCGTTTACAATTTACACACTCTTAGCATAGCGAGTTCTGGATAGGACACCTGTAGCACATGCTATTTGTGTTATAGCTATATGTGCTTATTGAAATTGCTTTAAATGTGGGCTCTGTGTTCACCCTAAATGAAGTGGTGCAGACTTCAACTCCCCTCAAATTTCATGATAAGCATCCACTGACTTTACAGGATGCCTCAATACTTCACACCTGCGGTCACTTAATGGTGGCCTCTTGTTCTATATTCTGATACTCTGCTCTCTTCTTCCTTTTCCTTCTACTCCACTTCTCTTATAGTCTTATGTCTTACTGATAGGACTCCTAAGGTCTATTTTAGGAAAAGGTACAGGAAAAACACAAGAACAAATCCTGTAACGGCTAGAATGCTATCAAAAGTAGACTCTGAGGCGGCGGCAACGGATTCCAGGAAGACAACTGAAGACCAGTTTCCACGTGAGCTGGTAACGGACCCATGCATGCAACTAAAGAGCAGTTCCCACGTGAGCTGGGAAGTGGAAAAGGAAACGTGACTCAAAGGAGGGGCCACCCGCGTGAAAGAGAAGAGGAGGGAAACGTGAGTCAGAAAGGGTGCCACCCGCGTGAGCTGGGCGTTGTGATTCCCGCATAAACAGCAGGCGGTTGCATAGGCAAGAGGGGTGTGAAGAGATCTATAAAAGAGGGAACCAATGAGATGAGAAGGGGAAAAGAAGTGAGTAAAGAAAGTGAGGAGAGAACTGGGCACTCTCGAAATTGCCCAGAATTCCTATAGCTTCTGATAGTTTCTTTTCTTCTGTTAAGTGTATAATCTGTTAACCCTACTGCTGGAAGATCCCACTGATCTCTGAGCAGTCGAGGAGATAAAATTCAGCTTCCTTTCCAGTACATTTACGTGTAATTTCTCCAGTTCTATCACTTACCTTGTCTGCAACCAGCCCAGTAGTTGGCATCGCCAGCAGAGTTTATGACTGATGGCAGAGGCTATGACCCATTCCTCTGTTTTTATTCGCAAACCTATTCCCCTGTTTCCTTTCTTGTTTCTTTTATTTTTAAATTTTTGAAGGCAGAAACAATAAGGCTGGTTACTGATGAGTTGAAGCATCTCTGAAGGGTTTGCATTCCGGATAACTCATCATTTTGGTCTTCCGGCTTTATTCATTAATGAAGCTTTATTATTAATAAAACAAAATTACTGGCATTTCTAAACTATGAATAAGATGTTGTCACTGCAGTTGATTTTTTCTGGTTGACTTTCCTGTTTTAAGCAGTTTATTGTTGTGAAAATATTTAATTAAGAATTGGATGATTATTGAGTTGCAATATATTAATTTTTCATCCATATTAGTTGATTTGTTTGTATATTGTTGTCACCTTGAATGCTATTTGTTGAAATTTTAGGGATTGGATGGAAAAGAAAAGAGAGAATATATTTAAGTAATGAAACACTGAAAAATTGTGATGTTGTGATAAATAATACTGGCCTTGTACTCCTATATATACTAATAATGTAGGTTAAGAACAGGTATAGTACAACTAGCATAAGCCTAGCCCAATAACACTGCTAACATAAGACTCTTAACACTATAATAATCCTAATATTCTAATACTCTCCCTCAATCTAAAGCTTATTAATCTCTCAGCTTGTCACAAATAAACACACTTAACAAAAGAAAACAACTTAAAAATATGATGACTTGAAACTTGACAGGCTCCACAAAGCACATGTGTAATCAACTTTCAAACAAGGACTTGCAAATACAGTCGACAAAGCACTGCTGGAGAGACAACAAAGCAAATAGACGGCTAGAATGAATCAGAGCTGCAAGACTGGTCAGAATGTTGCATGACTAAGGAGGAAGAGACACCGCTGGAAAGATGCACAGCGGAAACAGAAAGGCATTGCTGGAAAGTCACTGTGGGACTACAAAAATATGCACAATGGGAAAGAGGGATTTCTTGGCAGGTAATCGTACACAAGGCCCTGTTGAGAGGACGAAATATCACAGAAACCCTTAGTTTGTGAGAATGAGTCAGTGAAAATACACTGCCCTCTGTATCGGATTTTATAGTACTTGTGTACAATAAAAAAGGAAATAATGTAATGATCCTATTACATAATCTACGTGATTCTAACATGATCCTAATTGATTTTAACAGATTTTTTACATATTCTGACAATCCTAATTGATTCTAACACTCCCCCTCAAGCTGGAGCATATAAATCATATACACCAAGCTTGTTACAAACATAACTAATTCGAGGACCTCTGAGAGACTTTGTGAATACATCTGCTAACTGATCATTTGAATTGACAAAAATAGTGGTAATGCATCCAGATAAAAAATTTTCTCGGATAAAGTGACAGTCCACTTCTATATGTTTGGTCCTTTCAAGAAACACTGGATTTGAGGCAATGTGCAGAGCTGCTTGATTATCACAGATCAGTTGCATTTGCTTAACATCTCCAAATTTTAACTCCTGAAGCAATTGTTTCAGCCATATAAGTTCACATGTTGCCAATGCCATAGCTCGATATTCTGCTTCTGTACTTGACCTTGCAACAACATCTTGTTTCTTCCTTTTCCAAGATACCAAGTTGCCTCCAATCATCACGCAATAACCTGTGGTAGAATGCCTATCTGAGGGAGAGCTAGCCCAGTCTGCATCTGTGAAACTAATGATCTGGGTATGTCCTTTGTCTTCATAGAGAAGGCCTTGACCTGGTGCTCCTTTCATATACCTGAGTATTCTGATCGCAACATCCCAATGACTATCACAAGGAGCTTGTAGAAACTGACTAACTACACTTACAGCAAAGGAGATGTCTAGTCGAGTGATGGTAAGGTAGTTTAGTTTACCAACAAGTCTTAGATATCTTTCAGGATCCGACAAGGGCTCCCCCTGTCCTGGTAAAAGTTTGGTGTTTGGATCCATAGGAGTATCTACAAGTCGACAATCTGTCATGCCAGTCTCCTCTAAAATATCAAGGGCATATTTTCTTTGAGAAATAACAACACCAGTAGAGGATTGAGCGACCTCAATACCAAGAACATATTTAAGGCGACCTAAGTCCTTAGTCTGAAAATGACGAAAGAGGTGTTGTTTTAGTTTATTGATACCGTCTTGATCGTCACCTGTGATGACAATATCATCTACATATACCACTAGAAAGATACTCTGATGTTGAGGAGAATGGCGGTAGAAAACAGAATGATCTGCCTCACTGCGGATCAAGCCAAATTGCTGAATGACTGTACTGAACCGTCCAAACCATGCCCGCGGAGACTGTTTCAACCCATAAATAGAACGATGTAAGCGACAAACTAATCTGGACTCCCCCTGAGCAACAAAACCAGGAGGTTGCTCCATGTAAATCTCTTCAGCAAGTTCACCATGTAAGAAGGCATTCTTAATATCAAGTTGGAATATAAGCCAATGTCGCATGGCAGCCATAGATAGAAGAAGCCGAACAGAAGCAATCTTGGCAACAGGTGAGAATGTATCACCGTAGTCTAAACCATTTATCTGAGTATATCCCTTGGCTACTAGGCGAGCTTTCAAACGGTCAATCTGTCCATCAGGGCCAACTTTCACAGCATACACCCATTGACACCCAACTGTGGACTTACCCTTAGGTAACGGAACTAACTCCCAAGTGCCACTAGAGTGTAAGGCTTGCATATCATCTACCATAGCCTATCGCCACCCTAGATGGGATAATGCCTCACCTGTAGTCTTAGGAATGAAAACAGATGACAAGGAGGTGACAAAAGAAAAATATGGAGAGGACAAATGGTGATAGCTTAAAAACGTATAAATAGGATGAGGATTACGAGTAGAACGAATACCTTTGCGAATGGCAACTAGCAGACTAGTGGGAGGCAGGACCTGGAGCGGTAAAGGTGCTGGTTCAGGGCCATAGTCCATCGGTACCACCATGGAAGTATCTTGAAGTGGAGGAGAAGAAGTGGCTTCGGTAGGATGTCCAAGTAAGGGAACAGGAAGAACATCAGACACTGAAGAACGCGCAGCAGGAGAAGATGAGAAAAATGGTGATTCCTCAAAGAAGGTGACATCATCTGAGGTGATATATCGGTTACTGTCTGGGTGAAAGTACCTGTATCCTTTTTGGAGACGAGAATAGCCACGAAAGACACACTTAAGGGATTTTGCTTGAAGTTTGTCCTGTCCAGGGGTTAGATTATGAACAAAACAAGTGCAACCAAAAACACGAGGTGGAATGGAATACAATGGTTGAGACGGAAACAGAATAGACGAAGGAATTTGATTATTTAAAACAGAGGAAGGCATGCGGTTAATCAAATAACAAGCAGTGAGAACTGCATCACCTCAAAATCGTAGAGGCACATGATTATGAATAAGTAAAGTTCGTGCTGTTTCAATGAGATGACGATTCTTACGCTCAGCAATACCATTTTGTTGTGGGGTGTTAGCACAAGAGGACTGATGAAGAATACTCTGAGAAGCCATAAAAGAGGTAAAAGAAGAAGAAAAATATTCACGAGCATTATCACTACGTAAAATGTGAATAGAAGTATTAAATTGATTGCGAATTTCAGCATAGAAAGATTGAAAAAACAGAAAAGATCTCAGCACGACTCTTTATTAAAAATAACCAAGTGCATCGGGAAAAGTCATCAATAAAAGTGACAAAATACTGATATCCCATAGTTGTGGGAACACGACTAGGACCCCAAACATCCGTATGTACTAAATCAAAAGGGGACACAACCCGATTATTGACACTTTTGGGAAACGAAGTGCGAATATGTTTCCCAAGTTGACACGACTCACAATCTAAAGAGGATAAAGACGACAATGTAGGAACCATCCGGTGAAGTTTGGAGATACTAGGATGACCAAGGCGACTGTGGAGGAGAGAAGGAGAAACAGCAGAAGTAAAGGCAGCAGGTGATGAAGGGATGGTAAGATGGTAAAGCCTGTGAGACTCATGCCCTTCATCCTTCCCGTATCCCGGTCCTGCACATGAACAGAATTATTAGTGAAAGTGGCAGAACAATGAAGAGAGCTGGTTAATTTACTGATAGAGATAAGATTGAAAAGGACAATCCGGAACATAAAGGACAGAATCAAGAGTTAGAGAGGGTAGAGGACAAATTCGACCAAGACCTTTAGCCATAGTTTTAGAACCATTGGCTAAGGTAATCATAGGGAGGGAAGTTGAATGACAAAGATGAGAGAAAAGACTAATGTTACCAGATATGTGATCGGAGGCATCAGAATCCAAAATTCATGGACCAAGGGAAGAATGGGTGAGGCAAGCAATAGAATTACCAGTCTGAGAAGCGGAGGCAGAAGTCGATGACTGAGCAGCCTTATACGCTAGATAACCCTCATAGACAGCAGCTGGGATAGTGACAGTGGGCACATCCGAAGAGTCAAATGCCAGAACAAAAGAGTTTGACTGAGCAAATATTAGCTGTGCGAGGGGGTTTCCAATGGAGTTTGAAGCAACGTTCACGAGTGTGGCCAAACCTGTGGCAATAATTGCACTGTGAACGTTGACCTTTGCCACAACTATGAGACCCAGAACTGGCAGCAGCAATGGTGGACATGATAGGCACAGAACTGCAAGAAACTCAGAAAAGAAGAACTTGAGTTGAGAGCGGAAGACCCAAAAATTACGATAGCAGACGCAGTGCGCGGAGGTGGGGAAGCCAAACACCCACTCTCACACGCGCTGAAACACCTGTTGGACGGATTCCGGTGACCGGCGCATGGCGGAGCGTCGGAGCTCTGACGACGGCACCACTCCGGGGATGGGACGGGTTTGGGGAGACGCACGTCGTGGTCGGGTCGGTTGTCGGAAAAACACACCTCAGATGCGTAGATTTGAGATGGAAACCGCAGGAACAGAGAGAAAAACTGTCGGAGGAGAGAGAAAAATAACGCTGACGGCAAGGAAACGGAAAAAAAATTTGGGTTTCTATCCCTAGGCTCTAGATACCATGTTGAGAGGATGAAAGATCACAGAAACCCTTAGTTTGTGAGAATGAGTCAGTGAAAATATACTGTCCTCTGTATTGGATTTTATAATACTTGTGTACAATAAAAAAGGAAATAATGTAATGATCCTATTACATAATCCACGTGATTCAATGATCTTATTACATAATCCACGTGATTCTAACATGATCCTAATTGATTCTAACAGATTATTTACATATTCTGACAATCCTAATTGATTCTAACTAGCCCAAATACAACAAATAACTACTCCAAAGTTATCAAGATAATCATTTGGGAGCCTCAAACAGCATAAATAACCTCAAATTTGAACTGAAGTCAAAGCGGCTTGGCTTGTGGCTCAGCATGTACTAAAAATGGCTGGGAATGAGCTGGCAGCGTGTGAAGAGATTTCTAGTGATGATCTTCCACCTCCTAGCTAATCAACACCCACCGAATGTGATTGTAATGTCTATTTTTTGAGGAAAAAAAGACTAGAAAGGGGTAAAACAGTGACGGCCGGTGCAGGAAGGATAAATTTTTCCAGTGTGAAATCGGTGAGATTTCGGTGACAATGAGTGATGGTAAGGCCAGAAACTTGTAGATCAAAAAATTCTGATTCTAATTCTGATTCTAATGATGGTCTTGGAGCCTTCAAATCTAGGTTTTTGAAATGGCTGAATTTGATGAACAACCAAAAAACAATGCAGATGGGAAAGGGAAAATCTGATGATGATGATGAAGACAAAGGGAGGAAAAGTAACCAGGGAGACTGAACAATTCTAACTTAGAAACGGAGAGGAAATACATAGGAGTTCCATATTTTAGAAATTCTATCGCAGAAGCAACCATTGACAAAGGTCACGGGGGATGATACAACTGTAATACTACGTTGAAATTTTAGGGATTGGATGGAAAAGAGGAGAGAATATATTTAAGTAATGAGAAGCTGATCTTATACAACTACTTATAGTAATAATCTTGGTCAAGTACAAGTGTACAAACCCAACCCAATAACTCTTATAATATAATAAGACTCCTAAGAGAATAATAATCATAATATTCTAGCAGTATTAAAAATATCATACTTTTTAATAAAATAAACACAATATTTTAAAATAGCTGCACTAAGCTATGCACCATTTGATATAGCCCCAAGAGTTCCTTGCTGCTGCAAGTGTGTTATTCACCATTAATAACTATGATTTGCTTCATTGGTGCCTTTTGATTGAGAGGAATGCAGGATTGTTCAAAGGCCAGTCTCATTGTTGACTTCATGAAATACTTGTTCATTTAGCATCTCTGTCTGCATTATGTTGTGTGCTGTGTCTTGTTTTGTCTGTATGTCCTACTTTCTTTCTTGCAAGATTGAAGAAAAAAAAAAACAATGAAATCATGATTTAACTAGTTAAAATCTTTGGGCATGTAGATATATCAGGATCATTCGCCACTGATTCTGACAATTTTGTTCTCAATTGTGCTTTTAGGTTCAGAGTGACCAATATGAGGTAGTTGCAGATTTGGTGCAGACAAGCTTTCTTTTCTCTATCCCCATGGATGGTCCAATGTCCTTCTCCACACCACATGTATCTGTGCAATGGGTTCTCCGCTTTGAATTTTTCACCACTCCAAAGCAGGTGGATTGGACCATGTATGATTTTCACCCTTGACCTCTTCTACCCTCTGTCTCCACCCGCCTGCCCCCCCTTTTTTGTAGGTGTGTACATGCAAGCAAAAGATTCTACAGTCTTTTCACCAAAGAAAAAAAATGATTTTACTGTCAACATGACATCTTTTGTTGCATCCTATATAATTGTTCGTTTTACAATTTTCCAATTACTGTGTATCCTCTTCTTTGACTGAAACCATTTTCTGACTCTATTTACAACATACATGCACTTGTCTTCTTTGACCGGAACCATTTTCTGTCTTTCTATACGTAATGTTCACCTACTATTGGCAACTGTTTAATCCCTGGTTCTTAATATTTGGACCATCTATTTCTTGAAGGCCGACTAAAGGCCAGCTATTATTTTCATTTCTGTTTAGCCTAAATATATGATTGTAGAGTCAACCATCATCCTCACCAGTATATCCATGAATACCTTTCCTCTGTTTCTTTATCTTTGCTGCGAACGAAGAAAATAGGTTTAGCAGAATCTTAGTTTCAAGGTACTTGCTATATATAAATCTAAATGGCTTCTGAACCACAGGTATGAGCATCCTCTTCTGATTGAGGGAAGGGAAAAAAGTGAATGGGTTCTTCCAATTACCGTGCATCCTCCTCCACCTAGAACTCCTGCTTCTGGCTCAAGAAATGAGAAGCCTTTCTCTCTGGATCCTTTATGGGTGCAAAATTGAAGGTAGTAGTAAATCTTCTATTTAAGTTGATATTGGGATTCGTTCAGTGCTGTAGCATATCACTACAGCAGTTCTTCCTGTTGCCCTGCTCCAATTCCCTAATTTTCGTTGAATAAATGAAATATAGAAAAGGAAAACATCATCCTATATATTTTCTTTTTTTGTATTTGTTTGTCACTTGCAGTCATTATTATTATTATTATTATTTACTCAGAATAACTGGTATTACGTTGATTTGTTTTCTACAGTTTAAAATAAAAAGTTGTAACGCATGCAATCCACTATGTTAGCCTTGTAACTATCACTGAAACTTCATGTATGGAATTTTCACAAGATAGCGGCCAATGAAGTGTCAGAATAATCAGTTATGGAATACAAGAGGCGGGGATTGGTTTGCATTGATTTGGCAGGATGTTTTGAGTGTCATATTTCTGTCTGTCGTTTCTTTTTTTTTTTTTTTTATTTGGCTCTGGTGTTGGGGTGATTATATGTCCCGTAGTTCATCTAGTTCTTGATTTTGTTTTTTGTTTTCCTAACTTGAATTGTTTTCATCAAATTGTATGGATTCTGTTTCTTTCGGTCAGTAAATCATGAATTAGAGAATAAAGTGTTGCAGTTGCTGCCATAGATTTGATTTGATGCTTTGGACATCTCGGATCAACACATTGTCAACATAGCTGTGGTACTATTCTTTTATATCTTTTACATTATTTTTGTGATGATATGTAATCAAGATCACTAACACCCCCCCCCCTCCCCCCCACTTGGATGGCATCATTATTGTTCTGTATCTGTCTTGAATGGTAAAAGATTTTTGTCTTCGAACTAAACCTAGAATTACTGGCTACCATTATGTGGTACGAAAAAAATACCGGTATTTAGTTGCAGACAGTGTTAAATAATTAATAGATTGTTAATTTGTGATTGTTATAGATAGCTGCAGGCAGGCTGTGTTAAGGAAAAAGTCAGTTATGCTAAATTGTTAATTATTAGAGTTTTGTTATGATAGACTTGAGTTCTTGATAGATTTTATGTGTAACATATTCATAAACTGATTATCCAAAATAAATAGACATGATGTCATGTATAAGGTTATGGTGAACCCGAATTTATAGTAACATAACTTTATTAAGAGGGCTAGCTGATAGTGGAGGTAAAGAGGGAAGATATAGGAATTTGTTTCCGAATTCTCCCTACGCAAAACCTAGAAAAGTGATTCCAAAACCAAGTGAAATAAAATTGCAAAATCACCTACTATAAACATGGAAATGATGTTGACCCAAAAAAATGGAAATGATTATTGAAAACCTTGAATTAGCACTAAACAAATTGTTGCTCTATTGTGGCGAAACTTACAAAATGGGTTTATAGAATAATGCTTACCGGTCTTAGGAATTTGCTACTTTAGATATATGATAAGAGCAATCACCACCTATTGAAGTCTAAAATTAGTAAGAAAGCACAAAGGGTTCTTTACACTTTTAAGCACAAAGGGTCTTGTGTATATTATTATTTAATACAAGTTTCAAAAGTTGATAAGAATTAAATGTTGACCTTGATGAGACTCTTGTTAAAATTTGTAAAATAACATAATTAATTTTAGAAAATTTGTAATCAAGTGAAATTTGATTATTCTGAAACTTGATATCCACATCTTTTTAATAGCAACTCATTTGTAATTTTTGAGAATGAAGTGGCTGTCCAAGCAATTATGGTAAATTGCACTTCTGAGTGGCAAAAGAATTAGGTGTTAACTCGAGCCATTTCTTTTAATTACTCTGGCGCTTCATTGATCTGTAAATGCTTCCAGATATTACTCAGTTCGCATGATCTGCATACAATAATTTTGAACTCTTTTTTTTTTTGTTTTTTTTGCACACAATTCATTAAATGTTTGAATATATTTGTTTTCTTGTACGTATTCTTCTACTTCTTACTTTGCTTTTCTCCAGGCAGCGTGATACTATCTTGAATTGATAAAACATGGTACAGTCTCCAAAACTTCCTGAAGCTACTGATGTTTTTGGATTAACTACTGTGCTACGAATCATCATTAATCTTCGAAATAGTTAAATGCGTTCCTCTATTATGTAATGTACTTTTAATAATTATATTTGTTCGAATATATAATATTTATATAACTACGTGAATCATAATTTTTTAAATTAATATATAATTATGCATGTTAGACCATTATTTAAGGCATTTTCAGTTGTGAAACGGAGAAATTGTTTAGTAAATTTTGTTTACATAAGCTTTACAAACTAAGTGTGTGTTTGGATTGAAGTTTGTGAACTTGATTTTGAATCAACTTAATTTTGTAAATTTGATTTTTGTTAAAAGTGAGTTTGTATGACTGTGATTTATATTTGGAAACTTTTATATGAAAAGTGATTTGGAGAGAATTGATATTATTTAGATATTATTTATCAAAATTAATTTTAAATGTGTAATTATAAAAAGGGTATACATTTTATGTTATTTTGTCTAATTTACCCTTATTATTTCATTTCATTGATTTTTAAATATAATTTAACAAATATAATAATTATTCTTCATATAAATATATTAATACATAATTAAATAATAATATACAAATTTTTTATATTGATCATATATTAAATTAAATCTATAAAAATATGTTATCAAATCAAATTAATAATATTAGTTTTTTTGGTGAAGATTAATAATATTCATAAAAATTACTTTGAAATGTATAATTATTAAAAAAAGGTATGAGTTTCATATTTTTTTCTGTATTATACATTTTATTTCATTACATTATTGTTAACTTTATTTAATAAATAACATAAATCTTATTATAACAAACTCTTTCTTTTATTAAATTAAAAATGAGTCAAATTCTAATTGAGAATCAGATCGTATCCCATCCATAACTTTTTAATAAAATATTGCAAGGCTAATATTATTTAAAAAAAAAAAAAGATAACCTCACCTCAAGTTTAAAAGTAAAAGGCATGTACCGGAAAGGAAAAAAAAAAGAAAGTAAAAGGCATCGTTGCAATGAGTTACATAGAGAAAAACAAACAGAAACAAAGAGATAGAGAAACAGAGATAGCTTGAGAAGGTGATGATGGTGATGGAAGTTAAGGGATCTTGAAGGTTCAACTTGTCCAAAGATTTTCATGATTCACGCTTTCGTCTTTCAACTTTAAGGAATTAAAGAAACCATATACACAGAGCGACAGGGGTAGTGTGGGAAACATGACCATTCAACCTAACATAAATTTCCAACGTTCCTAACGCTCAACGCAAAAGCAACTAGGTGTTGCTTCAGACCAAAAGCAAGTTTAGGGTAAAATCAAGTTTGAGTCATTGTTTCAATGAAAAACCAAACAAGAATCAAACAAGAGTAGAAGCTCGTTTGATCAATTAAACGCCCATTCAAACACAATCTAAATCGATAAAATATTGACGCAGAGTCATTTTACATTAAATAATAGTATAAATTTACATAATTTTTTTAGCCAAACAACTTTTTTGCATTTAAAATGATGATGTGCTATTTCTTTATTAGTTTAATCTACAAATTACTTATATATTTGAATTATATTTTATAAACATAATTTTATAAATTTAATTTTAGTTAAAAGTACAATTAAGTAAAATGATTTATGTTTGAAAAACATAAACTTTTGCATGAAAAGTGATTTTAGTAAAATGAATATTGATAAAATAAATCTTGAATATGCAATTACCAAAAAAAGGCATAAGGTATCTCTTTTAAGTTAGATTAAAAATAAATTGATTATTTAAAGTTTACGTTTATTTGGATATTATAAAGTAGAATTATTTCTGCAGTATAATTATAATATTTTAAAAAAACCCAGGTTCTATTTATTTAAATATTATTAAAACTGTAATATAAAATCAAATTATAAAGGTATTTTTTCAATATACATACAAATGGTTTTTTTTTCATCACAAAAATAATAAAATGTTACTTTCAGAATTAAAGTATTAGAATCACGTTTGAATACAAAAGCGATTTTGCCTCAAATTGTGCCAGACATAATAGCTTTGCGTTTGAGGCAAATTTTTTACTACAAATGTGCTTTTGACTTGGCTAAATTCCAAACCAAACACACCAATGACTTATTTGTATATGTTAGACTGCAAGAGCTTTATGCTTCCTTTTGCAAAATGCTCTGAGGGAGTTTTCATAACACATATTTGCAGTGGGAAATATCTAATACAAACAAGCTCTAAGCTTATAAAAGAATTTCTTAATAGTTTAATTTTTATTTACTGTTAATGTAAAAAATTTATATTATCATTCAGTTATATATTATTAAATTATTAAAAAAATTTAATTAATATAACAACTATTAAAAATTAAATATTTCATAAAATATAATTAGATAATAGTATAAAAAAACTTTAAATTTATAGTATATCAAAATTAAATTTATTTCTTAAACATAATTGTTGTTCCAACACAATAATTATAGTAGAGTTTGTTACTTGCTGGAATCTCTATTTCAACAAGGTTAACCATGGCTGAATGAAGGACCTTGCATGGGCTCAAGTTTCTCTTGGCATCACCCAAAATTATTATTATTATTATTATATACCTAAAAGTAAAAGTAATAATTAATTTGATTTTTTTCTCATTAATTTAGGAACCATGGACAATGAAGCATATTTCAAGTTTCTCTCCCAAAGCAACATTAAGAAAGAATTCCAAAATTACTAAAATTTAAGATCGTGTGATACTGGAAAAACGACTATACTCAAATCTTTCCTCTTTTAGGACAACGAAGAATTTAAAAAGACTCCCAAACTTGTTGCCCTATTATTCTTTTTCCACCGACTCTAATTAATTATGTTGTTTTTATCCTTCAATATTAAGTTCCCTCGTCCACATGTTTTTTTATGATAAAAAGAAAAAAAAAAGAGAAATGTGAAAATAAATTAAATTTCTTTCTCTTCTTTATTTTATTTAGGATAAGTGAAAAAGTGTAAGATTGAGGTGTAATAATATCATTTTGTTAATTTTATTTCACAATAAGGGATTACTAGCATCCTCCTACTGATTTTTACGTTAGTAGATGTTAGAAAGTTTTACCTTTTCATTTAGTAATAATGTCTTATTTTTTAAAAAATAAAAAATTTAAGGAGATTTAAAATATTTTATTAATATCTCTCTTTCTTTTATTTCTCAAACATTATCTCTCCCTCTTTTTCTCAACTTATTAAAAAAAAAAGAGAGAGTTACTTGAAAAAATTAAAAAAAGTTAAGAAAAAAGAAAAAGAGAGAAATAATTATTAAAAAAAAGAGGAAGATAGATATTAATAAAATATTTTAAATATCCTTAAATTTTTTACTTTTAAATATTAAAAAAATTATTTTTACCCAAATAAAAAAGATAATACTTACTAACATCCATTGATATAAAAATCAATAAAAAAATATTTGCATTCCCCTTCACAATATAAAAGAAAATTTGAAAAGTCAAATCCAACTACTCTTCATTCAAAATAAATGTTATTTTAATAAAAAACACAAATATTAAAAAAGTAAGATAAATTTTAATTATAAATTTTTTTTATTAAATTATCCTTACTCAATTTATAATAATTAATTATTTTACACCATTCTATCACACTATTTTATTAATTTTTTTACATTTTATTAATTATTACACACCACTATTACAACATTAGACTGAAAAGTAAACAATTAATGTTACTTTGGTCTTAGAGAAAGACACTAAGCGCATGTTTGATAGACATTATTTTTTAAAAAAAAATTATTTTTTTTAAAAAATTATTTTTTTAAAAAAAATTATTTTTTAAAAATATATTTCAGTAAAATTTTAATTATAAATTATTTTAATAATAAAATAAACTAATTCAAACACGTATTAATATGAATTAAAATTTTTTTACTTAAGAAACACTTATTTTAAGGTGGATGGAGTATAAAAAATTTGGCCCATTAATATTACAGTGATGTTTATTCCCCCAAATCCCAATTAAGAACAAAACCAGAGTTTGTCACATAACTATACATAACTTGACCCGGATAAAAAAGGAATCTATAAAATTTCAGAAAAGTTTTAAGTTAAGACTCCGTTGACAAAAAAAAAAGAAAAGACTGAAGAGCTCATATTGCTGTAATAAAAAGGAACAGTTTCTTTTTATCATTGGTGGAATTGGAATTGCATTGAAACCCCTCATTCCCATTCTCTCTGTCTTTCTCTCTCACTCTCGGATGCTGTCGCTATCAAAGAATCAAGGAATTGTATTTGTAACACTCTTGTTCTGATTTGGCATGATGGGAGGTTCTTCAAGTTGATGCACTTTCCAATTTGGCGCCACACTTCTTACGTATATAGCAACTGTTCTGTGACTGTTCTGCCACCCTCCTTCGCCACTCTCTCTCTCTCTGTGTCACTCTCTTCTGTTACCTTTCTCCTTTTTCTCACGGCTTCTCTCCATACCCATTGTCTTTTCTTGTCTTCTCTTGCAGTTTCTCTCTCTTCTTGCTGCTACTAGTTCTTCTCTCTCGTTGACTCTGTTCTGTTTCTGGCGTGAGGAGCAAGGAAAGGAAGGATTTTGGGTTGTGGGTTGGTTTCAGCTGGGGAAACGCTTTGTTGGGTTTGAAGGAATATAAGAGGAGAACCAAAAGAAAAAGAAAAACGCTTTCTTTTTTGGGTGTTTGCCATGGACGAGTACTACTCTTGCATTGCGAGGAGAACCCGTCGCCAGACGGATTTGTACTGGGTGAGGCTCCTCCATGGATCTTCTTGGGGTGCAGAAGAGAAACGGCCATCTGGGTCTGGCTCTTCGTCGAAATACAAGGTGAGACACACGAGGAGAAGGCGATTGGGGACGTGTGGTGGTGACCCTGACTTTGTGTCTGTTTCAGAGAATGAAGATGATGATGAGCACAGTGGGTCTGGTTTGGTGGGTAGGAGAAGAAGGAAAGGAAGGAGATTGGAGAAAAGGGTAGGTGAAACTGGAGATGGTGAGGACCATTCGGTTGAGGTGATTGAACTTGATAAGAGCGATAGTTATGGCAGCGGAGAGGAATTGGAGCACTCTGAAAAGGGATTCAAGGATGCTCTTCTTGTTGATGAGGAATACCAAAATGATAAAGTTGAAAATTTTGATAATGTTGGCTGTGGTTGTGGACTTGCTGAGGTAGAGCATAAGGAGCCGAGCTCAGCAAAACCTGTCACAATTGATTTGGATGGAGACAGTGAGCATGAGGAGAATATACATGTTGGAGTGGCTGAAAGCAGTTCAGAATTTGATTTTTATGATGATCTTTTGTCTTCCACTGATAGTGAGGATGATGAGTCTTCTGATGAAGATTACGAAGTGGGTGAGATAGAAAGCTCGAGTTGTGAAGACGGTTCCATCTCTTATGATGATGATGAGGAGGAGGAGGAGGAGATATATGAGGCTGATGAAGAATTTGGTTCTGGGAGTGAAAAAGCTTGTGGCAAGAGGAAGGAGAAAAGAAGCAGTAAGCTTCAGACCAAGAAATTTGAATGTGTTTTGATGAAGCAACTTCACTGATGGAGAGCATGGACTTGCCCATGGTGGAAGAGCAGGGGAGAAAGGTGGAGACTGAAAGCAGCGGAATTTGCAGAAAAAAAGGTGACAGTAATGATAATGGCACTGTGCAGGACTTCCACGGGGAGAAAAAGGCTAGTGAAAATGTGAGCTCAACGTCCTTGGGAAGGAATGAGAAGGAGGTAGAGGCGGGGGAGCTAGAATATACTCCATCCTCAGTGAAGAACGATGAATGTGGTGAGAAGGGAAAAGATCAAGATCAAAAGGAACGGAAGGATGCTGGTTATGCTAGTGTGACCACTGGTGAACTCCAGATGAAGGGTTGTTCTACCAATCTGCATGAAGAGGAAGCAAAGAAGGCAGCAAAGATACAGGAGGCAGACAGAGTACAGAGAAGAGATGACAGTTTCAGTGCTGATGTTGAAGTGTTTAGTGATTACCTGGAGAGTTTTGGTTGCTCTGAGGCTTCTAAAGATGAAGCAAGAGAGGATAAGGAGAAACAGGAAGGGACTGAGGGAGAAAATAATTTTGAATCTCTTTTCAGTGGTGATGCTAAAAGGCTTGAAAATGAGTATACCCGGAGAGGTCTTCACAGTGTTTCACTGAAGAAGGAGATAGGAGATTCAACTAAGATCGTTGAAGGAATGGAGAATGAGAAGGAAAGACAGGACAACAAGGAGAGTGAGAAAAATGATGCCAATGCCAACGGCAGTGTGAATCTTGATGCTCATAAAAGAAAAGAGCATCCTGACAAAGGTACAGGTGTGAGAAGTGTTTCTTCTTTGCTGAAAAAGCAAGAGGCGATAGGAGATTCAGCTAAGATTGATAAAATTATGGAGAACCAGAAGGACAGAGAGGCCAACAAGGAGACTCAGAAAGATGAGGCTAAGGCCAAGGACAGTATCTATGTTGATGCTGATAAAAGAAAAGAACATGCGGATATTAGTACAGGTGTGAAAGAAGAGAAGTTTATAAGTAAGAGAAAACGAGCTAGTTTCATTTGTAATGCTGAAAGGTGGGAAACTGAGCCTTTGGATACAGACCATCACAGTGTTGCAGTGTCAAAGAACCAGAGAGAGATGGAGCCTTCAAATACCCTCTCTAAGGCGGTTGAGCAAGAACATATAGAAGAGGTGATTGCAAAGGATGGGGAAAAGGTAAATGATGGGCATAACAGTAATAATCGTAAGAAAAATGCACGGGTGGATAAAGAAACTGGTCACAAAGATGGGGTGCACAAAATCCAGAGGATGCAAGCCAGGCCAAAAGAGTTGCATATAATTGAACTCCTTGCTGAATGCTTTTGGGGCAAGCGTAATGCCATTAAAGAAGATTCAAATGGGTTTGAAGAAAAGGATGATGATGTTCATCAGCGAGATACTGAGCCATCAGCATGTGGAGACACACTTCCATTGAAGTTTACTTTTGGGGTTGAGAAGACTGGACCAGTGGAAAAATCAGAGTCTGAGAAGGAGATGGATATGTTGTGGGAAGAAATGGAAAGTTTGCTCAGATTTGAAGAAATCGGTTCACTGGTAAATCTCCTTTTACTAACTGAAAGACTGAAGAGAAATATAAAAAATATAATTCTTGTTCAAGTTATTAATTTTCAAGAACATTTAACTTTGAATTTTGTATTTTATGTGCACTATATGTGTCTTAGGGTGCCGCAGATCAGAAAATGCAAGGTCTAAGAAGACATACTCCAGCAGTAAAAATGTAAAATTAAAGTATTATAGTATCAATTTTAACTTATCTCTTACCTTTAAGAAGATCTAGATGAATTTGGAGCTCCATTTGTACTGCAAGACTGTCATTTTGATAATTACTACAAAATTTTTCTGCTAGCATTTTATTTTCAGGATAGCTGCTCGAGTATTGAATTCTTGATGGCAGATGGGTAACTAGTGGAATATATATATAAAATCATTTAAGATGCTTCATCCTATAACTAAAAATAAGTGAAAAAAAAAGAAACTAAAGATTTTGAAGTGGAAGAAGAAACTAACTACTATTACGTGCCATAAATTTATTTCCTATCTCAGCCATTAATTGTCAATAATATTAAACTTTAAATTTTTTTTTTCATTGGTGCACTATTTGTATCTTAAGCTGCTGTAGATTAGAAAGTACAGGGTATAATATGACATCCTCCATTTGTGAAACTAAAATCTTATTGAGTGGATATAAAATTAGTGATCTATTTGTAGGCCTTTTGGACTAAGAAGAATGGAGTGGAAGTTTACTTGCAGCTCCCATATGTAGAGCTGGTTCTGCATTCATCAAATATATGTAGTAATACAAAACACATTTCAGTTTACCTACCACGTCAGTCTATCTACTAACTTTTAGCTAACTTTTAATCTAGTCCACATACTGGCATACATCATTACAAGATCCCAAAATTTACTGCTGAAAAACAAGCTTTTACATACATTTATAATAATTCAAAATATCTTGCTGCAGCTAATGTGACAGCAAAAGTGTCACAGACTTCTTCACTCCTCCTTGGCACTTTTGCTGGAAACACCAAGGGCTGTCCTTAGTGTTTCAAACCTTGCCCTTTTAAACCTTGCTTTGGGCGTGGTCTTGGTTAGGATATCTGCAGCTTATCTTCTGATTTGCAGTGAACCAGCTTCACTTCCTTCTCTTTTTCTGCTTCTCTGACAAATGATACTTTTTCTTGATGTGCTTGGTTCTACCATGGAACACTGGGTTCTTCACCATTGCCACTGCTGATTTGTTATCACACAGAATGTCAGTAGCCTCTCCTTGTTTCTGATAAAAGTCGTCTAACACTTTCCTCAACCAAATTGTTTAGCTTACAGCAACTGCAGCAGATATGTATTCTGTTTCAGCTGTTGACTGTGCTACAGTCTCTTGCTTCCAGCTGAACACACCTGAGCCAAGTAAGAATACATATGTTGACGTACTTTTCATGTCATCACAAGAACCAGCCCAGTCACTGTCACTATAACCAATCAACTTCATATCATTAGACTTCCTGAACCAAATTCCCAACTCAGCTGTTCCTTTAATATATCTCAGCACTCTTCTTAGCAACTTTGTAATGCTTCTCACTAGGATTTTGCATAAACCTAGAGAGTAAACTTGCAGCAAACATAACGTCAGGTCTTGTAGCAGTAAAATACAGCAGACAACCAACCAAGCTTCTATATACACCAGCATCAATCTTTCCTCTTCCAGCTTCCTCGCTTAATTTCTCATTTTGCATCAAAGGAGTGCTGACTGGTTTGCAATTTTCCATACAAAATTTCTTCAAGACTTCCATTGCATATTTCTATGGCATATGAAGATTCCTTGTTGAGTCTGATGAATCTCCATTCCAAGAAAATAAGTCATTTTTCCCAAATCTGTCATTTCAAACACATTATTCATTTCAGATTTGAACTTCTCTACAAGAGTAGAGTTTGTAGAGTTGCTTCCAGTTACTAATAAGTCATCAACATATAAAGATATGATAACCAAATCACAACCAACTTGCTTGCCATGTAGAGAGGCTCACTAATGCTTCTGTCAAACTGCCATTGTGACAAATAATTATCAGTTCTGCTGGACCAGGCTCTAGGAGCTTGCTTCAGCCCATAGAGAGCCTTTTTAAGCAAATAAACTTTGTCTTCACTAACAGCAACAACAAAGCCTTCTGGTTGATCAATGAAGATCTCCTCCTCCAAGTAACCATTGAGAAAAGTTGATTTAACTTCTTTTGAGCTGCCAAGGCTATTAACAGCCTTATTGTGTCATACCTTGCTACTGGAGCAAAGGTATCAGTAAAGTCAATTCCATATTGCTGAGAAATAGTCCTTGACCACTAGTCTTGCTTTGAGTTTATTGACACAACCATCTAAATTGAACTTGGTTCTGTAAACCCACTTGACACCAATAAGCTTCTCATTCTTGGGTCTGTCCACTAGCTGCCAAGCTTCATTCTTTTCAATCACGCTTAGCTCCTCCTTCATTGCAGCTATCCATCCATGTGAGTTTGCAGCTTCAACATAGTTTGCAGGCTCCAATATTGCAGCATTGCATCTTTCATAAACATCAGATAGCAGCCTAGTGACTCTAACGATAGCTTCTGTATCACTTTCAATTCAGACCCTCCATCTGCATCTTCTTCTTGATGTGTGTTTCTTTTAACTGAATCTTCATCTACTTTCTCAGCTCTCTGCTTGTCCCAATTCCAGACAGCTGCTTCATGAAATTTTACATCTCTACTGATCATTATTTTTTCTGTTTTTAAGTAAAACACCCTGTAGCCTTTTGTATTGCTGCTGTGTCCCAAGAAGATCCCCACATCAGCTTTCTCATCAAGCTTGTCTCTCTTGGCATTTGGAATGTAGGAGTAGCATATGCATCCGAAGACTCTAAGATGTTCCACAGCTGGCTTGACCTCAAACCATGCTTCATAAAGAATTTCAGAGAGCAATCTTTCTGTTCTCTGTATTTTTATATATTTCGTCTGAATAGTGGTACAAGGCATAAATAGGGAGATGACCACACACAGATTGGACATTCAACCCTAGGATCCAAGACATAAATGAGAATCATCTGAATAAGGAAAAAAAACTAAATCTGGAATGATTGACCAAATCAACATAATCAGAAAAATTATATGGAATAAAATAAGGAATAGATTTGATGAATAAAAGGAAGGAGGATCTGCAATCATGGAGAATGATTGCAGAATCATGCGCTGTGGCACTTGAAGGCTGGACCACGTGGTGCTGGGTTGAGTCACAAGGTTAGGTGCAGGATCATTTTCAGGTTCGGTTGGGTCAGACTCTACTAAACATTCTGGTGGTGCTGTTTCGGTTGGTTCAGACTCTGTTTGACATTCTGGTGTAGGTGCTGTTTCGGTTGGTTCAGATTCTATTTGACATTTTGGGCAGGTACTGTGTGGTATATTCAGGAGTAGGCTCGGTTTGGGTATATGTGGGTGTAGGTGAGTCATCAAACAGTCATTCCTTTGCTGTTATATTGGGTGTCTCCCCCTGAATGGATGTTTGGGTAGAAAGGATTGTCTTTCAAAGAAGGTAACATCCATAGTGATGTAGGTGTGTTCGATAGATGGAGCATAGCACTTATAACCCTTTTGGGTTGAAGAATAGCCAAGGAAGATACATTTAATGGCTCTAGGATCCAATTTTTCACCATGGTTATTATGGACAAAGGCTGTGCACCCAAAGACTTTTGGAGGAATGGTTGAAGTGTGTAGCAAATGTGGGTAATTGGTTAAGAGAGTCTGATGTGGAGATAAGAAATTTAATACCCGTGATGGCATTCGATTGATTAAGTAGGTGGCTGTGAGGATAGCTTCACCCCAATAGTGCTTGGGGGTGTTGGATGCCAAGATGAGAGACCGACCCACTTCTAGGAGATGTCTATTCTTCCTTTCAGCAATCCCATTTTGTTGGGGGGTAATGGACACAAGAACTTTGATGAAGAATACCATGAGTTTGCAGATATGAGGTGAAGGTCAAGGTTAAAATAATCTCGGGCAATATCTGATCTTAGAATTTGGATTTGGGTTTGAAATTGGGTATAGATTAGCTTATGAAAAATTTTAAAGACCTTAGTGACCTCGGATTTGGTGTGTAGAAGGTAAACCCATGTAATCCTAGTATGGTCATCTATAAATGTGACTAAGCACCTTGCTTCATTTATGTTTTTGACTTTGGCTGGTCCCCAAACATCATTATGAATTAGTGAGAAGGGTTTAGAGGGTTTATACCCTTGGGAGGAATAAGTAGCTTTCACATGTTTGGAGAGTTGACAAATATCACAAGATGGAAATTCAGCAACTTTATTAAAAAACTCAGGTACATTTTCCTCATATAATAGAAGTTTGGGTAACCTAATCTATAGTGCTAGAGGAGTACATCATCATCCAGTTTGGTTGCGGCAAAGTGAGTGACTTTCTCTTCTTGCATCTTTTCGGTTTGCTTCAAATGGTAGAGACCAGCAATTCCCTAGCATTGCCAATCCTCTTCCCCGAATCCAAATCCTGGAAAAAACAACCATTCATGTCAAATTGGACAGCACATTTCAGGTCTTTTGTGAGTTTGCTAATGGAGAGAAGATTGCATGTTAATTGAGGAACAAATAAGACATCTTTCAATATTAAGTTGTCCGATAACTTGACAAATCCAATCCCACTAACTTCAGTCACATTTCCATTAGCAATTCTTACTACTTGCTTTTCATGATTGGGAACAATATGAGATAGAAGGGAAAGCATTACCAGACATGTGATCAGAAGCTCCGGAGTCAAAATGCAGGTATCAGATTTTCCCGTGTGTGCATGTAGAGCTGTCAGAGATTTACCTGCCTGTGCTACTGCACTTGTGCCCACGGTTTTCCCTAGATTGTGAGAACTGATCATCTTCTGAATTATTTCTAATTGTTCCTTACTGAACATGTTAGAATTCGGGGCTAGTGGCTACGGTTGTTGCTGCTCTTCAGTAGATGCCATGAGTCCTCTATTGTGTCTGGAAAACTTAGGTTTCCAATTGGCAGGTTTGCCATGCAGTTTCCAACACACTTCCCTAGTGTGACCAGGTTTTATTACAATGTTCACACCAAGGTTTTCCATTCCTGCGAGGCTTGTAGTCAAAAATTGATTGCTTACCTGCAACTAAAGTATTGCTATCTGAAATCTGCTCTGTGGGTTGAGGACTGTTGGTGAGTTGTTGTCGGCTTTCCTCCCATTTCACTTCAGCAAAAGACTTCTCTTAGTGGGGGCAGCGGGCGCGTAGCCATAATCCGACTTCGAGCTGCATCAAAAATGGGGTTGAGACCGAGGAGGAAGCTATAGATTCTGTCCCTCGCCAAATGTTCTTGTATGTGGCTGTGTCTTGCTGTGTTATCCACTTATGAACTTCATATAAACGATTTGTTGCCAATACTTCACAAGAGTATTATAGTACTGAGTAATGCTCCTGTCTTCTTGCTTCAGATCCTTCAACAAACCTTTGATTTGGAATAAGGCAACGGTATTGTCAGTTTTTGAGTATGATTCTTGTACTCCATCCCAAATTTCCTTGCAATGGCACACAGCATGTAGGTTTCTCCCCTCTCGATTGTCATGGAATTCACCAACCATGACATGACCAAGTTATTTTCAGCCTTCCATGTCTTGTATTTCCGGTCCGTCTTCTCTGGTTGGACAGCATCTCCTGTGAGATAATCCTCCTTTCCTCGACCACAGATGTACATCATGACGCTTTGGGACCACAGGAGGTAATTCAACCCATTGAACCTGTGTCCAGTTATCATAATTGATGGGCTCTCGGCTGCAGCAACTGGAACTCTCTCGGAATTCATTGATGGAGTGGCATCTGCTGGAGTTAAAGTTGTCGTGCTTGACGATATGTCTCCAGAGGTTGTTTGGTAAGCACTCACGGTGCCAAATCGCATCATAGGGTTCGGATCAGGCCCTCTGGAGGGGGCTCTGATACCATAAAGAATTTCAGAGAGCAATCTTTCTGTTATCTGTATTTTTATTACATTTCGTCTGAATAGTGGTACAAGGCATAAATAGGGAGATGACCACACACAGATTGGACATTCAACCCTAGGATCCAAGACATAAATGAGAATCATCTGAATAAGGAAAGAAAAGCTAAATCTGGAATGATTGACCAAATCAACATAATCAGAAAATTATATGGAATAAAATAAGGAACAGATTTGATGAATAAAAGGAAGGAGGATCTGCAATCATGGAGAATGATTGCAGAATCATGCGTTGTGGCTCTTGAAGGCTGGACCACGTGATGCAGGTTATGGACTGGACCGCATATCAATCAACACTTCGAATGGAGTTTTATCTTTTGGTGCTTTTGTTGGAAGCCTATTAAGTAGATACACTGCAGTATTGACTGCCTCTGCCCAGAATCTCTTTGAAGCTCTTCTCAATCAACAAGCACCTTGTCATTTCCATAACAGTCCTGTTTTTCCTTTCACTCACTCCATTTTGTTGAGGAGTGTAAGGAACTGTAAGTTGATGTTGAATACCAGCTTCTTCACAAAAGCTACCAAACTTTTCATATGTGTACTTAATGTCGTTGTCTGATTTGACCACTCGGATTCTGCATCCAGCTTGGTTTTCAACAAAGGTTTTGAACTTCTTAAACACATCAGCAACATCTGACTTTAGCTTTAGAAAAAAACCCAACACATCCTACTAAAGCCATCTATAAATAAGATAAAATATCGGCTTCCATTAAGAGATGGTATGTTCATAGGTCCACACACATTAGTGTGGATTAACTGCAGCTTCTTCGAAGCTCTCCAAGCACTATTTTCAGGAAAAGGCAGCCTGTGTAGCTTTCCCAACGAGCACACATGACAAACATATTTTCATTCATCAAGGACAGGTGGACTTTTTCATTCAAACTTTTCAGGTAAACTTACAATTACTTTTTCAACAATCCTCTTGTCAGTAAGCTCCTCTCCATTAAGCCTGATCTGATTGACAATTTTCATAAGCCTGTCAGAGTAATCTTTGACTGTCTCTATATCCTTCATCTTCAAAAGCTCAAACTCCCGCCTGAGATTCAAAACCTGCATCTGCCTTGTCTTCTCACTGCCTTGGAACTCCAGCTTGAGTGTATGTATCCCAAGCTTCCTTTGCAATTTCACAAGCCATAGTCCTTGTGAAAATCTCATCTGAGACAGCAGATTGGATGCAGGCCAGTTCTTTGAATCTCTTAGCACACTCCTCACTGTGCTGCTTTATCTGCGCTATAGTAGGATTGGCTTGCAATGGAGGTGGATCTGTTCCAGTTACCACAACCTCCCAAAGGTCATATGCCCTCAAATAGGTGTCCATTTTAACATCCCATATTGGGTAATTTTCTCCTGAGAGAACAGGAGGTGGGGGTGCTGAGAAGTTTGCTGAAGCCACTGATGAAGGTCTATCTGGTTTTCTAGTGAAGGAAACCTTTCTTGTTTTCTCTCACAGTCACACCCACAGCCCCTCAAAGATCAGAGAGAGCTTTGGTACCAAATGTGGGCTTTTTGGACTAAGAACAATGAAGAGGAAGGTTACTTGCATCTCTCATACATAGAGCTGGTTTTGCATTCATCAAATGGTAGTAATACAAAACACATTTTAGTTCACCTACTACATCAGTCTGTCTACTAACTTTTAGCTAACTTTTAATCTAGTCCATATACTAGCATACATCATTACAAGATCCCAAAATTTACTGCTGAAAACAAGCTTTTACATACATTTATAATAGTTAAATCAAAATATCTTGCTGCAGCTAATGTGACAGCAAAAGTGTCACAGACTTCTTCACTATTGTTTGCTTCATATTGAGTGATTCACTCTTTCTTTCTTTCTTTAGTTTTTTCATGTTTAAGAACAAAATCAATTTAGAGCTCACAGCTCACAACTTCAAATTTAACATCTCTATCTTCAAACCGTTCTCTTTGCCTATTGCCATGAGCCCATGACCTGTGGAAAGAGCAGTGCTTGAGAATGGTACTAGTGGCAGCGTTTTATTTTCAATATAGGTGCTAGGTTCTGAATTCTTAATGGGTGGATGGATGTTCAGACAGTTGTTTTTTATTTCTAGAAAAAAACTAACTCAGCTATTTCCTGACGAAGATCATTTACAATACTGCATCCAATAATCATTTGGGTTTTAGTTTAAACTTATTAGATGCTTAAGTTTATGTTGGACTTCATCTTAGTAATATATGATAATCATTATATCAATTGGATCTGTAAAAGTAGAAGTAAGGAGAAAATAGTTAATACTTTGTCTGTTATGATCTGCAGGCTGGCAATGCAGGGACATATGAAGCAGAACAATACAGAGAAAGTACAGCCACCCTTTGTAAACATGACTTGTATATTGATGAGGAGATTGGCATATATTGCAAAATTTGTTCTTGGATTGCCACTGAGATCAAATATGTCTCGCTGCCAGTGGTAAGCATGGTTTGATGATGGTTAATAAAAAACGTTTTACCTTAAAATTTGGGGGTTGAGGCTGGCAACTTAAATCTTAGTTGCTTTTCACTCATATGAACTTGGGCATCGAGATTGATGTGGTAATATTTTTTTACGAAGCTTATGGTAGAAGTTAATTCAATCAGTTATATAGAATTGAGGCACTGCGGTAATATTTTTTGAGTTACGAAGCTTACGTTAGAAGTTAATTCAATCAGTTATATAGAATCGAGGCACTAAGGCACTAGATCAATGAAAAGAATACTAGTTCTTATTCAATATTCTCTTGTTCTCCTTTATTTTTCTAGCCTATTGCTTGCTCATAAGATGTAAGGTCTACCACAATTTTTGTAGTGCAAATCTAGATTTTTTGACAGATTACTGTAGTCAAGTATTTTTACTTTATTTTAATCTCTTAGGTTATATAAAAAGCAAAAGAGAACTTGATTTCTGTGGGAGCCATAGAGCTTAAATAAATTTCTGCTAATTTCTCTAATTTGATCATGGGATCAAGCATGCTTTATGAACTACATATATAGGAAGCACTGAAATGTGTTTTTGTTTGAATACTTCTGTCATACATTACAGGAGGAGAACTTTCCTTTGGAAGGATCAGGAAAGAGGGTATCTTCTAGTGGAGTAAATGTCTCACTCTTTGATGGGGTTCAGTTTAATGTTCCTGGTGATGGCTCGGAGGCTGTTTCCTCTCATAATGGAGGCACAGTTTGGGACATAATACCTGATATCAAAGAAAGCATGTATCCACACCAGCGAGAAGGTTTTGAGTTTATTTGGACAAACTTGGCAGGAACCATTGACCTTCATACGTTGAAGAGTGCTGATCCTAGTAGTGCAGGTGGATGCATTATTTCTCATGCTCCTGGAACTGGAAAGACACGCTTGACCATTGTGTTTCTTCAGACATATTTGGAAGTATTTCCAAAATGCAGACCCGTTGTTATTGCTCCTGCTAGCTTACTGCTTACTTGGGAAGATGAGTTCAAAAAGTGGGACATAGGAATTCCATTCCACAACCTGAACAATCTTGAATTATCCGGAAAAGAACATGTAGCTGTCATTAACAAAGTGGAGAGTTGTAAGCATCCAATCCAGAATAAGGATTCCATACGTATGATGAAGTTGTTTTCATGGTACAAAGAGAAGAGCATTCTAGGAATTAGCTACAATTTGTATGAGAAGCTTGCTGGGGGAAAATCCAGAGTTGATGTGGAAACTGAGAAGAAAAATAGGCATATGAAAACAAAGAAATATCCATGTATGAAGGAAAACCTTGAAAATGAAGTGATGAGAAAGGTTCTGCGTGACATTCCTGGTTTGCTAGTTCTAGATGAAGGGCACACACCTCGAAATCAGCGGAGTCTTATTTGGAAGGTTCTATCAGAAATTCAAACTGAGAAACGAATTATCCTTTCAGGGACCCCTTTCCAGAATAATTTTCTTGAACTCTATAATACACTGTGCTTAGTCAAACCCTCCTTTCCTGACAGGATACCACAAGAACTCAAAAAATTCTGCCAAAGCAGACTAATGCAGGAAAAGAAAGCATCTAAAGGTGTGATATGGGTGCCAGTTTCTTCTGGCAGTTCAACTGGATTTCCTGCCGATGAAAAGATACACCAGTTAAAGTTGCTGATGGATCCATTTGTTCATGTTCACAAAGGAAGCATTCTTCAAAAAAGTCTTCCTGGACTGAGAGATTGTGTGGTGAGTTTGAAGCCAGACAATATGCAGAAAGAACTCCTACAGAGCATTGAATGTTCTCAAAACACATTCAAGTTTGAACACAAGTTGGCTTTGGTCTCTATCCATCCATCCCTTTTCCTCCACTGCTCTCTATCAAAAAAAGAAGAATCTTTAGTTGACAGGAAACAGTTGGAAGAGCTTAAACTGAACCCATATGGAGGTGTCAAAACAAGATTTTTGGTGGAGTTTGTCCGGCTGTGTGAGGCAGTCAATGAGAAAGTTCTTGTCTTCAGCCAATTCATTGATCCTTTATCTTTAATTGTAGACCAACTCAAGTCAATTTTTTATTGGTCTGAGGGAAAGGAAGTGTTGTATATGCATGGCAAGCTTGATCTAAAGCAAAGACAGTCCATGATTCATGGCTTCAATGATGCAAATAGCCAAGCGAAGGTTTTACTTGCATCTACAAAAGCATGTTCTGAGGGAATTAACTTAATTGGAGCTTCAAGGGTTGTGTTGCTTGATGTTGTTTGGAATCCCTCAGTGGAAAGGCAAGCTATAAGTCGAGCATATAGACTTGGCCAAAAGAGAGTTGTCTACACGTATCACCTCATCACACAGGGGACCACAGAAGGTACAAAGTATTGTAAACAGGCAGAAAAGGACCGGTTATCTGAACTGGTTTTCTCAGCTAGAAATACTGAAAATGATAAGCAAAGTAGTTCTGCAGTAGTTTCAGAGGATAAAGTTCTTGATCAGATGATTTGGCATGACAAACTCAAGGACATGTTTGGTGACTGTGGGGTACAGCCAAAGGAGAGAGATTTGTTTGAGACTTTTGGGTATTGATACATTGATGCTTGAAATTTAGTAAAGAAGGTTATCTCTGATCAGTTATCTTTTTGTTTATGACACCGAACTATTCCAGTTTTGTTCTGTATACAGTTGCATCAGTTGCCGTTGACGGTTGAATAAGTAGGGTTATTGGAATGATTGGTTCCTTTCTTTATTCTCTTTATATGTGGTGTCACTGTGTCTGTTGCACTTGCACGTATGCTTCTTATGCATATTTCTAAGAATTTCTTTCAGTGTCATCTCTCAATTTGTGTTAATGAGCTCAAACTTGCTTGTATAAACCAGATAACTGATATATACAGAAGTGCTAAACAGTAACTGAAATTTTCATCACAGAAAGAAGGAAAGAAAGAAAGTGAAGAGTCTGTGAATTGTAGTAACTCTTGATGATTTGATGTGAGGAGATACAGTCACAGTTTTCTGTTCTTCAGACATGTAGAAAGCAAATTTAATGCTGGTAAAATGAAAAGGAAAAAAAAAATATTCTAGGTTCTTTAAGCTGTGAACATAGTGTTTTACTAAGTGATTTTGATTATAACAAATATGAAAAAATGCAAGAACTAGTCGAAGCACTTGATGAATGTACCTAGATCATAGGATTTAGATTCTTGTAAGGCTACCAAAACTTCTTTCATAAACAACTCATTCTACTTAAAAAAAAAAAATTTCTTAAATAATCCAACAATTTTTTTCTTTCAAAACAGTTTTCACATAAAAATCATACTTGGAGCATTTTTAAAGTAAAAATTGTTAGAGATATAAAATAAGCTTAAATTTTTGAGATAATTAATTTATAATACGGTATTAAAATCTTTATATGACCATATATAGCTAAGTGATGAAGAGTTCAACCTTTGCAATAATAATAATAAAAAAAAGAAGTATAGTCTGGGACTAACAAACTACATCTCCAAAAATTAGGAGACTAACGCCTATCATGCTATAGTTACACTTATCCTATTATCAGTCCTAATATCCAGGACTTCTAAGTTATCCAATTAGGCATTTTCAGAATTTTGAATAATCCTAGCTTGGAAATATCTTCCACAGTTCGCTTGTCCATCTTCAATATTCTCATTATGAAGTGTTTGTCTACTTCTACATGTTTGGTTCTATCATGGAGTACCGGATTGTGAGTTTGTTATCTTGATTTATCACATGCATTTTTTTTTATCTTGATTGTGAGTTAGTTATAGCTATTTAGCCATTCATTTGGAGTCTTAGCCATTTATAATCTATATTATCTATACTATTATAAAGGGCTTTCCCTTTTTTGTTTTAAATTTTTAGTTTTTCAAGCAACTATGAATATAAATAGAAAAAGATTAAAATTGTAAATACAAATATTTTTTATAATTATATTATATAGTTATAGATGCTCTAAAATACAAAGAGCTATTTTTTTTACTTCAATTGAACAGAAATAAAAAAATGGAATAAAATTATAAATACAAATATTTTTTTTATAATTATTTACCTATACTATTATAAAGGGAATTTTCCTATTTGATTTCAAATTTTCAGTTTTCAAAAAATCATTAATGACTAATGGAACACAAATAAAAAAAGAGATAAAATTGTAAATACAATTTTTTTTATAATTACATTCTATAGTTATAGTTAGCTTTAAATACAAAGAGTTATTTTTTTACTTTTTCACAGAATTAATTTTATTTAATTAATTAATTTATAATTATAATAAAGTTTAATTAATTAATTTATAAAATAATTATATAAGTAAAAAAAATATAAATTGAGATGCACAACAGTGACACTCTATATGCTATTTTTTATTATTATTATTATTATTATTATTATTTATACTATATAATATTATAAAAGGGATTCTTTTCTTTAGTCTCAAATTTTTAGTTTCTAAAAAATCACTAATAACTAATTAAACACAAATTAAAAAAGAATAAAATTGTAAATACAAATATTTTTTTGATTATTACATTCTATAGTTACAACTACTTTTAAATATAGAGAATTATTTTTTTACTTTTTCATAAAATTATTTTTATTTAATCAATTAACTTTTTATAATTGTAATAAGATTATAATTAATTAATTTATAAAATAATTACATAAGCAAAAAAAATGTGAATTGAGAGGCACGAAGTGCCGCTCAACACACTGGTTATTATTATATAAAGGGAATTTTTATTCTTTATTATCAAAGAATCATTAATAACTAATTGAATACAAATTAAAAAATAAAATTATAAATATAAATATTTTAATATAACTATGTCAGGGGATTTTTCTGTTTGGTCTCTCTCAAATTTTTTATTTCTCAAAAAATTATTAATAACTAATTAAACATAAATAATAAAATTATAAATATAAACATTTTTTTGGAGCAATACATACACTAACAATAATTGTCATGAAAAATAACTGACGTGACATAAAGTGAATAGTACAATGTAAAAAAATTTAAAATGTGGATTAAAGGCACCAAGTGCCACTCAAGGCATTAGTTATTATTATTATATAAAGGGATTTCTATTCTTTGTTCTAAAAAAATTATTAATAATTAATTGAATGCAAATAAAAAAAATAAAATTATAAGTATAGATTTTTTTTATAACTATGTCAGGAGATTTTTCTCTTTGGTCTCTATCAAATTTTTTATTTCTCAAAAAATCATTAATAACTAATTAAACACAAAGAGAAAAAATAATAAAATTGTAAATCTAAACATTTTTTTGGTGCGATACATACACTAACAATAATTAACATGAAAAATAACTGACGTGACATAAAGTGAATGGTATAATATAAAAAAATTATTTTATACTAGGTGTAGGACTGTCAACATAGATCGAATTCTATCAAATCAATATGTTTAACCACCTAAATCATGTGAGTTAAACTAGCCAAATGAGTTTGGCCATGAACCAGCCTATTTATATGTTTACATATAAGGCACCATTGTTTCATTCTTTTTGTTGTAATTAGGGACTATGTAATTTTTATATTTAATGTAAATTTAAAGTATATATGATTGGTTTTTTTTTCTTGACTCAATATATGATTGGCATTTAAAGTATATAAGTTCGAAGTTAAATTATGTAATCTAATGAGTGATATTAATATTTAAATTTCTTAAAAAATGTTATTTTAATATATTAAAATAAATTTATCATTTAAACAAAGGGTTATTGTTTCTATGCTAGTCTTTTAGATAAAAATGTCCATTGTACTTAAAACGGTTATGATAAACAAACAATCCATATGAATGTCAAATGAGCCGAAACCCGAAAAATTCAAACGTTGTAAACTTGATATTAATACTCCTTTCCTTACTGGTTTAGAATTCAACATGTTTAAGCATCCGAGTTGATGTTATGCGAATCAGGCTGATATTTTATTGATTTGTTGAAGTAATATTGAGTGGGCGATTAAACCCGCGATTTAAACATGTGGGACTTAAAGAGGTTAACTCCAATTTGTTTCACATCTAACCGAATGTTTATGAGAATCTTTCATGTTTAAAGTCTTTAAAATGTAATTAAAAACTAATAAATATTTTAACAAGTTAAGTGTGTACCAGAACAATCTATAAATTGTCATTTCCAATGCATTCTAATCCTTCGGTCTTACAATCTTCCTTTGGAATATGAAGTGTCTATCATATTCAAAACCCCCAGAGATGACAACGTGCATGCTCATTACTCGTTAGGCGTCCAAGAAGCTTTTGAGCACTCAAAAAGTCTCAAGGCTACATCATTCTGAGGGAACATTTCTTGAAGCCACCCATGTACAAGCGACGCACTGTATCTGCAATCCGCGATTTCCCCCCGGGATGCCGACCCTTTCCTCCAAGATTCGATCTTCAGCCAAACGGGTACCCGGTGGTGCCATCTGATCACGTGGATGGCCCTCCATTGACGGACGAAGAACCTGCACCAAAGCAGTTGGTGGACATGGAGGATGAAGGGTTGACAAAAATTGCAGAAACTGTGAAATTTGACCCTTCTGGTGAAATGGGGTCTTCTCCAATGGCAGCAACTAGAAGCTATCCTCCTCGAGGAAGAGTTTCAGCCATCAGAGACTTCCCTACTCTGTGTGGGCCAAGTGTCAGTAAGGATGAGAACAAGAGTGTGGGTCAACAGAACCTGGCTGTGGCTGCAGATGAAAGTAACCCATTAAAGATGGTAGTTGTAGCCGGTGATGTAAAAGAAGTGGAAGAGAATGGTCAGGGTCAAGATGAAGATAATTGCCAGGGCTGGCTGGTTGACATGGTTGGGTATGATTTTGATGGGAATGTTGCAGAGGAAGTGAAAAGACCGGATGAATTTGGACCGTCTTCTGAGATGGAATTGCCACTGGAAAGTAGAAGAGAAGAAAGTAATCACCATCTCGTTGAAATCGATTCAAACACAGTAATTAATGAAGAAATTGGGGAGGCTCTACAGCGTGAGGGAATATCAGGGAAGGAGATCATCGTTCACCCAGGAGTCCAAAGTTTTGGGACAAAGCCCTTGAGGGGAAAGAAGGTTGCATCAGACAGAAAAGTAGTGCTAGGCCTGATGAGTGAACCAGAATGTCCTTGGAGGCATGGTAAAGGTTCCTCCAAATTTAATTCGATTGCAATTACAAATCAAAAGAAGGGAAAGAAAGCTGATTCTTGTGCAAAATCTTACAAATCTAGAGCTGCTACCAAGACTAAAGACTCACCAAGTCATTCTAAGAAGGAGTCCTTAAAGAAGGAAAAGGGAATAGCTGCTTCTCATTGTATGGATCAACAATTAGTGATTTGGGAAAAAGAGGATTCTCTTTACCTTAATGAATATATGAAAGAGTTTTGTTCTGTGCAGGAAGCATATGGTTCCGATGTAAATGTTCCTCCTATTGGTCATGGTAATTTGAGTGGTCATGACAATGACTCAAATGTGACACGAACAAGAGTAAGGGAGACTTTGCGCCTGTTCCAGGCTGTTTGTAGAAAGCTTTTGAAGGAAGAAGCAAAATTAAAAGGGAAAGGAAATGCGAGGATTGATTTACAAGCAGCTAAGATTCTTAAGGAGAAGGGGAAATATGTTAACAAGGGCAAGCCCATCTTTGGATCTGTCCCTGGGATTCAAGTTGGTGATGAGTTTCAGTACTGGGTGGAGCTTAACATAGTTGGCCTTCATCGCCAGATTCTGGGTGGCATAGATTATGTGAAGCACAATGGTGAGCCCCTTGCTACTAGTGTTGTTGCATCAGAAGCCTATGCTGATGAGTTGGACAATCCAGATGTCTTGGTTTATACAGGGCAGGGGGGGAATGTGATAAACACTGATAAAGAACCTAAAGATCAGAAGCTAGAGAGGGGCAATCTTGCTTTGAAGAATAGTGGAGAGAAAAAGAATCCTGTTAGGGTGATATTTCGTTCAGAGTCACGTTATGGAAGCTGTAAGATATATGCTTATTATGGATTGTATGAAGTTGAGACATATTGGCAGGATATGGGGCCACATGGTAAGCTGGTTTTCAAGTTTCAGCTGCGAAGAATACCAGGTCAACCAGAGCTTGCTTGGAAAGAATTGAAGAAATCCCAAAAATTGAAAATGAGAGAGGGTCAATGTGTTGATGACATTTCTTATGAGAAAGAGCCAATACCTATATGTGCCATCAACACCATAGATGATGAAAAACCCCCACTATTTGAATACATATCTAGCATGAAGTATCCTGATTGGTGCAATCCTATTCCTCCAGTGGGATGTGATTGTACTAATGGATGCTCTGACTCAGAGAAATGTTATTGTGCAGCCAAAAATGGAGGAGTGATCCCATACAATCATGATGGGGCTATTGTAGAAGCCAAGACTGTAGTCTCCGAGTGTGGTCCTTCTTGCAAATGCCCTTCAACATGCTATAACAGAGTCAGCCAATATGGCATAAAATTTCAACTTGAAATTTTTAAAACCAGGACAAAGGGATGGGGTGTGAGATCTCTAAATTCCATTCCATCTGGAAGTTTTATCTGTGAATATACAGGAGAGCTTCTTGAAGACATGGAAGCTGAAAAAAGAACTAGTAATGATGAGTATCTGTTTGACATTGGGAATAACCACGGCAATGATACTCTTTGGGATGAACTTTCGACCATTATGCCTGATGCAGAGTCAAGTTCCTCCCATGATTTTCAGGATAGTTGCTTCACCATTGACGCAGCCCACTACGGTAATGTGGGGAGATTTATCAACCATAGTTGCTCCCCTAATCTTTTTGCTCAGAATGTCCTTTATGATCATGAAGACAAAACGATTCCTCATATAATGCTATTTGCTGCTGAGAACATTCCTCCCTTGCAAGAACTGAATTACCATTACAATTACAAGATAGATCAGGTGTATGATTCTGATGGCAACATAAAGAAAAAGAAGTGCCTTTGTGGTTCTCTGGGGTGTACTGGTAGGATGTATTGAGGCCTGATAAGGTTAAGAAACGTCGAAGAGGTGATTTCTTGTCTTCTCATTCACACTTTTTTGTGAACCATGATAGCCATTGTTTTCTCTGCTCAAGGTATATATCTTGTTTAAATGCTACCTTGTCATGGATGACTTCTGATGTTGTTTCCTTATTACTGTGGTAGGTGACAGTATGACATCCATCAAATTGCTGGACTGGAATTTCAACTAGGATTCAAGCTGTATAATTTTAGCTTCAGCTGCCTCCTGGATCTAAACCAAGGAAAAATTTAGGTGGAAGCAATTTGCTTTTCCATCTACTCTCATTCTAATGGACAAGTATTGCTTCAGATTTAAGTGTTCTTAGTAGTGTATAGCAACAGTAGATTGGTTATATACAATGGAAGTATAACTAGCTAAATGAAAAAGAACATATAATTGCATTAATGAATTGTTCAATTTTTTGTCATCCAGAAGTTGTAAATAGATCCATACTAATTTTTCTTGTTAATAAACAGTGTTGGTTGTATTTCATTCTGTCAACAATCTGAATCCCATGTTTTAGGTTTACAAGTATAACTAGTTGTGTCATAGATTACAATGTACATTGCTTGATGAGTATTACATAATTTTGTGCCATAAATTGATCGGTATGACTTTGCCATATCATGTCCCTAATTGGTAGCTAACTGTTGTAGGAGCCAACATACCATAAATCGTGTGGATTCATTAGTCCCAAACTACTGCCAAGTCATGTATCATGAAAGAAGAAATTTTTACGAGCTTTGAAAGTAATAGTCTCACTGATTTAGATCTTATCCAAATTTTATTATATAAATTTAATATGAGGATACACATTCATATTCTAGGCAATATATATTATATTTTTACTGGTTTAATTTGATCTACTACTTTTAGAATATATAAGAATTCCTCGAAATAAAAGTCTAGCTTTGAACTTGGCGACTGTATCCATTCTTATTGAGTGATAAGATTGTTACTATTTGCATTATAAAATTTTAGCCAAGAAAATAAATGAGGTGATATAAGTGTCTTCCCTTACTCCTATAGTATATGTATCTAACAAAATGTTACACCAGGTTACCATGACTTGACTGTTTTGTCCAATTCAAAGGATAATTATGAGTTTTCTTATTACCTAAGTAATCTCATTTCCAGCTATTTGTGAAATGATTGATTGAGGGCATATATATTAATATATAGTAGAATTATGCTTTAATTTTACCTTAATTTTAACTTCCAATGGTCCCCCCTTTTTTTGTGGAGGGATTAGCTATGTTGCTAAACTGTATACATCCCTCACTCCCTCCAACTGTTGAATCTATTCCTTTCCATAGTTTCATGGGGCTACATGTTTGGTGTGTGGAAAAAAAAGGAATGAAATAGAATGAGACATATAAAATCTCCAAGATCAAAGCAAAAAAAACTCCTCACTTCCATTTCATTTATTTTCTTTCCCTCTTACCAAACATGGATGACCTTGTCAAAATTGTGCATTATCTACTCATTCCTTTGTGAACAAATCAATTGTCCATGTATAATTAATTCAAAACGATGATAACCTACCGCAACAAGCAACACATTCATGGGCAAGCATGGCATAACATAATAACAGCTAGGCTGATGTTGGACAAGTAAGATAGCATATCATAAAAAAGAAGTTTTGTAAGAGGATTAACCAATGAGAAGAAGTATGAACAGCTAGCTATACATCAACCAATTTCCGAAACTCCCTAGAAACAACACTATGTTTTTGATCCTTCATAGTGTATAGCTCTATCCAACTAGCTGGTATATTAGGAGGAGGGCGGGAATAGCATGTGATTCTCTAGTCTTGGCTGTTTTATTGGACAAAATATGTGCTGCTAGATTTATCTGCCATGGAAGGTTGATTTGTTTGGAGATTCTCTGGTAGAAGGCTGTCCATAATTCGAAGTGTATGCTACTGAGGTACTTTATTGTTAACAGCTTCAAAAGGTTGTGAATCAGCTATAATATCTACATGATAGTGAGAAAATATCCGAGAGAAGGTGCCTGTCATAAGTTTTTTTATTATGTTATGATATAATAACGGTATGAAAGTTTGAATATATGACCTCATTAATTAATATTCAAAGTTTTTTACCACTATCTCACTTTTTAGTGATTAAATTTTTTACTTTAAATATGAACAAGACTAAAATGTTCTTTAATTTTTATTGTTGTCAACATGAAAATATGGAAATTTTGTCCAAGTAAAGAGAATTAATTTTTTAAAATTTCAAGTTATTAGTAGTTACACATTTAAGAATGCATTTTATTACCAACAATTTGCGACGCAAGTACGGATTAATTTCACACCTAAAAGATATGAGAATACCTAGACAAAGACCAAAAAAGAATGCATTTTATTAGTTACAAGTTAAACTAAATTTCAGTACAAAGTAAAACTAGTTTACACCTTACTCATTTTCAAATCCAAAAATTTCTTACGTGAAGAGTTGTGTTAAAAAACTAAAAATCATTCATCAATTTGCAACTTCAAATTTTAGAAGAATTCATCCTTCACTGTTTAAACTGTCGACCAAATATATGATCAAACAATATTAGAGAAAATGATCAATAACTATAATTTGAACGGGAGATGGTACTATTAGTCACAAGCTTCCGCTGTCTGTAAACTGTAACTGTGAGAATAGTGTGCAGGTTTATATATTTCTTCCAACTTTTCATCTCTCACCCAAGCATCTTGTGAAATGTTAATGCAATATGCAGTTATCCACTCATTCTTTTATCATTTCTTTTATCATTAATTGCATGTTTTGGATTAACTTATTTTATATTTAAAATAATTTATAATTAAAATTTTACGAAATTTTTTTTTTAAAAAAACTATTAGTAACTTCATGTAGTGTTCTACATTCATTTTCATTAAAAACTATAAAGTTTGTAAATCCTGTTAGTAACTTTTTATTTAAATTTCAGATGATTTAAAGTTTATAAAATCATGTTCTTTTACAACTTAAATTATTATTTCATAAAATCTCCTATTTTTAAGCAATTTATAGTAATTTAAAAATTTTTGTATGTATCTTTTTTTGATAATTTTTTTATATGTATCTAACAAAAATATAAATTATCTAAAATAATTAACTTTTTTATCAATATAAAATCTTCAAAATTTTCTCTTATCATTTCGAGATTGAATACAATAAATTTTATGGATAATCTTTTAATTAACTCAAAATTCATCTCATAATCTAATATTCTCATAATATGAAAATCATTTAAATATGAAACCATATCCAAATCCTCTTACAATTTCTGTTCATCCTCATCATTAGGAGGTGGCTCGAAAATCTTCAACTTTCATGTTATTCACATTCAACTATTCTAAACTGATAATTATACCAAATACTAATAATGTTATACGTCACATTGAGTAACTTAAGAGGCTCAATGTGATAGCATCTCTTAATTGGTAATATAATAAAAGTTTAATCTCTTAATTAGTTTATTATAAAAAGTTTAAATCCTCGTATCAAACTTCATTCCTTTTAGTCGCTTTACATACTAACAGTTTGAGTTCAAGAGACTATACTCGTGAGCTTAACATCACATCTTAACCCAAAATCTTAAGGCATTAGGTTTGTGGGTCTTCCTATTTATATGATTTTCACTTAACTCATTCTTATCCCGTGTAGGACTTCCATTCACACTTGAATTCTAACAGTAACATATTGACTAGATCCCCTTTAATTAATTGAGCCAACCTTATATGTGTACTTATTGTAATTTGTGGTGATTCCTATAATATTTATACTTGTTTCACATTTAGACTTTATTTGTAACTAAAAAGAGATATATACTCTTACGTGACGTTTGATATGCAGAATGGTCATTTCATGAAAATGACTTATCAAATTATCTATCGAGCCATCATAAAGATTCAACAAAAGACAGAAACAAATCCACTATCTGTTTTACGTCAAGCAATACATGGAGTAACTCCCGATATAGCAGTAAAAGTAAGACGTGTAGGCAGATCAACTCATCAAGTTTCCATTGAAATAGGATCCACACAAGGAAAAGCACTTGTATTCGTTGGTTATTAGGGGCATTTGGAATGGAATGTAACGATCATTCATAATCTGTAATACTTTTTTAAATTATTTTATTGTTTGGTACATAGAATTGATGTGGAATAAAATTAAAATTTATATAAATGACATAGATGTCTCTTATGTAAACAAGCTTAAATGCCATTTTTGTAATATTTTAAATACACCAAGATAAGGGTGCCAAATCAGTTCAAGTAGTATGATTGAGTTTTATATTCCAAAAGGTCTTAAATTTGAATTTTAAATTACCAAAAAAATATCTTTATTTGCTAAAGAGTTATCTAATTAGATAGGTTGAATTTAAGAAGGATAATAAATGTAATTTGTAAAATTAATAAGGGTAAGTTAGACAAAACAAAATTTAATGCCCATTTCATGATATATAGAATCTCAATTCCGCCTCTTTAAAAGAAATGAATTTGAATTCCTAATTTTGTGAAATAGATTCCGTATTTTTTTTTTTTTTTTGCTAACAAATACATGAATCTTTCATCCTAAGGTTATTTCATTCTATTCCATGACTATTCATGGGTACCAAATATCATGAGTTGCTGTAAGAGTATGACTGATTTTCTTGGTTGATTTTGTCTATTGGATTTGTCTCCTTTGTTAGCCAAAAAATAAAAACAATGAATGCAACGACTCAGTTTGGGGAAGGACTTAGTGTTTATGTTCTCTTTTAATAAAATGTTAATTGTTTTTTGCAAATGCAAAGTTATGCAACTCATTTACTCCCTTGGAAATTTCTAGAGGTAACTAGCTTTCTAGCTGAGTGCAAGAAAATTGGCATCAGTCTCAGTGGAAAATATTGAAAGTATTGAAACAGAATCAATGGGGATATAGGCACTGAAAAATTCTCATTGTCTCATTGCCTGAAACTATCGAAGAAACCATTTTAAAGACAAGGATAAAGCTTTGAAGACCAGAAAGTGCCGGAGAATGAAGCTTCATTAACACAATGGAGATGCTGTATTAGAAAAGAGAGAACATGTTTCTGTTGTTCCAATGAAAGAAGATACTGAGGAAAGGGTGAAAATAGTAGGCGTGGACCTAATATTTACACTATCTAATTTGTAAATTTTTTACTTCATTTGTAACCAGAAAAGAGATATGCCAAAAGGAATAAAAACAATGAATGTAATTAGAAAAACTAAAATATCACAATAAGTAAAGCTAACCTAAGCCACTCCTAACCTTCAGAGGATATCTCAAAAGTAAAACGAACCTAAGCTACCTACTAGGAGTAGATTAGTGGTCCCAAAAGTTAAACTAACCTAAGCCACTCCTAAACTTCAGTATATGTTTGGATGGATGGAGTAGAGTGGTTTGTAATGGAGTGGAGTGATAAAAAGGATTCATCCCATATTGTTTGGGAGTTTTTAAATTAATGGAATGGAGTAATTAAGGAGAGAAACCCAAACCACTCTATACCACTCAAACTCTAAAATTTTCATACCCTTCATTTTAGGTGTTTGGAATGGAGTTGTTCTCTCTTTTGTTTTTAAATAATCATTTACCTTTAGGTAAGTATAAAAATTAAAAGAAGGAATGGAGATGTTCTCTCTTTTGTTTTTAAATAATCATTTACCTTTAGGTAAGTATAAAAAATTAAAAGAATAGTATTGGAAATTAAATTTATACTCCACTGAGTCACTGACAATTGTAACTTCAATTCTAAACAAGAGAGAACTCCTCTCCATTCTCTCATCAAAACTTAATTTCAAGTAATAGTATGGTATTCTTTTACATTTTAACTCTACTTCATTTCAAACCCCTCCATTATAAACCACTTCGCTCTATCCTCTTCAAAACTACCATCCAAAACTACCAAGCATAGCTTTAGAGGATATCTCAAAAGTAAAACTATCCTAAGCCATTCACTAGTAGACTAGTGATGAGAGTTCTAGAGAAATCATAAATTAAAAACTTCTATATCACCATTATAATAAAAAAAAAGTAAAACTAACCTAATTATTTTTCATTCTCTTTTAGTATTAGTACAATCTAATAGATAATGTCACCATTGTAACCAAAAAAAAAAAAAAAGCAAAGTAAAACTAAGCTAATTACAATTATAAAGAAAAAGAACAGAACCTTTACATTCAATCTCTTCTAATAGTAGTACAATCTAACAGATAACGTCCTCTCTTTTTCAGTATCTTCTTATGAAAATTTGAATGCTTTTTGACATCAAAAGTTGGACTAGCTGCGGGCCTATACTCCGGAAACAATCTCCCAGACTTGTATCGCACACCACAAGCGTTGCACAAAGTATTTGGCCCCATGGGACCAGCCCTCCACTGGGGCGTTTCTTTGCTCTCACAATGGCTGCATCGTTTCTCTTCCACATTAGTCACAGGTTTTGGTTTTGGTTTTGGTTTTGACCGCCATGCTCGTTGACCACTCGCCCTAGCTTTCTTTGTTCTAGGTTTTTTCTCTACCTTCATCAATTCTTGAACCTGCTGATGCAAAAGAGGCATTTTTTTATCATTCTTCTGAATATTTGACTCATCACGAAAAAGCCTCTTTTGAGTGCTTCTTTTTTCTTCATGACCCGAGACATGCCCTAACTTCAACTTTTGGTCATCATTTTTCTCCTGCTGCTCATCAAAGTCAAAGAATTTTAGCAGACTTAAATACAAGTCCATGTTGCGAAAAGACATAAAATGGTCTCCAAGAGGAGGGTACCATTCCAACTCCTCTACTGGGTCTTGTGGGACACAAAGTGGGCTAGAAAAGAGGCTTTCATCCATGTCATGTTCTTTCAGGTCCTTCCTATCAGAGTTGAAGCCATGGGTCAGTTTCTTCTCACTAGAGATGAACTTCGAAAGGGAAGCCATGGAGAAACACCATGGCCAGTGGTATGCTAGAAGGAAGCAGAGAGTGTGACCAACGACACATGCAGAGACAAGAAACGCCATTGATTTATACATCTAACTCTCTGAGACTGAAAAACACAAAAGGGAACTGCTATGAAAACACAAAAGGGAACTGCTATGAAAACACAAAAGGGAACTGCTATGGGTTTTGAAAAATTGCCTTTTCTTCTTTGTGTATATTTGTACATTTTTAATGTTCGGTCGGTGATTCAATGTGCATTCACTCTTATCATTATCCAATGTTTGAGTATTTGGGATTCCTCTTTTCTTTTCACTTAGAGTGTAAGAATTCAAGTGCTATGAGGATTTCATAAACAAAGTTGTGGTGGGACAATTTTAACCAAAAAAACAAAAAGTTGTGGTGGGACAATTATTGTATTTCTTTAATTTGTAGTGTAGGTTAATTAATATTAGCAAATATAAATAGTATATATAGGGAATAATAGCCCCCAGAAAGAAATGAGGTGTAAACTGTTTGTTGGTTTGATTGAATAAAAATAAATCTATTTAAAAAAAATTCCAATTAGTGAATTTCTAAAATTAACAAAATAAAGCTCCACATCCTTTTATACAATGAGGTATATATGAAAACTCCATTCATATATGGACATTTATATTTTTGGAGAAAATAAAATCAATTAGGGTCATATGTTGTATTCAATGTACGACAGATAAGAATTAGTCAAGAAGCAACAAGAGGAATGTATGATTTATTAATCATTATAGTTTCATGTTTTCCATTTGCCACAAACGTGTGCACTATCTCATACAACCTACTACGTCCAATTCATATATATTCTTTTTTATTAGAAGAGTGTATCCAATATCAATTTATAGAAAATTTAATTTTATTTAATTATATAATGGTATTTTTTTAGGTTTTTAAATTTTAAAAATAAACAATTATTTATTTAAATATAGGTATTGTACCAAAAAAAATATGGGTATACCTAAAATTAATATTAGAATGAGAGTTGAATTGTGTTGACATAAATTTTTCTATACTTACAGCTAATTTCAAAAGGTTTGCAGCTATGCCCTCATCTTAGAATGTGGTAGCTTCCCCTCCCCTAAACTTTCTTTCAAAAAAGACTTCACTTTTTTAGTTATGTTATTAAGTGATTTTAATATTTTTCTAATACAATGATTTCAATAATAGCAAAGTAAATTGAAGTTTAAATGTTTTTGCAAATTAAATTTTTTTAAAAAATATTAGTAAATTATTAAAGGAAAATAATGAAAGGATTGACATATAATATTAGCTGATAAGCATTCAATTTATATTAAAAAATATTAATGTGTAGAAACATTTTACAAATACTTTTGCAATAAAATACTCTTAGGACCGATTAGAGGGATGTATAAATAGTTGTGAAAAATTAACTGATATGACAGAACAATCTAGATGTAAAATATTTAAGAGATCCAAGAATTATAAAAATTAATTTAAAATGGTTAAAAAGAAAATCAAGAAATTCTGAAAAAGGAAAAATTTTAAAATGAAAATAAAAAATTTACTAAAACAAGCAATGCTCGTCACGAAAACCTAAGTCTAATTAATGTTGTTGCTAGATTTGAAAAGAAAAAGATCACATATTTATTAATTTTCCAAATTCAAGAAAAATTAAAATAGAACATTAGTTATAGCCGTAATTTGAAGAGTTAAACTCTGCATATTAGATATGAATAAGATGATCATTACTCATTAAAAAGATTAGCGTTTTAATTTAGAGGCATTATATCTCTCAACCCATATTTTTTTATTTTTTAAATTTGTATAATTATTTTATATTTATTACTAATTAATTATTCAAATAAAATAATTTTTTATAAAAGTGATACGATTTGAATTTTAAGATAATTGTTTTAATTAGATAATATTTGTAAAGGAGGAAGTTAATGTGTATTTTGTTGATTATCAAAAAGTTAATGAAAAATTTGTAACTGTTATTAAAAAATTACAATGTGAGTGTGCGAGATTATATTTATATTTTTTAATTAAAATTTAAATCAGTTATAATAATATTTTTGAAATTTCAAAATTTGAGATTAAAGAGAATGGATCCTTTACAATAGGAATAGATGAAAGTGAAAAAAAAAATTGATAAGGAAGAATCTTTTTTGAAAACATAACAATGATGGTTTAGTAAATATATCAAGGAACCAGTAACATAGAACAATTATATAAATTAACTAGAGGAAATTTTAGAAGTAATGGATAAAGAGAATCAAGAGAGAAAAATTAAATTGGAAAAAGGGATTGAAATGAAATATCTAAAAATATATTGAAACACAAAAAGTAAGATTAGTATTGATAGATATGTACATATTAAAATATAAAACAAATGGATGAAATCAACAAGAGCTAATAGCATGTTTATTTTGCAGTTTGGATAGGGAAATTGGCTTTTAGAAACATTGAATTGTACTTTCTAAAGCACTTTTTGTGTCAGTAATAATTTATTACTTTTAATTAACGCTCGTTCACAACGTAAACATGGTGATAAAATAAACAGGCTCTATACTCAATTGATAAAATATAAAGTTGTGTTGGAGTGGTGATCAAATCATAATTTTAAATAATAATTTATTTGATTTTGGTCATCAAAATTAAACTCGTTAATTAATAAGATAGGAAAAAGATATTTATTTCAGCCTTATCTTATATAATTGGTTCACTAGTCGGTGAAACAGAGGATGGAAGAAATCCTCTATTCTATGAACAAAAAAATGGCCATTGTTAGATTTTTTTAAGGGTGACATCATTATACATTATTCTTAAAATTGAATAAAATATTCATATCTATGGGAAAATATGGGCTCTCATGATGACAAACAGCATGAACTATGACCCATTCATACACATATTATATATTTTTTTTATTTATAAAAATTTAGGTTGAGGAAAAAGTTCACCTCAGTTCAAGGTCAAAACATGCCTCTAGACTCATCAAGCACTTACAGATATACTTACAGATGATCCATCAATGAATAAACTCAGGAATTGAACTCAAGTCATGATTAAGTATAAGCGGAAGGCCGACCAGGTGAGACAACCCCCATTAGCACACATATTATATAATTAGTTAGTAATCATGTAAACTTATTAATTAATTAATTAGGATAGCAATATATTTCTATGTGAGATGAGGGAGAATCATAACCTCAACTTATTTTCAGTTTATTTAGTCTTATTTATTGCAAACAATCACTTATGAAGCATTTGTTTAACTTGGTAACATACTTTTTGAAATTAAGTTAGTGTATAACACTAGCTATTATGTAGGTATTAACTCAAAGTATAAAGATTTTGGCTTTAATTAGGATTAAAACAAGAAATGTTAAATGTTGCCCGAATCAATTGATTGTTCAACGAACTTGTTGTGTTGGAAAAAAGTCGCTTAAAAATTAAAATTTTGTTATAGTGAACTATCATTATTTTCTCTAATGTGAAATGAATTCTCTATGTATTTAATTCTTTAATATTTAATGACTTATTTAAACACATAAACCATTAAAAAAAATTCATATTACTTTTAAACAATGCAAAAATGGTCCTTATTAGCTGGATTTATTCCCTATATAGAGTGAAACTATAGAGTACACAAAACAACTAAAGATCATTTTGTGTTGTTTGAAAACTATGACAACCATTTGAATTGTTTGAAGATTATAGGGACTATTTTTAAATGACTTTAAACTGTATAGGCTAAATTGAATTTAGAATGAAATTATAAAAAATAAATGAATATTTTAACCTTATATTTTTGAGAAAAAATCTAAAATAAATTTTAATCTTCTCATATTGTTATCCTCTAATTAATTTAAAATTAAACACAAATATCATTTTATCATTTATTATTTTTATAAAATAAAATAATTCACAAACGGTAAAAATCATTATATGACTTCTATCAACATTTTTTTTCTTTCTCATATCTCGTCATTTTAGCACAATCTCTATCTTTCTTATGATTTTGTACCTATTCTCTTACTTTTTCTATCACTTTTTATAAAAAAATTTATTCATTCTCTTTTAATACACACGTATCTTTTTTTTCTTATTATAATAATCAACGAGTTATAAATACACACGCACAATGCATGGATGCTTAAAATATCAAATAAAATTGAGATCTATATTATTTCAAATAAAAATATTTTTAAAAAATGAATCAATATAAACTGAAAATTCGTTTGAAGTGTGTGTGCGCGCGCATATATCTCTCTGACTGTTCATTTTATTTACATAAGGGTGGTTTATTTAATTATATAAGATTGGCATCACTTTTACTTTTGATGCTATATTAAAATGATGCCAACCTTATATAATTAAATAAACCAACCTTATGTAAAGAAAATGAACAGTCAGAGATATAAAAAATGTAAGAGGTAAACAAAAGAAATTAAGAAATAATCATTTGATTCTGAATATAAGAAGACAATGAAAGAAAAACTTAAAAGAGTAAAATCATACTGATGTGGTTGACAATTAAAATTAAAAATAACTGATGGAACTCTAAATTGTATATTTTAAAATTTATATACTATAAATTGATTCCCTCCTATCAGTCTAAACCCCATCCAAACACAATCTTTTTTAAAATAATTCATTCCTACATTGCTTTTGTTTTTTTGTTTTTTTGTTTTTGTCCCTCTAGCATTAGATCATTCATAAACCGACCAGATTCCAATAGCAAATTAAGATAAGAAAAGGGTTATAGAAAGGGAGTACTCATGGTGAGATAAAGTTGAAAAAAAAAAAAAACTGTTCCCAAGTTTCTTCTACTTCCTTGTCCACAGTAAATAGTAAGCTTAAGCGTATAAAAACAACATTCAAGCTTCTTATTCATTGACTGAACGTTGCAGACACTAATACCTTCTGCATATAACCAAAATCATCTTTTAATCAAATAAAATATCTCAAAACATAACAATTTTGATTAAAATATGAAAAATTGAAAAGCATTTTCACAGCCAAGTAAAAAGGATTGGCCACTCTGCAAAGCAAAAAAACAGGATATGTTGAATAACGTAAAACACAATTTTCCCGTTTGCACAAAAAAATTCACAAAATTGAAAAATTTTACATCAGAAGTTACATCCCAAAAAGTCACCTACAAACTGATCTAATTAAAAAACACAAATTCCTGACTTCCCTGCCTTTATAATATTAGTTCCATCTGAATCAAGGACCTTCACATTTTGAGTTCTTGTCTCTTTTCTTGGATGTTATTTGCTTCCATCATCTCTTGATGCAATCTACTCACGTCCATCATTTCCTCTAGACTTTTTGCGTTCTTTCACTCCGCTTAGATTTCTTTTTCCTTTCACTACTATCCATTATATTATCTTTGATCCTAGAAGACTTTTTTCTTTTCAAATGTGATGCTTCAATTTCTTCCCTAACTATGATCTCATTCACAGTTTGCTCCTTGCATGGTAGCAAATCTGATCTCGAGGATATTTCTGCTCATACAAAATTAGAGGTGTAGGATAAGTAGCTGGGTTGGACTTCGATCACCAAAGATATCATGGCAGTAATAGAAATATATAAAATGTTAAGATACCACTGCTCAAGAGAAAAAGAAAAATAAAAAAAAGGGGGAAATAAAAGAAAATTATAGGCCTGAAAGCATTGTGAAATTCTGCGGAAGGCGTTTGGCTCCACATAAACCCCTTGGGTACCTTCAAAAATTTACAATTCAAGGTATGAACTAGTATTTCAGCACTTTATAGTAGTGGATATCTGTCAATTCCAGTGTAGAATTTTTTTATCAGAACTTTCTCTTTCAGAACATCCCACTGAATTTCATTATGCAAGTCTGAGTCATATTGTGGAGTATGAAGTCTGTGTATGGAGTAGTTTTATGATTTAAAGCAGTAATCACTCGTAGTAGGAATAGTCCAAGCCATAATCTCATTGAGAGAAGCAAATGACTCCAGTATATCACTTGTACTCAAGCAGACATGGGCATAAAATCTGGTCACTGAGAGCTAGTCAGGATTTGACTGCATTAAATGCTATTATGCTAAGATATATTTACTGACTTTTACTTCCTCCTAAGGGTTACTGTCCAAGCAGATTCAGTCCAGAGCTACAGCCAGAGCCCACAATTTCTTTTCCTCCTCACAAATTTAAACAATACTAAATTTTCTTGCTTTCCTAAATACCAAAAAGCTTTGAAAAATTGTAGCATTTAGCAGTTAGCACCATAAAAATACTATATATATTTCCTAATTTCTAATCTAAAAGCATAGTTAGCATTTTTAGAGCCTTTCACATTGCAACAATAAGCAGGTTTTTAAACTGTGTCAAACTGTTTCAAATATTTAACAACAAATCTATTTCAGCCCTCTTAATAAATTCTACGGGTGACTTTCTTATTTAAGTTTATAAACTTTTAATTTTGGCGGGATGGATACTGACAGCTGTATCCTCTAAATCATTATTTGTCCACCAAATGCTACGGTATGGCACTAGTGGACTACTCCAGGCACCAAAGTACCTGTAACATCCTAAGATATTCAATGTCCTTCTTTTATTAAAAATTAAAAAAAAAAAAGAAAAAAATTGAAGAAAAAGACTAACCTTCAAGAATGAAGCTGGAGTCAAAAAGAACATGCATAAGATGTTGCTTAAGGAAAACCTGCAACGATGAAAATGCATAAAATGATTATGACTACAAGAATACGGAATTATACAGAAAAATGACTAATTTTATGGATACCTCATTGGGGATTGGGTAACCTAGCTAGTTTAAGTTTAGAAAGATTTACATGACAAAGCCATCAAATATACCAGTTGCTTCACAATAAACACAACTCATTGTAATCAATATTGTAATTATATGTTACCCAGGATGCCATCTTGTTCCTTGACCATTCTATCTTCGCAATTATTTTCAGTAGCGGAATAAGTTAAAACAGTACAGACCAGTCTCTGCCAGCATATAGGTTTAATCTTAATAAAGGTTGCTGGTTTTAGCTCATACGTTTTAAAACGGGTTTGTTTAGCTGATATGCAAAGAAATGGGTAGTCCTCCGAAGCTATAGACTTTTCCTCTTTTCTTTCTCGTTTAGTGGTATTATACTATTATGTTATATAAGGATGACAATCTTACTGCTATGTATTTCTCGCCTTTCATAATAAATTCTTCTCTAATCAGAAAAGAAAAACCTCAATTGGAGAAACAATTTTCTTTATCCACTATGATATAGGCTAAGTGAATCATAGGCAAGTTAGCCTTATTAACGGGAAGATGTTGAGCACTTCTAGCATTCTATAACAACATAATAGGTAATACATAAAGGATATACCACTAGTTAGAGTATACAGTACTCGCTCATTTTTATGTACATACGATATTAGCACATAAAGAATATTAAGATCTCAATAAGAAATTTTTATGTTAGATTGCTATGGGGGAACAGCAGAAGAAAGCAAATACTGTGAGCAGAAAAAACTCTTGCACGTGAAAATATCAGTGTAAGAAAGAATCACATAAGGGTTAGAATGGACAAATTATCATCAAATCTTTTTAGTTTCCAGTTGCATGCATATCCCAACATCATAAAATATAACATACTGCAGAGGACAAAGAGGGGTATAAAGCATACAGAAGAAAGAAGCTGCCTTGTCTTTGTATCCCATAGTCGAAGATAGCTGTCCAGTCCTAGAAAAAGATCATGATATGAGTTTTAGTGATGGACACGGCAAACTAAATAGATAACAGGAACTTTATATATATATATATATATATATATATATATATATATGTATAAGAAGAAGTTCATCAAGAAAAAGAGAAGATAATTACAATAATGTTGGAGGATAAAGGATACTCTGGAACTAAAATAGGAAAAACAAAAAAGTAAAGAATATATTAAACATCAATGGAGCAAAGCTACCCAATCCCTTTACATATCTTGGGGAAACTCTATTAAAAAAACCATGAGCTTTACACCAAATAGAAGCTAAACACCTAACCTTATCCCAAATCAACTGCTGAGTCTAAGAGAAATGATGAATCAGTTTTTATCCAGAAGAGAAAGGGTGAACTAGTAACTACACACCCTGTACTTTTTGGTTGAGCTTCAGGAATCAGGAGCAATCATGCAGAAGGTAGATACGGTAACAGAAGATTATAAATAGGTAGCAGACACATAAATGATTTAAGGAACAATTAAAAAAAATTATAATTTTTACTGATCATAAGGCTGCACCAGAGACCCCCAGTATAATAAAGAATATGCAACATACAAAGGGAAAACACAGACCAAACTCTATCTATAATCTGTTTACCATTCTACCTCCACCACAGATTTGTACAAGCTAAAAACTGATGCTCACCACATGAAGCTATAACAGGTAGCTCAGGGTGCCTGACTATGGATCTGACACTTCCAGAGCATTTTCCAGAATAACATCCTAGCAGTTTTCCTGTAACAAAATTATTGGTTAAAATAATTACAAGTAACTCATTCAAAAAGGTCAACTAAATGACAACAGAAACAAAAAGATATTAAGTAAATTACAATAATAACATATGAAAATATAATAACATAACTATAGAAGCTACAGCTTAATGCAAGTGCACCTGATGACAATAGCAACACATGCCAATACAAAAAGCAGTTAGGCCAGATGAAGCTTCTCATCTTACCTATACTTGTGTAGGTAACCATATTTTGAGGGAAAAACAGTCCACAAATTCTAAACTCCCCCTCCCTCTCTCGATCAGTGAACTGAAGGATATTGGAACACAAGCACTAAGTAGAACCCAACTCCTAATCTTTATTGATATTTTACATAGTCATGCTTAAGCTAAATGATGACAATATCATGGTATTCAGACTTTCCTTATCTCTGACAAGGTAGTCAAAGGTGAAAGACGCCCTTAAGACGCTAGGGGCTTTTAACTCCTTGAGGTAAGAGGCGCAAAAAAGCACACGCCTCACTGACGAAAGGCGTTAACATTAGTAAAAATAAAACATTAATATGTTAATTAATAAAACATGATAATAAGTTGATAACAAGCTCTAAAATCTAAAGTTCATAATCAACATAGATGTGTGGCAGCCCTAAAAATCAAAATTCATAACAAAGAGGTAAAAATCCAAGATTAGACAATACTGCATGTGACACGGATACTGAATGAAAACAAAGCATGCAACAAGAAAACATAAAACTCATACAGCGGCAAAGCAAATAAAGCAGACTGAAAACAGAGCATTAAGAAACAAAATAAAATCAATCTAAAATCAATTAAAGTGGCAGAGAAACTGCTGAAATAGGCATGAAGAATAGAACAGTAATTAAAGGAACACATTTAATGATGAAAAGTATAGAAGAAAGGAACAACGCAGATTGAAAACAAAGCAAAACTGAAAACAGAGCATGTGGAATTGTCGGTGGTGCAACAGAATGAAATCAATAAGAAAAACTGCGAAACTGTCACAGAAAGGGTCAAAACACAGAAAGAAGAAGAGAAGAATAATTAAAAAATTAAAATGGTGCTTTTTTGCCTTAGCGGTGGCAGAATTTGGCTAGGCGGTGGCAAACTTTTGCTCCTCCATGTTACACGTATCTTCAATTGTTTAAGAATCCAAGCAGCCACCGCCTTTTAAAGTGAAACCTGATGTTTTTATGGGCTGGGCTTTGTCAAGTCCACTGCCAGCAGTCAACCGCTCGCATGGAGCGCCTCATATGTGACGAAAAAGCGCCCTTAAGGCGTCAGAGGCGTGCACCTCATTGAAGGGGCAGCGCCTCAACTAGCAAGAGGCACTGACCCCTTCCCTCGCCTTGCCTTAGCGCCTAAGGCGTGCCTCTTGGCGACTTTAACTACACTGATCTCTGAACTAGATAATAGTTCTAAACCTATGTCTACTCATGCACATATGGAGTAATTTCATGGCTGGGCTTGAGTGGGCTGCATTTGCACAAGTGCACAATGAGAGACTCCCTTTCTTGGGATGGGACAAGTAACAGAAGCTTAATTAAGGATGAAGCAACATTCACCAGCACAGAGGATGTAGGAAAAGCATAAAAATGTCACTTCAGGATGCTAAATAGAAAAACACAAAATGTAAACAGTGTAAGAATGTCATAGATACCCCCTCTACAAAGAAAATAAGCTTTGCTGCAGCCGACTAATACACAAAATTACCAAACATGGAGCTATGTGCCAGGTGCATTTTTGGAGGGACCAGATCCAACTATTATTAGCAACAAAGTTAATTTATAGCATTATCTAAAAGAAAAATTATTTTATTGAATCAATAAAAGAAAAAAAACAGAACTTCAATCAAGTAAATAGCGTCCAAAAATTTCAGTCAGTGATGAAAGACAAGGAACATCAATGAAGAAGATTATAAATGGAAGCAAGTTAAACCATGCCATAATTGCTATTGCCAAATTTATGGCAACCTGCCCATGACATAAGGCATACCTGTGCGTATATCAAAAGTAGCAATGTCACCAGACCCATTCCCTATATATATTGAATAGCCATCTATATCCTCAGACACTGCTTTAATTGGTGTCTCACGGAAATCAAATGAGAGAACAGGCCTACGCTGAGCAGATATATGTCATAAAGGCGAACCTGTTTGGAAGACCGACAATTGTAAATTAAAAAGTAATGAGAACACTTATAATTAAGTAGAGCTGCTAGAGAAAGCACAACAGAAACAAATACTTTTTCCCTTTCTGAATTAAAAAGTTAAGTAAACAGCAATCTGCAGTTTGAAACCTTATTACTCACTTCATCTTTGATATAAAAGGGGAACAGATCTCATTTGACTAAAAGGTCATGTACTAGACTATTTTTTTATACCTTAATTAAAAAAAAGTAAAAAAAAAGTCAATGATAAGAAAAATATTAAAGTTATAGGAGCCATTAACTAATAAAGTTCATATTTACTTTGTGGAATCAAATAATGTCAATATATGCAATATATGCTTATATATTATAATTGGAAACTGGCACAGACATATCTGAGTTCAGTTAAGAGAGAAAAAAGTGAAGATAAGAGTGGAGAAAAATAAGACCAGTAGAGAGAAAAAAACTGGGTTGTGGCAATTTAAAAATCTCAATTTATTAAACTTTATCTTAAAATTTTTTGTTAGAACCAGACGCTCAACGGAAAATAAAAGAGAAGAGAAATCGACATAAAATTTATGATAGTTCAACCTACAGCTAACCGTAGACCTGCGTCCACAGACAAAACAAAGAGTAAATTCACTATGAATCTATGATCGATGAAGATTACAAAGAAAGTAGCCGCTCAACACACAAACTCTAATCTCAATGCGCTCACTGTGAAAGATGTGATAAGCTAACCCTTGTCGGGTTGAGTCACATGTCAGGTCAAAGCCAAAACTAAACACAATCCACTTACTGACTTGTAACATTTTTAAACCTTTATTTTTATTAATTTGTATAACAAACAGTTGAATGGGAAAGAATATTTTTGGAACTTTTTGGGATAACAGTGAATATTGAAAACTACCTTCCTGTTCTATTTATTATTAAAAAATAGAGATGTCAAAGGCCAAGCTTATCTCTTTAAGGAACTAAACCACATGCATTCATAAAGGATATTATAGTAACTGCGTCACAACCCTTTACAGAACAGGTTACATCAATAATCCATAACAAATAAAGTATTCCTACAACATATCTTTCCCTCATGAAATATCTTTTCTAACTTTCTGGAGTTCTAGCTTAAAAACAAAATATTAACCCTTCTCAAGAGTCTCTAGCACACCTTGTTCAAGGATATCAACATCAAAGAAGAACATTTCATGTGTTATTACAGACATAAAAAAAATCTGTTTATTCGTTCATTTTTGAATTTGAGAAGAATCTTCTGATTAAAATTACCTGATGGCTGTTGGTGCCAGCAACAAATTTTCGATGATCATCTTTGCTTAGAAATGTAGCAGATGTAAACCAGGTAGGAGTAAATATACCAAGGCTGTCCTTAGGAGGCTGCATAGGACAAAAGGATTAGTAAAATCAAGCATGGAAAGAAATCAAATTGTTCTCTAGTTAAAGATAAACTGGGGGAAGATAAGGTAATAAAAATTAAAAGCTGGGTGTTGAAGTAAAGACTCACAGGTTTGGCATTCCAGATCTTAGTGTAGTTGTCAAGATCCCAAATATTAACTTCAACTCCTTTCCTAAGTAATAGACAAAGAACTTAGTCATTAATTCTCAGGTCAGAGTATTTATAAATAACAGTTATACAGTTGGTGACAGCTTGTTTAGTTTCTCAAAAGGTTTGAGCGAAGGAATGCTCATTTGTATGTTCTTTTACATTGGCTGTATGCTTGTAATCGTACATAATCTATCTAATTCATATTTTTGCACTTAGAAAGGGTCCTGTATCTCTTGAAATTTTTACTCTTTGGGAACCTTTTATAATAGAAGGCTTTGGATTTGCTTTTGCTTCCGAAACTCGTGAAACATTCCAATTCCATAGATAGTTAATTGCATTAGCAAAAATAAACAGTAGAGACTGTGGAGTTCACATGAGGCTTTATTTCTCAATACATTTGTCTGATGTGTTTCAGAAGCTCCAAAGCTAACGATTATTTGTTTTTACATTGTTATATTGAGCAAAGTGGTATCTGTTAAGAGGAATTTACTCAGAATTTTTCATAAGCAGCAGGCTTGCCCAGAAAGGTGGCCAGAGTTTCTGCAGACTTATTACAGGGGTCTGAGTATAGGAATGCAGGCTATATGGTCAAAGCCCAATGCCAAGATTATCATCAAGTTTGTGCCACAGCATCTATTATAGAAAAAGTACAATCTTTTATAAATAATATATTTCTCTGCTAATGGTTATTTTAGGGGACTACATCTGACTGATGTTCGAAGTGATCAGAAGACTCCACTATTTGAATATTCTTTCATCTTTTCAGTTCCCTATTTTCGCCCTATTAGGGGAATTGTCTTGTACTTCATTCCTCTCTTTTCTATTCATAAAATGCTCCTCTTATCAAAGTTGAATAAATAAATTATTTGAACAGTTCAATATGCATTTTTGTTCAACTTAACTTTCAAACTTTCTATGCCATAGTTATACAAATTGTAAACACTCACCCTCCAAATAAAGCATACTTCTCACTTCCATCCACTTTGCAACACAAGACGTTACCACCGCCACAAACATTCCATGCTCTTGAAGAACCAATACAGGCAGATTCTGTAGATGAATTAGTAACTTCAATGGACCTTATGCTTGCATTTCCTTTGGTTGTGCATGTAAGTAAAGTACAAGACCTAAATACAAGACCTAGAAACAGTCACTACATCTGAACGATTTTTGAAGTAACAAAAACAAAATCAAGTTGTTGCTTAGACAAACACACATACATACATGAGAGCATAATACAAGCAATTATGCATCTCAAACATGAGAACACGAATGCATGCACATGCACACACACGAGTGTACTGCCAGCAATTAATGCATTTGGAACATGAGAGCCAACAACTCATCAACTTGCAGAATGTAAAGCTAGTATCTACATTCAAGAACTTCAGAAATTATATGCATCAAAATTTAGAGTATACCACTGCAGAAAAATTTGCATGATGTGAACAAATTTAAGCATGGATGAGACATTGTAACACATAGAATAAACACACTGATGCAGGACAAAGGGGGTTAATTATAATTATATGTTGGGTTACTGTTTAGGCCACTATATCATGGTGCTGTTCAAGCTACTACTGCATAGCAAGTACTGTTCATGCTACAGCAGTGTGGGTACTGTAGCAGTGTTGTCTATATATTATGTCCTTTAATTTCTTTTGGTTCAAGTCACTGCAGACAACTGGGATTAGATTCTTTTGAAGGGACAGGATTTGTTTCTAATCATGGTAATTATTGTATATAAACAGGTTTAATGACTGTAACAGGACTGATCAGTGTTTTTCATTGCAAAAGTTATTCTTCTATTTTCCTTGTTGCAAACTAGACAACCTGCTCCCATTCAGTTGTGTTTCAAATCTCTAAAGCACATTCTTTTCTCTACCAATATCTCTTGAGCACTAAAGTTTTTATTTAGGGCTTTTATCTTACATCAAACACACACTGAAGATATACTTTTATATAAATGCTTGAACATTGAATATTTTCTGCAATAACTTAATCATGTGATCATCCAAACTTGTACATCAATTAATGGTGATAGTACCAATTCCTCCAGTCTGCTATAAAGGAAACATATAACATTGATCAAGGTGCACAACAAAATAATTCAAATAATCACGTGTGTGCTTCCACTTTACACTATTCTCCCCCTGCTTTCAACACTTTACCTATTAGCAAAGTAATAACACAAGATTGTGTGTATCAACTACCAAAAAGGATTACACGTGAGAATAAAACCCGGAAAGCAATCTAAGCATATCATAAAAGTCCCATGTATAGTCTGTTGCATCAAGAAAGACCAAAACAATTCATTCTTGATAAAGAAATTTCACTCTGGTAATTACTCTTTAAATAAATTGAGCAAAAAAATCAGAATACAATAAGGACAAGCATGAAAGACAAACTTAAACTGTCAAACAGCAGCGTTTTATATACCTGGAAGCTAAGTCCAAATTCTGTTTTGCAAATAAATGCAAACCAACAATAGTATTTTCTTCAGACCGCAGATATGTATTATTGGCATTTGAAATTACAGCCTGAAGATCTCCATTTAGAGGGCTCAAAACCTCAATCTGTAGAGTATATATACAGTCAAGTACTTCAATATTTAATAACAAAGATTGAACACCAAACCTGTTTTGGAACCATTAATAATACCATGAAGTAACTTACCTGGCCATTTTTCCTTGCTACAGCTAATAACTGCAATGCCAGAAAAAGATAGGAAAATAGTGAGATTTTGTTTTTGGTTTCATTTTCCTTTTTTTTTTGTTATGGTCAAACTCAAAGGAAAATTCTAACAGACAGCTATAAGACCAATGACGCTCTATGGTAGTGAAGTGAAATCAAGAGCAAAAAATAAGTGTAGTGAAGATGATAATGCTATGGCAGATAAGTGGACATACAAGAAAATATAAGATTAAGAATAAATGTAGCTGAAAGTTGGAGTAACACCTATTGGGAGATGATGATGCAGACTCACCTAAGCCAGTTAGTTCATGTGAGAAGAAGAACAATACAGGCTACAGAGGAAAAAGTGGATCAAATGGAAGATAGTCTGATTAAAATGAGTAGAGGAAAACCTAAGAGAAAAAAATAAAAAAAGACCTTGCACTAAATGGTTTTACTGAAATTTTAGTTTTTAATAGAACCCAATGGTGTCAATTGATCTATGTAGCCAATCCCACCTAGTGGGATAAGGCTTGATTAATGCTGTGCAAGGTGTGTAAATATTTATCCTATACCATTATAATCCAAACCTTTGTCTAAACCAATGTTTTACACACAGAAAAAAATTATATTGTAGAGAGCTAGACAGCTAGTCTTGATGGAACATGCAAAGGCTGGATCAAGTCTGCACATTAATAATCATTCTATCACAAAAGGACAAATGTCCAAGGCATCAAAACACCAGCTGGTAAACTAGAATATGTTGTCTATCTATAAGATATATGTGCAGTTTGCTTTGATTTATCACTTCATGAAGTGACAGCATATATGCAAAGTCCCAAGGGTTAATATTTAAGGGAGTTGCATATCCAATTTGCGAAGGGATTGGGCTGTCTTACTGCATTCCCAGTTTCCTTAGTTTTTTTTTTTTATTTAATTTTCTCAGCTCTTAAGGATACCTTACCCTATTCTACTTCTTCTCTTCTTTTTAATATTCTTTTTCTATTAAAAAAAAAAGGTTTACTATTCAAAACCAAATCCAAGTAGTGATGAACAATTTAAATCATATTGTCAGGGACAATTAAGTCCAAGCCCAGAAATTGCTGCCTCAGCAATGCCAACCAACCTATTTTCTAGTGTAACTTGAGGCAAAAACACATTACCAATATTTCACTCAATGGTGATAGCAGATATCTCTATAATCCAGACTCGAGAATAATACTTGACAAGATGCATCAAAGAGCACAAGCATCTATTGCCATTTTTGCATCCACCATATAATACCGAGACTCTTAAGAGGTTCATAACCTATATCAAACCTAATAAAACTATGACACATAAGCAACATATATACTTGAAACCTGTTTAACAAAACATCTGTAGACAGGCTAATTTAGGACACCCCATAACCAATACACCAGAGAGGGCAATATTCACTACTCAAATATAAATTGAAGGTCGTACATTGTGACCATTTTTCACACTATTATTCAGATAAGCATTCAACTGCAAGGGCTTACTTTATTAGTTACCACCTAAATGAGAAAAAAATTTAACCAACCTGCCTAAACCTATGAAACAAGTTATCCCATGGCAGGCAGAGAGAACGTTTACAACTAAAAAGGAGAAACCAAGAACTGAAAACTAGTTAAACTAAAACTTCAACTCCATTGCACAAATATGTATTGGGGCATCACAATTTTCTTTCACTATTGTTTACTTTTTCATTGTAATTTTCAAAAAAAAAAAAAAAAAAAAAAAAAAAAAAAAAAAAAAGAGAGAGATAGCCGTACTCAAGAAATAATGTTACCCAGAACACAATAAATAAAGAATTTATTTTGAGAAAAGGTTACCCTTTTGCCAAGACAACACATACCGGGTGAGACTTGCGGTCAATGATTGAAACGGCCAGCACGCATTTGGAGGAATCTGGCTCACCCCACCTCTCTACCAACCTGGGAATTCCTCCTTGCTTATCACGGGCTTCCACAACTGAAAAGACCAACCAAAAGGACCCAAAAAGCAAAACAAAAACAAGTTGAAGCAAAACACAGTGGAAACTTGATTAACTAAAAAATGGGTATGTGTGTGAAATCAATCACCTTTGATGAGACCAAGTGCGTCAAACGTTAGAGCCCGAAGTGGAGGGCAACCAGGGCACTCCACGGTACTGGTGCGAGGCATCTTTCAATCCCCAAGTCACAATCAGAGGAACAGAACAAGACCAGATACCAGTGAAGTTCAAAATGATGCACAATAAAAGCTAGCTTAAGGCGTGGCGTTGGTTCTGCTGCTCTGTGGAAGTGAAGGAAACCTTGAGTCAGCGAGGAACAACTTTAGACTTTTAGTACGTCTTTGTTAGGGATGGAAATAGGCCAAGCTACCTCAAGTTTAGACTTAAACAGGTCAGCCTTGCTTTGTAAAAATATGGCTTGAGCCTGGCCTGTTATCTGTCATAGGCCTTTTTTCGGGTCTAGCCTGGCCTATCTGTGAAAAAATAAAAGCCTGGCCTGAAAGCCTATATAAAAGCCTGTTTTGCATTAAGGATTTCAGACAGGCCAATAGGCCAAGCCAATGTTTAAAAATAAAATTATCTGTATTCTGAAATCTGAAAAAAGACATAACAGGCACCAAGAATGATAAACAAAAAGAAAGAAACTATAATTAAAAAAATTAAACAGGACCGAATATCTGATCATAGTTTTACATCAGCAAGAGCTGGCAAACAGAAGAATGAACGGAAAAGCACTTTACAATCACTTTTTTGTTTGGAGGAGACAGGGTAAGATAAGGCAAATGCATTTTAAATATAATTCCAAGGCTTACTAAGAATGATAAACCGCACTCCTGTGAAATATTAAACAAACAATTCAGTTCTCACCAAATTATGCCGAGATCCTGAGACACAAAAGATAACCATAATTGCAAGATTTCTTCCAATCATTTGAATGATATTTCCAGTGCAATCAAGCTTATCACCGACATATAACAATAGTCTCACAACAACAATAATCCCCCATCCAAAACATCAATGATTAACAACAGTAGAATACCTTATAATTTTAAAATAACAGCTTGTCATATACTGTTAAGATACTTACGCATGGCTCCTACAATGCAGTGTGTAATAAATTCCTATTGAAACTTGCTGGATTACTAAACCCAGTCATCCGCGAGACAATATTTTTTTTTTCCAGAAATACAGAAGACTAATTAATAAATTTGGCTAACCCAGTTCCTCCCGAGTCTTATTAGCACACCATACACACCTGAAACTGAATCTTGACTACAAGTTTACAAGAATTCCAAAGATGCGGTAAAACCCTATACTTCTAGCCTACGATTCCTGGTTATAGAATATTTCAAAAGGGAAGGGGGGGAGAGGTAAGGTATTGACAATTACTTGGGAATATAGAGCTTCGAGGGTCTCTTTGCTGGCGGTCTCAATGGGGCCAACGCCTATGAAGTATGGTCCGTCGGCACGGTCGTCGCAGGTGACGAGCACGGCCTGGAACTGAAGGAGGGCCACGGACGAGCACGCAGACGGCGAAGGGGAGGGGGACGGCGCAGATGGGAGGGAGAGAGGGAACGCAGACGGGTTTGTGTGTTTGTTTGATTGTTTCAGACGTTTTCTTTTAACTGTGTTGTTTTAGTGTTTTTTTTTTATATATTTTATTAAAATAACTATATTATATTACAGAATTAATATATTAAATTATATATAAATATATAATAAAATTTAAAAATATAAATAAGCCATGCTATTTTAAAACCTTTTAAATTTGGTCTTTTTAATTAAATAAATCTTTTAAACTTAACCTAATTTAAATAATAAATAGGTCAAGTTAGATTAAGTCTAATGAAAATAAAGACATCGTGCTTATTTTATAAAAGTACTTATTTTATATTTAAAATAATTTATAATTAAAATTATACTTAAAGATATTTTAAAAAAAAAAATTTTATTAAAAACTAAATTTTACTAAACATGCACTAGTATTTCTATTATTTTTATTTTTTAAAAAAAATTATTTTAATATTTTTATTCTATTTTTTAAAATATTAATCGGTAAAATTAAGATGTAAATGACTCTTTGCTTTCATCTATATCTATTTTATATTATAAATAAGATTCTCTTTTTTAGTCTTAAATTTTTAGTTTTTTAAAAAATTATGGATAATTAATTAAATACAAATAACAAAAATAAAATTATAAATGCAAATATTTTTTTGGTAATTACAATTTACAATTACAATTATGTTTAAATATAAAGAGCTACTTTTTTTTTATTTTTTCACAAAATATTTATATTTAAATAATTAATTTATAATTATAATAAAATTATAATTAATTTATTTATAAAATAATTATATATGTAAAGATAAAAAAAATACAAATTGAGAAGCACGATAATATCGCTCAATATGCTAATATACATTATGTTTTTCATGCATATTTTTATTTAGCAAAAAATCAAATATATAAATTATATAATTAAATTCAAAAAATTAATAATTTAATAAATTAAATTTTCAACTTATAAATATTTTATTAACAAATGTGTCTTTTTCTTTATTTATTTTTATTTATTAAAAAAAGGTAAAAACACATTTATTTGTTAGGGTTGAATAATAATGAAAATAACATTTGACTACAAGAGAATCTTAAATAAACTTGATAAAATAATCATATCATACTTTTTAATGCTTATCATATTAACTTTTTTTAATTTTAACCAATGTGTATTTTACTAACTAGTTGGAGATAATAATAGCTTATATTACTTAGTGTGAGATGCAATATAACAACGTTATCTTACACCAACGTTTAAGAATTAGAAAATATTGTTTCCCACCAAATCAGTTTGGTAGAATGACACACGAGCGAATGAGTTATGCTATTTGTTTTGCATTTTGCCAAATGCTACTGGATTTGTTTTATTTCATGATTATTTCGTAAAAAGTATTCTTGGCAAATAGCAAGACTCTTTAAGAATTTTTTTTTGGTTTACAAAAGCATTTAACAATTCACTTCCCAAAAATTTATTAGGCATAATAGCATTATAGAGTTTGTTATAATATTTTTTTTATAAATATAAAAGAAGTTTGTATAAATTTTATAATAAAAAGAAAAATAACTAAAAAAAATACAATATAAGAAGATTTGAAATAATTTACTCCTAGTTACTAAACTTAATAAATTTTTAAAATATCATTTTTTTCACAATCCGAACCAAACCAACCGTGGATATTTCTTTAACGCTGCCTTCTCTTTTGTTATGTTCTAGTTCTAATTTCTCCAGCTTAGGTTTTTACATTCCTTTTTAAATTGAATGTGGGCTGTGACCGTGGGCCTTATGGTATTGGGCTTCAGTTCTTTCTTTTTTGTTTTTAATAAGCACCCGTGGCCTTACTTTGTGCTTTGATTGCCATCTTGTGCTATTGTCCTCTCCAGTTGCCAGTTCACTTGAGTTTCCTTCTTCTAAACCCAGCTTCTCTTTCATTTCTAAGCTGCTCACAAAATTGCTTCGAATTGCCAAGCGTTTTACTGCAATGTTAAGTTGTTAACACATTCATTCATTTATCAGTTTGTCTAAAACTAATTAACAATACTACAAAAAAGTAATTCCAGTTAAATTGCATTAAGACATGATAAAGCATACTTTTGACAGGCAAAAATAAGTAATATTTAAGCTATAGTTAAAAGTTTACTTAGTGTATGTTTGGATTAACTTATTTTGTGATCAAAATAACTTACAATCAAAATTTTACTGAAAAAGTCTTTGAAAAAAAAGATACTTTTCCTTAAAAAAAAGTTAGTCTAAACATGCACTTAATACAACTACTAATCAATAAATATTTGACAAATAATTAAGGTACGATAAAGTAAAAATAAAGAAAATTATTTTACAAGCACCTCAACTTTAATATAATAACCAATTAAGTACCTCAATTTTGAAATTTATCAATTGAGGGATTGAATTCAACAAAATAATATTTCAGCAATAGATATCAATTGAAAGACAAAATTGAAGTCATATATAACCATGTATTTTGCTCATATTTCAAATTGTTTGATAAGAAAAGTTGAATATTTTTTCTTTTCAACATTTTTTGATCGAAAAAAGATTTTTCAGTGAAATTAAGTCCTTTAATTAATAATAATGAAAGTTCGGTCACTTAATTAATTTATCATAAAAAAAGGTTAGGTCCTTAAATTTTACTTCACTCAATAAAAATATGAATAACAGAGTCATACTCAAATTTAGTTATTATTTATTAATAATAGGATGTTACGACAGTTATCACCATGCGTTAATAAGGTTTTAGGTATCGGTTGAGGGTTAGCAAGACCCTTTCCCATAGAAATTAGTGCAGTTTCCTGTAAGGCTGTAACTTTCTCGGTTTGGGAGTTATCAATTAATAACACTTGAGCCACAAATATTTATGAAGTACCACTTTTGGGCGGTTCTCCATTGACTCTGGATCACAATTCCAAAAGCTCACTTGTGCTGTTGGAGGCTGGTAATGGCTCCTAAACTTGACCATGGAGATGGCTCCAGTGGTGACAGTGCAGCAAAGCCTATCCACTTTTTCAAGATCATACTCTCTCACACCATTTTGGACGGAAAGCTGGTAAGCATCCTTTTCTCTTTCTGCATGAAATGGGTTTCCGGGAAATTTTGATTGATGCATATTGCTAAATTTGGAGTCTGTCAACACATTTCTGAGGCCTTTTGACTTTGTAGGTGCATATGTGAAAAATATTTCCCAACTGCAATCTCAATTTTTTTTTTTTACAAAGTTGCGGCTGCCAGCCACGACGATCCTTCATTTTCATCACAACTTGCATGAAACCTTTTTTTTTTTTTTTCAATTCCATGCAAGTCGTGAATGTGAGCTATGACTTGCATGGGACCCTAATTTGTCATCTCCATGCAATTTATGTGGATCTGCATGGCAGAGGATTCCAGGAAAGTTTGTGAGGAAATATGGAGAATACTTATCCAACACAATATTTCTCAAGCTTCCAAACGGTGCAGAATGGAAAGTGAACTTGGAGAAACGTGATGGTGGAGTTTGGTTTCAAAAGGGGTGGAAAGAATTTGCTGAGCATCACTCTCTAGCCCATGGCCATCTCTTGGTTTTCAGATACGAAGGAGCATCCCATATTCATGTACTCATCTGTAATACGAGTGCCTTAGAAATAGACTACCCTTTCAACAAGGTAGGTGGTAAAAGGGCCAGGAATAGTGAAGAACTTCAACAAACTAAGACGCGTAGAACAAATGGAAATAACAAAGTTGATAGTAATTCCAATTTGCCAGGAACTTCTTTTGATCAAACAGTCAGAGACTGCAAAGGCATGATGATTCTTCTTTTTAGTGTATTTATTTGTTTGTTTAGTTTTAGAATAAAATAAAATTTTAATCCTTAACAAATATATTATTTATTAATCTTGTTCCTTAAAAATTTATTTTATCGACTTAATCCCTTATGTTTTAAATCACTTATAAATTTTATCTTTCTGTTTTTTTTAATTTTATCTATTTAATATCTCAAAAAGAAAAAATTATTATAAATTTGAAGTTTGAGGTATTAAATCGATAAAATTAATCTCTAAAAAATAAAATTAATAAATGATATATCTTTTAAGAATTAAAAATATGTTTTACTCTTTTTTTAAATGTAAGATGAAAGCCCTAGAAGCTCACAGAGAATTTAGCTTTTCTTCTATTTGATTTCCTTCTTTGAGGCAAGTTGAAGAAGCAAAGTGAAGGGAAAAGGACCAATGACTGCATACTGAAAGGTCATCTTTTAGCAATTTTGGTGATCATGAAGCTGCTGGCAAATTCAACTCAGAGAATACTTCCTTCACAGTGGTAATAAAATTATGCCACTTGGAGAATTGGTGCATGCTATGTTCTCAAACAAAACAATCATATATAATCTTTGTATCCAATCTCCTGAATCAAACTTAGTCAGGTGAAAAATGCATCTCATGCAGTGTGTGCCTAGGGGCTCCCTGAAGAGCTACATCAAACCTGGAGGACAAAATGTTACACTGCTGGTTGGGGACAGATCATGGAGGGTTAGATTGATCCATTACCCAAAATGTTCATTAAGTTGCCTTTCTGCAGGTTGGGCAGCATTTGCAAGGGAAAACGATTTAGAAGTAGGAGATGCTTGCTTGTTCGAACTGCTAATTGACCAGTAGTGACGGAATGGTGATGAAAGTTTACCGTTTCCATCTTCGAAGCACTCCTCAGTTAAGTCATAAGTGGGCATTAATCAAACAGAGTTCAGTTTTCTATATTGCTTTGTGATCTTCTGTACTGTGTGACAGTGACACAACTATGAAACTTTGTTGGAAATGGTAACCGTAGTGGTTTTATTTCTAATCACAAAAAGCTGCTTACAGTATCAACCAAAATCTTGTGAAATAAAGATAAGCACAAATGTAAGTTATGTCTAGATTTCACCTTGTTCAAAACGTGCTTATTACATACATAAACAGATTCAACATAAGACATCAATACCTTTTTCTCTTTTGCCCAGAAGAAAAACATTTTCCATTCCTCTTATCCCTTTTCCTGAAGACTGAATCTGCAAGAATAGTAAATAACTTATGTTTACATCACATTTTTTACTTTATTTACATCATATATACTTATACCTAACACATAAATTTAATTATTAAATATTTATTGTATATTTTATTTTATATTTTTTATGTTAAATTAATGGCCAAGTACACATTTAGTGTGTAACCACTAACAGTAGCCATACTAGCTATGCTTTTGAGAAGTAATGTAGGCTCGCATACATAATGAGTTTAATTTAGAAGGAAATTATGTGCCTTAATTAGATGCAATTGAGTCTTAGGAGTCATCCTTAAGGTGTGGCCAGCAACCACCGAATAGCAAACTTGTGTCACGACCCCAAGATCTAGTCTAGCAACCTATACCTCCTTTCTACCCACTTTACCACAATTTAACTAGGATGTAGCCATAACAATTACTCAAAATAACTTTGGTTTACTCCAAAGAGATATAAACTTTCATTTATATCACCGTAGAAAATCTAAAGTGACATTTCCCCTGAATTTTTTACATTTCCTGCTAGTACAAAAGCTCATTTTGAGCATTTTCAATATTCAGAAACAATTAAACAAAACACAGGTATAAACATAAAATATAAACTATGCCGGAACACAAGTTTTCCCTCAGATGGATCCAAAAGTTGCAGAACATACAGTCATGGACCTGCGCATCGTCCATCAAAGAGAAGACGAAACCTATCCAAAATAAAAGGAGGCTCATCAACAAACTCAAGTGCTACTCAACTGTCGTATAATCTGAAAAGACAACAAAGAGAAGGGATCAGACACATACTCAATCAGCGCACAGCGAATACAATGAACGGAAAGGGAACCAATATCATAAGTAAAAAAAAATTGGAAAAGTCGTTTATGCAATGAAAATGGATAAGTATCTTAATTGCTTCATGCCAACGGTAAATAAAGTATCAAACCTTAGTTTGGTTTCACATTGAGATAACTAGTATTGAGGTGGTCCCACTCAATTGGAAACCCTTTTCTTCTAGTGGCAGCCTCCCACTAGGAACAGCTCCAAGTAATGGGTGGTTCAATCCTCTATAGTATCTCATAATCTCTTTTTAAAGGGTTATCAAGCCTTGTTGGCAGCCCTTTCAACATACAGGCAGCTACACTGAATGGGCAACTCATTTTCCAATCTCTTTGAAGGGTTCTCAAAACTAGTTAATAGCACTTTCCACACACCGGCAGCAATAACTAACAGGCAACCCATTTTCCACATATGCCATGTATTCCATAATCCTCTGACTAGGGGCACCCAAGCTTAACCCCTGCTAACAGCTACAAAGTTCTAACAAGTGTTTCCCAAATATAAAATATGATATTTTCAAAAAATTTCAGAACTGATTACATCTCGAGAGTATTTGAATGCTGGAAATATAATAATACAAATGCTCATTAAGTATGTTAAATTCATGCTCAAGAGATTACTTTGTCAAGTGTAATGCCATTGACCATTGTACAACCTTAGAGCACACGTTCAAAATGTCATGGTAGTTCAAATGAAACCAGGACTTACAAAAGGCTCAACTTTAGAGGAAATACCAATAAGATTTCAAGAAGGGAAGTTGGAATGTCACAATGCATAAATCCATTTTTAGAATTAATGCTAAGTTAGAAGTTGAAAGGAAAAAGAAAGTTGAGAAATTTGATAAGTGTCATCATATCCACCATCCACTCCCTCTAGGAAGTTCCCAAGCAAGCTTGAACCAGCTTCCAAGAGCTCACCTGGTTGATGAAGGACGCATCCTTGAAGAATCTGGAAAACAAGAGAAATAACAATACAAGTTAGCTTAGAAAAATGGCACATGTTTGATATAAAACTGTACTGATTCAAAAGCAATAAAATTGCCAACAACTCATGTATTTAAAGCCCTTTGTGTCTAGTTTCTAATGACGCTGGAATCACCTAAACCCAACCTTCCAGTCAAAAGTTATATCCAATTTACTAAACATTTCCAATTTTACACAAGACCTCCAATTTCTCCCATTCATGCGATTTCTCAAACAACAGATGTGCATTCCTTTTCCCCCATTTTCAGCATGTGCAATCTTTGCTACTATTTGGTGCATTTGGTAGAGTGTAAGGCTTGTATTTTTAAGGAGGTTTTTTGGCTCAACAGCTGATTTGGGATAAGGTTAGGCATTTAGCATCTATTTGATGTAAAGCTCATCGTTTTTTTCAAGAAGTTTCCTAAACAGATATGCAGAGGGATTTGACCGCTTTCCTCCATTGATGTTTCTTCTTTTCTTTACTGTTTTATTTTTCCTTTTTATTTTTTTGGTTATGGAGGATCCCTTCCCTTATCCTCCAAATTCTTATAATTTTCTTTTGTTCATCTTAATGAATTTATTCTATTGATCAAATACCCAACAATGACAATTGTAAATCAGATTACCAAGTACCCATTCTCAAAGTAGTCAGCATGACAATATATAAAATGACTGGATCAAATACAAAATCGATGCTTTTTTAACTAATCCACAGAAAAATCTCATTTTAATTTCTCCAGTCTTCTTATAACTGAGGAAGGCATTGAAGAAATAGATTTAACACAGGCTGGACTAAAAAAAAAATTGCAGTAGCACTTGGAAAAATAGCCAAATTACTTTTATTTAAAGTAACATACCACCTTAGAGAAGGGAGAGTCTTCTATAATAAGCTTGTGTTCCTTCCACATTCTGCTATGGATACCCACACTGAAAATAGAAGTAAATTGTCAATTTCACATAATATTATTTAAAAAGAGAGGAAGTAGTGCCTAACCACTATATTATAATATCTTTTTATTAAAAAAACACTATACTATAAACTAAAGTTCCTAGAAACACAAATCACGTGACAATATAAAAGATGTTCTGCAGCACAAATCTAAAGAATGAACATTATAAATCATGTAATGTCTTGTGCTATGAAAAGATTCAAGTAAGGACATACTAGATCAGTCATGTTTTCAAGGAAGTAGCTAAAGACCGGCTATGTGAAAAGCAAACCAGAGGCTCTATTGCAAGAGCTGCTGATTAATATGCCCATTTAAAAGTGCCAACCATTAGCGCGCCAATAATTTCTTGCATTTTGACGGGAACGGGCACCTTTAATCTTCAAAAACAGCTTGTAAGCCCTCTCTGTTCTATTTGAAGCAAGAAGCCTGTTACTTAATTTACTATATACAAGCCTGCTTGGGCAGAACCCTTTGCGCAAACACTCCTCCGTAACAAGAACAGCATTTTCAAGCTGTCCTATGTTGCAAAGACCACTGATGATGTACTCATAAACTTCAATATCTGAAGTATACCCACATTCTTGCATCTCCTCCCATACACTCAACAATGTTCCACATTTTCCAAGCTTAGAAAGACGCATAAGCATTATCTTATAAGCTTCCAATGAAATCTTACACCCTAATTTTCTTGTCTTCTTGTAAATCATCAAAGCAGCATAGGGTGGACCATAGCTACATAAATATTTTAGGAAGGAGGTTATAGTCCCAGTAGAAGGCACAACTCCTCGCCTTAACATCTCATCAAACATCTGGAGTGCATCTGCCACTTTTCGGGCTTTGAGAAAAGCAGTGATCATTCTAGTATATGTAGCAACACTAGGTTCACAGTTATTACTCAACATTGCATTATAATACTTCATACACTCATCAAAATCTCCAATTGATATGAAATTGAAAATCATTGCATTATAGGTAGCAGTGTCTGGCTGGCAGTTTTTCTCATTCATATTACAGAAAACCTCAACAGCCTCATCCATTCTACCTGCTCTTCCCAAGCCCTCAAGAAGGAAACTAAATGTCACACAATCAGGACGAAACTCATCAGCTGCCATTGCTTTCAAAATCCTCTCAATCTCATTCACCCTACCAAGCTTAGACCAGCCACCAGCAATAACATTGTATGTTGTAACATTAAAAGGTACTTTCCCTTTCATTGAATGGAAAACAGAATTTGCAGCACCCACATGAGATCGTCGACAAAGGCACAACAAAAGCACATTCAAAGCCTCAGTATCACGTTTCAGCCCAAGATCATCCAAGTTCCCAAATAGCTGAATTGCTTTAGACACATGGCCAGCCCTGACAAAGCTATCAATTACAATAGATAACATCAGTAAATCAGCATCTATGCCTTCCACCTTCATGGCATACAACACTTCCATCATAAACTTGAAGAATTTCCTTCTTCCTAGTGCCTTGACAATCACATGGTAGCTCTCAATGTCCTTCGGTACCATTGGCTGTTTAATTGCCCAATTGAAAAATGTAACCATGGCTTCACCACCCAGATTCCCTGAGTTCACTACCCTGCCAAGGATATCTACATTCACATCTATACAAACACTGGACAAAGCTTGCTCGATTGCAGCCCTACCCTTTAGCTTCTGAAGGAAAACTCCGCGCAGTTTCTCTTCGGGCAACAAAAACCCATCAACGGATTCCATTTCTTCTTCTGATTCACAATCTCTGAAAATGGGTTTCTCTGATTCGTATCGTTTGACAGGTGCTGGGGTCGAACTGCTGCGAAGCATCGGTAAAAGCTCGGAGATTTGCTCAAGAACGGAGCGTTCATCGAGATTGCGATGGTTGGTTGTTTGAATCGGGAACGGTTCGTGGTCCGAAAAATTTGAAGGAGTGTGTAGAGACGAGAATGGGAATGAGGGAATGGAACCGAGCATGGAAGGCGAAGGGTGCCCGGCTTTGGCGAAGCGCACGAGAAATCGCAGAGATCGAAACGCCATGAATGAGAGCTCCAACGAGAGGTGGCTTCACATAGCTCACATTCACAAGATCAGTACCATCACCTTCCCTTGTGCTTTAGCTTCAATTTTGACCAAAAAATTTTAAAATCACTTTAATTTGTAATGCTATTATCTTTAAAATAATTTTGAAACTAAATTATAAATTTCAACATTTTATTTCATTTCATATTATTTTATTTTTCTAAAAAGAATCAACAAAGTTTTTACTCATTATATTTTTACTATGTATTCATTTTAATCCCTACTTTTTTAATTTGTTTATTTCTTTTTATTTTTCAATAACATCCAATATTGTTTTTATATAGAATATAGTGAATTTTTATACAAATTTTATTCTTAAATTTTGATTTCTTACGTTGAGATTTTTTTTTATCTAACATTACATGTTATTATTTAACAAAATAACTTTTCTATCTAACTTTCTATCATAAAAGATTAAATTCAGATAGCAATAACTAAAATCAACATAGAATTAATAAAAATATAATTAAGGACCAGAAACTTAATTTAAGTCTTTAAAAAATTATTAAATGATAATCTCGATTTTCGTTATCTATTTCTAAAATTTATTTATCATCTTAATTTTTTTAATATTTTATCTCTATTTTTATTTTTAAAAATATTTTAAAATTTTTCTGTATTATCTTTTATAGGCGCACACACCATTCATGACTTCTCCCTTTGCTGTGGGGAAAAAAGACTTGTTGGAAAATATTTTTGTCTTGATATATTCTATAATTTATAAAAGACTTGTTGTAAAATATTTTTATATAAAAAATTTCTATACTATACTACAATGTATGATTATACTTTTTAAAAGTGAATCTCTAAAATGCCTCTTATGCCGTATTAGGGATTCATTTGGATGCATATTTAAAAAAAATATTTTTATGAATTTCTTTAAAAAAAATTTAAAAAAAATAAAAAAATATTTTGTATTTGAATGTAATATTTGAAAAGTGTTTTTTAAAATTTAAACAGCTTTTTATGTTATAATTTTTTTTTAAGTACAAAAATCTAATTTTTAAAAAAAGTATAAAATGTGCTTTTTAAAAAAAAAACTCATCTAAATATTATAAAAAATGAAAAAAAATACTTTTTTTAAAAAATCTTCTTTTATTAAAAAAAAAAAGTCTGAATGAGCTCTAAATTTGTCATAACACTATCATTGTATAGCTAACAACCAAAGGAAGGTCTAGATTCGTTTTGCCCAAGTCATTTCTTTTTCTTTCTTTTTTTTTGGTCATGGGGTGGGAGATTTTTAGGGGAAGGGGGAGAGGGAAGGGTGGGATCAAACTCTTGGTGCCGTTACTCAAGACACACAGCCTTTTGCCAAGTAAACCACACGCCGGACGGTTGCTCAGGTCATTTCCAAACAAGCTTCCAGGTGAATCATCACTCCCTCTCTCAAACCCAAAAATAGACTTAGTACTAAAAGAACATAGCCCATGCAGGGGCATCAGGGCCCGGAAATGTGGAGGAAGGGTCCCTCTAATTTGGTTGCAGGTGTGTTGAGGAAGTAAGTAATGGAAACCATCCAATTTCCAATCTCCATTCTCATTAACATAATCAGCAATAGTAAATAAAGTCACCTTTATTTCTTCTATATATATATATATATATAGAAATAAATGTATTATTGTCTTGTAGACTATGATTCTTTTTTAATTGAAAACAATCTTATTTAGCTTAATGTAACTGTACTTGTAAGAATGTGATTTAGTGATAAATAAGATAAAATTTTAATAAAACAACTTTTATTAATAATGTTAAGAGTTTAATTCTGTTAAAAAATATTTTGTAAAGAAAAGCAATCTCAATATCCAATAATGAATTTCACACCTAAAAGGATAGGGATGACAATAATAATACAATATAATTAGCATTTACCCACCCCCCAATCTCTAATGGTAGGTGGATTTGGGATTTCTCCATAAGTTTAGGCAGCGGTTATGTGATTATGGCTGAACTTTGGGCTATTATATTGGCCTTCAACTCGTTTGGGATAATGGAGTACGGCGTCTTTTGGTTGAAGGTGATTCTCTCATAACAGTTAACCTAATCTTAAAGGGGTGCCCAAACTCTTATCTATTTGTGATGCTGGTTGATCAAGCCAGAAATCTTTTTTATAGATCTTGGGAGGTGCAGTTATCACATATTTACAGGGAGGGTAATGTTATTGCGGATTGGCTAACAAATAAGGCATGTGGTTCTCCTTTGAGTATACAGTTTTTTCTCTCTATTCCTGCCGGGTGTGATTTTTTAATTTATGGTGATATGTGGGGTGTTAGAATCCCACGTCGTATTGTGTAGCTTTCTTTTAAAGGCCCATTATTTTTCAAAAAAAAAAAGAAATCAAAACCCAAACTCACCTCTACGAAAACATTTAAAACATGTACCTTACTTACCTTACCCCACACTTATTTATATTTTAAATAAATTTATATAATAATCAATCACAATATTAAAAATTAACTGTCATTATATATAAATTGTAAAATATGTTTTAAGGGACAAATTTTTAATACCTTTATTTATAATTTAAATAAGTAAATTAATATAATAATTCTTAAATAAAAACATATTTAAAATATAAGTTCATAGGCGAAGAGGGTGGATCATTCTCAACCCACCATGCCCTATCCGACCCGCAATAAGATACCGCGTACCTAACATGCCCCTAGGCACTGCAAGGCAAGTAAAAATCCCACCTCATCCTGAACGAGGCAAGTATAATTTGCCATTCCTAAAAGAGTGTGAAGATATCTTATAAAAATTATAAAAAAAAAAACTCAGTGTGACCTGATGTAGAATGAACTAGACTTGTTTGAATTATGTTTAAGGAAAATTATATCTTTTTTTTTGGGTAATTTAGAGAGTTTACATTATTTTATTAAATTATTTAATTTAGAATTTACTATTTGATTATGTTTTGATCCTCCTTAGGTTATAAATACTCTTTTAGGTGCTCTGTTTTATGCTTTTGATATTGATTAATAGTAGAGATTATTGTGAGTTTTTGTTGAAATCCCAAAAATTCTTAGTTCTTGTTAATTCTAGTTCCAAATCATGACCTCCCTTCCTAGTTCTCAAAAACATATCCATTTTTCAGAACGAATGCCTAACATTAGAAATTGTTGGAGTCAATTGTTTGGGCATAACTCAAGTACGTAGTTGAAGTACATATATGAGAAGCTGAGTAAAAAGTTATTCAAGTGATAATAACTTATTCATGTAGGAAACTAAAGAGTCATTTTATTATAAGACAATTTTCAATATGTTAACTTATTCTAAACATTTATTTTTAAACTAAACTCCCATTTTAATTCTTAAAAAATATATGCGACATCAATTTAATCATTTAAAAAATATTGATATCAATTTAATTCTTTAATTATGAAAAGTGATATTAAAATAATTTTTACATTACGCATTGTAAGAAAACCAATAATGAAACCTTTGATTGAAGGACCAACTTAATGTATCTCTCTATAATTAAAAAATTAAATTAATGTCATTTTCTATTATTTAAAAATTAAATTAATATTAATTTTTTAAAAAAAATTAAATTGATATAACTTTCTATCATTTAAAAACTAAATTAATGTTAATTTTTTTAAAAAATCAAAATTGATGTGACTTTTATTTTTGAGAGATAAAAATAGGTGTTTATTTTACTTTTTATTAAAAATATTTTTTACAATAATTTTCTTTTAACAAAGCAAACAAACATAGGAATCCAAAATAAGTTATGTATTCCTGACGTCATTGTGACACTAATTTTAATTGACTTATTATTCGTGAATAGAGAATGGGTTTATATGTGTTGTGACTTGAATGACATACTAAACGATGCAAATAAAATTTATATTAACCTATACTTTAAAAAAATTATTAATTTATTAGCTCATGTTTTAAAAAATTAACGACTGAATTCGTATTTCGCTTCATGAAGAGTTTCTTATTTTTATAAAAGAATATATATTTTATATATGGCATCAATTTTTAAAGTTGACTTTTATTCTACACATTAGAGTGTGAATATATTTACAAATGAAATGATCATAATTCTTTTATACGTTCATAAGAATTGGGATATATTATCAACTTGTTACCGGGGGTGGAACTAAAAATTTATAAAGGGGTGCTATAAATTAAAAGGATGTAATAACTATACATCTTCTAGAGTATAGTGTGAAACCAAACATTCTGTTTCATCGAAGGTTTCGCTTTCAGAGTGTGGGACTTTCATCTGGTTTAGCTTTTATGTAAAAATATACAAGCAAACAAAGAAAAATATACCTGAGTGAGATTGTAATGGGAAAGTTTTGTTCATAATTATTTTTTTATGTAAATTAAAAGTATTCTTATAAGATTTTTTTCATTTAAACTGTCTCTAAACTTAATTTTTTTAAACTAAGAGTAATAATAGTATGACACTTATCATAAAATACGATTTACAGAAATCGAACTATAATCATTTTAAAAATATAATTTACTTTCATTAAATCAATATATTATGAGTTTTATTCATTATTTTTTTTAATTACGTTATTGGTTGTAGTAGTAGTTCAAGCTGAATACTGACTTTTGAATATTGGATAAAAAAAATTTTAAATAACGTGGTTGGAACATTCAACATAAATTAGTATTGATCCAAAGCAAAATCATAAATTTTGAACAACGAAAAAGATCATATCTAATGACAATATTATAATGTTATATATGTCATAGTGTTCACATCTCCTAATAAAAAACATAATATAGAATGTGAAACGATTTTTTTTTTATTCCAATGTGAAGGTGCAGCTGAGTTGTCTAGAAGAGACAACAAAGGAATGAAGAAATGATCGAAATTTATGTAAAGAAATATTAAATTGTGTTTATAATTGCAAAGGAAAGTTTTTAGATGTTCAACAGATACGTGGAAGCATCATAACTAGTGACTTGAAAAATGGTTCGGTCGGATTGATGGAACCGGTTGGCCCTATGAATAGACCTTATATCGGTCTTGGTCGAATTTTAAAATCATTGTTGCAGTGATCAACTTATAATTAAAAAATTCTTAAGTAGTAAAGGAATTTAGCGACAAATTATGTAATGAAATTTTATATTTAACAACAGATTCTAAACGGAATTTTAATTTAGCAACACACCTTTATGCTTTGTTAAGGCTTTGGCGACGAATTTTATTTTATATATATATATATATTGATTAGTCAAAATTGGTATAAATTAATTCAATTGCCCAAATTTGGAGAACTGAACTAATTTTGCAAAACTAAAATTGGAGCTCCATTGAATCACAACAAAGACTTGGTTGTCAAGTTTTTAAATGGTCCATGTTGATTTCATGTTATACAGACTAAAAATTGTCTAAACTTATTTACAAAAACTATAATTTTTTTTAAAAAAAATTCTGAAACTCTGGTACTCATTTTCTTATAGCTTCTATCATTTCCAACTTTGGTATATATAATTTATCTAATTTTTTAAATATAATTATGACATCATCTAATTTAATTATTGGCTTAATTGATTGAACCGTAAATCATTCTCCTATTTGTTTTCTGGTTGAATTGATTTTGTTAAACATTGATCATGACAATAAAAGTCTAAGTAGGTAAAAGAGAGAAAAAGAAAGCATAATTCATTTCAATATTTTTTTTTGCACATTTGTTCATCTCCCCCCTCCTATGTGATCCCTTATGTGCTCTTTTCTAGAACCTTTTAATTCTTTCACTTTTGTTGAATTTTTCATCATCATCATTATTAATCCTTATTGCATTCCTTTCTTTATACCTTGCATATTTCAAATATGGAAGCAAAGTTAGATTTTGGTTGCCACTTCATGACTTGAGTGGCCATGATAGAAAGCTTTGTGGGTTTACCACTAACACTAAACCAAAGCCAACCCACCAACATGTGCCACTAACCTGAAGGCCAGTCAACATGTGCAATGTGTGGTATTTAATTTGTTTTAAAATGATTCTTAAATATTGTTTTTAATAAAATATTCACTCGAAAATGATATTATTATATTATTTATATAGTAACAAATTTCATTTCATATGATTAAAGGGAATATTATTTATCATATTGTCTCAATTGTTAATTCATCGAACTTTAAAAAAAATTAATTTTGAATGAATTCCAATTTCGGTTCTTTTTTAGATATGGTAATTGTTAATTTTGTCTCAGAAAAACAAAATTTAACAATCAAGTATTTTAAATTCTAATTTCTTGTCAATATATATTGTCTACCATTAATATTATATTTACTGGTTAAAGTGATTGATTCAACCTACAAGGATATAGTTAAGTGATAAGTAAGCTAATGTTTTAATACGACGAACTTTATTTATAATTTTAAAAGTTTGAATCTGATTGAAAAACACGTTTACTCCAAAAGATGTTACACTTCTTAAGAACCAAAAAAACAAATTGATCAATTCAATGGTTGTTAAAATATAAAACTAGTTCACGGGTTGTTTCAATGATTAAGGAAGTATGCTCTCTATTTTAACTACTTAAATTTAAATATTGGGTCAACACCTAGGAGAATTAATTCTCCTAACTGCATTAAGGCAGTGTGAGAGATGCAACTTAAAGATGTTTTAGGAAGAATTTAATCTCAATTAATGAGAAAACTGACCCAAGATTTATACACTTTCCATATATTAAAAAATAACTAAAATGCTCATAGATAGTCTTTCATTTTTTGACTATCATAATCTTTTGTCATTTTGAGTGCAAACATGAATGGTGACACATCAACCAAATTATTATATACCACCAAACATATCAAATTTAGATAGGGACAGATAAACTTTAAACAAAGGGTGTATACATAGACCTGAAATTTTTAAGTGTAATTATCTCATGCCATTTTGTTTCTTTTGTTTTGACTGTGGCAAACTTTCTGGTATGCATTTTTTAAACATTGTCTTATTTTAATTTTATATTTATTTAATATATTATGTACTATGTACATGTTAATTACGTATGCAATTCCATTAACTATTTAAGTATAATAAGCCCAAACGTAATTGACGTAGTGGAAGTGGACTACTTTTCAAGTGAATTACTTTAATTTGGGGAAGGTTTTATTATATCACTCTTGATCTAAAATTATATGAGTAATTATTTGTATAATTTTATTTACCAGCAAAGAAATTGAAGGTGTAATTTATACGATTTTAATTTACACAACAAGGTAACATATAACTCTAATTAAGTTGAAGATGATCTCATGTGATTAGCCTTTTCTTTTAAAATAGCTTTTATAAAAATAAGATGATTATAGGTGTGATGGTAATAATAGTATTGATAGTAACAAGATTATTATGATTACTTATTTAAAAATAAGTAGTAATGATTATAAAAATCAGGACCATTATGAGATGTGTTATTTGTTTTGACTATTCATATGTGAATTTTGAGTTAGCACTTAGAAGAATTGATAGTTCTCTTAAATGCATTATAGGCTAATGTAGGATGTACGTAATAAAAGATTTGTACAATACTTTTATTGTGCAATAAAAAGGAAGAAATATATTAACACTCTCATAATTACTTTTGATTGATGAAATTTAAAATATTACAATATACAATAACTAATAAGGTATGAATCACCCATAAAAGAAATCTATTAACACTCTCTTTAGTTATTTTTATTGTTATTTTTCTTAAATGATCCTCAATCAAATATGAATAAACTCATGAAAATATAATTAATTAAGATTTAATTTAAATAAATTGATGAAATTTAAAACATGAAAATTTAAAATAATTAATAAGAAGAATGAATAGACAATTAAGATTACTGATTATATCATTACCATTTTAGTGTTCTAAAATATATCTCTTTATAACTGGCTGAGATACGATTTATGTAAAATAAATAAGATAATTTATAATCCCTTTTATGAAAAATAATTTATTCATCACAAAAGAAAAATAATTTTCTCTACATTTAAATGTTTAATTACCATTTTCATATTAACAAGATAAGAACATCTTACTTGCCGTCGACTACATAGGATGGCTTCTGAAATTTCCACTGAAGCTAAAAAAAATGAATTGAAAGCAACATATTTAATTGTTGAAAGCCTAATGTTTAAGGATTTAGTACATGTTTGGGACACTGGTTGGGAGGGCTAAAAGCCCGTTTGAGGTGAAATTCTTATTTCAGAATTTGTGCTATCATATTTGACAATTATTAAATAAAATTGCTTTTTACTTTAAATTAAAGTTTTGATTAAAATAAAATTTTATTGTTTTTACGTTAAAGCAAAAGCCAGTTAAAGAAAATTTGACATTTTTAATCTTAATATTTCTTCTTTGTAGCTTTTATTTTACTTTTTCTACTACACCTTAACTTATATCATTTTTTATAATTATACATTTAAAAATAATTTTAATCAATATTATCTAAATAATATTTATTTTTCAAAATTAATTTTTAAATAAAATTTCTCAAACATAATTACTTTACTTCAAACTCACTTCTAACCAAAATCAAGTTTGTAAAATCAAGTTCGTCCAAAATTAAGTTTACAAAATTTAATTCAAACACACACTTAATTTTAATTCATTGTTTGGATAAATTTTTTTTTACATTATTATTTAATTATATATTACTATATAATTAAAAATATTTAATTTTTAAGTAATTATTATCATAATCAAATTTATTAAATAATTTGATAACACATAATTATATAATAATATAAAACTTTTTACACTAATAGTCAATCAAAATTAAAATGTTTAATGTTTTAAATGCACATGCACAAGAGATTTGTTATGGTCAACTTTTAGATTTTAATCACATTTTTATAACTTATTTATCACACACTCTTACAACCAAGTAGTGAGATGATTGTGCATTCGTAATATAGTTCGTATAAAGCATATTCTTCGTAATAAGTAGCACTAATCTTGCTGTAAACATTCGAAAACACTAATTTGAGAAAGAAACGTCAAAATCACAAAACATAAAAAGAAAGATCCTTATCTCAACATTTTTTTGCAAAATGGAGATTGTGATATTTATTGTGAGTTACTTGAAAGGAACCGATTAGGTGGATGAATTTACAACAAAAGCTTCCCTTGTCAACGCGTTTGCGGACTTTAGCCAAACATGGGGAAATCCTTATTCCTGTTTCTGGTCACAACATTAATAGCATTTTGGTCTACACTTGATTGTTCTCTAAGACAACACAAAAATATTTATTCACAAATTTTATTAATTATTTTTTATTATAGTTTTTTTTCAAAATATTTATCACTTAAAAATATTAAAAAAATATTAATTAATTTTTTTAAACTTCATTCTTATTCTTTAATGAAAAGAAAATTAGTAGAGTAAATGAAATTAGAAAAAAAAAAGATTAATAAAGTTATAAAATGGATAATTAAGTTATATTAAATTATATTTTTTATATAATTAAAATTATTTTATATTTTTCTTAATCCTTTTACAATTATCTTGAATAATAGATAAAGTAGACGGAAAGAGTATATAAAAAAGAAAGTATTAAATATGTTTTAAATTTTTGAAGCATTAAATGTTTTTATTTTTTATTTAATAATTTTTATTTTTAATTTCCTAACATGTGCCATTTGCCTTAGGACACACGTTTTGAATAATATTAATTAAATAATTAAATTAAAAGATAAAGTTATTACGACTCAAACTCATGAAAGGTCATCTTAAAAGAATAATCTATTAAATAAAAATATCTCATGACTTAAGTATTACGTTAAGCCTCTTATTTTACTAAATGTAAAATATAATATTATTTAAACTCTTAATATTATAAATAAGGTTCGCTTGGGTAGCAGTCTAATTTAGTTAAGATGAATCACTTTTAGGTACATAATTTGTTATTTAGTATTAAGTTGGTTAACTAATGGTATAATAAAAATTAAAAGATAAAAAAATTTGTTAGTTCATTATTTTAAAAACAAAATTAAAAATAAAGATTTTTTGTTGATCCTTGTCTAAGTATCTCACATTTTTTAAATATAAAATTAATTTCATTTAAAATATTAAAATTATCTTACTTTTCTGCAAAATAATTTAAATATCTAATATTATAAAAATTCCCTTAATCATTCAACTCAAGCTTATTCATATTTTCGCAAAAGAGGGTTCGAATATCTTATATTACTTGAGCTGTAACATGCAGGTAAGAGACAGATAATTTAATACTCGATAATAGGTGGTCGTAGACTTTGTTTATTTTAAATTTCACGTCAACGCAAATGTTTATTTGCAAAAAGCAAAAAGATTTTAGTTTGAATAAAAGAACTTTGAAAATCATGCAAATGGATATTTGCGTTTATTGTTATCTAAAACAAATATCTGCTACTCAATTGTGTTCACATCGTTTATTTTAAAGAAATACCAAATTATGTATAAAATAATTAGTAAAATATAAATCAACAATAATAATATAAATAATCCAGTCCTTTGTTTTTTTTGAAAAGATCCAGTCAATTTTTTTTTTTGAAAAGATCCAGTCAATTTTTAAGGGATGTCACACAAATTTTTTTGCCTTTCTAACTTTTTTTTAAAATTTTTGAATTAAAGATGACCTCATGTGCCTAAAGAAGAAGGAAGAAATTCACACACGCTCCATTATGGCGCGTGAGATAGAAATGAACGGTATCCGTTACCGTTAGGTGTAGACTCCAATGAGATGATTGGCACATGATGACGAAAAGCTAAAGATTGACTTCATTGACTGAGCCGAGGCGCCACAGGGACGCGTGAAGAACACGCGCTTCCACAATGCCAATTTTAAACCACAAGTAGTTAACAGAGACGTAATCAAGCAATCAAATATGAAAAAAAAAATAGTAAAAATTTAATAAAGGGCAACAAAGCACAAAGATTCAAGATTCAAACGAACGCACAATTGTATATAGCCCGCAAGGCAAGAAATCAGTTGAGTAAAACATTACATCGGTTAATCATTATAATTACCTCCTTATTTTAATTGTACAGTCAAAAGTCAACACCCACATATATTTTTTTTTATCTTTAAAATTTAAATTAGAATAAATAATTATTTTAATCTTTTAAAAATATATATGACATTAATTTAATTTTTAAATATTAAAAAATAATATTAATTTAATTTTTTTAAAAAATTAATATCAATTTAATTTTTTAATTATAAAAAATAATATCAATTTAATCTATTAATTATAAAAAATTATATTAATTTGATCCTTCAATCAAAAGTTTTATTAACAATATTTTTACGATTCATTATATAAATACTATTTTTATGTCACTTTCTCTAATTGAAGGATTAAATTGATGTTAATTTTTTTAAAGAACTAAATTAATATCACTTATATATTTAGAAGACTAAAATATGTGTTTATTCTTTAAATTATTTAGTATTTCTATTATAGAAAAATTACTTAGCATCTTTTTCTTTATTTTTATTTTGTTAATCAATTTATTTAGTGACTAATTTAAGAAGAGTTTATTTTTGATATATTATTGGTGTAAAAAGTTTTACATTACATCCAATCATATATTGTCAAATTATTAAAAAAAATTTGATTGAAATAATAACTATTTAAAAAATCAAACACCAAGTAAAATATGATTAAATGATAATATAAAATTTTTTATACTAACAGTAAATCAAAATTAAATTCAAATAAAAATTAGTTTAGAATTTAAAAAAGCATAACAATATAATGTAATTAATTTTCTTAATGCACGGAATTAATGTAGGATTAAAAAATTTAGTTAAGCTCATGAAAAAAATTAATTCGAAACTATCTCTTATCATATAATAAAATTTTATGAAATTACTATAATTTTTCTTTTAATTCATTAATTATCATTATTATATACCAAATCAGTTGGCAGATTTTGTATGTAGGATTTGGATCATTAATATATTTTTAAAAATAAAATATAAGGAGGTAATCATTAATAAAAAATTAAAAAAATGTAAAGTACATCATTAGAACCAAATTCTTATATGATAAAAGTTTTAATCTTCCCAAACCCTTTCCTTATCCATCTTGGTACAAAGCTGTTTCTCCATTTCCCCGAAGCTAAGTAAGTAATTTTGACCCTCTCATCTCTCTTTCTCTCTCCTCTGTTTCTCTCTCTAAATTTAGTAGAGATTCCACATACCCATTATAGCCCCAACACAACGCTCACACCCCCACAAGTACTCTCTCTCTCTCTCTCCCCTCTATTTCCCTAGTCCATTGAAAGTTGAAACTCTCACTCAGCCACTTTCTCTCTCTAGCCACTTCTCTCTCTCTCTGGTAAGAAGAAGACAAAGCAAGCCCTTCGAATTGTCCATCAGATCTCTTTCAAACTCACAGTGGGAAGAGACAACAACACACAAACACCCACGAATGCTGGTGCCCAAGAGAAGCACCACCTGCAGCACCACCACAGCAGAGGGGGAAAAAAAGAAAAACGCTGTCGTATATAGCCACTGAAAATGAGGTGTAAGAAACACTTGTCGGACCCCAGCAGCAACGTCGGCGTCTGCGCCACCTGTCTCCGGGAGCGCCTCCTCGACCTCATCGCCGCCCTGGCCCAGGCCCAGCACCAGGCCCAATCAGCCCGAGTTCTCTCACGCGCCTCCGTTGCCTCCTCCGACGACTGTCCCAGAAACTCCGACCCCAACCCTCCTCCGCTCGTCTTCCCCCGCTCGGTCTCACCGTACGTCTCTCGCCGGAAATCCGACTACTCCACGTGGCAGGGCGGCGACCACCGTGACCGGCTGTTCTACGGTACGCCCCGGTTGGGCCCCGCCTACTGCGGCGATGGCGCCTTGAATTCCGCGTACAGCGGCCATACGAGGCCGGGTAAGAAGCGGCTGAGCAAGTTCTGGATTTTCTCCAATCTCTTCAGGTCCAGATCGGATAAACTCCAATCGGATCCCAGAGTTTCGTCTCAGGAATCGTGCGAGCCGTCCTCGTCGGCAACTCCTTCGTGGTTCTCGATGATTTTCCCCGCTCGCCGGAATAATCACGGTCGGACGGGATCGTTCGAGAATCCCGCCGTCGAAGGACGGAGGCGCTACCGGCAGACAGATCGGGGAATGTCGCCTGTGAGAACCGAGAATTTCGCCGATGAATGCCATCAATCTGCCTCTGGCAGTGGCTACTCGTCAGAATCTTCTCCGCAGTGGCGGACAACGCCGGCGGTGGCTCCGCCTTCAGCCCGGCGTTCACGGCTAGGCCATGGAAAGAACCTGTCGGCCTCAGGCATGTCTTTTTGCTTGAGCCCACTGGTGCGGGCTAGCCCGAACTGGCGGTGGAGCCACAAGGGGTTGCCGCTGGAGCTGGCTGCGACGGCGGAGATCAGGGGCGCGGCGTCGAAGCCTCATCTCTCCACAGCGGCGTCGTTTTGCGCAAACCGGTCCAGGAAGCTTGCTGATTTTGGAAGACTCAACCAGAACCGTTGATATTGTTGACCTTTCAGATGGTACCGTGTTTCTCTTTTTTTTTTCCCCCCTTCTATTCAGTTTGTGCACATTCTTATTTTCTTTTCAGCAAAAAAGAAAAAAAAAAACAGAAATACAGAATTTTGTTTGGGTTTTTTTTAAATTGTCTAATTTATCTCTGTACACAGTTGTTAACTACAAGGAACAGAAAGTATATTTTGTTTTAATTTTTTTTTATAAATATAATTGAGAATTGATATGTTTGTGAAATTACGCAGTTGCCCTTCAAATTGTCTACGCTTTCCGCTTTTGCTAGTTAATTAATACAAGGTTAATCATGGAATATTAATCTCGTATTTATAAAAAAAAATTTAGTATTCATACTTAATGATGTTGTTGAATATTTATTATATTTAACTAACTCTAAAATTTATTCTGTGGAATAACAATCTTCCTGTTTGGTTGGCTAAAACATAGGGAAGAATATAGATGGTGAATAATTTAAATAATTAAGAATATTTGTCATTCTTACATTAAAAATATTGTTTCATGGGCCAAAATGTTTTCGTGAATGACTTATCCCCCTATCCATCGTGGATTCGTGGTAATTCTCTTATAGGGCAATGGCGGGTGGTCGGATATTGGTACAAGTTATATAATTTTTTTTTAAATGTTTTACCCATATTTTAACAGTATATCAAAATTACCCTTATAGTATGTTTAGTATGAAAATAAAAAATATGAGTAAAAAATTTATAAATATTTTTTTTTATGTATCTAGAGTATTCTTACCCAGAAAGTAAGAATTAATTTCTTAATCTTCAGTCGTATCCCTTACAAAAAGACTTGTTAATACTGCATATTTCATTCACATTTATCAAAAAAAATATCTCTTTCATCTATATATCAAACTGGCTTTTAATGTTATGAAGGATGAATATTTTAAATAATATATATTTATACTTTTTATTAATTATTTTTACTTATATTTTAAATTTATTTAATTATACATATTATTAATTAATGTTTAATTTAAATTAAAAATCATTTATTTGAGAATAATTTAAATTAATACTAAAAAAAATTGACAAAATACATGAATATATAACTAAGTATTTTTCGCATCCTAATATTAATTTAGACCAAAAGTCTATTTTAATTTCTCATTAAAATGTTCATTTTCAGTTCAAACTCTCAGAGATCAATTTTTATAATTTAATTCTACAACGGTCAAAATCTGCATTGATTTAAAATCTCATAAGAATAAATAGAGACAAATTTGAATCACATAAGAATTAAATCAGAACAAAATTTGAGCAACGAAAGACTAAACTGTAAACATTTATCCGTAAAGAATTAAACTAGAAACGAACGAATTAGGAAACGGCTAAAGATGAATCGTTGTCATTAATTTATTTATCAAATTTTTTTTTATGAAAAGAAGTAGTTCATGTTAAGGGATGAAAAGACTAGACTTAAACTAAAATTAGTGGAGGAGCGCAAAATGGATGGATGTTGAACCCCCAACTTGAATTTGTTGAAAGTCAATAGCCAAAGTGATGGGCAATTGGCACTGGTTGAATTTGAAAGGCTGGGGGCTTGGTGGCAGTGAAATGGGAATAGAATTTTTTAGGTACTCTTAGGTTGTGTTTGGATAAAGTAATTTACAGAGGGAATGTAGTTTTTGAGAGAATTTGAAATTCTTTGTCATGAAGTATTTTGTTTGGATATTTAATAGATGAATTTTAAAAATTCTGAAGCAATTCTAGCGGGTATTTTTCTATCTAAAATGAGGAATTTCAAATTACATACACCAATTTAGATAGAATTTTTGAAATTCCACGCTCCTTTCCTCCACTCTGTTCGCTGATACAACTTTTCTCCTCTGTACTAATAATTTGTCTCTGCTTTGCTTATGAAATCCCCCAAAACCCATCACGATCTCACCTTGCAGAGGTTGGATCGCCATGGCTTCTAGTGATGGATCAAGACCTGCCGACAATGTGGTAGGCGATGGTTGATTTGGAATTGTCGGTAATTCTCGCTTCTCGAATGCAGAAAGACGTTCACTCGCTCCAAATCTCACAGATTTTTCCCATGAATATGAGATGGGATTGAGTTTTGCTTGTTTGGAATCAGAGGCCATCTCTACTTTCCTATGCATCTTTCTTTCACAGATATTGTGGCGAGGGTGAGAAAAGAGTGAAGAGAATGACCCATCTGGAGACAGGGTACAGGCAATCCATTTTTTTATGAATAACGTTGAGGAGGAGGAAGACAGAAACGGTAAAGTAAATACTATATATATGGATATCTGTTAAGTTTCCAAACAATAAATTTACAAGTGAAGGATATTAAATTACTGCAATTCAAATTCTTTGCATTTGAAATCCTTTAAAATTTAAAATTACTTTGTCCAAACATATTATTAATGTCTCAAGTGTTTAATGAGTCTGTTTAATTCAATAATGTTATTAAATTGACTCAAATTAAATAAAAAAAAATAAGTTTAGTTGGGTTTGGTAATTAAGATTAATCAGATAAAATTCTATCAAAATTAACTTTAATTAGTTAGAGTTGCGAGTTGGTTAAATGACAATCTAATGATCTCAATAACTTGACTTTTTTATTTTATTTTTATAATAACCTTATTAGAAATCAAAATCTCTTGACTTTAGCACCACGTTTTGATTTTTTTTTGTTTTTATTTTTCTAGAGTCAAATTTCTCTTTTGTTTTTATTTTTTTAAATTATAATTGATTCTAAATTTTTTTTATTTACAGTTTTAAAAAAAAATGCATAAATGATCGATGAGGCAAAACAACCAAACTCAACTTAGGTCAATTTAAACTGATTTGGGTTATTTAAAAGAAAAATTACAAAACTAACATAATCTAATCCATCAAGATTAGTTGGTTTAAATTTTTTTTTTAAAATCCAACGCAACCCAATCTATAAATAGTCATACTTAGAGTATTACATATAATTAATAAAAATATAATATTTATCATTATATAATTATCTAAATTGATAGACTATGTTTGAAAGTTTGAAAGAACGAAAGAAAATATAACATTAAGGCCACTTCTACCATACACTGTCAGTTTATAGTGTATCAATACACTATTTAACACATACCGTTGATTTTAAAGTTTTAAACACATCCATGTGTACCATTAAGATAACTTAATGGAATAAATAACATTTATTTTATACTTTTGGCTCTCTATTTTGTTTAGTTACACTGTTTTTCTCTAAAATTATTATTTTTTTTTACTATGGGTGGTTACCAACGATATCGCTTTCTCACTTTTTCTTTTCCTCTAAAACTATTTTTTTTTACGATGGGTGGTTACCAACGAGATCGCTTTCTCACTTTTACTTTTCCTCTCCACTCTCAGACTCCTCCTTTTTCAGTTTTGATCTTCTGGAGACCCCCCCCCCCCTCCAATCTTTGTGAGACGCTTGGTGACATCATCCTCAAACATGAGCTCAATGGTGTTTCTGAACACTCCCAAGTCCTGAACCCAAAGAAATAATTTTACTTGAGGAAACAGTACAATTAAATAAAAAAGAAGGGATAAAAGTATAAAAAAAAACTGTTATTTTATTAAATTGTAACAATCTAACCGTACATGTGTTTTTATTCAAAATCAACGGTAGACATTCGACAATGTATCTATACACTACAACTATATGAAATGGCCTACCATTAAATACAGAACCTTGAGAATACTATAGAATTTCTGGGTAGCATCACTAGCGTGTGAAGTGTTGATAACGCTCGTGACTGGGGTCCGCACCATTTAAGCTATCCCTGCGTCTCAGTTACTTCCTCAGCTGCCCTTTTTAATGCTGCCAATACGGTCTTATACGCTATTTAATGTAGAGTACGAAGGACCAAGTGGTGTCCTCAGTAATAATATAATCGTGGATTTTTTTTTTTTTATAACATTGTTAAGAGTACTAAAATTATTTCTTTTTATAAAGTATTTTTTATTAAAATTTAAATTTTTAATATTATAAATAAAGTTTATCTTTTAGTATTAAACTACGCCTTGTAAGTGTGGTAAAAAAATATTTTTTGGGTACAGTATGAAAGGGTCAAAAAAGAAACAGCCAAAAAGGAAGAAACAAACCAACGCAAAAACTAATCTCTACAGAACAAGGTACCCATCGCGTCTGCTAAAAGAAGGCGCCAAGGTCAGCACGGTGGCTACTCCACGATTTTGCGTCAATTAATACTAAATTTCTTTTTTACATAATTTTTAAGAAAACATTGGAAGAACTAATTTCCTTGAGTGTGGACTCAAAATTTAAATCCAAAAAATCTATGCATGTAGCACGCAATGTTAATCATATTATGATGGGTGTATGATATATTATTTTTTCACTTTTTAAAATTTTAATCTGGATTATTTGATCATTTGTTTATTCATGTTTATATATGCTGTTCGGGTGGGAATTATAATTGTTCAACAATTGGATTTGACTGAATCCAAGTTATTATTATTATTATTATTAGTAATCGTGTGGGTCATGATGATCGAACGAGAAGGTCCAGGTGCAACGTAATTTGAGGAATGCAATTTTCTTGAGGATAGAATAATAATCAATGTACTTTGTGTTTTTTTTTTATATCCCTTTCCGATTTTTTTTTCATAGTTTTGGCTTTTCTTCTTTTCATCTTTGGTTCGAATTACAATAGTTTAATTATATGAAGAAACAAGTATAAAAGTGAACTGTGTAGCTTTGTTGTTATATCAAGTTGGTTGTTTTGTTCAAGTTAAAGGCATTTTTCTTTTGGGTCTCGAAGGACAAGTTAGTTGTAGGACAAAAAAAAAGTTTGGAAAAATGTTTTACAAAAGTAAAGGATATCATTTCATTTTTTTTTTAAGTTTAATTGCAATTTTGATTTTTTTTATTTTAGTAAAACAAATTATTTGATCCTTTATTTATTTATCTTTTGGCAAAATTTGATCATTTATTTTAAAAATAAACTATTTGATCTTCTATTTATACAATATAAGCAATTTTGATCATTCTGTTAGTTTGTTAATTAAAAGCTTAACCGAATATGTTGAGATGATATTAAAAAATTAATTTTTATTTTTAAATAAATCATTTTAAAAACATGTAATTCTTAAAATATTCAAATTAACTTTTTGTTAAAATAAAAGGGATCAAAATTACAATTAAATTTTTTTTTAATCTTATTGTTGTTAGCTTCTTTTGTCCGTGTGATATAATGATAACGATGTTTGCAATGAAGGGAAATATCCTCATACAACGACTTCAATGCAAAATAAGTCATTTGATTTGGTTATAAAATTAATTTTTTTAATTGGTAATAAAATTATGACTTATTGTCTATCAATAAAAAAATTATAACTTTGCGTCACACCAACATAATTGTAGATTTTTTGTTATATAAAATGTTTATGAGACGATCTACTACAATTTTGCTATCCTGAATTTTTTTCTTCTTTTTTTTGGGTAGAAATCCTAAAAGTTTTCTTTTACTCTTCACATCATTTGCTTTTAAACGTGTGATGAATATTTATAACACTCATTTAGCGAAATTAGAAGATGTTGAGTCAAAGCCAATAAAAATGAACTAGCGTAAATGGGTTTGAATAATTTATAAAAGGTCATAAGTTCAAATTGCTGTATCGTTTGCATAATAATACATGCCGGACACAAATAGGGTTATAAAATCCCTAAGCCAATTCCTTCCCCTATAAAGACACTACAAAAATAGGGTTATAGTCATTTAATGCTTTCAATTAAAATAATTTAATTTTAATACACAATCAATAAAAAAATTTTACACTATTGCCTTATTAAAAAGATTTTAACGTCTCAAGTAATTATGATCTTAATTAAATTTTTTAATAATATAATATTGATAATGTATAATTAAACGATAGTGAATTTTCTTTTTACATTGAAATAGATTAAAATTAAGCTCTATTTTTAAATTAATGCTTAATTAGACACCAAGTTTAGCAACAAAATCTAAGACCAAAGTCCTAACACCAAAGGATTTTGACCACGTGTTAATTATATTCTTTTCTTTATAACAAAAACAAAATGCTCTTTTCTTAAGGGCAAGAAACAATAATCAACTAGTGAATGACTTGTACATTTTTTTTTTGTAATAAAAAATTTAAGGTGAGGAACGATTGTTTTTATTTCAAAGTTAAGATAAATCATCAAACTCAATAAAGATTTATAGTAGTATTATAAATCGCTTACTAATAAAAAATCTTTGAAATCAAATTCAAGTTATACAATTGTCATAAATAAAAAGCCAATCATACGTGCTTAGTACCATTCTTTGATGTTTTATACTTTCTCTCCTTTCCACAAGAGCTAATATCTTTTTAAGCTTTATTTGTTCATAGCTTTCAAGTTGGTTTAGTTGTTTTATCTATTTCTAGTATGATGTTAGATTGTACAAAATATTCATTAATTACGACATTGGATGCTCCAATAAATTTAATACACACAATTATTTTGATTACTAAAAATGGCTAATTTTTAACTTTTATACATCCAAATGAATAAATTTGATTTCATATTTGTCATTTTCATTTCTATCAATATCAAGAAAAATATGCATAATACCAATAGAAAGAGCTATTTTTTTTTCATATCTGAAGAGAAAATTCCAATTTGATAAATAGTAAATAATTATTTTTAAAGATTTTGGTCAATGAAAAAGTTAGATACCCAATGGTCAATCTTAAGGAGAGAGAGAGAGAGAGAGAGAGAGAGAGAGAGGGATGCTTTATTTGCATTCAGACATGTGAAAGGCATCAATTGCATCCAAACATCCTTATCTAATGGTCAACTCAATTAAGACATAGAGATTGTTCAATGATCCAATAAGAAATAAATGAGAAAGTTGATAAATTAAATGATGTTGGATTTTTCCAACAAAAAAAAGGAGTTGGAATGTTGGATGGTCATATTTATGGTTCAATATCCAATGGCCATAAAATAAGATTTCACACAATCCATCGGTTAATATTTGTTTCTACCAAAACCCAAAGAAAAAAGGGTGACAAACTTATTTATAGTATATGATGAAAAAAAAATGAAAAGAATGAATAAAGGATATAAGAAAAATGGGGAATGTCATGTAGCCATTTCCACCACTTTCTAGTCATTAAAACAATATTAACAGGTCTTATTCACAAAATTCTGGAACAGAAAAGAAAGATGGGAAAAGGAGGAAAAACAGAGATGGAATCAAAGAAAAGTCAATATCACTTTAAATGACTACAATCCCAGAACTTTCCAGCAATCACCCAGAAATTATTCAGTTTATCACAAAAGCAATGGAATACATATTTGCAATTCAAAAGGGCATTGACTTCAAAGTCGTCCGAGACATCCCAAACCCTTTATATTTATTAAGATTTAAGGGATATACAAGTCACTATCCATAATGGCCAACAACCACATACAAGTTGGAAAAATACCTTGATGCTGCACCAAGGACATTCAAGGCCAAAAGGAAAAGGGTACAAAGATATTTATTTGATGTTGCCAACGGTGGCCAATTTTTGCAAATTGAATACCATGCTATTCTCAACATGAAGAATGATGGGTAGACTTAGAAGTAACAGTTTGTGTACTTCTTGTCTTTGAATCATCAAGATAATTCTGATAGATGTAAGAGGCAAAACCCCAGAGAGCCAAAAGCATAGAAATTATCTTCACCCCATTCATCTTGTCATGAAAAACTATAACAGAAGCAATAGGAGTCACAGCCAAAGAGACAGTACTGATAACATTAGAGTAGAGAGAAGAGACCAAGAAAATCAGGCCAACAACACCAACAGAACAAACCTGCCAGGCTACTGCTGTCCAAACCAAAGTCATGACATAAGCAACTCCTCCCTTACCAAAACCCTCCATTTCTCCATGTAAAGTACGCCATTCTCCACTTGCGAATAGACCTATGATGGAAGCACAAGTGGCAACTAGTGATGTATAGATTTGCATTTCCAAGACAACTGAAAATGTTTCCTTTTTCAGAATCTTCTGAAAGGACAGTTGCATTAGGGAAAGTAAAAGAGAGTAAATTGCAGAAGCTCCGAGGGTACAAAGGAAACCAATAATGTATTTTCCCTTGGAGACACCAGATGGTTCATCTGAGCCTTCATTAACGGCAAGGAGTGCAGCAGATAAAGAAAGGACCACTGTGGAGTTTATAATCAAAGCAGTGAACTTTTGAGAATTGATAAAATATGAGAAAACTGCATTAAAGGCTAACTGAGAAGCACAAATCAGTGAATAAGTAGAAGCAGAGAGGTATAAGAGTCCAACAGAATACATCATATTGTCAGCAGCAAGTAAGACTCCAAGAACAAAATATATCAAGGCAAGAAATTTGATGGAAGGTGGAACAACAGAAGTTGAAGCCTCTGGAGGTGAAGGAATTATAAAGAAAGGAATGTACAAGAATGGGAAGGCAACAGTTTGGACTAAAGTAGCCATCCATTTACTATTTCCACCCTGATCATAATAAAATCTTCCAAGGATAACTGCAGCAGATTGGCCCACAATAACAAACAATATGTTGAGTGCCACCAGAAACCACCATTGCCAACGCTTATATTTATTAACTGGTAATTCAGTAGTTGTTCCAGCTAAGATCATTGGTTCTTCATTATCTGCAATTGGAGACAACATTAAATTTAGTATCTTCTGTTAATAACTGAAAAATAATCATAGGAGCATCCAAAGAAAAGTAAAGGGAAAAAAAACAGCCAGAAAAGCATTTAAACTCAATACATAAGTACAACAGTAAAACCTGTGTACTTAAGTGAGTACTGAATATATAAGCATATCAATGATGGTCATTCACATGGAAGAATGGTGATTGGCATTAGATATGTCTATGATGGAAAAGTAAAATACTGCATTAACAATATTATATTCTGGCAAAGTTAAACTTAATTAAATCTTTCAAAGAATAATACTTAGAGGGATTCTCATATCATTCATTTAATGCACTATGTCGAGATTTCACAATAGCAAAAACATATGCAAGCATCTGGGTATGACCAGGCAGTGAAATGTGGCAACTCTTATCTACAAAACAGGCTTTCCAAAGGAAGAATTCTAAAGCTGTGCCAATCAGATTTTCTCAATTCTATTGATAACGAAAATAAATGCACATACTTCAACACAAATCAATTCTTCCCAAACAGCAGTAACAGAAATCTACCCTTCAAATACTAGCTGACATTGTCATGAATTTGAATAATCATGCCTGTGATATAAACTTATATTTTAAACTGCAACTTTATTAATGTTTTCTGATATACTATCATAAAAAATTAACTTCTAATACAATGGCCACTTCTTTGCAAGACTTATTGCTGTTCTTTTCCACACATCAAAATGAAGATTGGGATGGTATAGATAATAGAATACGAAAAAGACTCTCCAGAGTTGCATATATACAAAAGTCCATCAATTTTTAAGTTTAACCTGCATTTAGTATTGAAAATCTTCTTAACATAACTTAAATGCTAAAAACCAATAAAGTTTCTAACTCCACAATTTTGTTGGGTTCATCTCACTTGTAAATTCTCATATACAATCAGACACATGGTCAAGCTAAATTACCAAATAAAAAATGTATGTTAGACTTATAATTGTGAGATATCTTCCCTTAGCCAGGCAGTGAATTATATAATAAATGCAAGTCTGGATGAGGCAGGCATGGCTTGAGTCTGGATTATTATATCTTTTTCTGTTTCAAGTTATCTCACCCAACACATTGCAGCCTTGTAAAAGCAGAAACATAGACGGCGAGTTGAGGAGGTTTAACTTGTACACATTTTCCTTCTTTCTTTCTTTTTTTTGTTATAAATGTGTACATGACAGTTGAATAAGTTTCAAATGGCTCCGAAATCAACCATCCAAATATGAGTCAATGCCCTTTCATATAATTCGCAAAAGAATACATTCTTTTTTCAATAATATACAAATTGCCAAAGATGATAGACACTTTTGAAAGTACCTAAACCTATAACTTTTGATACTAGCTGCTTCAAATTTTACCACTACAAGGAATTGAGAAAGACAAATAAAAGAGAAAAGAATACTCATAAAATTCCTGCAAAATTGCTGGATTAAAAAAAACAAAAAAGAAAGAAGTGGTTACGGACTCCCAGGACAAAAAAGTAAGAAGTTGTTGTGCATAGTGCTGAGTCAGATGCTGAGGCACATGCCAGCTCACAAAATGCAGCCACATCAGACCATGACAAACTTGTGGAGCTAGATCAGTAAGTTACAACTGATAATCATGTGGCAGCCCAAGCAGAATGAAAGGAAAAAAGAGGCTATAAGTGTTCAACAAGTATGCAAACAACAGCCATTCAGTGGCCGCTTTTGGTGAATGAGTGCCCTTCCAATTGGCAAGTATGCATTTGGAGGGAAAAGAGCTTGAGGAATTTGGAGCAGATGAGGAGGGAAATGGAGGATCACCTACAAAATCAACCCCCCACATGTTCCAGAAAATGCTTATGGCCTGCCTTTGGTAGCAACACTCACAGGGGGTTCTATGTTCCTCGAATTGCTGCTGTAGACTGTTTTCCTCCTTTGGATTATGTGCAACTAGGGGTGTTCACAAGATGGTTTGGTTTGGGTTGTCGGGAAAAAAAGTCCCAACCAATCAACCTCAGTCGAGATAGTTTGGCTCAGATTTGTGAAAAAATTTTCATGCAACCGGAATTGGGTTGGTTCAGTTTGGGTCATCAGATCCACCTGTTTTTTTTTTTTTTTCTTTCAGCAAACAGAAAATTCAAAGGACCAAGTTTGAAACTCATTTGGGTAGGTATTTCTTCTTGTTTTTCTGGCTAAATAATTAACTGATTGGAGGAGAGGAAGGAATTATGATTGATTTACGAGACAGAGCGCCAAACAGAGATTCATTTCAAAGGGAAATCGGCATTCTGATAAACATATCGCACACATTCAGCATTCTGATAAACTCCAAGTAAAATGCATTCTCATTAAAAAGAGGGATATTATACTGAGCTTGCATTTTGGTTTTTAGTCTTCGAAATTTTGAATCGAAATGAATGACTTCCTTTTCTTTGAAACTTTGAGAAGGATATAGACGAAAATGAAGCTAAAAATGTTTTCGTAGTTATCAAAATCATCCAAAATCAGAATAGCAATATATATATATATATATATAATCACAGAAAATCAGAATTGCAAAATGCTTGCTTTCCTTTAACTCTTGGAACGTTATTCACAGAAGAGAACAAAAAAGAAAAAAAAGCAGAAGTTGAGGGTTCTGAAAAGGATCCTAGGAATATGGAAGAAACTGAAACCCGCCAAAAGAAAAATATTGGCGCGGATAGCTCCTCAAAGCATCTCCCAGTCACATTCTAAATTACAAATTGAATAATAAAAAAAAAACTAAGTCGCTAAAGATAAAATCTTTGGACACAATTAGACCTACAAGAGCACGCAATATTCCATAAACCAAATGAATAAAACAAAACGACTGCACCAACCGGTCGAAATCTGCATACCCATTTCGCTTCATTACTGAATTTAAAAAAATCAGAGCAACCAGACAACAACAACAACAAAATCGAAAGTGAACCAACCCAATGACGGAAAATCATGTTTGAAAGAAAACCCATCTCTATTTCCTATTTTCTATCAGAATTTGAATCAAAATAAGTGATATGAAACTCTAGAGAGAGAGAGAGAGAGAGAGAGAAAGATACTGGTCATGTTGTCTTCAATCGTCGGAAAGCAAGCAGGCTTTTTTGGCCGTGGGAAGAGTTTGAATGGCCTCCAAAGAGAGAAAAAGAAGGGTTTCAAGAGAGTGTTGGGAAGAGAAGCAATGCCGTCGCACGTGTCTCTTTATACCTGCTTCGTTCTTTGAAACTCGAATACACTGCCAAGTCGTGAGAATTCTTATTCTTTCTCAGTGTTGAAAGTTGAAGCCTACGACGGCGACCGTTGGGCGGGTAGTGGACCCATAGTTTTCTAGGGGCCGAGAGTGCTAACACGTCGTAGAAACTGGACCCAAATATCGAACCGGTGAGGTCTTCAGGTTATGATTTGATCGGTTTAATCAGGTCCATAAGAAGAAACCTAAGAGGAGTCCGCTAATGACTCCAAGGGAGAGATCTCAAAGCAGTTAACTGTTTGAATGGAATAGAATTTTAAAATTTAATTTTAGTTAAAATTAAGATTGAATAAAATAATTCATATTTAAAAATTTTATATTTAATTTAAAAATAATATATAATTATTTTAAATTAAATTAATTTTTAAAATCATTATTATATTTAAAAAATAATATAAATAAAAAAATAAATAAAAAATTGTTTGAATTTTAAAAATTTATTTAAAAAAAATAAACACTCATCTAAATACATTTAAGTCTAGATTGAAACTAACTCACTCCGCTTGACTGGTGAGATCCAATTGTTTATTTTTAAAAATTTTGAGTTTGATCGTTATTAGAAAGCTATTTTCAACTATCCTTATAAGCGGTTGTTAAATTTGTAATATGTTTTATTATTGAATTTAGGTAGCCTCTCCTTCTTAAACTTTGTTAGACTTTTATGTATATTTATATTAGTTTATTTTATATTTAAAATAATTTATAAATTAAAGTTTTACTGAAAAAGTTTAAAAACAAATTAATTTTTTTTAATAATTTATTATGTACTAACAAAATATTAAAAAAAGACTAGAACTGGCTCGATTTAATGGTTCATCGATTTTATTCGATTTAAGCGGTCCACTTATGAGATTTTGTTGAGTGTTCAGGTTTACAAAATTTTGATAAGTGACACATGTGACTTTTATTAAAATATAAAAAGTGACGCCCTAATTGAATGACATCTGTTCTACTTATTTATTTAATGTATTTATTTTAAAATTATAATTTTCTATTAATTTCGTATTCATGTAAAGAGATTATTACCATTACGTGCAATATTATAACATTTAAAAAATATTTAACAGTATTGTTAATGAAAAATACTATACATTTAAAATTATTTTGATAAAATATTTACTAGTAAAAATGGAGAATCCAATTCTATAATCATTGTCATAAAAAAGGTTCTAGTTTCCAATACAGAGAATAATTAAAAAGGAAATTAAGAGAAAAGAATGAGATAACGTAAAAGAAAAGAAAATGTCCAAACTCCAAATACATCCCACCTAGCCTTCCTCGATCCCCTCCTCCATTATATAAATAAATATTTGGTTCTAATTAATTTTTTTTAAAAATAATTATTATCAGAATCTCTCTAATAATATTTTAATTATAAATATTTTTAAATATAAAATAAAATAATTTAAATATATATTAATTGTTTCACTCTCTCATTTCAAAAAGTACATACCTAAGGATTGCCTTCTTAGTCCTTGCATCTCTACCCATGTGGTTTCCTTGGTGAAGTAGGGTTCAATTAAATGCTAAAGAAAAAGAAATTAAATCATTTGTGGTCAGGGCTTAAGTTGAAATTTAAGGGAGAATTAATTAAACATCTAAAAGATGAAAGGATATCTTGTGATTTCAACAAAAAAAAGAAAAAGAAAAGAAAAGCAAAAGATACTATATTAGTATTAATTGTGAAAAGAGACAAAGTAAAATGATAAAATCATAATTAATTAGCATTGACTTAATTGACAATATTAGAATGCATTGATTCGAAAGTTTTAAATTTAATTTATACTAGTGTACCGTAATTTTAGAATAAAATAATCTCTCTTCCCTCTTAACCTTCACCAACCAAAAATAATGATAGAGCCAAAATAAGTTAAAATAACAAACAATATATTTTCTTATGAATAATGATATTATTGGCAATAAAAGACACCCACGTATTTACTCTAAACAATATATTTAGTAAATATAATGTAAGAATCAATACATATTAATGTAAAATTTATCACACTTATATTACTCAATATATTTTTATAAAAAATTAATTTATCATTGAGTTAACTAATCAATATTTTTAAAATTAGCTCATTAGCATACCAATGTGCAAACGCATACATATTAATATTTATAATTCAAATGAAAATTCATATGACATATGTTCTACTTAATTATTTAATGTATTTATTTGAAATTATGAATTTCTATTAATTTCATATTCATGGAAAGAGATTATTATCATTACATGCAACATAATAACATTTAAAAAATATTTGAACAATATTATTAATAAAAAATATTAGACATTCAAAATTATTTTGATAAAATGTTTACTAGTAAAGATGGAGAATCCAATTCTATAATCATTGTTATAAAAGGGTTCTATTTCTAAATATAGAGAATATTTTAAAATGAAATTGAGAGAGAATAATGAGATAGAGTAAGAGACGAGAAAATGTCCAAATACATCCAAGCTGCCATTCCTTGATTCCCTCCTCTGCTATACAATTACATGTTTGAATTTTGATTAATTTTTTTAAAAAAATTACTTTTTTTTTAAATAGCTTTAGTAAGATTTTAATTATAAATTTTTTAAAATATAAAAGAAGTTAATCCAAATACATACTAACTATTTTTCTTTCTCATTTCACAAAATTCATACCTAGGAATCACCTTATTGGTCCTTGCATCTCTACCCATTTGGTTGCCTTAGTGAAATAGGGTTCAATTAAATGTTAAAGGAAAAGACATCATTTATGGTAAAGGGCTAAGTTGAAATTCAAGCGGAAATTAATTAAACATCTAAAGAATAATTGATTCAATTGACAATATTAGAATGTGTTAATTCAAAAGTTTTGAATTTAATTTCTGCTATTGATACTGTAATCTTAGAATGAAACAATCTTATAATAAAATAATCTCTCTTCTCTCTTAACTTTCACCTACAAAAAATAATGATAGGGCCAAACTGAGTTAAAATAACAAAAAAAAAATATTTTCTAATGAATAATGATATTATTGGCAATATAAGACATGCACTTATTTAATCCAAACAATATATTTAGTAAATTTAATTGAGAATAATTAATATATATTAATGTAAAATTTATTACGCTTATATTACTCAGTAAATTTTTATAAAAAAATTAATTTAGTCATTTCAACCCTTGAGTTATAATCAATATCTTTAAAAAGTTAATTTAGCATCTTCACAAAAATCTCCACGTTCTACAATGGAAAGAAATACTAACCATTGTTACTAATACAAAATTTGACATGACATAAAAAGAATTAAAAAAATAAATTTTATTTCCGAAAATTTCACCCTGTTTTTTGTTACAATAAATACATAGGGAAACTGAGTAACTGACCCGGACGAGTTCTCACACTCATTTGCAAAGAAAAACACATCGAAAATGGCACTCAGAGCAGCCATACTCCGCCATGTCCGAGTGCCACTACGAACCCTATCCGCAACCGCTCCAAAACTGCAGCCATGGACCGGTTTCGTGCGCTCCATGTCTTCACATGGCGACGATCATCTCACCAAAGAGGAGGTCATCGAGAGAGTCCTCTCTGTGGTCAAAGATTTCCCCAAAGTGGAGCCTTCCAAGGTCTGTTTATCTTCTTCCCTTCAACATGATTTTTAGAATTAGTGTGAGAAATGAGAAATGGGGACACCAAATCGTTGCTCTGTGATTTATCCTGCCCCGAATTTTGGAAATTTGCCTCAAATAACCATGTGGGTAGTTTCTGTTTGGTCGCCTGGAAAATTGATCCTAGATTTACTAGAAAATCTTGGGAAAGAGCGAAATTTGTTATCGTTATCAGTTGATATGTTATTCAATTGAGATGGGTTTATCATTGTAGAAAACTAGATGGGACTTGGGCACAATGCAGCTCAAACTTTTCCTTGTTTCCAATCTTGATGCAAATTTTTGAATTAGCGAGTTTTGGGTTTGTGTTTAATTGCTTGAGTAGGTCGACTGCTCTGGTATTCTTGTATTTTTCTTTTCCATTTTATTTCGATTAAGATTATTGCAATCTCTTCCTAAATGGGCGTGCTAGGGTTTTGGGAGGGTTAGATTTAGGGAATGTTACCTCGGTAAGTGGAGAGGTTGTCCTAAGCGGCATTTTCATAAAAATTAAGATTTAATTCATATGTGTGTGCTTTGCAGTGCTCTAATGTGCCCTGCTTTCCTTTTGAATTGAGACTAAATTTCAACGAGCAAATTTTTCTTTGATAGGTTAAGTAAAACTTAATAATTTGTTAATGATACTTTATGAGACTGTAGATATTTTGGTTGTGTTATCTTTCTAGAAACTATGGCTGACTCATATTTTTGCAACTGTATCTATTCATAATTCCTGGAGCATTGAACTAATACTTTGTCCATAACTCTGTATGCCTTGTTGTGCATGCTAGTCCATTTGAATTTTATACTACTATAGTTTTTTGTTTCACAATTTTGACTTGGAAGGCATTTTTGGATTGTCATCATTGCAAAGATCGGTTGAATTCTCCCCACATTTGAATATGTATATAGCACTCAATCCTGAACAAACTGTGGAAATTAAACCTATGACTTGAAAGACTCAATTTTATAGAATGGTTTTGGCTTTGATGAGGAAAAGGACTGGATGACAGTTCCCTTATGCTGATGTGTTTTTCTCTTATTCCTCTTTTATCGTAGCTCGCTTTTATCCTCCTGCTTTGACATTCTCTCTCTCTTAATTAACTCCATTTCATTCAAGACATACTTTTTAAGTGCAAAATGAAAAATAAATTAGCTGTATTCTTGCAGTCAGTAAAAAAAATTATGAAATTTTAGCGGTTTTACTAAATAGCCTGGGTTCTAAAAATACCATTTTGTATATTATTCTTTCAAATTCAAGGTAATTGCTTGACTGGGATCAGGATGGCCTTCCATTCCCTTATCCCTCTTTCTCCCCACTTGGGTCTGAGCTTTGGACTTCAAACTCATTTGTTTTCTGTGCCTAGAGACATGCTCGATACAGTTAAGGCCATTGGTAAACTTTTGTACCTAACCCTAAACATGAAATTTTTGCAATTGTGTCTTCTGAATTATGCTTTTTCCTCAGTTTATTCTTTTAATATAACCTTTCCTTAGTCAATTCGCTCTTGAAATGTCTAGACTACGCATTAGGTTGATCTAAAGCTCAGTCAGCCTCAAGTCATGTTACATCATAATGAAATGCAGGATGTCTTAATATGCCATGAATGATATACAGTATGAACTTTGTGTGGTTGTGTTCTTCAGATCAGAGAAAGTAAAAATGAAAGGGAATGTAAGGAAGAGCTTAAAGAAATTGTCTTCAGAACATCTTTCGAGCATGAGTCATCAAAGAACTTATTTTAGTGATGTCCAAATTTTTTGGAGGGATGTTAGGAATTGATGTTGAAAGCTACATTAAGTAGTCTCAAATTAATTTTGGGGTCAAATGCACTTTGTCTCCCTAATTTGTTAGTTCTATTGTACTTTTCACCCTAATTTATGTAATTGAGCACATTGCATCATAATTTAATATCATCATTTTGCAATCCTCCCATTTTTATTAAAATTAACTTTCATTAAACTTATATTGTTAAAAATACCCCTGCCACCGTTCTTCTTCTTTTCTTTTTTGGGTTACAAAGGAGGTCTCAGGCATGATGAGGAGATGGGGAGGGTAAGGTACAGTGTAAGTGAAGCGGCCTGGGTGAAACTATCCTGGGATCAAGTAGTCCCTTCCACCCTTCTTTTAATTCTGCCTCGAAACAGTATCCTGGACAGAGGTACACCAATTGAGCTCCGTAACTTGTACTTAAATGGCTTTCAGCGCTATAATTGTACTGAGATGTTCAGTGTTCTTTGTGGTCTCATACTCTCTCATTTGTATCACGAAGGAGGTGCAAAGAGTGTGGGGAGCTTTTTCTCTGCTATCTTGTGTTCAACTCAGAGCGCTCAAGTTCATTCTGGGTGCTTTTGCTGATCTCCTTGTTAGCTGCATGTCATTTTGCCACCACTGCTGCATCCCATTCTCGATGACATCGTCGCCAGTGGTGATGGATGTTAATTTGGATTCTTTAGGGTGCAGTGCATATGTAAATTGAAAATGAAACTTGCGTGCTAGATAATGATTGTTGAACTAATTAATCTGCTGTTTCATTCACATTATTTCTTGAATTGATTTCTTTCATTTGAGGGTGGGGAACCTCTACTCAACGTTGGTCCCCTCAGTCATGCATTCATTGTCTTCTACTCCATATACACTGTCCTCCTACCCTATCAGTTTCATTTTCTTTATTTTTTTGTCATATATGCTTCTTGTTTTGTTTGGGACAGAGGGCTTTTCAGGAAAGGGTACTCTGCTTAATTTCAATTTGAGGGACTTGAATTACAGTCATTTTTTATGGGTACTTCAGTTTGTATTTCTCAGTTTATGGCTTCTGACCATTTTAACACATTAATTTGTCATACAAATGAGAAAGTAAGAAAGACTATAAATAATACTGAACTTCTCAGTACAGTGACAGCACTAGAAGCCATTGAAGTACTGAGCATGGAGCTCAATTGGTGTACCTGTCTCCGGAATAATCTTTTAAGGCAGAAATAAAAGAAGAGTGAGAGAGGTATTTTTGACAATTTATGTTCAATAACAGTTAATTTCAATAAAAATAGGAGAATTTGAATAGATGATATTAAATGAGGGTGCAAAATCAGGCTGAAGTATGCAACAGAACTAATACATTAGGGAGGCAAAGTGCATTTGACCCTTAATTTTGGGAGGGGTTGCTGTAATGTCGTTATCATAAATTTAGTTCCTGGCACCATGTACTGGATAATGGTTTTGGGTAAAATTTGAATGTTTGTCTATAACCAAAAATGAAACGCAGTCTGCCAAGATTATCACATTCTCTTTTCAGCATAGATTTCTTTTCCATTTTTAAACTTTTTGTATTGTTTTTTATCATGCATCTAGCACTGCACTTCCTTATTTTTCTATAAATACTGATACTGTCCTCCTCTTTAATTTGATTTTCACGTTCATTCTCTCCAACTGAATACGTCTCTAGTATCTTCCATTTTGCTTATTGGTCATGCAGTTTTCTTGTATAATATAATCACCGCAGTGAATATAAGTAAATATACATTTGGATTTACCAGTTTCTTGTGCACCTCAGGTGACTCCAGATGTACATTTCCAGAAGGATTTGGGTTTGGATAGCTTGGACAACGTGGAAATTGTAATGGCATTAGAAGAGGAGTTCAAGCTGGAGATCCCAGACAAGGAAGCTGATAAAATTGACTCTTGTCAACTTGCTATTGAGTATATTTCTAACCATCCCATGGCTGGTTAACTGATATGTTTTTCCCTATTTGGTTTCCCTGTTGAGCTAAGCATCAATGCAACCTTCCCCCCTACTTTCGCTGGATGTTTCTGGAATCTGGTCTCTTTTTATCTTTATCTTTTTTCCTTATATTTAGTGTTTGAATTGGAGTGAAGGTGGGTTGTGGAAAATAACGTGAATTGTTCAGAAAGGAGTTTGTCAGTGAAGAACTGACACTGGGTTCTAAAGGACCATCGTTTCAACTTTGTAGTTTTGATTTCGACTGAACTGGATCTGTGATCTGCTAGGTTCTTACCTGTGAATGGCCTAATGTTATCATGCTGAGGAAAGGGTTAATATGCAGATCATGAATAATTATATGTTGAAAAATCATCTAGCTTCTGTGGCCTGCTTTGACAGCTTAGCATGTTTGCATGTGCCTTCCATTGTACTTCTATCCGAGTTTCTCATTGAACAAGATCCAATTGATGACTTGTCATCTGTAGCATCCTAAACCGTTGTGTTAATTATATGTTAATCAATGTTGAGTGGGTGCATCAGATTCATTTTGTTGATTAAAATTGCCCCATAATATAAGCTGATAAAGATTAAATACCCAAAAGCTAAATTCAGTAGAAGCAGAAAGCGGTTGCTGGGAAGCTGCATTATATCAAATCACTATGTATGCTTCTTGCAGGGAAAATGGTAATTGCACATATCATCCGAGGTTTGTAAAAAACTATCGTAAAATTCAAATGTTATTTAATAATTTACAGAGAAGTATGCAAGGAGTATGTAAACATAAAGTTTAATTTCTTGAAGGGGATTATCACAGTACTCGTTTTTTCTGTTTTCAGGTATCGAAAATTTTGTTGAGTTGTTAAGTATTTATTAATTGTTGTTAGACTTTATGAATTTTAAATATTTATTATGAAAATTAATAACTAATAAATATTTGACAATTTTAGGTTCATTGTTGTTTTATTGTAATGTGCTTAGAATTGCAATGAAAATTACAATGAAAGAAGGAATATGATGGGGTTTAAAAACTTTTTAAACTTGAAGTACTGTTAAATTTGCGTGCATGACAAAGGCAGTGAGCAGCATATATATATATATATATATATATTGTTGCTGCAGTAGCAATAGCTAGCTACGCACGTGTTCTTTCGTATTTCCTTTTACCTCTGTCCGTTCTCTATTTTTCTTTTTAAGTTTCTTTGGAATATCACAAAATTTAAAAATTAGTTTTTGATTTTATGAGTGAAATTATTTGTTTGAAATGTTATTAAATAGGAATTGATTTGATTTTGAAATGAAATTTTTTATTTGAAAAACTGTAAAATGTACGTGTAAAAATCTGCACAAATCCTCCTATGATCTTTCTCATGCCTTGATCTCTTTCCCTTACTGCTAACTTTCATATTGAGAGTTTATATTCTGTTTATTTTATAAGTTTTATAAGATTTTTAAGACACGTTTCAATAACCTAAGATGATTGTAGTTTCTGATTTTTTTTCTTTTATATTCTTTTATTTTATAGTAAATTGAAACAATTATTTTTTATTCATTTTCATCCCATCCAATTATTAAAAAAAATGACAATCACTATTCTCCTGTTTTGCTTTATATTTACTAACTGTTTGGTTTATATGGCAATCAACATGACACAGTGATCCGTATAATGTGTCGTTGTGATTCATTTGATACGTTTTCCAAAATGTGTTTGCTAAAAAGGAAGTATACTCTTCCTTCCTTCAAACACATGTTCACGATGGAGAATAATTAAACCAAACATTGTATTAATTGTTCTATTTTTTTGCTACACTTTTCCTCTATCTAATATTTGTAAATAAAATGTGTATATACATTCAGAAAACTAAACAAATAAAAATTAGTTCTTTATTTTTTGCTTCGTCAAACTTATCTTTCAAGTTTTATAAAATGGTATTATATTATTTTTAAGTCTATCTATCATTTTCCAAACAAAACATGTCATAATGGAGAATTCGGTCACACACATACATATTGGAACAATTCGGCTACACATGTTGATGCTCTTGCAGGAACAGGTTTTTTTTTTTTGGGGGTCATATTGGAGGAAGAGATTTGAAAAATAAATTAACAACTTTAAAATTTGTATGGGGTTAGATCAAATCTTTTTTTTTTTTATGAATTTACACACTGTTGGGTTATTTTTTCTTTTGGTCAACCACACTGTTGGGGCCCAATAGTGGAGAATTGTCTAATGGGTTTGCACCCAAAATAATAATAATAATAATAATAATTTAATGGGCAAAGCAAATTTCAAGGCAAGCTAAGGAGCTGGAATCTGTGGACTTAAAAGAGGTCAATATGGATCATGGGCTTAAGTGATAGTAGCCCAAGAAAGAAAACAAAGGACATAACTATAAATTTAAGGAAGCATATTGACTGAAGACCAAAAAAAAAAAAAAGGATGTACATCGACGGCGATCAGGCTCGTAGCTCACTTGGTTAGGCATGCTGCCTTGATGTCTGACACCGCGGGTTCGATCCCGGACGAGAAATGTTCCAAACCCCTCCCTCACCCTCCAGACCAACAAAAAAAGAAAGAAAAAAAGAAAAAAAAAACATATTGACTGATGACCAAAAAAGGAAGGATAGTGACTTTGTGAATAATTTGCACTTGAGACACCCTGTGGACAAAGCTTTAGAGAAAAGAAAGAAAGTGCTCAACGAGGAACTAGCTGAGGAAATTAGGCAGTTGATGAAACTTGAAGCAAAGTGAACATGGTTGACAAAATAAGAGAAGAATGGGCAAATAGTTAAAGTGGATTTTAGAAGGCAAGTGTCTTTTAACTCAAGCGGCACCAAGTCCCCTTATAGGTTCAAATCTTATTTAAAATTGTTTTATTTCTACTTTAACTTGCTCTTTCATTTTTATACTAGGTCGTATACTTCCTTTGTAACTAAAAAAATGGATTTTAGAGTTAAAATGACTATAATGACCAGCTTAGGTCAATATAAATAGAAAATTTCTAATAGAGGAAGACGAAGATTGTCATTGAAGAATTTACAACTTTTACTTGTGGTTTGTTTACATTAATTCCTTGCTCAGTTTTTACAGCCATTTACTTTCCATTATGTTTCGTGTTCTTGTCTTCCTTTTCATTTCAACGCAGATCCTTTTAAATTAATAAGATTGTTCCAAGTTATTTATGGTTGGCCTCGAGTGTCCTTAAACCTATTCCCAGCTTTATTGAGTTTATTTCAGTTTATATCCAGCTTTCTGAGAATAAGCTACCTGTTAACTTGTGAGTCTTCACTGAACCCACACTAAGGAGCAGGTTTCTCACCTCAAACAAATTTTTTTTTTCTGTAAAACTTAGCTTAAGAAGCTCCACTGAAACTCCCAATAACTGGGTCCAGGCAAAGCAAGATTGAAGCCCATGCAAGAAATACAAGCTTGACTTGCTAGCCTTATTAACTTGGGAACATGTATTAATTATCACTCTGTGCTATCTAACTTGGCATTTTCTTTGAACTTTCATCCTTTTAGCATCTGCTACAATTTTACTCCTTTGCTTCTTTTGTCCACCTTTTCAGAATGTATTGAATAGAAAGTAGGAGCAAATTTATTGCCTTTTACATAATAAACAAAACTTTCAAGATGGAAGGTCGTTTGATGATGTTTAGAGAAATTTGAGAAAGGTACTAAGAGGTGGCCAAACCTTAGGCAATTTCAACAGTAAGAAAGGATTCTATTAAAGAAAAAAAGACATATTTTATATTCAATATAAAAAATAGACTTTATAATTTATTATGATAAATTCTTATATAAAAAATTTATATTAATATTTATCTAACAAGACTATCTTATTATAAGAGATTATTTAAATTCAATTATTTTACCTTTCACAATCTCGAGAAATTTTTTTAAAAATAAATTTAGTTTATATAACTTACATATATTAAGTCAATGAAAAAAGTGAAAAATGATTAAATGTACATTATTATTCGTTAAATCGAGCATTGGCTCACTTTGAAAAGGGTTGAACTCTTTTTGAGTTTGTTGTTTGGCTGCCATACCAAGGCTAAAAAAAAATGATAGATGGTGACTATGCAGAGTTTCAAACTGAAATAAACATGGCAGCTAAGATTTTTGTTTCAGAAAAAGTCACCAAAACTTTCGGCGATTGTGCGGAAATGGGCCGCTGTCCTTGTGTATTTTTTTTTTGCCCTTTTTTGGGTGAGAATCTTCTTTTTCTTTTTCCTTGTTTTGTACTTTGCTATTTTTGCTTTCTGTATTTCATATACGGAGAATCCTATACTATTCCAAGTGATTTTGCACCTTAAATAATATGTAATAAAATATAAATAATTTAGTTAGATAAAGTATTAATTTAATATAATTATATAAGCAATTAAATAATTAGTAATCTTGTGATTTTTAAATTTATAATTAAAAAATAATTAAAATCTTAATTTTATCATTTAAAGATTATGTGGACATCACATTGATATTTTAAAAGAACATCGACGTCAATTTAATTTTTAAATTATAGCAGGTGATAATATTTTAGTCCTTTAAAAAAATTAATATCAATTTAATCTCTAAATTATAAAAAAATATTATTAATTTATTTTTTTAATTATACAAAATTAACTTTAATTTAATTTTTTAATTATAAAAATTATACTAATTTAGTTCTCTTCTATACATAAAAAAATAATTTTGATATCATCTTTTATAATTTAAAAATAAATTAATATCAATATATTTTAAAGAATCAAAGAAATATCAACATAATTTTTAAAAAATTAAATTAAAAATTTACTCTTAAAAAATATATAAATAAATAATTAATTTAAATTAACAGTTAATTTGGTCCATGTACCTATCACCTGTAGATAAATGGTGATAGTAACCCATATGTCTAAAATTTTTTATTTATCCTATTTTGTCTTCTTCAATGAGCTGTGCCATGCTCTCGGACACGTGATATAAATGTGGAGAGCACCAACCGCAACGTTCTTAATTTGCAAGCTCAATTTTGATTTCATATCGTATCTTGCTTTGTCTTTTTCCATTCTCGTGAAAAACGCATTGAACTTTTTGGAGCTAATTCAGCTTTGTGTCGTACTCTCATGAGTGTTCTTTTCTTATTACCTGCCAACTTCAGTACCGAGCCCGCAGACTTTGTTGGCTGTTGCATACCGCTCCATTTTTCTTCTTTTTTTTTTTTTTTACCACTATATTTTTATAAAATATAAATAATTATTAATTATTAAATAAAATATTTATAAATATTTAATTTATAAATTTAATATGTATCATTGTTATGATAATATTATATAATTTAATTATTTAATTATTAAAATTCATGCTTCACAAAAAATTATTTAACAGTATAAAAGTATAAGAGTTATTTTGCAGTAAGTGAATTTCTATATACTCACTTACATATAATTTTTATTTATTTAATTATTGAATTAAATATATATATTATATTAATCATTCTTGTCAAACTTTATAAAAAATAAATATTTATAAGAATGTAATAAAATAATTTATATTTTTTTATATTTAAAAAGTATATATTATGTCAATTTTTATATATATTATTAGAGTATACAATAATTTTATATTAATATAAAATTTTATATATGTGGTAAATGATAGGAACTTTGAATTCAAAGGTAAATTTATTAAACAAAAATTTCATCCTATAAAAAATTATTCAGTAATATAATATTAAATTTGATTTATATTGGTGTCAATTGATATTTACCTTATATATATATATATATATATATATATATATCTAGTAACTATTTTTTTAAATATTAATATCTTGATTACTTATTAAATATTTATTAATTAATGATAGGGATGTCCATGGATTGGTTAGGTTAGGCTCGAGGAATTTTTGTATCTAACCTACTTGTTAAAGTAATGGGTTAGGTTAAATTGAATTAATAAATTTTGTTTTTAAAAACCTGAACCAACTTACCCCGCACATGAGTTATTAGGGTTAGGTTGAATCTATGGATTTACATACATTAAAAACAAATTTACCTACTAAATTAAATGTCAAAATCAATACAAAATAAAAAATTTATCATATATCATAATAAATAACTTAATAAATATCAATAAAAAATAATATACAAAGTCTCAAACAAACTAAAAATTAAATATAATAAGTCACAAACCATAAACATAACATAACAAGTCTATAATCTTAAACAAAAAAAAATAAACATAAATATCAAAAATTAAATATAATAAACTAAATAAAATTAAATTTTATTAAAAAAATAAATTAAATTAAATGAGTTAAAATTTTTTTAATTTGTAACATAACTCATCAACGTCAAGTTAAGAATTTTTAATTCTAACCCGTAAATTCTGGACCTTGCTCAAGAATCAAAGTGTGGAATGGCACTTCAAAGTGCCTCACGTTGTTATTGACGGGGATCAACGTGGAGAACTTTCATCGGTTCTGGAGCCAGCGGATTCTGAGTGACCTCCCTCCCACAATTAAAAAAGTGGTTATCCATCTCGAAGAACTCTATATCGTCCGCCGAACAAACGTGTCTCAATTACAGCCAGCTAATTTCCTTATCGAAAACCAACCCTACTAAAAATCAAATCTATCAATTATTAGTTGGATACTTGGATTATATTAAAACACGAAGTTCACATGTCCACCCAATACAATATACACTCCTAATTGATGATATTACTTTATGAACGCGACAGTGTTTTTGGCGTCACGAGCATTTTGATATGGGGATTTGCTAAGGCAAAATTGATGGCTGCCATGCTAAAAGCCTAAAACACAGCCTTCTGAAAAGCTACGAAAGTGTAATTATTAGGATGGGCAACGTACATGACGCAACATGAAACGCATGGCCATTTTAAAATTGGTAGGTTAATTTTCTAGCCTAGCCACGACACACACAGACCCACATTTTCTGATTTATGACCATTGACGTTGACTGCACAGGGAAAATTTTAAAATATTATTTTTATAAATATATATTAAAACATATTAAAAATTACACACGTGTGTAAGGAAAAACATACAGAAAATGTTTGAAACTATTAATTAAAATGACATTAAATTTCTTACAGAGATTTCTTAATCTCAGAATTAAATATCACTCAGTTTTGTTTGCACTTCAATGTCCATATTAGGTCTTAGACTTTTCTTTATTAAAAAAATAGAATAAAATAAAAAATTGAAAATAGAATGATAGAAAAATCAGATTGAAGACAAATTTTGGGTATTGCTTATCCTGAATTGAATTCTGTTGAAATTGTTGTTTTTATTTTTTTTATGAATTATGAGTATTTTTTATAAGTTTAAATTTATTTAAATTATCTTATAAATTTATTTTTTTAAAATTAAAAATAATAATAATATTATTTTTTTTATAAATACAACGTTCAAGAATTGAATCATAATTTATTTTAATTTATATACTCTCTTCCTTTTTCATATCAAGTCTTATACTTTTTTGATTTAAAAAATTAGTATTTAAATCAATCTCAGAAAACCTATTTGATTGAAAATCTATTTATTCTCTTTAGAATGTCTTTTAATTAAATAATTCTTATTTTATAAAGTTTAAAGAAATATATGAGATATATTAATCATGAGATTTGATATATAAAATTATATTGATATATCCTTTAATTTTAAAAATTATATTTTTAATTTTTATTTATATTTTTTGTCTGTATACAACTGTACAAAAAGTTATATGAAGTGGATGTATCTATTTAAAATACAAAAATACATAAGGATATTTGTTTAAATCAGATCAATGTTTAAAAGAACTTAATAAAACAAAAAATATTTAAAAAATAGTTTAATATTAAAATAAATTTTAAAAATATAAATTATATTTTATCTTTATTTTTATTTGGATCACCATCCCAAGCAAATTCTTTATCTTTTTTATAACGATAACCTATTTTGTTTAAATTAATTTTTATGGACTCTGGTACTCTGGTCGACCTTTTCAAAAGGCGTGGACTCTACTTGTCGTAACCTTTCATCTTTTTTATATTCGTGTCTTGTAATGTTAGCCGCGTACGTGTTATGGAATAATTATTAATTTATTTATATAATAAATGTATTACTTTTATATTGATTTTACTCTTAAAAAATAATTTTTTAATTATAGGTCATTAACAGAAAATTTTTTATATTTTAAAATTTATTATTTTAACTATCTTAATTTATTAAACTATACATACTAATTTTATAAAATTTAATTTACTCTAAAATATATATTATAATAAATTTAATTAGAAAGTTATATCGTTAAGTTTTAAAAAAAAAGATTTTTTATGACTTATAATTGGAGAATTTTTTTTTATTTTAACTTTGATTTTATTAAATAAAAATATATTTAAATATTTAAAAATATATTTAAATTGTCTAATATTAACTTTTATATTGGTTTAAGCATGATATTTTAAAAATAATATTTATTTTATTTAAAAATATTTATTTCATAAAAAACTAATATATGCGCTTAGAAAAGATAAAAGTGGTAATTAGTACGATGTGAGAAATGAAAAATCTGAAACATAAAAAGAAAAAATATTAAGCAGGTTCAATATTTAATATACATATAATTAAACTTAACTAGGTATGATAAAAAAATTAAAAAAAAAAAGAGAAAAAAACACATGAATAATCAAACGGTGAGTGAAAATAACAGTAATATATATATATATATATATATATATATATATATATATATATATATAATGTCTTTGTCGGCCAGCAAATAAATGATATCTTTGGGCTCCCAGTTTTGAATGCAGATAAAGTCTGCAATCTGCACCACTACCTGTTCGGAATCAATAATTGTCTAGAAATCCTTAATATATCATTAAATAATTGAATGTCTATTAAAATACTCATTGATTTTCTCCTTCATACTGATAAACGTTTTGTCAAAATGCATTAAATTATGATTTTTTAAAGATTTATTTAATATTAATTTAATTTTTTTAAAATATTTAATATTAATTTAATTTTTAAAATTTAAAATAATATCAAAATATTTTTTTACAAAAAATGATCTTTTAAAAAATTATTTAATATTAATTTAATTTTTTAAAAATATATAATATTAAATTAATTTTTAAAATTTAAAATAATATCAAAATAATTTTTTTAAAAAATTATTTTTTAAAAAATTATTTTAATATTATTTTAAATTTTAAAAATTAATTTAATATTATATATATTTAAAAAATTATTTTAATATCACTTTAAATTTTTTAAATAATTAATTTAATATTATATATTTTTAAAAAATTAAATTAATATCAATATATCTGATTAAAATGTCAGTCTAGTGTTCACTTTACCATGTGTGAGGTACAGCAACCACTATTCTTATAAGCAACGCTGCTACATAAGGTCCATTCAAGACTAGGTCTCTTCGTTTGTGCAAAAAACAAAGATAGATGGAGGAGTCATTGGAGAATTGGATTTCTCAATTGGTAAATGATTAACACACGCTCATAACATTTTTTGATTTGATTATTTTTGTGAACTATGTATGTATATAACTTTCTTCTTTGGTGTTTGCAATATGTCGCAGGAAATGGATGAAGACGATTTCTTGGATGAAAGCCACTTAAACTACCTTGAGTACGAGCAAGAGTTCCTCACTGAGATCCTGCAGCAGCCAGATTTTTCGCCTGAAAGTGGTGAAATTGCCACCCCTTATCATCCTTGTTCCGCCACCCAAAACAATGCCGCCTCCGCCGCTGTTGATGGCGGCGCCACCAGCCCCACCGACAGCAGCGTGTCCTTTGACGAGACAAGCTTCGACGATGGGCATGGCACCACCACCGCCACCACGACGGCCACCACCACGACCACCACCACCACCCTGCCCAAAAGCAACAGCTACATTTTGTCTTTTGACAAGTCGAGTGTTGAACCGGTTATCCAGGAACCTTGCTCGAAGCATGGCCCTACTCTGAAAAGGACCAGAGGGAACGATGGGTTAGAAGTTCCAAGGGGGCACCAAGCGACGAAGAAGTTTAGAACGAAGGACCACAGAATGGCCGAGAGGCAAAGGAGGAAGGAACTCACAGGGAAGATCATAGCACTCTCTGCTACCATACCTGGTTTGACCAAGGTCAGCTCCACTACAACATGAGCAATGTTATTCGTATGTTATTTTTCTTCAGCATTCTCCTTCTAAACTTTTCTTCTATGAAGAAAAAAAGAAAGAAAAAAAAAAACATAAATTTCCCTCTTTCTTTCTTTTTCATTGAAAAAAAGTATAAAAAAATAATGTAGAAATAATATTTTTCTTAGATTATTATGTGTTTAAAAAATTTTATAATCAAAAGCAGAGTGAACTTTTAGGTAAAAAGCGACTTTTGTGTGAAAAAATATGGAGAATCAAGCATGTATTAAAATTTATACATATGTGAGAATTATTGTTAAGTGTACATTATTTTACTTGTATTTATTTATTTATTTAAAATTTTTTGAATAATTATTTTAAATGAATATTTTTTTATAAAGAAATAACTATGATTGAAGCATGTAATTGTTTTATTATAAAAGGTGATTTCGTTAAAGAGTTTCGGTAACACCGATATAATGTACTTATGATGCACGTTCCCAGAATTTTCCTTTTAGATATTCAGGAGAATCATTGTTTATTGTTCATCTGTGTAATTTTTTTTTAATTCAATGTGCATATTTTTGTTCGAATTAGTTTATTTTTATTGACCTAGCTAGTCTTTTGACACTTCAAGAAGAAGGTAGAATAAGAAAGGAAAATTATTCTGCACAATTTTTTACTGTCAAATTCTATGTAAGAATTAGATGTGCTTTAAAAGATCGACACACCTATAGATTTCTTTGTGCAAGAATTGGAACCAAAATAAGTAACTTTAAAAAAGTGATATAAAATATTAGCAACAATTAAGAAAATCTTAAAAAAACTAACAATCAACATCTGTATATCCCATAAAAATAATATTAAATTTAAATTATTAATTAAATGATACGTGCATTTAATTATATCTTCTGAGTTCTTAGTCTTTACTTGAATGATGAAGAGAAAATAAAAAAAATAAAAAACAGAAAAGAAAGAAAATAAGAAGAGAAAATATGTAGAAATTTTTTGTTTCTTGTGCTTAGATGAGAACAAAAATGAGAGAAAGAAAATAAGAAATAATATTTTTTTGCTTGATTGTTTAGACAAGTGAAAGAAAAAAAATATAATTATGTAAAATGACATACATGCCCTTATTATATTTATTAACTATATATTAGTTTTCGTTTTAAATTTCTAAACACACTAATTATAAAATATATAAATAAATGTATTTTATAATAAATATTAATTTAAAAATTTAAGTTATTGATGCTCAAATTATAAGTTTCAATTTAATTTTAAATACTTTACTCAATTTTTTTAAAAATATTAAAATAAAAAATAAAATTCTCTCTCTATATATATATATATATATATATCAATTAAAATATTTTAATAAATTTTATATTATGATAATTACTTAAAAATCTTCCCACTTCTCTCTTTTTCCATCCACCCCCGCACCCCTTTCCCTTTGCCTTTCCCTTTCCTTTTCCTTTTCCCTTCCCCCTCCTTCCTTACTTGCCTTTTCCCATTTCCCTTTCCCTCGTCCCCTGCCACTCACCCGTTACCAATTCCCCCCCTCTCCTTCCCCCGCCCTTCACCAACCCCCACCCCACCCCATGGCTCCTCCCCCAACTCCTCTCTTTTACCTTCCCTATCAGATTTGTTTTTTGTGTTGTCTCTTTGTATGGTTAGACTCGTTGACAGAAAAAAGTGTGTCGGTGGTGTGTTTAGCAGAACAGAAGATGGACAGAATTTTAATTTTACAATATTTACTCTGCTCTCTCCCATTTTTCTTTTCAATGGAGTGAAGAAAACTTTTGTGTGGGGTCCATTATATTTTTTTTGCCGTCTTCTCCCTTTTCAACCTTTTCATTTTTCTCTCGTTTCAGGCAATGGATTAGAAAAGTTATCTTTTTTTAATAAAAAAAATGAAACCCACTTTACTTGTGGGACCCACCAATGCTATGTGTATTTCGTCATGTCAAGTTATTGAAACAATTTTTCGTGAGAAAAAGAAAAGTTAGCTTGGTAAATTGCTGAAAAATTATTTATTTACATTTTTTTCATAAAATCCATTAAGTTAAAAAATATTTAATATCTTTTTAGCCATCTATGAGAGCTAATCCACCTCTTTATTTAAAAAGAAAGCTAGCTAGCTACTCACTTTTTAAAAAAAAAAAAAAGAATGTGATAATGTCTTCTTATGAGAGAACAAGTGGTCCACCTCTTTATTTAAAAAGAAAGCTAGCTAGCTACTCACTTTTTTTTTTTTAAAAAAAGAATGTCATAATGTCTTCTTATGAGAGAACAAGTGATAAATTTTATTTGGGCAGGAATTCACCATTACATGCGCAGGGATCCATTAGTTTTATAAGGAAATAATTTATGTGTTTCTCACTTGCAATAAAGACAAATCAAGAGAATTTAAATTCTTCTTACACAAGTGTTTTTATAACAGATGAAATAAATGTTTATTATATTAGTGTTGTTTGAACTTGACTAGATTGAATAGTTTAATTAATTTAATTGTATTATAAATATTTAATTAATTATAATTCAGTCTTATAATTAAATTTATAATTAAATTATTTTAAATTGATTAAAATTATTTAAATTAGATTATTTAATTAATTTAATTAATTAATTATTAATTTTATTTTTAAAAAAATTAATACTTTTTAATATTTTATAAATATTTTTATAAATTTTATATTATTACATTATCCGCTTCGGTCAATCAATTGAATTTGAATGGAAAAATTCATTATGGAGTTCCGTTTTAACATTACTATATATATATATATATATATATGCACAGATGGACAAGGCTCATGTACTTCGTGAAGCTGTAAATTACGTGAAACAACTCGAGGAGCATGTAAGAGTGCTCGAGAATCAAAACAAAGATAGAAGAGAAGATTCAGCAATACCCATCAAGAAATCTCGAGCCTCCTCAAATAAAAGCTCCACAATTTCGGAAACGAACTCGGACAGGGGCTACAGATCATTCATTGAAGCACAACTTCAGGTTGAAGTAAGAGTGTCAGAGAAGCAACTACTCATTGGAATTCATTGCGAGAAGCAAAAGAACGTTGTGCTCAAAATACTGGCCTTGCTTGAAAAGCTCCATCTCTCCATAGCCAGTAGTAGCGTATTACCATTTGGGACTTCCACTCTTATAATTACCATTGTTGCTCAGGTATGAAATTATGCAATTTCTTTTTTAAAACACTACAATAATACTATTGCATTTCAAGTTTATTGTCCTACAATCCAAGGGGAGGAGTTGACTTAGTAATTAAAGAGGTGTGACAACATTTAAAAAAATTAATTCTTTTAAATATACTAAACTAATGTTACGAGGGGGAGGGGAGTACACCCTTCAAGGAGGAACTTGGTCTTAGTTAAAACAAAAGCTGAACTAATGATATTTTTATCGGGCGCTAAAAAACAGTTCAAGTTAAATTACTAATTTGGTTTCTATAAATTGGCTCCAAATTCAATTCAGTCCTGATAGTTCAAAATCGTTTAAAAAGGTCTATATAGTTTTCAAATAATGCAAAATAATCTCTATTATTTGGGTTTAGTCTTTATTTAGAGCAAAATTATAGGAATCAAATAGAAATCATTTTGTGTTGTTTGAAAATTACATAGATCATTTTGTATTTTTTGAAAATTATAAGGACATTTTAAAATTGTTTTAAACTATAGGGTTTAGACTGAATTTGAAATGAACTAGAAAGATGATATGAGTAATTTAACTAAAAGTTTATTATCCTGCAATATTTATTCTTATAGTTGATTTTAATGTTCAAACTTAAAAGTAAATGCATAATGTGTGACAGTGTAAAATTCTAAATTGCTTTGGCTTTTAAATGCAGATGAATGACGAATACAACATGAAAATGGATGACCTAGTGAATAACCTGAGACAAAATCTGTCGAAGTGACATGACGTGCAACAGTGGACCGAGCCAGTGAATCAAAGAAAGTTACATGTCCAGTTGCAATTCATGTGGTGGGATGATTGGGATATAGCTGTTGCACTTTTGTGGTTTAGCGTGCTTTCTTGTTTGTTGCATCAATGAAAAATCATCAGTGTGTTTGCTATAAATAAACATTGTCATTCAATATTAAATCCAATATTGATTCACTTTGAAAAGGGGTGACCTCTTTTTGTGTCTGTTGTTTGATTGCAATTCAGAGGCTTCAAAAATGGTAGTTAGTGACTTAGAAAATGAACATGGACATGGCAGCTACGAGTTTTGTTTTAGAAAAGTCTCCATATGGTGTATGTAAGTTGGAATATATTGGGTTACGGGAATTTTTTTTTCTTCTAAAACTCAGTTTAACTCAACATGCACGTGAGTAAGATGGATTGGACTGAACTCGTCATTCGACATACATTAATGAAAAATTTTATTTATTAAAATAAATATTAAAATTTTAATAAAAGATGATATATAAAATTTTTAATAAATTAAAGATTAAATATAATAAATTATTAATTTTAAATATAATATAATAAGTTTTAATATTAAATATAAAAAATTTTAATATAAATTTTAAAAATAAAATATAATAACTCACATAAAATTTAAAAAAAAATATTTAATATAATATGTTGAATATTTAAAATTGATATTTTTTTTAATAAAAAAATAATTTGACTGTGTTACGTTAAATGAGTTAAAACTTTTTTGATTCATAACCCAATCCATTATCTTTAACTTAAAAATTTTTAAATATAACCTAATTCGTAAATTAATTTTAACTCATTAATTATAAGTTAGGTTAGAGAAACAATACATGAAATGAATAAACATTTATATTCATTTTTTATTTTTTTATTAATTATTCTGAATTTCTTAATTATTATTATTTATTAATTATATATTTATTTAATAAAAAAAATTGAGTAATTTTTTAATTATTATTATTAAATTAACGTTAAAATTAATGTTAACGACAAAATCTATTATTATTTTTTATATATCCTTAAAAATTTAGAATAAATAAAAATTCTCCTATTTTATAACTTATCATACAATCTATTATATAAATAAGTAACTGTTCTTTTTTATTATGGATAACAAGCGTATGGATACCCTTTCTTCTGGCCATTGCGCGGGTATGGACCATTATTTTTCTGTATTTTCCACTTCTTCCTACTTCTGTCTTTTTCTTGGGTAGAGTCTTCTTTTTCGTTGTCCTTGTTTGTAATTTGCTATTTTGCTTTTCGTATTTTATATATTTTTCTAAAATTTCTATTTATGCTGTTCTGTCCTCTTCAGTCCTGTCTGTCATTATCGTACACACGTTATATGGGCAGAGCACCAACCTGCCTTTAATTTGCAAGTTTTATTTTTATTTTATATTGTCGTTTATCTTGCTTTGTCTTTTTCATTACTCACTTTTCAATTGGACCAGATTCAGCTTTGTGTCTCAGGCTCGTGCACTTGTACTTTTCTGATACCTACTCGACATTAATTAGACCCCACTGACTCTATCAGCTGATGTAGATCAGTAGGTCTTTTTTCCTAAATTATAAACTTATTTTAAATTTAGTAGGCAAATATATTACGACCTTAATGATTAGACTATTAAAATTCACATTTCACAAAAAATCTGTTTGACGGTATATATAAACATATAAGATTTACATTTTAAAGTAAATTTTCACTTACATATATAATATTAGATATTATTCTTGTATTTAATTTTTTAAATATTAGTATTTTGATTATATTAAAATTTAAGTGTGAGTAAAATTTTTATATAAAATAAGAATGAATTAAATAAAAATTATATAAATAAAAAAATTTATAAATTTAATATTTTTAGATCCGTTCATTAATAAATTTGTTATTGTCTAAAATAAATTAATTATTAAATATTTATTAAATAATAATCTTATCTTATTATGAAGTATATGACTTATTATGAAGTATGAACGAGAGTGTTTCTTTTTTTTTTTTTTTAACAAGAACGTGAGAGTGTTTTTCATGTTGCAACGCAGATGATGCAACATGAAACGCATGGCTATTTTAAAATTGGACGGTTTATCGCTAGCCTTGCCACCACATGCATTTTCTGATTCATGTTGACTGCCGAACTTAAAGAGATTAAATTTTAAAATATTGAGAACTAATATCTTTATTATATATATATATATATATATATGTGTATATTAAAAACTATACACTTATACACGTGTAAAGAAAAAATACATAAAATGTTTAAAAACCTTACTTAAAATTAAAAAAAAATGAGAACAGAATTACACACTCATACTGTTTTGTTCGCATTTCATTGCACCTTTATATTTTCTATGCTAGGTTTTAGTTTTATAAAAAAAGATAAAATGAAAAATGAGAATGCAATGATAGAGAAGTCAAGTTGAACACCTTTCTTCACATTTTTAGAATTCTCTATAAAAAAAATCCAATATTTAGATCAATCTAAAAAAACCTATTTAATTGAAAATATATCTATTCTCTTTTAATTACATAATCATTATTTTATAAAATTTAGAGAAATATTTCCTTTATGATTCAACATTTAGTGGTCATGAGGTATATTAATCATGAAATTTGTTACATGAAACGATATTGATATCTCCTTTAATTTTAAAAATATGTTTTTTATTTTTATCTGTATAAAACTGTACAAAAAGTTATACGAAGAGGGTGTATGTATTTAAAATATAAAATACACAAAGATATATGTCTGATGAAAATTTAAAATATGATAGGATATTATAATTTTTGAATTTAAAGAAGAGATCAATATAACTTAATTAAATGTCAAAGGAGCTCAACTTAATTTAACTACCCATAAAATTAATATATCCAACTTATGGTTAGGCGAGGCGAAGATAAAACGTTGTTAACATTTGACTAAAAAAAGAAATATTTATTCTCTTCTGGTCCTATATAATTTTTTTATTGTTTTGTTAGAATTTTTTTATGATTTTGTGAAGAATAAGATCAACAATTTTTTTTTGCAAAAAACTAGTCCAAAAATTCTACAATTTTCTTTCTTAAAGACAAAATGTCATAATGTTATTACTATTAATTCAAGATAACCTATTGATAAATTTTGAAATTTAGTGAAAAAAAGACACAGTTAATCTTAAATAAAATTAATAAATTTTATAATTTATCGTAATAAATTTTTAAACAATAAAATTTATATCAATTTTTATCTGTTTCCTATTATAAAAAAAAATTTTAAATTCATAACTTAAAATAAAATTAAACTATACATATGTACCATAAAAAAATTATAGATAATAGTTGGGTGATATCCTTTTTGAAAAATGTGTATGGGACTAGTCAATTAGACACCGAGTAATGTGGTGGGTGCCAATATGAACCGTTGGGTACTCAACATGGAAATTAATGCATTGGCCATTGCGCTGCTGTCTAATTTTAAAATATGGCCCGTAATAAATGAGAAAGGACAAGATACATTATATGCTAAAAGCCAGAGAAACCAAAACATAAAATAATTTTTATTTGGATCACAGCAATTATCTCATGCAAATTTTTTATCATTTTTCTAACAATAAAATTATTTTTATATTAATTTTTACGTTAATTAAAATTAATTTTTTTAAAAATAATTTTAAAGATGTATCTTCACATAAGTCTAGTATATATAAGATAATTAATTCTTTTCAGTACTGAGTCAATGTCAAATTTTATTTGATGGAAAAAAATTAACTTTATTCTCGCTTGACATGTTTCAAGTTCCGTTTGAAAATAGTATGTAGTAAAAGTTGAAAATAAATGAAAAGATCAAATATATCATAAATTTTTGTTGAGGTTTTAATGATGACATGCAATTACAAAAAATATTCTCTCTTTTTTTTCGGTACAACTAAAAATATTCTCTAAGTTTACATGCCTTGGAACTTGAATGATGTGGTATGCATCTTGAAAATTTGAATGGACCTGTGGATAGAAAACGAGAAAGGGTTTTTTTCTTGTGATTAGTGACAAGTTTGTGTAAATTATAATTTTTGAATTTTAAAAGTCAAAACCAAATATACATATATTATATTAGTGCTTTGTGTGACATTGTCATGTTTCTTAATATGTATTTTTTTATATAATTATTTTGCAAAGTAACTAATTTTAATTTTATTATTATAATTATAAATTAATTAATTAAAAAAATAATTTTATAACAAAGTAAACAGATAAGTCTAAGTATTGAAAGCAATTGTAACGGTAAAAAGTAATTATTAAAAAAATATTTATATTTATAATTTTATTTTTTTTTATTTTTGATCAATTAGTTATTAATAGTATTTTTGAAAAATTTAAAATTTGAGACCCAAAAAAAATATCTTTTATAATAATTCTATTATAATTATAAGTTAATTAATTAAATAAAAATAATTTTGAGAAAATAATAATAATATAGATATTTGATATATTAATCTTTGATTTAACCTTCATTTTATTTTTCTTTCACTTTCATTCAACGTTTCTATTATTGAACCTTATTCCGAACTCTGACTTTTAGATTAAAAAAACAAAAATTTTTAATTTTGGAGCTTATCTTATCCATCCAAGCTGCGACCAATAGTAACTGTCCAACTCAGCTTTCTTATCCACATGTAATATTATATTCTTGTAATTTTTTTAATACTTATAAGTACTGAATGAAAAAATAAAATATTTAATATATTAAAAATATAAAAAATATTTAATACGTATTTTATTTAATAATTTAAAAAATTATTAAGATAATAAATTTAAAAAATATAAAATTATTTTTTTTGTATATTCTGATAATACAATTATTTAAGAAATATATGACAAATAACATTTGATAACTATTTAGTTGTTAAATTAAATATATAATTTTAAATAATAAAATTAGGATTAAAATTAAGTTTTTAGATCTTGTTAAAGGAATTTTTTTGGTATCCTTCTTCTTTGTAAGAGTACTGGTATATTTCTTACGTGTCAAAATGTAATATGTTGATTTAATTGTTTTAAATTATTACCTATTTACTTATTTATTTAGTATACAATAAAAATTTATTATTATTTCTTATTTTAAATTTATTTTATTTATAAAATAATCTAAACCTCGAACTAAACATATTGTTGCTATAGAAAAAAGAAATCAATTTATTATTGATCTTTCCAAATAACAACTCAAATTCCGATAACAAGCATCAAGGATGACTAAAGTTGGTCGGAGATTACATTTACTAAAAACGCTCTTTCAGTCTGTTTACTTTCAATTCAATCCCAACGCAACGAAAATTTGTTATTTGTGTTAATTTTTAAATAACAAAATTTTTGTGTGTAAAATTATAAATATTAATAAAAATTTAATTTCTAAAATAAATAAGTTATTGATTACTATTACAAAATTAAATAAAAATAAATTGATAATATTATATCATATTAGTATGATATCGATACTTATTTTATAAATTATAATATCAAATTTCCTTTTTTAAAAGTATTGCTCTTAATATACATTTAGTTTAAAGGTAAAAATATAAATAAATTTTTATACAATAATTTTTTTATAAAATTATATAAAAAATTTATCTTATAAAAATTTATTTTTATTTTATTCCCAAACCAAATATATACTCCGTAAGAAATTTTCGTTCCCGAAAGCTTGGACAAGCCGGCACCACTCAACTAGATTTGAAGTAAAAGATGGTGGTTCGATGACGGGTCCGACGGTCAACCGGAGATTCAAATCAAGTTGTCACGTGGCCAATCGATCAAGCAAATCCCATGATACTAAATTAAGAGTATTATCACACTTCGATTCATTTAAATGATCTTATAAATTTAATATTTTTAAATTAAAAATAAAAATAATAATAATAATAATAATATACTCTCTTTATAAAATTAAGCAGCCACAAAAGAAAAAAAAATATACCCAACATGAATAGAACATTATTGACCCAACAATAAAATCAATCAAGATTGCAATGCGTTCTGAGTGTTTGGAATCTTGAAGCACCCAAGCAGGCCAAAATGGGCTTCCCCGAAGCTTCCGACAAACCGGCACCACTCAACGCTTCTTCTGTTGCAGACTGACGTTGGGGACCAGTGCGACCACATGATTGTGGACTCCATTTTGATTCGAGCAACCCAATGATATCTTTATTATTGTACAATAAAAAACAGCTCAGGTTAAATTAGATAATTTCATTGTGAATTCAATTCAATCTTGACCATTCCAAAATCATTTAAATAATACAAAATAGTCTCCATTAATTGAATTTAATTCCTATTTGGAGCAAAATTGTAGATTTTACATTGTTTGAAAATTATAGAAATCATCCGAACATTTTTTTGAAAATTATAGCGACATTTTAAATTAGTTTTAGACTGTAATAATTAAGTTGAATTTGAAATGAAGCAGAAAGATCATACGAGTAAGTTGATTTTAACGTTCAAAGTTAAAGGTAAATGTATAATGTATGGTAATGTAAAATTCCTAATTGCTATAGCTCTATAATGCAGATGGATAAGGAAGACAAGGTGACAATGGATGACCTAGTGAATAACCTGAGGCAAGATCTCTCAAAATCACATGGCATGCAACAGTGACCAGTGCTAGTGCATCAAAGAAAGTTCTCCCGTTCGAGTTCATGGACTGAGGATGTTTTGGATAACTGTTGCACTTTTGAGGTTTAGTATTTTTTTTTTTGTTTGTTGCATCAATGAAAAAAGTCATCACTCATCAGTGTGTTTGCTGGTGTCTATTCAAATGCCACACTATAACACCTTAAATTTTATATCATAGTTTATTTTGTTCAGATGTCATAACCAGCGTTGTCTGAACTTCCTACCTAGGATAAAAAAAAGGGTCCATACAAAACGTTTGATTATACGTCGAGACATAAGATTCTATCTATACTTTAAATGCACACACATAAATAAGACAAATATGTAAAATAATTTTTAAAATCACAACTATCATTTCAATAAACTCCATTTAAAATGCATAATACATGTAAGTTTGTGAGAAAGTCCATGCTATTTAATAAACAAAGGTCACGAGTTAAAATTACAACTCGACACTTAAAATGCTTTTTGACAACACACAGAAAACTGATACATGCATGACTAATTCATTAAGGTCACGATCAACATAAAAGTTACATTTGGTTGGGTTTGGCCTTGCCCAATTTTAGAATGGCTTAAAGAGAGTTGGCCCATGTCGGGTCAAGTTGGCCTAATGGCCCAAAAATAAAAGTGATATTTTTTAAGTTCTAACTATGCCATAATCTGATGACTTTGATAGTATATATTACTAATTATACACATAAATATATGATATATTGAATTGGTTTTTTGATAAGAGAATTTAATTCTCTACTTGTTTATACATACTTCATAAATATAAAGGAATAGGAGTATAGGACTATAACCTTGCACCACTTTACAGTTGATAGTTGTCTATTTGAAAATTGTTCTTATGCAGTTTTGATGGTTGCAGATTTTTTGATGTGTTAAGTGTCAACTAATGCTTTAGATTGAAGATTGATAGATTGAATTGATTTTTGGAAAGATAATTAAATTCTCTTATTTATACATACTGCCTGAGTCCATAGAAATTAGGTTTAGGAGTCTCGTATCACTTTATAATTGATTGTTGATATACAATTTTTGGTGGTTGGAAATTTTTGGAAGTGTCAAATGCCAACACATAAATTTTTTGGTACATAAATTACTTTATAATAATTACTTTATGGTTTTACCAAATACTATTTGTCACGTTATGAATCATAACTTTGTGTTATTTTCTAATTGTTACTTTATTGTTATATTAATAGAAATGATTGAATAATGCCAAAAAAAAAATTCATTACAAAAGAAAAAGTTTGTGCATGTGGGCCGGCTCTATTGGCTTGTGGCCCATATTGAGTTGGGCAAGCTCCAACGGAAATTCAAAACTAGTTAGTCACATGACTAATGGAACAATGCTTCGCAAATCCCATAATATTAAATTTCTCTGGTCCTACGACAAAGTGCTTAACTCCAATAATTTGCCAAAAAGTGATGATGAGCCTTTTGACAAAAAGAGCATACGCGACAAGATGGTTACTAGTATGTGACAAGAGGCGAGACTCTTTTGAGTTTTTGGCAGGGAAAGAAAGGTAAAATTGCTCTCATATTTAATTTGTTACTACCCACAAAGGACATAAAAAAAAAAAAGCCAAGCATGAATAGAATATTATTGACCCAACAACAAAAACAATCAATAATAATGCAATACGTCTTGAATGTTTGGAGTCTTCAAACACCCAGCTGGCCAAGCTCACTCAAACAGAATATATGTTAATTCAACGGTCTTGGAGATTCGGGTCACCAGTTTATATCGGGTCATCGGTTTATCTTGGGTCATTGATTTTTACCGATTTAACTAAATTTTGATCGAGTTAATTTGATTGGTTTACTGAAAAATCCGTTCATGTCCTTAAACTGACCCGTCAAATAACCGGGTCAACAGTTTCTCAGTTCGTATGATCGGATTGGTCCGATTTTTACAATTATGGTTCAATTAGTGATATATATGAAGAAAGAGATATGAGAGAAGTAATCTCCCTGTACTTACTGAAGTTCAATTATAAAAGAGGGGTACAATCAAAGATTCAATATGTACACTATTATATCTTACTCTTTTTTGATAAAAATAATTAGTCCAGTTTTTCTTTTGTAGAGGAAATTATCATTTCCAGTTCTGGGTTTATCTTTTGACATTACCAATATTATAAGATTTTTGTTTTCAGTAAATTGACTTTCAATTTTATTATATCCTGCTCTAGTAAGCCTTCAAGTCATCATATGACTAGTGGGGTTGTGCTTGAGCTAATACTTGATTTTGGCAGTTTCAATTATGCGTAGTTGAAGTTTACGGATGCATCTACCATGGTTTTACATTACTCTGGCTTTTTCATGAAAACTGATACTAACATGGTTTTATATTTTAAACTACGCTAATATAGTTGGAAGAATGTGTGACTTGCTAGTATCTAGTCCTCTTCTTCTTTCCTCTTTCATTTTCAGTGAAAATAGTGATAAATATATCAATAGTGAAGATCCTCTATGTATGGAACAAGGGTTTTCACTAAAGGTAGCTTTAGTGAAGATATTTAATTTGTCTTCATCAAAGTTTAATGATAAATGACTTATTGTCATCACAAAAAGTCACATCTTTAAGTGACGACAAATTGTCATCATAAATAACCTTAAGTTACAGGATATATATCATGATTTTTAGTCATCGCTAAAAGTAAGAAATGTTGTCACTAAAATCTCTAGAGACGAATATTGTACCACTCAAAGTGATTTTTTTTTTTGTAGCATTAGAATGAAATTCCTTTTAAGTTTTTGCAATAAAAATCAATCCATCCCTCTGGATTGTCTTTCAACATTCAACAGGTTGTGATGGACCAAAAAAAACTTTCATCATCTAAAATTAAGATATTTGAGTGTAGTATTTTCTAAATCCATAAAAAAAAAGCTTATGCCACAAGCAAGAAATTAAATTAAACCACAAAAGTGCAACAACTTTTAAAAAACTTTCAACTCCATAATCTACAATCATAAAATTTTCTTTGAATCAACTAAACTAGCACAGATCACTCTTGCATGTCATGTGACTTCAACAGATGTTGTCGCAGTGATTTTACTAGATCATCCACTGGCATGTTGTATTCACCATCCATCTGCAATAGAACTAAAAATACTCAATTTCAATATAGAAGTTTGAACAAATCTTGAATATTACGAGAGGAAGTAAGAGCAAACCTTGAATATTAGATCATGATATATGTATGGTCAAAATATTAGAATAAAAAATTATGTAATTTTTAATTAATTTTTAATCCAAACTATTCATGCAAGACTCAATTATCATGATTTGCTCATGTCATATCTCATAATAAGATCAATGCTTTCACTTGATATATTTTCGTTATATAAGTTCAAACAAAAATTTGATTGGGAGAATATATTTAATTTCTTGACTGATACTTGAATTGCACTCATATTCTATTGTTCTAAAAATGGAACTATATCCAATTATACCTGAGCAATAATGGTAAGTTTAACAGTGCAAGTCCCAAATGGCAATAAGCTGCTACTGGTTGCAGAAAGATGGAGATTCTTAAGAAAGGAGAATATTTTGAGCAAATCGTCCCTTTGTGTCTGATAACAATGGATTCCAATGAGCACTTCCTTCTCTAAGACTCTTGCTTCAATCTCGGGTAGTGCTTCAATACATCTATGCCAACCATCAGAGTTCGTTTCACAAGAGGTAGTGGCTTCGTTTGTGCATAACTTTGATTTCTTGATGAATATTATTGAATCCACACATCTCTTTCTGTTTTGATTTTCTAGCTCTCTTATACGATCTTGAAGTTCTTTCACATAAATGACAGCTTCGCGAAGAACATAGGCCTTGTCTGTCTATACATAAGAAATTTCTTTTCATTCATGAGTTATGTAAAATGATAGATGTTGTAAGTTATAATCTGTGCAAGCCACGAACAAAAAGTTATTTAGAATTTACAGAGTGTTCCATAAACTAAAATTAATAAATCAATTTGAAACTTTAAAATGCATTCAAACTTTAGTTTGCCCATTTAATTAAGGAAAATGTTATATAATTATAATTTTTTTACCAAAATTTTTAACAAAATAATTTAATATATATATTTATTAACTTTTAAATGAAAGGTCTTTGTTACTTCACTCTATCCAACAAACTGAATTGTATAAATAATTCTAATTATATACAATTACTCTTTAATTGACTGTTAGACAAACTTATTTAACTAATAATTTACCTGTAATTAACCACAAATATGAATTGTTTCAACAACTAAATTCGTGACAAATTATAGATAAGTTAATAATTAAATTGGTTAGATGAATGATTAAGCTGAATGTGCCATCTGACAATATTTGTCAATTAATGCGCGGAATAAAAGTGTCATTCTCGGAAACATTATTAGGGTAGGAGAACTGACCTTCTTCAAACCAGGTATGGTGGCTGAGAGTGCTATGATGTTCCCTGTCACTTCCTGTCTCCTTTTTCTCTCGGCCATTATGTGACAAAGTGTCTCGGAGGAGTTTCTGACCTTCTTTGTTCCCTGTTGCGCCCCTGGCTCAAAGCTATGGTTCCCTGGCCTCCTTTTCGGGTACCCCATGGCAGAGTCATGTTTTGAGTAACGTTTACGGGTAGCTGGTTCAGCAACGGAGTCATCGAAAGACAAAATGTAGGCCTTCGGAGATGTGGCAGGTTTCTCCAAAGAGATGGTGGAGTTGGAGCTATTGCTACTCTTGAGCAAGGTGCCATGCCCATCCAAGCTCGTATCCATGGTGGCAGTTGCTGCGGCTCCACAATAATGGTCAGCAATGGCAGCAGCAGGGTTGCTTCGAACAGAGGAAGAAGGATATGGAGAAGGACTTCCACTTTCTGGAGTGAAAACTGGTTGCTGATGAATAATATCTGTGAGGAACTCTTCTTCATTAGAAGAGTTCATGTGGGATTTGATGAAGAAATCATCATCACCCATTTCCTATAACAATTGAAAACACCAAAGAAGAGAGTTGATTAACTACTTAATCACAATTTAGCAAATGTGATTAGTTCACAGAGATCGCATCAAATGCTGAGAAGCTTAAAAAAATACGCTAACAATATTTAGTGTCATTAATTACCAAATGAGAAATTATGTCCTCCCATGAATCCTTCATTTGCGAAGCACAACGAAAGAAAACTTTTAACTGAAAGTAGGGGGTCGTTCGGGTGGTTTGGTTGATGACTAGATGTAGGCTGCACCGATGAAAGGGGAAAATCTTGAAAATTTTCCAAACCAAGGATTTTTTTTTTCTTTTCCTTCTCTCTCTCTCTCTCTCTCTCTCTCTTTTTTATTATTTTCCTTCTCTTTTGATTGTAGCATTGTAAGATAGGAGGTGTTTTTGGAGAGATTTTTGTGCCTACACAAGTTATACAGACTAAATTAATAAAATACAGATACATTATTATTTTAAATGTAAAACAACTGTTTGGAACGTACATTTATGTACTTATTTAATATAAAATAATAATATATTAATTTTTTATAATTGACTCAGACTAAATAATTTATGTAAAATTAATCTACACAAGAATTTTATATTTCTTAGTCAGTCATTGTATCAATCAATATTAAATCCTTTCTATCATAAACTAATTATCTTAAAAGTTTAAGTTATTAAATGATTATTAATCAATTAAACTAAAATTTTAAAATATTAAGTATAGACACATGAATAGTTTTGCATTTTTAACACTTTTGCTAGACAATCTTAAGGTGCACCCTCTCATTAGTTTAGTGTATTTAGGAAAATTGATTTGTATATGTGTTGTTATAAAGTTCGAATTCAAAAAACATATCAAGAAGGAAAACTACTTAATTAATCTCTAGACCTACTCTTTGAATTGCTAAACTTAGATATCAAATTTGGAAGAAAATTGATAAATAGGTGAATTATTATTATTAATCAATTGTATAGTTATCTTTTCATTAACCAATTATTTCGAAATCTTATTTTACTTGGCTTGACGTGCAGCTTTCTAATTTCCTCCAAATAAAATACATTTAGTACGTGTAGTTGTTTAGAAAATGATCAAAAAGAGTGGAGAGAACCACTCAATCAATGAATAATTGTTTCAAATCGATGAATAATAATTGACTCTGCAAGTGGAACTTGCATGTGACATCAATTGACAAAGACTCCACTACAGATTAGAGTAATGTTTGTGGTACAATATAAAAATTAGTAGTGCCGCCTAAAAAGTTACACCTATATGTGGACTGTAGATCTAGCACATACAAAGACTATGAAAAAAAAATGCTATTTTTTTAATAAAATTTAAACATATAAAAACTTATAAAATTATATGTAGAGTTATATATCTATAAAGAATTTAGTGTGTATTTAGATTAAATTTTGTAAATTTTATTTTGAATGAATTTGATTTTATAAACTTGATTTTGGTCAGAAGTAAGTTTGGAGTGAAGTGATGTATATTTAAAATATTTTACGTAATTTGATAAAATAAATATTATTTGAATAGTATTAATCAAAATCAATTCTTAATATATAATTATTAAAAAAGATATAAGTTAAGGTATAGTAAAAAAAATAAAATAAACAGTAAAAAAGAAGTATTAAGATTAAAAGTATCAAAATTTCTCTAACTAACTTTTATTCTAATACAAAAATAATAAAATCTTATTTCAACTAAAAACTTAATTTCAAGTAAAAAGTAATTCTGTCTTATAATTACCAAATATAATAACACAACTTTTGAGGTCAACTTTTTGCTCTCATTTTGTTGCCCCAAACACAAGCTTAACAATGCGGAAACAAGTATTGCCACCCACCGACTGAGCGAAGATGGTGAAAAAAAAAAGAAGGCGCAAGAATGAAAGACTACGAAGAAAATGGTGAAAAACGTTGAAATATGGGAAAGATTGAACGAACACGAGAGAGAAAAGGAGAGAGAGAGAGAGAGAGCGATGCAAATTTGAGAGAGGGAGAAAGAGTAATGCCATCCATGGGAAAGAAAAAGGAATAAATGGAGTGTGATTAAGGAATAAGTAGAAATGTTCTAATTTTTTGATTTTTTTAATCTTAATTATGCTTCTCAAAAAATTATTTTAAGTCCAAGAAAAAATAGTAAACTATCCTAAATATTAGAGCTAAAACTTACAAAATACTATAAGCATATGAGTCCAATTAAAGTGTAAAAAACATTAACTGATTATATGATTAATAAAACTATGAATGACAAAATATTCAAAATCTAATTAGAAAAAGAAGAATATGTATAGCCACACCTTAATAACTTTGACAGAGTTGCACATATACACTCCATAACCAAAAAAAAGTAATTATTTAAATACTTAAATTAATTCTGTTAAATTTAACTAATGATTTGATTACATATCATATGTAAGCGGCCTATTAACATTCTTTTCTTTACACACACTAAGTTGACTTGGGCATATACCAATTGAATTCTTAATCTGACAAATAATTAAAAGTGTGTTTCTTGCAGGTTTTTTATTTGGCAAGATTACTTTTGTATTTGGCTTTAGAAGAAATGATAGTAGCAAACTTCTACTTCCCAACTATACTATTAGTACCTCTTAGCCAATTTAAGTTATTTTGCAATTGAAATGAGATTGGGGTTGGTAGAAAATCTAGATATAATTAGTAGCCATATATTTTAATGATTTCAAATTAATATTTGTATCTGCAAAATGGTTTTGATGACATTTATTTCCTTCAATGGTCTAACATTTTTCTTTGCTAATTTTCCTGGTCTTTTTGTGCAAAGCTTTTTCTGCATAATTTCTACTTGTGATGAGCTTATTAATTAAACGTTTGCTTTAAACACTGCAGGTTCAAAAATGTCAAATCAAAAAAGCAACGAATCTGCTCCCAAGGACACTTCGCCTAGCATCAGTGCTGGACTAACCCAATGAAAGCTCATAGGGAGATATAAGTGTGTTGAACAAATGCAATTCTTGTTTGTAAGGTTTATGAGGGCCAGAGACTTTGCCCGACACTTGGTACCCTTAACGTTGAAGTAAAACTTGGAAACTTCAATTCACCAAAAAAAAAAAAAAACTTTGAAACCTCAAAGGAAAAACCAAGTTGTTTGAGAAGAGCCCAAACCCATTATGGAATGAGGATTTGATCTTTGTTGCTTGCAAAAGAACTGTTCATTGACACTTCGGTCTTCAGCGTTTGAACAGGGGACATTGAGGGACGGATTTGAATCCTCTCTTGTTGTCACGTAATACGGAAAGACTCTTGCTAGAGCAAAAAAGTAATAATTAAGTTTAAATTATAACTAGTGAACCTACAACTTATTAAGATAGATCTTCGAGTCTTTGAATAATAAATTTTGTATTTATCTTTTTTTAATATGATAATTTTATTACAAGAGAGGATCTAAATCCTTGAGTGACCATGTTAGCTTGGGAAGGTATACATGCGCTTCGTTTGAAAGAGACTAGATGGTGCAGGTGGCCAGTAGATGGTATAACTATAACCTTGATAGGCCTGGAATCACTGAGACTGCAAAGGAGGTGAAGTTTGCTAGTAAGCTCAATGCAAGCGTCTCTTTGGATGGGGCCTATCATGTAATGGATCAGAATACTGAAAAAAAAAAAACTATTAATCACTTTTAATATAAAAACATACGCCAAGAAAATTAATTGAAATAAGAAAAGATAGTGAGAGGAGAATGATGTCACAGAGCCATAGCTCGACAGATTAAATACTCGCAGCATTGGTGGATCCAATCCAATGAAAGTATCAATCATGAGACCCACCTTACTCGTGGATCGAATGCTATGTGCATTCCTTCACGTCACGTTATTGAACCGTCAATATTTTGTGAGAAAGGTTAGCTTGGTATATTGCTGAAAAATTACTTATTTACATATTTTTTTTTCATAAAATCCATTTTAAGTTAAAAAAAATCTCTTTAGCAAGGGGATAATCCACCTCTTACTTAAAAAGAGATCTAGCTACTCACTGTTTTTCAAAAGAATGTGATAATGTCATCTTATGAGAGAGCAAGAGATAAAATTTATTTGTGCAGGAATTCACTATTACATGTGCAGGGATCCATCAGTTTTATAAACAAATAATTTATATGTTTCTCTCCTGCAACAAAAAAAAAAAAGAGAGAATTTAGATCCTTCTTACATAAGTGTTTAGCATGTTTTCTTGTTTTGTTGCATCAATTAAAAAAAAATCATCGGTGTGTTTGCTAGCCTTATTAGTTATTAACTTAGGAACTCCTCTTTACACAAGCATGAGCTGCTAGCCTTATTAACTTAGGAACAAGTATTATATATCAGTCTGTGCTATCTAAGTTAGCATTTTCTTGAACTTTCCTCCTCTTATCATCTGGTACAATTTCACTTCTTGCTTCTTTTGTCCACCTTTTCAGAATGTATTGCATAGAAAGTAGGAACAAATTTATTGTCTTTTACATAATAGAAAACTTTCAAATTGGAAGGTTGTTTGATGTTTAGAGAAATTTGATAAGGTTTTGTCCAAGAGGTGGACAAAAGTTATGCAACAACTTTACCCTTCATAGTGTTGAGAAATTTTTTTTATAAATTTAGTTTACACAACTTATGTAAATTAAACCAAAAAATAATAATAATAAACTGACAAATCATTAAATAAACATTGTTATTCATTAAATCTAATATTGGCTCACTTTGAAAAGGGATGACTGTTGAGGAAACGACTAAATGTGCAGCAAAATACAAAAATAACTCTAAAAAAAAAATTAACAGATGACAATATAAGTATAGAGGTACAAGAATTTAATATAGTTCAACAAATCTCATGTTTATATCTATCCTAAAGGATAAAATATTTTTATTATGAAAAGAAAATCAGAACAAGAATAATTACTGAATTTAAAACCAAACTTGAAAGAACTCCCTTTGTCAACCATGAGAACTTCCTCTCTCAAAACTCATAGAATTTTTCTATCTACATATTGTTCCCTTTGTCTATGCACACCTAGGTCATTGGTTTTATTTATAACCAAAACTTCTTAACTTTCAAGTGTCATAATAGATTTCTCGAATTTTATAAATTTTCACAAATTCTTTAAATTTTTTTAAATTTCAATATTTCTTAAATCATTAAAAATATTTATAAGTATAACAATAAATAAAATTAATCATGATCATATTACATGAGCCAACTTCTCAACAATGACTTCTTTTTGAGTGTGTTGTTTAACTGCAATTGATAATGCAATGTTTCAAGCCAAAGTGAACATGGCAGCCGTGAGCTTCGTTTTAGAAAAGTCACCAAAACTTTTGGCCATTGTGTGGGTATGGACCATTTTTCTGTATTTTCAACTTCTTCCCTCCTTTTTTTGTCGGTTTTCTTTTTGTCCTTGTTTGTAATTTGCTATTTTGCTTTCTGTATTTTATATATTTCTCTAAAATTTTTATTTATCCCGTTTTGTCTTCTTCAATAAACTCTGTCATAAATTCTCGTCCACTCCCTATATAGGTAGAGCTAAGAGCACCAACCTAACTTTTTAATTTGCAACACGAAACGCATGGCCGAGCCTTGCTACCACACGCATTTTCTGATATATCACCAGTGTTGTTGACTACTGCACTTAAAGAGATTAAATTTTAAAATCCCTTTAAACTTTACTTAATATATATTTTATTTTTTGAAATTTAAGAAGGTACAATTTATCCTATCAAGTTTATTGGAGTGATATGCATAACAACATTAACTATTTGAACGGTGTTTAATAAGAGGTTTTCAAATTCATCTATGAATTTTGTGGGGTTAAATTGCATCTTTTTAACTTCAAGGGATAATGCATATGAAGTTACGTTTACGGAAGTAAAGTTTATTTTGGCTGATTTTAAAATATTGAGAACTGATATTTTTATAATATATATTTAAAATTACACACTTATACATGTGTAAAGAAAAAATACATAAAATGTTTAAAAGGCTTAATTAAAGTGACATTGAAATTTATTTAAAGTTATTAAATCTCGATATTTCTTTTATTAAAAAATAAACTAAAAAAAATGAGTATAGAATGATAGAGAAGTTATTACTTATCTCGAATAGAATTTCATTGAAACCGTTTTACTTTCACTTTAATCTACTTTCTCCTTTCTTCACATCAAGTCTTAGAATTCTCTGTAACAATAAAAACTGATATTTAAATCAATCTCAAAAAATCTATTTATTCTCTTTATAATTTTTCTAATTATATAATCCTTATTTTATAAAATTTAAAGAAATATTGCCTTTATGATTCAACATTTAGGGGTCATAAGGTATATTAGTCATGGATTTGATATATGAAATTATATTGATATCTCCTTTATTTTTAAAAATTATATTTTTAATTTTTGTTTGCACAAAACTGTACAAAAAGTTATATGAAGAGGGTGTATGTATTTAAAATATACAAATACATACGGATATTTGTCTAATGAAAATTTGAAGTGTTTCTTGGGCTTTTTGCCTCGTTGTAAACGAAAAAAAAAATGAAAATTTAAAGTATGATAGGATATTATAATTTTTAAATTTAAAGAAGAGATAAATATTACTTAATTAAATGTCAAAGGAACTCAACTTAATTTAACTACCCATAAAATTAATACATCCAGCTTACGGGTAGGCGAGGCGAAGATAAAACGTTGTTAACATTTGGCTAAAATAAGACAAAATTTCTTGTCTTCTGGTCCTATATATATATATTTTTATTGCTTTGTTAGAATTTATTATGATTTTGTGAAGAGTAATATCAACAATTTTTTGTAAACAATTAATCCACAAATTCTACACAAGTTTTGTTTTCTGCAAACAAGATTACAGAATGTTGTCACTATCAGTATCAATGCAAGAGAGCCCATCGATAAACTGTGAAAGTGAGAGAAGATACAAAGTTAATCATACGTCTATGTACACATAGTGGAGTGGATTATTGATAGAGTAAGAGGAGTAAATTTTAATTCTAAAATATTTATTATATAGATAATTAAGATTAAAATATAAATATATATAATTTTTTAAAGTGATTATGTAACTTTTAAAAAAAATATAATCTTGACCATCGATGTAGTATTTAATGTGATTTACTCTTTTCAATTCTCATAATAAATATTTCTTTCATTAAATATATTGTATAGGTCTATATAACTAACTATTGTAATAAAATTAAATTATAGATATGTATCATCCAAACATTTATAAATTATACATAAAAGTTTTTTTTTGTCATATATACTCTTTTTTTTAAAATGTGTATGGGACTAGTCAACAAGACAGCGAGTAATTTGCAGAGTATCAATATGAACTCTTGCATATTTAGTGTGCATTTAAATAATTTATTTTATAATTAAAATAATTTATGATAAAAAATTTATTAACAGTGTTTTTTTAAAAAAAGATTTTTTTAAAAAAAACTGTTGCTAACATGCATTCAATATGGAAATTAATGCATTCGGCCACTTGCACCCTTTTCAACTATGTGCTTCTGTCTAATTTTAAAATATGGTCGTAAAGGAGAAAGGACAAGATCCATTTATATGGTAAAAGTCAGATAAACCAAAACATAAAATTTATTTTTATTTGGACCACTGCAAGTATCTCAAGCAAATTTTTTATATTTTCTTTTTGGGAACAATAAAATTATTGTTTTAATTTTTGCGTTAATTGAGATAAATTTTCTTAAAATAATTTTAGAAACATATCTTTCACATTGGCTTAGTATATGTGGGATAATTAATTCTCTCCAATAATGGCTCAATGTCAAATTTTATTTGATAGATAAAAAATAACTTTAACCTTGCTTGACATTATTCAAGTTCCGTTTGAAAATAGTATGTAGTAAAAGTTGAAATTAAATGAAAAGATCAAATATATTGAAAATTTTTGTTGATGTATTAGTGCAATATTATTGGCTTTTTGGTAAAGAAAAGTTTAGGACGAGGAATGCTCTCTTTATTTTAAATTTAAAATAAACTACTAATCTCAATAAAAATTTATGGTAAGATTATAGTATACAAATTCATATGTGATCTAATACTTTCACACACTTATTATTTCTTTTTATCTCTTTTAATATTACTCAAGTAATATTATTTAATATTATTTACACATACTGGTGCTTTGTATAGTTCCCACAATATTTTTCAAATCGCTTTTAATGCTATTGCATTTAGAGCAACACTGGAAAAAAACCAAAAATAGAAAAAGAAGAGAAACACACGAGACAGTGGATATGACATTTTTTTTTTAAAAAATATGTATACCTGTCAATTACTCTTAAGTACCTTCTAGATACTTCTCAATTACTTAATTCATTCCCAAATCTCGTCACTCTCTGGTCCATTTTCTGAAATGGCATGGACTCTACTTGTTGGACCCTTCAATCTTTTTAATGTTCGATTCTTGTCATGCAATGGACGCCAAAAAAAAAAATGTAATAATAAACCGATGGAATAATTAATATTTTATTTATATAATAAATGAAATAATTTTTTATTGTTTTTTAATCTAAATTATTTTAAATATTTAAAAATATATTTAAATGATCTAATATTAACTTTTATATTGATTTAAGCATTATTTTTTTAAAAAGAATATTTATTTTATTTTTAAAAATATATTTCATAAAAAACTAATGTATAACAGTTATTATATACGCTAAACAAAGCCCAAGAAAAAAAATAGTAAAAGATCAAAATGGTTAATTAAGGTATTAAGTGTACGATGTGAGATAATCTGAAACATAAAAATAAATTAAGCAGGTTCAATATTTAATATACATATAATTAAACTTAGATACCACTATTAGGTATGACAAAAAACAAAAAGACAAAAAAGAACACGTGAATAAAATGTGCGGAAATAACAGTTCTATATATATAAATGATGTATTTGTGGTCCTAGTTTTGAATCCAACGAGATATCCTGCAAGCTCCGCTAGCTAGTAGCTATTAGTTGCCCGTGACTCAGTAATTGTTTAAAAATCCATAATTTATCATTGAATAATTGAATGGCTATCAAAATATTCATTGATCTTCTCATCAAACTATATAGGTTCTATCAAAATGCATTTTACTATGTAAGGTACAACACCCACATGTTCTAATCAACAACGCTGCTACACAAGGTCCCTTCAAGTGTGGTTCTCTTCATTGTGCAATAAACCAACATAGATGGAGGATTCATTAGACCATTGGATTTCTCCTTTGGTAATAACACTTTCTTAACATTTTCAGCATAGTATAAAACTTTCATGAGTGCATGATTTGATTGTCTTTATGATTTCAGCATAGTATAACTTTCTACTTATTTTATTTTATTTTATTTTTGTAGATTAGTATAACTTTCTTCTTTGGTGTTTCCAATTGTCATAGGAAATGGATGAAGACGATATCTTGAATCAAAACCACATAGATTCTCTGGATTATGAGCAACAGCTCCTCACTGAGATACTGCCGCAGCAACCAACTGGAAGTGAAAGTGCCACCCCTTGTCATCCTTGTTACACCTCCCAAAACAACACCGCTGCCGCCACTGTTGATGGCGCCGCCACGGGCCCAGCGGACAAGACAAGCTTCGGCGATGGGCATGTCACCACGACCACGACCACCCTGCACAAAAGCAGCAGCTACATTTTGTCTTTTGACAAGTCAAGTGTTGAACCAGTTATCCACGAACCTTGCTCAAAGCATGGTCCTGCTTTGAAAAGGACCAGAGGGAATGGTGGGTTTGAACCAAAGAGCACCAACCAACGAAGAAGGTGGTGAGGAGATTAATTGATGTGAGGAAAGATAGTGAGAGAAGAATGGTGCCACAGGCTCAGCCGCTCGGTACATATAGCATTGGTGGATTCCATCCAATGAAAGTGTAAATGACGAAACCGACCTCACTTGTGGTGGTCATGTGGGAGTAGTGTGAGAACCACGAATGCATGTGCATTCCGTCATGTCATGTTATTGAACCATCAATTTTTGTGAGAGAAAGAAAGGCTAGCTTGGTTATATATTGCTGAAAAATTATTAAGAAATTATAAATAATTGGTTATTGTTGTCACTGAAAACTGTTCAGAGAATTTGATTGTAATCTTTTACAGTAATTTAAGTCGTCATCAAAAATATTTTTAATGGCGACTTTTGAAATTGTCACCATAGATATTTTTAGTGGTGACCTCGAAGTTGTCACAATAAATGTTTTCTGTAACGATCATTTAACATTACCAAAACTTATTATTGTCACAATTTTTATATTTCTTTCGTGACAATAAAAAGTCATCACAAAATTCGAGTCGTTAGGTTAGACATTGAGCTACAAAACATAGACATTGACTTTAGGTTGTCACAAAAAGGGTAAAAAGTCATCACAAAAGGTTTTGGTGGTGACTTTTTTTATTTTTTGTAACGAAAAAAGTAGCGATGAAAAGTCAAATTTCTTATAATGATTTATTTATATATTTTTTTATGAAAACATATTTTTAGATCATGAAAAATATATTATTTATAATTTTTTTATTAAAAATTAATTATATCGATTTAATCCTTCAAATTTTAAGTTATTTATGAATTTCATCCTTTATTTTTTTTTAATTTTATTAATTTAATCTCTCAATAAAATAAAATTATTATGAATTTAAAGTTTAGTTAATTAAATTGATAAAATTAATTTTTATGAGATGAAATTAATAAATAATATATCTTTCAATGATTAAAAATATATTTGACTCTTTTTTTTTTCATAAAATCCGTTAAGTTAAAAACTCTCTTTAGCCTTCCATCGAGGAGCTAATCCACCTCTTTACTTAAAAAGAAAGCTAGCTACTCATTCTTTTTTCTTTTTTTTTTGAATGTGATAATGTCTTGTTATGAAAGAGCAAGGGATAAATTTTATCTGTGCAGGAATTCACTATTACATATGCATCAGTTTTATAAAGATATAATTTGTATGTTTCTCTTTCGTAACAAAAAAACAATCAGAGAATTAAGATCCTTCTTACATAAGTGTTTTTTTAACTGATGTATGCATTGATGGACAAGTTTCATGTACTTCATGAAGCTGTTAATTACGTGAAACAACTTAAGGAGCGTGTAAGAGTGCTCGACAGTCAAAACAAAGATAGAAAAGAAGATTCAGCAATCAAGAAATCTCCAGCCTCCTCAAATAAAAGCTCCACAATTTCTGAAACAAACTCAGATAGTGGGTATAGATCATCCATTGGAGCACTACTTGAGGTCCAAGTAACAGTCTCAGAGAAGCAAGTACTCATTGGAATCCATTGTGAGAAGCAAAAGAACGTTGTGCGCAAAATACTGTTCCTGCTTGAAAAGCTCCATCTCTCCACAGCCAGTAGTAGCGTATTACCATCTGGGACATCTGCTCTTGTCATTACCATTATTGCTCAGAATTTCTTTTATAAAGCACCACAATACTATTGCATTTCAAGTCTATTGTCCTTCAACCCAAGGGGAGGAATTGTCATAGTGGTTAAAGAGGTGTGTCTCCTATCTTACTACTCAGGAATGAACCTTAGAACAACACTTAGGAAAGTTAATTCTCTTAAATGCATGGGGAATACACTCGTGGGATTGCTTGAGGAGGGACTTAGTTTCAATGGAAGAAAAAGCTGATCTAATAATATCCTTCTTGGACAACAAAAAATAGTTCAAGTTAAATTACTCATTTGATTTGTATAGTTTCACTCTGAATTCAATTTAGTCCAGACATTAATTTTAAAAACCATTTAAAAAGGTTTATATAGTTTTCAAATAATGCAAAATAATATCTATTAGCTGGGTTTACTTTATTTTGAATGAAACTATAAGAACTTAATAATAATCATTTTATATTATTTAAAAATTATAGGGATCATCTTGTATTTTTTGAAAATATGGGGACATTTTAAAATAATTTTAAACTGTAGGGACGAGATTGAATTTGAAATGAACTAAAAAGGTCAGATGAGTAATTTAACTAAAAGTTTATTATCCTACAATTTTTATTCTCATAGTTGATGTCAATGTTCAAACTTAAAGGTAAATGTATAATATATGGTAATGTAAAATTCTAAATTGTAATAGCTGAATATAATGCAGATGGATGACGAATACAACATGATAATGGATGGCCTAGTGAATAATCTGAGACAAGATATATTGAAGTCACTTGACATGCAACAATGATCCGTTCTAGTGCATCAGAGAAAGTTCTCCAAATTGTAGTTCATGGACTGAGGATGTTTTGGATAGCTGTTGCACTTTCGTGGTTTAGTATGTTTTCTTGTTTGTTGCATCAATGAAAAAAATCGTCAGTAAGTTTGCTACTATCTATTCAAATGCTACACCAATCGTCTTAAATTTATATATATAATGTAAGTTTATTTTCTTGAGCTGTCACATTACCAAAGCCGTCAGTAGATCATACCTAGTTTTAGACAATGAGTCCGCGTATAAAATGTGATATCGTAATACGAAACATGAGATTCTACCTATAATTTAGAATTATATCACACATACACACACACACATAAATAACACAAATATGAAAAATAATTTTTAAAATCACAACTACCATTTAAATAAATTCCAATTTAAAATTCGTAAGAGATGTAAGTTTGTAAGAAAAATGCAAGCCATCCAATAAACAAAGGTAACGAGTTAAAATTTACAGCGCACAACGTCAAAAACATAAAATGTTTTTGACAACACATAGAAGAAAACAATATTAGATGCATGACTATAGCGATTCATTAAGGTCATTTGATTTCTATCACTAGCCATCGCATCATCAGTTGCATGACTCCCATCATCTTGATCATTAACGTCAAGCTAAACATCATGTTCATTTTTATCATCATGAATCTCCAAGTCATCTAAGAAAGGCACTACCACTGCTAGTAGCATCCTTCCCAACTTGAACCACATTTAGACAATCATCTTTACTTGGAACATTCAAGTTCAAGTTGTCTAACCATAGCCCTTTATGATCTTAGATGAACTTTCATTATTCTCCGCAATTCATTCATCATCAGAATAAAGATTATCTATGCTATACTCACTAGCTTTTCTAGCTAGCTATCTGTTGACCAATTTTGTATTGGACATCACAAACACTATATCATTCATTGTTTTTTGTATCAAATGATTTCTTCTCTTTGTGTGGATGTAAACAGAGAAACAATAATCAATTCATGACCAAATAACTGACTTAAAAGTTAAATACTAATTAATCATATTTCATAGTTTAAAAATTTTACCATCTCAAAGGCACTTCAATTACGCTTTCACCTAGAAGAACTGCATGACAAGTTCAATATCCATATAGCAAAATTATTAACTCCAGATGTTGAAAACCATGAGAGTCTCACCTATCTGTTGGGTCTTTCATTTTCATTGCATTCTTGGCTACTTTACTATCAAAAAACCGTTTTGCATTTTTTAATACTTCAAGTTGAAGATCAATATAAGATGATTTATCATCATCATCCTTTGTTAACACTTATATAATCTATGTTTAGCTTCAACATCAGCTATAAGAAAAAAAATGCTGGAATTGATGGTTAAGGTAGTAAGCTGCGCAGCATGCAGAGGCCTATGAAATTGTTTGTCCTCATTTTCGTTTATGATATTTCATAGAGGCATATAGCTAAAGAAAGAAAAAATTAGACCAATCAAAATTTTTTTCCCATTAAGTATTAAAAAAACTACAAACTAAAATATAAATTAAATTAAACTTAAAGTGAATTAGTCAACAATAATAGTTTACCTTTTCTTGACACCATTGAAGGTACCTTGTATCTTCTCTTTAACATAGTTGAAATGAAACTCTTGGCTGGTTTCTCATATGAATCCTCCAAACGAAGCACTTTGACGAGGATAAGCCCCCTTGAAGCAAACCACGACATTTTCTCAAAATTTACGTACTATCTATGACCGTATTTTCAACATGTGTCCTATATCTGTTGTCTCTGCAAACCAGCTGAATTTTCATTGATTGGATGTGAACGTTGTTAGAAATTATGGGTATAGTGTGTTTCAAACTTAGACTACTCCTTGTGTATTTGTGTTATGTTCAAAGTCTCACATTACTTAGCAAAGGCTCTTGAGGAGTCCTTATATACTAATTGGTATAATATTTTATGATATATCATTAGAGTGTGGACTTAGATATAGCCAATATCACATGTGTGCAATCCCTCATCGTCTCGTGTAAATCCAGATCCATTTTGTTTTTTTGACTGTTGCAGGCGTATTAATTTAGGTTTTATTTCACATTAGGATCCATTATTCCTTTATTTTTTTGACCATTGGAGATATATTAATTTGGGTTTTATTTCACATTAGTATCCATTATTCCTTTGTCTTTTTGACTGTTGGAGAGCTACTATACATACCTCCCTCAGCCACAGAATAAGATACTTTCTTCTACCTATTGCTCACACTCTCATGCCCTTTTTATTTCCTTTTGCTAAAATATTTTTCTTTCAATTTCGTTTGTTGTATTCCCTCTTCCTGGTGCGAGGTCTTGTTGCTACCAGTGGCTAGGTTCATTGTGTGAGCAAGTTCATCAGCATATTCACATCTAATCCTAAAGGGTTTTCCCGTCGATGCCTCCTCCACCGAGTACAGCTTTAGGTAAGGTGGAAATAAACCTTTAAGGACAGTGCTTAGCACAATTTGTGATAACTTTGTTCCTCAATTTTTCTTTGCTCAATTTATCATTCGTTTTTATTTGCTGATTCTATTGTCTACAATATTTAGTTAGCAATAACTAATTTTCTAGTGTCAAAATTAATTTTCCAACAAACTTTCTCATCCATACTCCCTTGTTGTCATGGAAGCAATTCCCAAAATTAAATAACATGTAGAAAATTGAGGCACGACTAGTCTAATCAAAATTTTTACTTTGGTGAAGTGCTGCAATAAAGCGATGAGAGAAGCTCTTGAATAGATTTTAGTCATAATTCTGCTTCCCTTCGTAATTGTCTTTTCTATGGACTTTATGCTTTTTCTTAAAATCCTTCAACATTAAATCAACGCAATGAGTTACACAAGGGATACAATGCCCGGTAAGGAGAGAGTCCATTTTAACTTCATCCCAGTGAAGCCCAGCCACAAATGAATTTCTTTTACTCTAGCTGCAACTTCGATCTTTCAACCTTCTGGTAATTTCTCAGTCAGTCCTTGAACTAGTTATATGGGTTAAAAATCTATGTAAATAAAGCTTGACGATTATCATATTTTAGCCTGTTTGGTTTGTTTTGAGACTAGGAATATTGGTGATCGTGGTAAAGTAGCTTGTGGGGGGCGGTAATTACTGTTGATTCGGATTTTAGAGCTAATTTCTATACATACAAGCTATATGATGAAATCCCAATTAATTCCAGCCTGCTAGTAGCTCATGGGTATAGGTGCTGACTGAATGTGCCAATACATAGCTATGATAGTTGATTGAGTTTTAAGTACCTCTTGGCTTGTGTTTTGTCTTCTTTGTCAATGAGAATATTTGATAATTTGGATAATTTATACACTGTTGGTGATTTGAGGCTATCTTGTGCTGCTATAGATATCTTCATGTTTTTTACTACGTTCTAAATCCAATGTTTAGCTTATCTTTACATACTTTCTGCTGGTGGAGTTACCGTTTTGATTCATAATTGTTAGAGGCAGAGCATCGACCCTGTCAAAGGATTGGCTTGATATTGTTGAACCGGTTACTGTTTGATTCATAATTGTTACAACCAGATCAAAAAATTGGGTCGATGGTTTAATTGTTGGTCCAACTGGAAATTCAAATTTTGCTTAGTCACATGGTCAATGGATTAATGCTTTGTCAAATTGCATCCCATGATATTAAATTCCATTGGGTCCCACGATGAAGGGATGAAACTCCAAGAAATTTCCAAGAAGTGAAGCTGAGCCTTTTGTCAACAATAGCATTGACAAGAAGGGAAGTTGTAATTACCACCATTTGACAACAGCTGTGTCATATCAAAAGAGATGAGAATTTTGAGTTTTTGACAAGACAGGAGAGGTGAACTTGCTCTCATTTAAATTTCTTTTTATTTTTTCGGTGAACTTGCTCTCATTTTAAATTTTTTTTACTATACACAAAATACAGAAAAATAGGCAAGCATGAATAGAGTATTATTGACCCAACATTAAAAAACAATCAAGGATGCAACGTTTAAAGTCTTAAAACAACCAAGCAGACCAAGCTCACACAAATAGCCGCCTCGCCATTCGAGCTGCATTATTGACAGAGAATACGTTAATTCGACGATCTTGGACTTGGAGAGTCATAAATATATGTTGAAGGTAAAGGTCCCTTGTTGGCTCCATCTGGCCTACCTGTCTTTGATTTATCTCTTACTGAATTTTTTTCTCCATCTCCTACCTCTCTCTCTATCATCCAAATGGCTTTGATGACTTCATTGACGTTTTGAAGAGAATCTGGTCACCGATTTATATCAGGTCATTAATTTTTATTGGTTTAACAGGATTTTAACCGAGTTAATTTCATCGGTTTGTTGAGAAATCTGGCCATGATCTTCAATCGAACCGATTAGGTGGGCGAGTCATCGATTTTCCAATTTATAAAATCATATTATTAAAAAAATAGAATCATTATTTTTTAATAAATTCAAGAATCAAGTTAAGTCAATCATTACATTACATTACAAAATCTAATATATATATATATATATATAAAATTCTTGATACAAAATTACATATTAGTACTTAAAAAAAATGATACGTGCTAACGACTAATTTGCTGGTAGACAAGTTTGACTCGGATTGGGCTAGCTAAAATTAACTATTTTCAAACAAATTATCAAAATAGAAGTTCAACGCACCTAATTTACACGGTTAAACAAGTTGGCTTGACATGTTCAACCTATTTCGATAGCCTCAATAAGTTATATATATATATGAAGAAAAGGATATGAGAGGATTAATTTGTGCACACTTATTGAATTTCAATTATAAAAGAGGGGAACAATCAAACATTCAATATAAGGGTTTTTAGTAATGATGTTTTGTTGTCATTAAAAGTAATTTTTAATAACAACCTATTGTCGTATAAGAAAGTTACATCTTTAAGTGATGACAAATGTAGTCACGTTTAGTTACGGAATAAACGTCACAACTTTTAGTCATTATTGAAAGTAAAAAATTTCATTACTAAAGCCTTTAGAGAGGACTTTTGTGACCACTGAAAGTGATTTTTTATTTTTTTTGTTTAGTGTTAGAATGAAATTCCTTTTAAGATTTTCAAGTGAAAATCAATCCACCCCTCTTGATTGTTCTTCAACATTCCACAGGTTGTGATGGAAAAAAAAAAAAGCTTATGCGCCAAGCAAGAAATTAATTAAACCACAAAAGTACAACAGCTTTTAAAAACCTTCCTATTCCACAAACTAGAACCAGAAAAAAAAAATTTATTCGTTAGCACGGATCACTCTTGCATGTTATGTGACTTCAACAGATGTTGTCGCAGTGTTTTGACTAGATCATTCACTGGCATGTTGTATTCATCATCCATCTGCAACAGAGCTAAAAACACTCAGAATTTCAAATTACAACATAAAGTTATGTCACTTCTAAGTAAATTTTTAATTCAAATTATTCATGCAAGATTCAATAGTTATGATTCACTCATGCCATCCCTTGCTTTCACTGGATATGCTCTCATTATATAAGTTTGAACTAAATTTTAATTGGGAGAATAAATTTTCTTGACTGATACTTGAATTGCACTTATATTTTGTTGTTCTAAAAAATGAAACTGTATTGATTTATACCTCAGCAATAATGGTAAGTTTAGCTGTGGAAGTCCCAAATGGCAATAAGCTGCTGCTGGTTATAGAAAGATGGAGATTCTTAAGAAAGGAGAATATTTTGTGCAAACCGTCCTTTTGTTTCTGATGACAATGGATTCCAATTAGCACTTCCTTCTCTAAGACACTTGCTTCAATCTCGGGTAGTGTTTCAATACATCTATGCCAACCACCAGAGTTCGTTTCACAAGAGGCAGTGGCTTCACTTGTGCATAACTGCGATTTCTTGATGAATATTATTGAATCCACACATCTCTTTCTGTTTTGATTTTCTAGCTCTCTTATCCGGTCTTGGAGTTTTTTCATGTAATTGACAGCTTCATGAAGTACATAGGCCTTGTCTGTCTATACATAAGAAATCTTTCAATTCATGAGTTATGAAAAATAATATATGAAGAAGGGAAGTTATAATCTGTGCTAGCCATGAACAAGTTATTTGGTATCTACATAATGTTCCATAAACTAAAATTAATAAATCAAATCAAAACTTTAAAATATTTTGATTACATATTGATACAATGGATTTAAATTTTTTTGTCTTCTTTTTTTCCTATTTTCAATCTTGTTTTTTCCAATTAAATACTATCAAAAAACAAATTAAACTCTCAATTAAGAAAAATGTTATTGCCAAGAGAGATTTTTATGCACATTAGTTATAAGATATTTTTCTTATATCATAGGACTGAGCATGTACAATATTAGTTAAATATTAATTTTTATTGTTAAAGTAAAAAATAAAAATAATTTACATAACTAACGTAACATGCATTCAATGGTATCATTTGTTAAATTATCAGTATTTAATTTAAAAAAGAAAAGATAAAGTGTTAAATCTTACATCGGTATTTAATGCTCAAATTGGCTTTTTATTCCAATTTTAAGATAACAAAATTTTATTGTCAGATTTAAAATCCTTTGGGCATTAATTAGCTAAGAATGGCCATAGGATTAAAATCCTCTAACATAGAAGGTGCACTTTAAAAAGTAAAGTGCATGATTTATAATCGTTATTAAAAAAATTAGTACTTTATGATTTGAACATAAAATATAAAAGTAGATAATTAATAAATTATGTATTCTCTTGATTTTTTTATCCATGGTTACCTATTTGTGTTTTACTCTCTAAAATGCAAGAGGATCCAAATCTATGGTGATGTAGACACTTGTGGATAGATTTAAAAAATTTGACCCGCATTTGGTCCACATTGAATTTATTATTTTGTGTTTATGCAAGTATTGGTTTATATTTGAAAAGTTTTTAAGTATATTCAGTATAAAATAGCACTTTTATATTGTATCATTAAATATGTGTTATGTTGGTTATGCAAGCCATTAATATATCGCATTATTACAATCAACGATGGCTGTGAAAAGTAATACGATGTAAGAGCTTTATCTTATATTGAGTGTACTTAAAATTTTTTTTTATATTTATTATTTATTTTTCATATATTTTTTTTTAAGAGTGTTGTTTTTTTCATCTATAAAAAAGTTTAGGGTGAGAGGATAAGTTATAATAATATTTATAAATCATCTGTCAATAAGAAATTATCAATAAAATCAAACTCAACTTTTGGGACAATATCGTTTGATCTAGCCAATTGAGACAACTTTTATGAAGTGATGATTTTATGACAACTTTTGTGTCCATAAAATTAAGTTTCTTTTTAAATAATTTAATTTAAGGACACTCTTCCATCCCCTCATCAGCTTATATTTTATTTTAAAAAGATTAATTTCTTGGAATGCTAGCTTAAAATTGGAATTCGAGTAAAGATAGAAAGTATACATCTTCAACCCCTAAATCAACCAGAGTTAAAATTGCTATATTCTTAATTTAACTAATGTGCTAGTGCAAGACAAACAAGATATGAACAAAATACTCCGAAAGAAAAGAAAAAGAAGAGAGGACAAAATATATGGCGGAAAGCTTCAACCACTCGCGTGGCAGAAAGTGGCATCAGGTATGTTGGCAGAAAATGCGATGGCAGGAATGATTTAAAACATTATTTCAAGTAGTGGTGCTGACCTTTTTCAACCCTGGTATGGTGGCTGAAAGTGCGATGATGTTGCCCGTCACTTCCTGTCTCCTCTTTCTCTCCGCCATTATGTGAGTAAGTGTCTCAGAGGAGTTTCTGACCTTCCTTGTTCCCTGTTGCGCCCTTGGATCGAAGCTGTGGTTCCCTCGCCTCCTTTTGGGGGATCCCAAAGCAGGATCGTGCCTTGAGTGGCGTTTGTGGGTCACTGGTTCAACAATGGAGTCATCAAAGGACAAGATGTAGGTCTTCGGAGACGTGACAGGTTTCTCCAAAGAGATGGTGGAGTTGGAGCTGCTGCTGCTGTTGAGCAGGGTGCCATTGCCTTCCAAGCTTGTCTCCTCCAAGGGGAAACTGCTGTCAGTGGCGTTGGCAGCAGCAGCAGGTTTGCTCCGAATAGGGGAAGAAAAGATATGGAGAGGGGCTTTCACTTTCAGGAGAGAAAACTGGTTGCTGAATGATGTCTCTGAGGAACTCTTCTTCGTTGCAAGAGTTCATCATGTGGGTTTCAATGAAGAAATCATCGTTACCCAGTTCCTATAACAATTGAAAAACACCAAAGAAAGAGAGTTACACTTTGTTACAATATTAAGCAAAATATGCTTAGTAGAAGTTCAGAGTCTGCTAACAATGAGTGTCATTAATTACCATATGAGAAACAAAATCCTCCCATGAATCCTCCATTAGAAATGCACAACGAAAGAAAGCTTTTAACTGAGCTAAGGGAGTAAGGGGTATGGGGAGCACTTGAAAGAGTAGAAGTGTGATTCAAGTGGTTGTGGCTGATGATGCGTATAATGGAGGCTGCTCCTTAAATAAAAGGGGAGGATTTTGAAAGTTTAGCCAAAGTAAGATTTTTTTTTCTGCACTAATTATGTTGTGTTGATTAAGTTAATTAAAAACTGAAACCTTATTATTTTAAGGGGAAAATGCAACAAACCCTCAAACTTTTTGTCCTGTGTTTTATGCTTGAGTTTTAAAAATGGTTAAAAAACCTTCTCATTTTTTAATGTCGGGACATTATAAATTTATGTGATTATTTAAAATAAAATAATAATATGTTAATTTTCTATAATTGACTTAGTTTATACAAAAATTTTTGAATTTTAAAATCAACTTTCATATCAATAGAGATTAAGAGTCTGATTGGATATATTTTTGTTCAGAAAAAATATTTTTTTTAAAATATTTTAATATATTTTTAAATGTATTTAGATGTAACTTTTAAAAAAGTAAAAGTTAAAAAAATTAATTTATTTATTTTTTATAAACTAATGATCTCTAATTTTTTAAAAAAAATAGAAAGAAAAATAGTTTTTAATATAATTTTATAATAAAAATATCTTTTACTTTTATTAAAAATTATATTTTATATTATTTCTTTTTTCTTCTTATAAATCTTATTTACATAAATCTCTCTAGGTAATTTTATGAATTACATTTTAAACAATACAACTTTAAGTCATTGTGCCCTAATATCTTAAATTAAATTTTTATTTCAATAACTATACTACTTAGAGAAAATAAAATTGAACAACATTAGTAGTATGTTGTTAAACCTTTTGGTACACAATTAGACATGTTATTATCTTATGTTTCATTTTCTACGGCGCTGTTACTATGACATACTTAAAAATCTTACAGTCTCTATTATGCTAGTCCATTTAATTATATCTTACATATCATAACTCATCATATTTTATATTTAGATATCTTTTTAAAAAATTTTAATATAAATTAAGTATTTCTATTCTTTTTTATTCAAATAAACTTAAAAAAAAATTATTATTTAAAAGTATTTTTAAAATATTGTATTTAAATATAAAATTAATTTTTTTAAAAAAATATATTAAAATAAAATATATCAAAAAAATACTTTTTTAAAAAACATATAATTGACTCTGCAAGTGGAAATTGCATGTGTCATCAATTGGAAAAGACTTCATTAAAGATTATATTACTGTTTGTCGTACAATACTATAATTAGTATATATAATGTTAAAACTATATGAAGACTACAGATCTTTTTTTTTTTTGACAGATCTTGCACATATATATAATGATTAAGAAAAAAATACTATTTTTATAAAATTTAAATATATAAATTAAAAATTTATACAATTATATGTGCAGAGTTGTAAATTATAATTAAATTTATAAAAATTTAAAATAATTGTTGCATATCTATAAAGAATTTAATAATGCAGAAACCAGCATTGCCACCCACAGATTGAGCAAACATGGTGAAGAAAAAAGAAGGTGCAAGAATGAAAAACTACGAAGAAAATGGTGAAAAACGTTGAATATGGGAAATATTGAACCAACACGAGAGAGGAAAGAAAAGAGAGAAAGCGATGCAGATTTGAGTGAGGGAGAACGAGTATTGCCATCCGCGGGAAAGAAAAAGGAATAAATGGAGTGTGACTAAGAAATAAGTAAAAAATAAATAAATTTTTAATTTGGTTATTTAAAAATTATGTTAATATCACTTTGTTTCTTTAAAGAATGTCGATATCAATTTAATTATTGAATCATGAAAAGTGACATTAAAATCATCTTTTTGTGTACAGATATGAACCAAATTGATATAATTTTTATGATTTATAAATTAAACTAATATTACTTTTATATAATTGAAAGACTAAATTAATATTAACTTTTTTGAAAAACCAAAATGATGTCACGTTTTATGATTCAATGACTAAATTGATGTTAATATTCTTTAGAGAATTAAAGTGATGTCATAATTTTTGAAGAACCAAAACAACGATTTATTATAAGTAAAAATGTTTTATTCTAATTATTTTTTATCTTATGCTTCTCAAAAAATTGTTTTAAGTCCAAGAAAAAATTGTAAACTATCATAAATATTAGAGCTCAAACTAACAAAATACTATAAGCATATGAGATCCATAAAGTGTAAAAAATAACTGATTACATGATTTATTAAAACTATCAATATGGAAAACAGATTCAAAGTTTAATTAGAAAAAGAATAAAATGTAAAGTCATCCTTTTAACTTTGAGAGGATTGTATATTCATTTCTTAACAAAACAAAAGTAATTATTAAATACTTAAATTATGTGACTAATAATAATTAAATTTTTCATATAATGTTCTATTATATTTAATTAATGACTTAATCACATGTGATATACATGTAACCTATTAACATTCGCTTGACTTTATTTTAAAAAATAACTGATCATAAAAATGATGACAAAATCCAACTTGACCCCAGCCTTATTATGTGCATCATTTCTTTATTTTATAAATTATTTTTTAAAATATAACAATTATAAATAAGTCATAAAAATATAGCATGTGATTAGAGTATTAGTTAAATTTAACAGAACAATGACCTAAAAATTAAATGAGTATTGATGCATTTTACCTTTTAAAAAAATCTAAAGCCTTGTAATCTAATTAAGGTCACAGCTTTATTTTATCGTTTATTACATTTTTTATTATAAATTGAAATTACAGATATGAAATTTTCTTATTTTATATGCAATAATAAAAGTACAATAAATCAAAAATAAATTTATATTCAAATTGATGTTTAATTTGGTGGAAAAATGATTAAAAAATAATAAAAATGATGAAGGAAATATAGGCAATTAAAATATTACAGGATAAAATTTTTAGTATAAATATTTCCGTGCATTGCACGAGTCGAGAGTAAGTATATAATAAAGGATTAAAAAATTAAACAGCGATATGATATAATATTTAATTCAAACTTTAAACTACGCACTATCAAACTTTCTCGTTTGAAATAAGCACTATGAAAAAGATTCATAACTGCTCCATGGGTAATGGGGTGTGCAATCTAGAATCGAGACAATAGATGTTGGGTTTCTTTGTCTTCTTTTTTATAATTTACCCAAATATGTAATTATCTCTTTTGGATTTATTTCCCTTCCCTTTGCAAGTTGTATTATTTTTTGTCGTCCTATCTACCTTTTATTTTTATTATACAAAATATCATTTTATTATTAAACTTATTCCTGAACCTATATAAAACTACATTAAAATTTTTTATACAAAAATTCATATTTAATTAATTTTATACACATAAACTCAAAAGATTATGGATTTATATTTTTTTCCTTCCCAGAATTTTTCGCATTCACTTTCGTTTACATCACTTTATTTTTTATATAACCAGTCGCAATCCGCTTACAAGAGGGCATAGATGAGGTATTTTTATGTAAAAACAATTGGTGAAGCGATGTAGAAATAATATGGGGGAAAAGGGTCACCTGAAACAAGGATTTTTCTTAATTTTTTTAATTTAATATACATGATCGTTATAATAATATTACATTATAGTATAATTATATTAAAAAAATTTAAATTTTATATAAAAATACATGTAACATATCTTTTTCTTAATTTTTTTTAATTTAACATATATAGTCATCGTAATAATATTATAAAATTTAATGAGTAAATTAATAAATTTTGTATTTTACAAAATATTATTTAATATAATAAGGATCATGATTGTCTCTAAAAGACACTGCAATTGAATCATGAAAAAATTTAAATAAAAATAAAGTTGGCATTAATAATTATTTTTAAAAAAATTATTTAAAAAATCCTTTGAAATAGGAAGGACATTAACCTCATTTTATTATATTCTTGATATATTTATTTTAAGATGGTTATTTAAATTAATTATATAAATTATTAATAATTTCAAAATATTTAAATTATCTTTAAAGTTTAAAAAGTAAAAAAAAAATTAAACAACGCCAAAATTAAAATGAAAAATTATATAAAAATACTAATAATTTTGTGTTCCCAAAATGTTTGAGTATTCCGAAAGTAAGAAATTAGAACCCATAATTTATGTAAAAAATAATTATGAATTAATTAATTTTATTCACGGATTTTAAGGAATTAAGAAAAAGATTTTCACTTATTTAAAATTTTATTCTTAAGTAAGATTGAATATGGCACAAAATCATTGATGCCATCCCAAATAATCCAATTTAATATGTGACTCCACATAGAGATGCTAAATAAATGTTTATTTAATATTTTTTAAAATCATAACATGGATTAGGACATGACTGCACCAAGCCAGCTCGAGCTGCAGCAAAAAATATGTCAATGTTTGCGAGGCCAGGCTTAGAAAACAATTTTTAGAAAAATTATAAAAAAGTTTGCATGTGAAATCTCAAGATTTGAAAAAAAAAATTGGAAAGCCCCTTATCATGGGATTTGCAGCTAGTTCACTTTAAAAAACTATAGTAAAAATTTATAATTATTAATAAAAAATTAATGATTAAAATTTTAACAAAATATATATAATCATATAATAAATTATAAAATTATTTAAATTTATTTATTTAATTTTTTATTAATAACTAATATTTTTTACTTTAACCCGTAAATCAAATTTTTTATTTTAAAAAAATAAATTTTTTTACTCGAACGGTATAAAAAATATTGTTTTATCTTCGTCGATCATTGCGCGAGTAATTATTAGCTTTATTTATTTAAAATAATAATAATATAAAGAAAACATGCGTCCAGACAAGTAGGTAAGCAACTACGAATAAAAGACTGTCAAAATCATGTGACAATTATTTTAATAAAGAATATGCATTGTTTAGAGATCTGGGAGATTAAAAACGATTATATAGCACCCAGAAGAAAGATAAACTAATAAACATAACTATTAACTGAGAGAAGAAAGAGAAAAAATGATTATAATAAAATCACGTTAATCTTTTTAACTGAGATTCGCTTGAATTTTTTTTTCCACTTGATTGTTCACTTTCCTTTAAAATGCTTATCATTGCGCGAGTAATTATAAGCTTTATTTATTTAAAATAATAATAATATAAAGAAACTTCGCGTCCAGACAAGTAGGTAAGCAACTACAAATAAAAGACTCTGTCAAAATCATGTGACAATTATTTTAATAAAGAATATGCATTGTTCAGAGAACTGGGAGATTAAAATCGATTATATAGCACCTAGAAGAAAGATACACTAATAAACATAACTATAAAAAGAATAAGAACTGAGAGAAGAAAGAGAAAAAAATGATTATAATAAAATCACGTTAATCTTTTTAACTGAAATTCGCTTGAATTTTTTTTTTTTCCACTTGATTATTCACTTTCCTTTAAAATGCTTTGCATGCATGTGGAGCTAACTCAACGTTGATGGACTCTCTGATATATAATAATTATTATTGTATGTATATAAATATATATAATAATAGTAATAATGATAATAATAATAATAATTATTATTACTATTAGGGATTACTAATATTTTTATTAATTTTTATATTGGTGAATTTAATAAATTTTACCTTTATATTTAGATAATAATATTTTTATTTTTATTTTTTAAAATTAAAAAATTTAAATATATTTAAGATATTTTGTTAATATTTTTATTTTTTTCTCAATCATTATCTCCCTTTTCATCTTTTTTCTCAACTTATTAAAAAAAAAAAGAATGAGTTGAAAATATAATAAGTTAAGAAAAAAGTAAAAGAGAGAAATAATTGTTGAAAAAAAAGAAAAAGAGAAATATTATTAAAATATTTTAAATTTTTTTAAATTTTTTCTTTTTATAAATAAAAAATAAAATATTATTATTTAAATAAAAATAAAAAAATTTACTAATATCTACGCATGTAAAACTCAATGGGATAATGTTAACAATATCCATCATTATTATATACATCATTATTATTTTTATTTTTATAAAAATGTTTATATTAATTTATTCTTTATATTTTTATTAATATTTTAAAATTAATTTATTATTAATTAAGTTATATAACGAAAAAAATAGTTAGATATGATTTTCTTAAGAAAAACTATATTTAACCAAAAATTAATTAAACCAAACCAAATCAAATCATTACCACATTAATTAAGAACAATTTAATTTTATTTGATTCTCCAATTATCATAAAACTAATAAGACAAATGGTCGGTTTAATTTAAATAACTTTTCCTCTTAAAATTAAATCAAACCAAAATCACGAAGATCCTTGCTCAACGTTATGAAAACATTCATTAATTTAAAATTATACGTGTGACATATGTAGTGGACTGCTGGATCGCTATCATCCAGAAAATCATTAAATAACAAAAAAAAGAGACGTAGTAGATAAACAGTGCCATAGAACTGCAAACGATCATCGTGAGATAAAAGAAAATGAACAGTTAGCAACTTGTTCTTTTTTTTTTTTTTAAGAAAAAGTAAGCATAAGATCTCTAACTTTGATACTTACCAAAGTATCCAAGGTAATTTAGGATTAAAAAATAGGAACGTGTTTTTGAATTAATTTATTTTATAATTAAAATAATTTAAAATTTTGTTAACATGTAATTTTAAGACACATGTTAAATATAGAAATAAAAATTATTAAATAAAAAATACAAATATTTAATATTTTAAAAATTTTAAAATATATTTAATATTTTTTTGTAAGTAATTAAAATTATTTAATATAAGATAATAAATATTATTTTTAATCTTTAACATATGTTCTCATTAAAAAAATATAATTTTAATTAAGATACACGTTAACAAAATATAATTTTAATAATTTATAATTAAAATTTTATTACAATACTTTAAAAAAATGATTATTTTCTTAACATTAATCTGTCTCAAAAAAATGCATTACATATTTGTTTCATCTTAATTTTTTTTTAAAAAATATTTTTTCAAAAGTTTTTTAATAAAATTTTAATTATAAAATATTTTAAATAAAAAATAAGTTAAATATATGTTAGGTATAATTTTAATTATAAATTATTATAACTATAAAATAAGTTAATTGCTCACCCTAAATGGTATGCTTTGTATGTATGTTAGCATGTGGGTGTTGGTGCCGCCGAAGTGCGTGGGGAAGTGTGTGCGTGTTGACCGGGGAGCGCAACATTGCTGGGAGTTGGTGATGCATGCAGTGTAAGGTGCGCGACCAAAAATAATAAAGGCTCAGCGGTGTAGGTGGACGTGCGGGAGTGATCTCCGCTTGCGAACAGCCTGATCTCGCCCCAAAACATGGGGGATCAAATCTGGATAAATTATTGCATGATGCCCTCGTTAAAATTATGCTCTATTTACTAATAATTAATCTTATATTAATAAATATATTTTTTAATTATTTAATATTAAAATTTTAAGATATAATTAGATAAAAATATAATTTTAATAGCATTTTAAGTACATACATTAATTTTTCTTTAATATGATATGTTTCGATATAAATTTGAAAAAGAATAATTTTATATTTTTTTACGTTATTTTTTTAATAATTATCTAATTATTAATTAAAGTAAATATTAAATATATTTTATATTTTTAAGATATTAAATATTTTTATTTTTTTTATTTAATATTTACTTTATTAAGTATTAAAATCTTATTTGATTAGAAAAAAATAAATAAAAAAAATAAAAGTAAAAAGATTTTTATACTTTAACTTTAAAAATTATATATATATATATATATATATTTTAATCATACCAAACGTGTGCTAAGAGGATTATAGAAAAAAAGTTTTAGGATAATATAATACTATTCAAATGAAAATGAATTGATAAAGAGAAGTTACAAAATTAAAAACAAATTACAAAATATATTATCAACGGCTCTTTTAACAAAATCATTTGGGCCGTCTAAGGCATCATGGAACCAATGATAGCTACGAAAGAAACCTCCAGAGATTAATTTTCAGGAAAGCCCTATTTCCAGATGAAATAAGGCTTTCGCTATTTCAAGGTGCAGTAAAAGGGAAATTCTTGTGTAAATTTAGTTTTCAAAACTTATATAAGAATGAACAATTAATACATCATTATTTTACATTAAATACTATCATAAAATTGCATAAATTTTACACCAAATAACTTTTTTATATTAAAAATAATGATGTATCAGTCCCATATTAATTCATTCTACACAAATTGTGTAGACGAAGAATTTTCGTTGTGAAGAGAGAGCCTCTTAGCTTGAAATTTTTTTATGGGTCACGGTTGGCATCAAATATCATTACGTGAGAGTTAATTAAGAAAAGAGTAATTCTATTCAATTCAACTGTGTCTGTGAGCAATTTTTCAGACACACGCAGTCGTGCAAAATAATATTTTTCTTCAGAAAAACCCATAAATCCATTTTTCTCTCACATAATTCAGCATTATACTTAATTTAATTTGTATTTAAGATTATAAAGTTTCTTTTATTGAAAATTTGAAATTAAAATGAATTAATTATTTAAACATTGAATATCTAGATGAGTAATGCCGGGTGCGATGATGCAATGCAAAAATTTTAAATTCAAAATCTTAAACAAATTATACATTTAGTTCAATTTCAGTTCGATAAATTTAACTAAAGCTTTTATCATTTATATGAAAAGGTAAATTAAGCAAAAGATTAGAGAAGTATAAACACAGACTTAAACAAAAAAATAAGTTTTCAAATTATCTTTCTTTACTTACTTCTTAATAGGCAATATGTAAAATTACAGTTTTTCATGATATTGTGATCGGGAATGAGTAAAGACATGAGCGTGCATTTTGTCCAGGAATACCGTAATGAAATGCCGAAAAAAGATAGATGATGGATAATGCAACAAGAAATCATAATTTAAGGGAATTTAAAATGACATTGCACCAGAAATTTAAATGATAATGAATTGATGACAAACACCCAAAATTTAAATGGCAACGGATATAATAAAAAACATTTGGAATTTAAATGGCAATGAATTGATAGTGGACACGCAAAATTTAAATGATAGTGGATTGAACAATAAATATCTAAAATGATAGTAGACCAAACAACAGTTCCGTGAACTTTAAATAACATTAAACCGAAAATAGACACTCAAAATTTAAATAATAATAAAACGAACAACAAACATTAAAAATTTAAATGGCTATGTATCGATTAATAGACATACAAAATTTAAATGACCATAGGTCGAATAATAAACCTTCAAAATTTAGATGAAAATATAATAAAATAATAGGCACAAATTTTAAATGGTCAAGAATATACAAAAATTTATCAAATCATGGACTTGGAATTTGAAAGTCATCTGATCAGGGATCCGGAGTGGTCATTAAGTTATGGCCATGGAAAGGTCATTAGGCCTGGGGCAGGGAAAGGGGTCATCAGCCAAGGGCTTGGAACATGTCACCAAGTGTGAAGCCGAAAAGCTTCACTAGTATAGGACCTAGAAAGTGTCATCAAGTCAGGGACCCAGGATAGGTTATCAGGTCAGGGACCCAAAAATGTCATCAGGTCATGGACCCGAAAAAGTCATCAGGCTAGGGCTCAGAAAAGTCATAAGGTCATCGACTCAGAATAGATCATCAGGTCATGGACTTAGGATAATTCATTAGGTCTTGGATCCATAAAGGTTCATCAGGTCAGGGACTTAGAAAAGTCTTCAAATCAGCGCTCCAGAAAAGCCATCAGGGTAAGGGCTCGGAATGATAGTCCTTAAAGCATGGACCCGGATTGAAGGTTTGTCAAGTTAGGGACTCAAAATTTTAAAAAAAACAGTGCCCAATGAACCCTAAAATATTTTAAGTGGCATGAAATATAAATGACAATGGGTCGACGCATTCGAATAAAAATAACTTAACTTAAAGAAAATGAATAAAAATAATTTCGTTCATGATTTTTGTGAGAGATAAGGAGTTAAGGTTTAAGAAAAAAAAAAAGAGGAGAGAGAGAGAGAGAGTTGAGAAAAGAAAAAGAAAGAAATAATGAGTTAAAAGAGGAGATGAGAGACAATAAATTGAGAAAAAAGAGGGATGAGAAAGATTATGTTAAATATTCTTTAATTTTTTTTAAAAAAATTAAAAAGTTGGACATTGTTGTCCAAATGAAAAGGTTGAGGTTGTTAACATCCACCAATGAAAAATGATGTGGGAGGTGTGTGTGTGTATAGGTATTTTTTTTTTTACCAAAAAATTCAAAGAATCTAGGCATGATAACAATTTCCACACTCAAAAATCCGTTTTTCTAGAGTTATATAAACAGGTTTATTCTATTTTTCCTTTTTTTTTTTTCAAATTCCATATGTGAAGATGATTATCGAACCTAATTTTTGGGTTGTTTTCTTCTTGCTCTTTTGCTTGTTTCTAGCGAAAATTATTTTTATTTTTTTTCCATCTTAATGTGTTTTGATTTGTTTTGTGTAATATTATTGCTACTTTTTTTAGATTCTTCAGAACACATAAATATACTTTTTGAATACTTGTCCTTGTTCTTCCTTTGTTTGCGTTGGAAACCTCTTCAGAAAATCTGTTATTAGATTAGTTTATAGCATTTGAGGCATGCAATGAAAAAAATTCATTACTAACATCTGCATAAATCTCTCTCTAATTTATATTTTTTCTCCTATATATATATATATATATATATATATATATATATATATATATATCTATTGCATAAATCTCTTCTTTTAACAGCTTCCATACTTGTAAAGCGTATAAAATAACTCAATATTATTGTTCTGCAAAAGTATATTTAGATGCATACCTGTAATCTTGTATATTTTCTATAAATTAATTGATTATATTAATTATTAGGTGTATCAACTATTGGTTGAGTTTCTTGTTTGATAGAAAGTCTGAAGAATTGAAATAGCAGCTTATTAAATTCTAAAGCTGACTTTACTACTTGTTTTATGTAGTTTGAAGGATTGAAGTAGCAACTTGCAGTCCTTTGTTACTTACCTTTTATGGTTAGTATTTGCCATGAAACTTAAATAATTTTGTGGTTTGTATATTGCTACAAAAGGAATAAGTCTTTATATGCCCACTCCTTTTTTTCAAGACTGAAGATAGACGAGAATATCAAGAAAACAATGTATGTTTGTGCTTTCATTGGAGAGTATTTAGCTGAGTTTAAACCTGCATATTCACTCTATAAAAGTGTTGTTTTTTATATCTTTTGTAAAGACACTGTTTGGCTATCTGTGAGATAGTAGGGAGAGGTTATAGTTGATCAAATACAACTTGTTCTAGTTTGAAGAGGATAATGTTAAACAAAAAATACTAAAGAATAGTGAAAATCTTAGTTGTGTTGAGGATTGAGTGTAGACTCTATTGTTAATGAACCGAAGCAGTATAAATCCTTTGTACAAACTCTTTCTATCTTTATCTTTTACATTATCTTACTAACTGTAAGTTAGTTATCCATTGTATTGTTTTTGGACTCTGTTTGTGTAAAATTTTGTTTTCTGGATTTTGACTTTGTACTGGAATAAGCTTGCTTATCTAGTCGATGAGCAATCTCATCTCTGCATTTTATCTTGATGTTTTAAGTTACGTAAAAAGGTCATTTTCGGGCAGAACTTAATTCTTCTCAAATCTTTTTTTACCATTAACTTTGTGTTGCATGTTCATTCCCGTACAATATTTTAGCATATTAATTTAAATAAAAAGATTTAGTTTAAGATTTTTTTTTCGAAGAGATTACAATTTTACTACTTAACAAATCTTCAAATCATAGAAAAAATGAAAATAAAATAAAATTTCAAGTTGAACAAGTAGTATATATGTCATATATTTACAAAATATACCTGTATATATACAAATTTTAGTTTGACTTCGGTTTAACCCTAATTTAATCTTAAAACCTTGAACCTCCTCCTTTATCAATTTGATGATCGTTTTGATTTTAAAAACATTGGTTGAAAGCTCTATTCTTTTTCTTTGTCTTTGTTATTTGCTATCTTCCTTTCTGTCATTTTATATCTTTGTCTTTTAAATTTTTTTTATCCTGTTTTGTCTTCTTTTATTTTAGGGGCAAATCAGCTGAGTCATATTCACGTACACTATATATATATATATATATATGGTGATCGTACAGTTGGCTATATATGTACAACACCAACCTAACTTTTGATTTTTATTATATATGTATATTTTGTGTTTCATCTTGCTTTGTCTTTTTCTATGCTCTAGAAGGACGTTTTCAAATTAACTCATACACTGTTATTTTCTTATTACCTACCCAATTTTAATAAGAGCCTATTGACTTTGTTGAGTGTTATAGTTGATGCAAACAAGCACTCTCTCCCCGTGTGTTATATATATATATATATATATATATGTATGTATGTATGTATGAAAATATTATGTAATCAGAATTTTTTATCATAATTTTTTACATAATGATTTGACATTATTATTAACTTTTAAATAAGTGAATAGTTTTTTTTTATTTATTTCATTCATCAAACATTTTTAAATCTAACTGAATTTTGTCAAAAATTTTGTTTTTATTTGCTGTGTAGCATTGTTCATATATATATATATATATATGGTTTGGAATCTACTGACACTACATGTAGATTTTAAATATTTATACCATTTAACAACTTTTGGTATAATACGAATTTAATCAATTAATTGTTGAATCATGTGATATTATCTTGATGATTATGCATATTAAATTTTAAATAAATTAAATATTCATAGGTATTTAATCTAATAATTAACATTTATTTATATTTTAAAAAATGTATTATACGTTAAAAAAAGTGGTGCAATGAACTGAATGAAGTATTAATACATTGTATGAAATTTTATAAATTTGATTTATTTCATGAGAACTTTCAATCCAATAGTTGAATTGATAAAATTTAACGTTCATAAAAAGTTATTAAATGATATAAGTTATCGAATACTTCAATTCAAATTTAAACATAAGTAAATAGAAAATAATGGATCTATATTTAATGAAGATCTATAATTTGACTTTATTTATTAAATTTATACAATAGTAAAATTACATATTCTTAATATATATATATATATATAATATCTTTGTAAAATTAATAATGAGTTTAATTTTAATCCACTGTTAGTTTAAAAAATTTTACACTATCATCCAATCAAAGATTATTAAATCATTAAATAAGTTTGATTAAGATAAAAATTAACTAAAAAGTTAAAAATATATGATTGGATGGCTGTTGATTAGAATTAAATATTCCATTAAGAAGAATATATGCATTAATTTAGAATTAGATTTCTATTCAGTAATGAAATTCTATCGAATTTTAATGTCTGTATAAAAATATTATAATATATATTAACTTTTTTGTAATCTAATTATTTATTATTATAAATTCTAATAAATTTGAATATTAATTTGAAATTTTAGAAAATTAATTTTAACACTAATATTATTATTTAAATATAAGATATTTAAAATATAAGAAATTCTACAATATATTAATAAATTATTATTATTTTATGAAAATATTTTTTATTGAAAAAATTAATTTATATCATTTTATAAAAAGTAAATTCAGTGAATAAAATCAATTATTTATTTTCACTACATATATTATTATTATTTTCTGTTTTCATTTAATTTAAGATTTTTTTATTATCTTTCATCATTATATTAGAAAATTTTCTACCATTAGATAAAAATGAGATTGAGGACTAGATGCTGCTGTCTAAGTTCTATTTTTACACTTATGTAAATTGATTTGTCTCTTATGTATGCGTGCGTGCGTGCGCGCTTTTTTTCCATCATGATAATAATTTTCGCACATCCGATTTCAAAAGTCTAATTTTCTAGAGTTATATAATTAGGTTTATTCTATTTTTCTTTTTCTGTTTTTTTCAAATGCTATATGCGAAGATGATGATTGAACTTTTTGGGTTCTTTTCTTCTTCTTGTTCTTTGGGTTGTTTCTAGTGTAAATTAGTTTTATTTTTTCCATTTTAGTGTGCATTGATTTGTTTTGTAATATTTGCTACTTTTTTGAGATTCTGTAGAACACATAATTTTACTTTTTGAAAACTTATCCTGGGGTTAACACACTATAAATCACTGCATCTAAATACCTTTAGAGTTGGTGTGGTAGCATGAATTGTCCTAAAAAAATTGAAATACCAGTGCCTTAGTTTAGTATCATGTTTAAATATCTAATTGGTATGCTATGTTTATTTTTGTGGTTTATTTTATCTTGCAGGTTCTAGCTTCTAAGTCTTAATGATTTGCCAAGCACCTAAACTTTGGATGCTATTAGGTGGAGTTTATTATAATATTGTAAGTTATTTATATAATATTCAAATTTCTCATCATTTTTTTGGCATATCAAATTTCTCATCATTGAATACTATACCATGTATGATAGTAACAACATTTTATTTTATTAATTTTTACATAGGAGAACAACAATTTTAGGACAAATCCATGGTATCATTAATCTTATGATACAAAAAAACAATGTTTGAGAATTTTGTTCTCATATATTTTTTTTCATGCTAGGTATGTTGATCGAGATAAGGAAAAGAAATTGTGAAATTTTAATACCTTGTGATTTTATGAAATATGTGGCTTGACAAGAAGAAAATTTTAATATTGGTAATGTTTTGAAAAAAGAAATTATATATATATGATGGATACAATAGCCCTTGATGTTATAATATATGTCTTAACATGTATAAGGCCATTAAGGAGAAATTGATTTTTGGTTAATTATAAAAGCTTGGATTATTTTTAATTCTATCATGCCTTCTCATGGAAGAGTCTTTTTGGCTTGTACTATGGGTACATCATGAATTCTTCTCTAACACATCCCTCGCAAAATCTCATTGAACTTGAAACTTGGAGAAAACCAGAAGCATATTTATGTGAAAGTTTAATTTGATACAAAATAAAAGAACACAAATTTAATTCAAGACCATTTTACTAAATATTGTACAAAAGGCATAAAGAAAAAAAAAAGAAAAACACTCGGATTGATATATTTGAGTGGTGTTTATCACTCTGTGTGTGTGAAATTTCATGTTTCTAACATTTGGGTCAACAGAAAGTTTATTGGATGTGTTGAAATGTCGTATATTATTTTTAATTTTATAAATGCCACGAGGTTGAAGTTATTGGGTTGACAAGATATTAATGATATTTGATATTTGTGAGTGATGTATTTATTGAAATTTACATTTCATTTTAACTACCATATGAATGACTGAAGATAATTCTTAAAAACAATAATGCATTCGTAACCTTCAAGCTTTTTAAAGTCATGGAAGCAGATACAAAAGAATCTATTATCCTTTTGACCATTGCTGCCTATGGTTGCTTTGGAATTGAATGTTCACTGATTTGGGATAGTGGCAATTTTGCTTATTATATAGATTTTAACTTAGTGCTATGAGAGGTATTTGACAGATATTTGATTGGATATGCTACCTATTGGTCTATATTGTAATGGAAATATTCAAGTGTTTGATGGTGCTACTAATAACTTTTGCATGCTCGGGATACTAAAGTTCAGCCGAATTGTGTATATTGCTATTGATGTGATTTCCCTTTAGTATTTTGATTTATTCTAGACTATGTTTTTGTGGACTTTTAGTGGCCATTTTGACTTGGAGTATTCAGTTTCGTATAAGGAAATGGATTGAGTTGTAAAAAAAGAAAAATCACTATGGAACTTTGATTCTCCATGACATTGAAATATTTTATGGTAATTTAAAAAGTGCTTAACATATAGTGTTGGTGCATATAAATAATTTACAATGTAGTTTTAAAAAAATAAAAAAAAAGAGTTTAATGACATGCTCCTTAATTATGTGTTTTCCTACAATCATTCAAAGACATACATAAACTTTGAATATCCATGATTTATGTTTGGTTTTTAAAAATTAATCTATGCACAAGCTGACGAGGATGATCATTCAGCTATGATATTTTATAATACATGTTTCGACATATAGCCAATTATATGTCTATGCTTATAAGCATACAGAAGCGTATGCTATTATGGTAATATTTTTATATATATGAACTAATAATTTTGTGGTGAAATAGTTGAAGTGATTGGTCTCATATTGAAATACAAGCTATTTTTATTATTTTCCAAAAGAAAATGTTACTTCTCTTCACAATAATTATTATGACCGAAAAAATGTCTGCAGTTCAATATTATTGAGAAGTAAATTGTGGCATATATAGGTGCATGTAATTTTCATAAACTATTTTGTTGAACTAATAATTTTAAACTTTGAATTTCACCAATTCAACAGTTGAATTAATCATGTGATATTATCACGATAATCATATATATCAAATTTAAAATAAATTGAATATAATATGATAGTTGACATTTACCTATACTTTGAAAAATACACTATATCTAAAAATAGAATTATTAAATAAAGTACCAATTTATTCTAAAATTTTATGAACTTGATCTACCTCATAAAAACTATCATTTTTACAATTAGATTAGTGAAATTCAACATTTAAAAAAACTACTCAAGGGTGTACGCATGCTTCAACTTGGTGTCATGTTTAAATATTTAATTGGTATGCTATTTTTCTTTTTGTGGCTTATTTTTATCTTGCAGGTTCTAGCTTGTAAGCCTTAAGGATTTGCCAAGCATATGCACTTTGCATGCTATTAGGTGGAGTTTATTATAACACTATGAGTTATTTATTAATTATATATTATTCAAATTTCTCGTCATTATATGCTAGAGATTGAGAACATTTTATTTTTTTAATTTTTATATAGGGGAACAGCATCTTGTTAACCCAAGGTTTCCAACTTGGCATATTCTCTAAGTGATGATACGAAATATTAATATTCTATAACAAATTTAATGCTTACACTTGATCCTAGTCAAAAGGATATTTTTTAGATTACAATATCACTCTTTACAAAAATGAGTGAGGATACACAAAAAGGTCTCAAAGGAGCTGTTCATACAAGAATTACAAATGATTACATAAAGAATGAAGCCCTTAAAAGTTACAAATTGTGAAATCCTTCCATGAAGATTTGAAGCTCAGTTGCTGTCATTGAAATCCAAAGAAAAATACTTGAACAAAGAATTGGATTAGTTATTTCTAAAAGTGAAGTAAGAAGGTTAAAGTTCATAGTCAAAGTGCAATTCGGTAGAGATTAATTCTGAAGAACAAGACTGGCATGCTTATGATGGAGATAAGTCTGCTCAAGTAGTGTTTTTCAGAAACAACCAATTTTGTGCTCTCCACTCCAAGTTGATTGTAGAGTATTTAAGAAGCTGGTCAAAGCTTTAAAACACAACGATTTACTCTGCAACACACTGTTGTACCAAGAAAAGTGAAAAAGACCTATTAGAGAAACAAGTTCCAAGAATTGAAACTTGAATTTGGACTCAAATGTTACACTCTAAACGGTCCAATCTGTTACTACACTTATATTGATCAATTCCAGTACTCAAAAGAAGAAGAGCCTCAAGCTAAAAACGCGTTGAATCCTGGAATCATTTTTGTAATAGCATTGTTGAGCCAATATTGTATATTTCACTCAAAGAAAGAGTGTTTCATATCAAAATCTTAGAAAAACCCTGTGTGGTTGAAAGATTACTAGTTGTGAGAACTAGTGTAGGTCTATGAGTGACCTATAACAAGTTTGAGTGAAGAACTTATGTTTTTCTAGCTTGGATAGGATAGGGTTAAAGAAAACTACTCGGTTTCTAGCTTAGAGAGGCTAAGGTTGAGAAAACTACTTGTATTTTGCTTGGAGAGGCTAGGGTTAATCAAATACTACTTGAAGATAGTGCAAAATCTCAATTTTAGCTAGGGACTGGATGTAGGTTCTACATTGGGACTGAATCAATATAAAAATCTTCTATGCAAGCTTCTGTTAACCCTACTCTTTATTTATTTGTGCATGAATGTGTGTTTACTTACATTGAGTGTTTAAATCTGAGTGCCTGTGCATTAACTTTGATATATTATTTTTTGGTTTGAACTGATAAACTTACTCATCATTCTATACTAGTTTGCTCATAACTACACCAGAATATCTGTTTAGTGTGTTTTTGCAGAAACTTTCATTTTTGGACAGGACTTGATTTAACCCCCCTTCTCACGTTTTCTTTTACCATCACATCTCTCTCTAATTTATATTTTTTCTACTATATATATAAATTTCATAAACCTCTTTTTTTTTTGGGGGGGGGGGGGGAACAGCATAAATATCTTCTTTTAACGGCTTCCATACTTGTAAAGCGTATCAAATATTGTATATCGATACTCTTGTTCTGCAAAAGTATATTTAGATGCATACCTGCAATCTTGAATATTTTCTATAAATTAATTGACTATATATATTAGCAGTATAAACTACTGGCTAAGTTACTTGTTTGATATATCTGAAGAATTGAAATAGCAGCTTGTTAAATCCTAAGCTGACTTTACTACTTGTTTTATGCAGTTTGAAGGAATGAAGTAGCAACTTGTAGTCCTTCGTTACGTGTTACCTTGTGTTTAGTATCTGCCATGAAACTTAATTAAATTTTTTGTGGTTTGTGTATTGCAACAAAAGTTAAATTTGGTTTATGTAATTTGGTTCTGACCTTCAAGCCTCTAAAAAGCTTGATGCTGAAAACTTAATTAATCTTATTGATTTATATCAATAGAAGCTATAATCTGGTTCTGCAAATTTATAGCTTGTGGTGAATGGGAAATCACTCTTTTTTTGCCCTTTTGAGTGGGTAAACGTGAATATAGTAGAATTGACATATATAAACTGCGAATATAAAGCTTGTGTCCAATTCCGAGGTTGCATCTGAAATTATTTATTTATATATGATGTTATCTAATATCTAGTGTGTTTTAGCATTAACTTTAATGGAAAAATATTTGAAGTGTTCATGTTTGCAATGCTGTTAAGGGGAGGTCCAAGATATATGGGAGAGAAGCTACATATCATTATTTGGACAGATATATGCTTCGTTTAATTGAAAGACGTGGATATAAGAGGCTAGATGGTGCAGCTGTGGCCAGTAGAAGGTATAACCTTGATAGGCCTGGAATCACGAGACTGCACAGGCGGTGAAGTTTGCTAGTAAGGATCTCTTTGGATGGTGCCTATCATGTAATGAATGAGCCTGCTGAATATAGTACTGATTTCAGGCCTTCGTCAAAGAAACTTTGGGAACCCATTGTTGGGGTTTTGGAGTTGAGGATCCTAAAAGGCGACTGATTTGTTGCGAATGAGGATGGAAGCTCGAACTGATGCGGCCAAACATCACCCAAAATGGGGATTTGGCTCCTTTGAAGTGTGGAGTTCACTTTAGAGGATAAAGTGAAGAGTATTAACCATTGATAAAAAAATTAAAGAAATAAATTTTAATATCATAATTTGTTATGCATGTGCAAGTATTTTATCATAATCTCAACTATTGATTAATTTTCTTATCAACGGTTATAAATTTTCAAGTGAGACCTTTACTTCAGATAAGTCAAATCCTGAAATAAGTGTACACACACATTTATTTAAAATATATTTGGTAAGTGTATGATCCATATACAGTTATTACTATTGCAGTGTTTGATATTTAACAGCCAATTTGATGCCAAGGGTAGGGCTAGAGGAACAAGGGATGCTATCACGGATGAAGAAGATGGGAGAACTTGTAGGCTTGCAACCATCCTGGATGAAGAAGATGGGAGAAATTCGTTTGGCTGTGAGGTTTTCTTGGCCATTTTGGGCTTCACTTAATTTGTATCAATTCTACTTGGTACCTTTGTTTCCTAGACACAATCATGTTTTCCCATTTTCTCCTTCTCAGTTTGATAATACAAGAAACCGCTCATATTACAGCACAGAGGTTGAGCAGGGCAGAACCACTACTGGGGAAAAAGGTTGTGTGTTATATATGCATGCTGGATGTGAGATCAGACATGTTGAGCATGAGAAGAGGAAGAGCCAATTCTAACAGGGTCGCGAGTCTTCCTGGTGACATTTTTGCCTTGTGGCAATGGTTAGAGGACATAACGCTATTGGAAGAATCCTGTAATGACATTGCTTTTTTACTTTCACTACTGCAATCATGCATGTGCTCATTTTTAAGGAACCTGTATTCCCTTTGGTGATTTTCTTCTTTTTCTGGGTTGGGTTTAGGTGTTTTTTCAAGAGGCCGAGGCATCCTCGTCACAAAGACGCAAAGTTGTCTTGTGCTGATACAGCAACTTCTGAAGATTCAGAAGAAGAACTTGATTTGTTTCTTCCTCAAAATATGTGCTGGTCATGCATTCTTCCATGCATTGCAAGGACAACTTTAGCAGTAAAATTAATTATGACGATTTTTTTTTTTTTGGGGACTGTCATTCCTTGCCTTCATGTAATGCATTCTGTATCATTTTCTATTAGAGATACTGAAATTGCAAAAGGAGGATCTGTATACAGCCAAACAGCAATATCCCAAATCCTGTTTGTCTTATCCTGTACTTAATGTCTTCTTACGTTTGGATCTCCCGCAGGAAATATAGGATTTCAATACAATGCTGAGACCAAGTGTTGGATTGGGTTCTTTTAAAGAATAAAATGGTAATAAATACGTGTTTATCTAGGATTCACCAAGTGCAGTCCTCTGGATTCCAGTTTATATGTGTGCCTGTAATTTCAAGTTCTTATAGATTCATCATTGTATTCTTTTGCAGAAACCCATTCGAATTATTGCTCTGTTGGATGACTCTCGGTGCAGTTAGAGTTCTTTTATATAAATCCCTGTGTTTATTTATATATAAACATTGTCAACCAAGTTGTTTCAGCATCCGGTATACCACCCAAGGTTGGAGAAGGAAAAGTTTTCAGAAACAGATTTTACCATTTCTCATTGTGCTGGAAAGGTAAGCCAATGTTCCTATTCTTTTTCTATTCTTTCTCTTATACAATTAATTTGTAATTTTAACGCAGGTTTGAATTTATAATCTTCTGTAATCTTACTCAAATTCTTCACCACTAATTACTCATAATGTCTTGATTTTAACGCCTAATCCCAATTCAAAAGTCAAAACAAGGAAATTTCTCATTTATTAAGTAAAAAAGGTTAAAATATCTATAAAATAAAAATTGAAAAATATTAAAAACATCAATTTTACATTTATTTTTTGTTTTAGTTGCTATTGTTCTACAAACATACATATTTATGTTGAGTGTTACTAATTGCACAGTGCTGCAATGTTTAGCAAAAGACAGTTTGAACTCACTGATAACTATGAGAGTCCTAACATGTCTAATATTTGAAAATTTTATTTAATTTTCTTTGGTTTTGAAAATATTGCATTGCAATTTCAGCCTCGTATATAACATACAATTGGGATTCCATCATTTTCTCTTTTGAAAGAATTTCGAATTGTTGAGTTTTGCTCTTCTAAGTGTAAACACGGTATTTTGCTCTCCTAATAATATTTTCAAAAATATCAAAAACAATAAAAAGAAGATGAGTTATTTCAATAAATAAAATTTTCACAAAACCAACTCTTATGGTCAAATTTTCCTTTATCAGAATTCAATTTTTGTTCAGATGCGAACAAATTAACATAAGAAAATTTCCAAAAAAATATTTTTATCCTCTTCTGTTATAAATGTAAGAGATTAGAAAAACGAAAAAGAAAATATTTTTATTTATTTATTTAATTTAAGAGTAATTTGATTTAAGAGTTAGTACTAACTTAAAATGAAAGCCCAAAAGCTCAAATAAAATTCACAAAGCTCAATCTTAACTGATTTGATTCCACTTTTTTTTCTAACCCAAACTTCACAGTCAAACCCATTAATTCTAGCCCAACGCCCGTTACTCAGTTTGGCTACCCTACTGCCAGAATGCTCTAGAATCTCGTCACTGTTGACCAAAAAACAAAAGTATCTCTCCACTATAAATTTTCACCGAGAAAACGGTAGGGAGAGAAAGGGAGCACAGAGGGTGAAAGAAAGAACGAGAAAAAGGCAAGAGACTCCCTGAAACTTCATCTTCTCCCGTGGACCGTGATTGTTGCAATTGTTTGAGCTTGTACGTGCTAGACTTGTGGGCATTTTTTCTGTAACAACCCACACACTTGTTTTTCTCTCCATCACAATTTCATATACCTACTCCATGAATCACATTGTCACAGCCTCTCACATATCATCAACTACACTCTGTGTGTTAACAACGCAGTCACCCATTTCGCTACCTCAACATCACATCACACACTCTCACGGCACCCATTGAAGACACCATCTATCACAGTTCACACCCTCACCTACGGTTCTCTTTCGCCGTCTCATCTCTCACCCAACACGTTCACTCAGTCACATTATTCTCACTTCAAGCGCAGCTCACTTCTCTGCATTCATCATCAACACCTTCACTCGTTCATGCACATTCTCTCTCCACCACCTTCAGGCTTCCCCCACTATGCGCACTGCACAGATTTCATACTCCATTGCCCAAGCACTCATTTCACGACACTCGCCGCACCACATCACCGTAGCGTCACCGGTCCCGTGGCGTCAGGCACCAGCTTTCCTAACAAATTCACGGCCTCTGTTAACCTATATGTATTTCACAGGTTCTCCTGTTTGGTTATGTATATAAATTGTTTGATGAAATGTATAAAATTTATAATATTTGGGTAATATGTCAAAGGTCTGGGTTTCATATTGCAAATTAAGGGACGTGGGCTTAGCATTTTGCCCGGTCATAAATATTAGGCCCATTTATTTGGTTTTCACGGATATGATCTTTTTTCACTGATTGTGTTGGCATTTGTTAATTGCTATTTGTATTTTCTTTTGCTCTTTATGTTATTTCAATCGTATTTTTTGTTTTCTGATTTTTCTTTTGTTACGGTTATTTAATTCCCTTTTCATTATTAGATTTTACATATTAGTTTATATTTTTTATGCTCTTGTATTGATGCCTTGTTGTATATTATTAGTTTACGTGCGTGTAGTGATTAGATTAAAATGAATAAATATAAAAATTTAATTTTTGATTTATTATTATTCTAAAATTTTTTATATTATTATTTAATCAAGTATCGTTAAATCATCAAAAGAGTTTAACTAAAATAATAATTAACAAAAAATTTGATATGATAAAACGTGATTAATTAAATGATAGAACAAAAACATTTTACATTGTTAATAGGTCAAAATACAATCCTAAATATAAATAAAACATAAAATAGTGAGTTCTTTAATGTCAAAAATATTCTCTTTGCCTAGTAATAGTTTACTTTTGAATTATCATATATATATTTTTTTAAAATTAAAATGGCAATTTCAATAAAATGTATTTTCTTAAAAAAATAATTTTCCTGACTCATCTCAAGATGGTTATATGATTAATCCATGATTGAATCTTATAAGAATTCGTTAATAATAAATAAACGCGTTTAAAAGTTTTGAAAAGTGAATTTCTCTAACATATTTTCAAGATAGTTCTCTGGTTAATTCATGACTTAATTATGTAGAGTTTTGTTAATGAATAAAGAATCACATTTAGAGATTTTGAAGAGTAAATCTCTCTAATTTCTTTTTAAGATGGTTCTGTAATTAATTCATGACTTAATCTTATAAGAATTTGTTAATAATCAAATCAATATCAATCACTTCCTTTTACACTCAAGTAATTAATCCAGTATTGTACCATGGAAAATAGTCTCATTGTACGTGAGGATATATAAGCAAGTAAGATAAGTTAAAATTGTAAATAACTTTTGTCAATCCTTTGTCTGTCTTTTTCATCACCATTTACTATTTGTTATTTAGATTTTAAGGGATAAACTAAATATTTTGAAGTTATTTTAAAAGGGTAATCATTTTAGAACGAATTTATCAGTGATGCATAATCAGACTCTTGTATTCAATGTTATTTTCAAAGGCTAATTTTTCATCAAAAATGATTTTTTAATTATTTTTTAGTTAAATAAAAATTGATGATACCTTCTAAATTTATTATTTTTTTATAAATTTAGTTGCCTTCTCGCCATGACACCTTGTGGGTACACTGTGATACTAAGTCTTTTACCTAATAGTATGTGTAAATAATGTATTAGAAAAATATGTTTTGTATATATATGTCACAGTCCTTACTTGGAAAAATATTTTGTGTAAATTACCTTATGTCTTGTCTCTTTTATCTTGTTCTTCCTATTAATTTCCCTGCTTCGGTTAAATTTAATACTTGGTGTATATATTTATAATGTTGACTGTTAATATACATTGTTATATATGAATTATGGGTTTTATTTAAGCTTGTAGACAAAAAAGAAATATAAAGATATATAAAGTGCTATTGTATTTCTTTCTATTTATATTTAGCTCGATTGTTCTTTGATCCCCTCAAGGAAAATGCTATAATTCTACTCCTAAACACATAATAGTTTAATATAGAGTAATATTATTCATATATATTTTTTTCATATACTTATCACTTACATATTTCTTGAGAAAAAAAAAGAGGGCTTAAATTTCCAAGATCTTTTCAATATTTTCTCTATTTTTCATTACAAAAATGTAAAAAAGAGATATACCATAAAAGTTGCACGAATAATATTGCACTAAAATATATAACCCAATTGACCTACCATCAACATCAAGATTCTCAAAACCATCTATTCGGGCCAAACACTACGATTCCTCATCATTCTCTGTCTATGCATTAGCTGGCATGCCTGTTCTATTCAATTACAAAAGAGAAAAAGAATATATAAATTCTTTAAATTTTATATTATTTATAAATAAATTTTTAAAATTTTAAATTATTTTAATTAATATTTAAATTATAATAATTACATAAATTAATTTTTTATTTATTTTATTTATTTTAATTTTTTTATTTAATTTAAGATAAATAAAAAATAAATAAAAAATTAATTTATATAATTATTATACTTTAAATATTAATTAAAATAATTTTAAAATTTAAAAAATTATCTACAAATAACATAAAATTTAAAGAACTTGTATACCCTTTCTCCTTTACAAAAATAATGCTGCACACTGTATCTTTATACTCTCGTCTTCATCTTCTATGACTTTTTACCTTATCATAGATTCCTTGCTCACTGGCAACAGTATCAAGATCTATATTGCGAATTGTGATTTTCTTGTTTGCAAAATTTGCAAGTGAATAGTGCTGTAATTCTATTTTATTTGACTTTCTCGGAGCCGTGTATCTCTAATTTTGTTGGGAGAATATTAGTATCTGTTTTAAACAAAACAAAAGTCCATTAAGCTGCGTTTTTACTTTGTGCAATAAATGTTTAAGGACGTAGATTCTTTTTTTTTTTATTTATTCAAAATAAGATAATTTTGTATTATAACAAAAAAAGATACTAAGATGAAGTGGATAAAACTCGATAATATAAGACTTAATAGTATAATATAAAATATTATAAGACCTAATATTATAAGCTTAATTGTAGGAGAAAAATATGAAGACGAGAGTCAAGATTAATTTGCAATTGGAATATTATATTTTTTATTTAATCTAATATAAAATAATCTTATCAAATCTTATTAGGCCGCTTAATGTTTAATTAGTTTATTTTATAATTATTAAATAAAACTAAGTGCATTGGATAACTTATTCAATCAAAAACAACATTAAACATATAATAAAATAAGTCATATAATATAAACTTATACTATTAGACCTTATACTATATACAAAACAGAACATTATCTAAAACTATGAATAATACAAAAATAATGATAGATCATTTTATAATGAAATTTGTACTTTCCTTTTTCATAAAATATAATCTAATTTTTAAAAATGAAAGAATTCGAAATCTCATAGTAAATATCAACATGCATTTTTATAAAGAGGGACATGTTACTATCATTTTCGATCCTAATAAATTAGACTTGTGGGCGGTTCAAATGACTTAACTCTATCTAAATACTCCTGGTCTACAAAAAGAAAAAAAAAACCATCATGCATCTCAAAGAACTCCACTGCATTGATGTCCAAAACCAGTAAGCAGCAGGTATCTTTTTAGTTGCTATTCACAGTGGAATTTTATAGTACTTTGGATTTCTTAGTTGCTTGTTTATCAAGCCCTAATAAATAATGCATTTCTATATTGGAGAAAACAAAAAAGTAAAGAAACTAATTGACAAAAAAATAATTTTAACTACAATTTAACAGTTAGTGAAAACTGGGGCTTCACAGCTGAGAGTACACTACTTGAAATTGCTAAAACAAATCTCTGTGGGTTAAAATTCTGTCAAATTCATATTCAGTAATCCTGGTCTTCAAGAATCTCCATTATGTTACAGAAGCAAGTAGGCTTCAGAGATTTGGCAAGCATGCCATCAATTAGTAAGAACAGAATTCATTCGCTTATCATACCTTGTGAACACAGATCTCCATGTGGAAGCAGATCTCTTCAATCCCATAGCACTCCTCGGCGCTCACCATGTTCACCACCCCACTTTAACCATTCTCTTCTGTTTTTTCTCCTTCTGTTCCTCTTGAGGACACCTCCCTCTGATCAAACTCCACATCCTCTTCACTCTCATTCAATATGTCAGCAACTGATACCCTGCTTTGATTCATACAAGAATTCAGCTGATGCCCATCTATCTGTTCCACATTCTCTCCACCATCATCATCAGCAGCTGCTTCCATTGGCGACTTTGGGAGAACATCAGCACCAAAACTAACCACAACTTCTTCCAGCTGCTGTGAACTTGGCTCGGAAATCTGAATCATCACAACAACATCATTCCTGTGCTGGTACTCCAAGGCAGAGATGTTGATGCTTGCTGCTGGTGCTTCAGGCAATGGAGGAGCATCTCTTTGATTTGGAAAAGAAGTGATGGTGGAGGAGATGTTGGAGCGGCACAGAGGACAACTCGAATGGGATTTCAGCCAGGTATCGATGCAAGGGAGGTGAAAGGCATGGTTGCATTTGGGCAACAATCTCAAGCTCTCATTCTCTTGGAACTCAGTCAAACACACAGAGCAATCACTACCCTCCACCAACCCACCACCTTTCTTGTACCTGCAAACTCTGATCGATTTGATGAGAGCCTCATCCAACCCTGAAGATGAAGGAACCTGAGCCAGCTCGTTGTTCACAGGATCACCATCCTCGTGATCTATCTGAGATGTTGGGTCACTGACCCTGCCTCTCTGCCTGCAGAACCTCGAGATGATGGTATAGTAGGTGACCAAGATGAAAGTGCTTGCCAAGATTCCAATAACAGCGACTATGAGGGGGGAGAATTCAAAGCCCGAAGAAGGGTCATCATCACCTTCATCTCCAAGAATGATTGAAGGAGGTGGAGGAGGGTAGATGAAGTAGCACCACTGGGGACAATAGGCGCTGCAAATTCCAAGGGAACAGTCTCCGTAAACAGGATTTGGTGCCCACGGATTTTGGTTACTGGCAGAACCCATTGTGTGGATTCAATCATGGGCTCTGAATCATGGGCAAGCCTCGGAAACTGTTTGATTTGTTGTTGCTAACTCATCCTCGGATTGAGTTCATCTCGATCTGCTTCGAAAGAAGAGCAGAATCAGAGACATGAGAGAGAGGGAAAGTGCAAGGAGGAGATGGGCTATCGCAAAAAGAGTAAAGAACGGAGCGTAGTTGGAGAGCAAAGCAAAGTAGGTGGTGGGAAATTGCTCGGTCTCCTTATCGCTGTCCCCATGCCATCTCTTTTTCTAGTTTCTTCTTCTTCTCACATTCTGTAGATAAGTATTTATCCACAAAATCATTTTCCATATATGTTAGTTTTTACACTATTTTTTAGCTTTGAAGATTTTTTTTTTTGCAACAATTTAAAGTGACGATGAATCAATTATATAAAAACTCAAGTAATTTATATGTAAACAACAAAAGATAAAAAAAAAAAGTATAAGGTAACATAGTGCACTTATACCAATATATACATGCCTATTGAATCTTTCTATGTAACGTTAGTTTTAAATTTCTATTTGAGCAGTGATTGGTGATTGAGAAAAGTAGGCCATCGTTAGTTGAGCGGTGAGTTTTCTTGCACCTTTGGTTGATACATGTGGCGTTAAGTACTATCCAAGATATGGTTGGTCGATGTAGGTGAAGGTCCACCACTGTGATTTTTGTGCGGTGATGAACAAGATATGTCCAATTTCACTGTAATTTAATTTATTCATCTGTACCTTTTGTTTATTAATAAAAGTAGAATCACATAGTTCATGAGCTGTAATTTAGATGATAATAAAATTTTTAAATAATTGTTTAATTGTAAAATTAAATCTCATCTAAACTGTTTTTTATCTCTCTCCCATTTCCAGATCTTACATCTCCTTATAATTAAAAATATAATATAATATAATACAATATAATATAATTATTTCACATAATTATATAGTAAGATTAATAAGAATTTAAATAAAAAATATGAATTTAATTTAGTGATTGTTATTTTTGATAAAGAAATAAAATTACTTCCTAATTATAACTTTTACTAATTTTTTCTTCACTAAAGGTTAATTCTTAAATATATTTTATCTATATTATTATAAGAAAATTTTCCTATTTGGCTTCACTTTTCCCAAAAAATTATTAATAATTAATTGAATACAAATAAAAAAAAGAGGTAAAATTATAAATACAAATATTTTTTTAATAATTATATTTTATAATTATAACCACTTTCAAATACAAAAGGTTATCTTTTTTATATACACTATTATAAATAATTTAAAATATATTTTACTTTTTTATAAAATTATTTTTGTTTAACTAATTTTAATCATAATAAAATTATCATTAAATAATTTATAAAATAATTATATAAATAAAAAATTTTAAAAAATGCAGATTAAAAAATATGACAATGCTTATCAAAAGATTAGTATAAGATAATACTTTTACAATACATCATTTAATAAATGATACATCATTTATGCAAGTTAACAATTTTTGTAATTTTAGCCATCGTATTTTTTTGTGTGAAAAAAATTATTTTTTTTTAAAAAAGAAAAGATTACTCTCTAACAAAATTAAAGTATAGCAAATGCCTCAATCATTACTCTATACTTTTAATCATTACATTATTTAATAATTGTTATTGGTTAAGAGTTACGACATGCATAAAATGTATAGTTTTAATTTAGTTAGTTACTTTTTATGTGGGCATGCGGCGGACGTAGAGTGATATTAGGGAGTGTGGCATCATGCACTCGCATTACATAGTTTCGCATTCATGTGGTATTAACATAGTTTCTCATGCATGCTATGTGTAGGTCGCGTGCTTCTTTCTAGAATACAGGATCTCTTTTTTTTTTTGTGGGTATTTGATTAGAAATAGTTGTAAGACTAGTCAAGTTTTTTTTTTAAAGTGGTGATTTTAGAATTCAAACTTCTAACATTATAGGTAAGATCTGTTTAAGATTACAGTCTACTTTTACTGTGACTGACCACTTTTAGATAGAGAATGCTCGACACTTTGTGAACTGCTTGCGTAATTATTCGTAATTTTTAGTAAATCATATCTTTTATTTAAATAATTTAACATCATCATATGTTTAGTGTTTAAAAAAACCAATTCAATTATAAGTTCGTTGATTAAGATTCAATGATTTTTAAAAATACATAATAGAATGTTTACTTTGTAATTAAAAAAAAATATTCTGTATGCCACTTGTTATAATTGAAGTGCCACGCCCAAATTGAGACGATTTGTATTATCATCAAAACAACGTTTTCTCATAAATAAGATAATTAATAATATTTTTTAATAATTTAACAATAGATTCAATAAGTAAATTTGCTTCAATTGATATTAATGAGGATGGATTTCTCTTTGGATTTATGTGACAAAAATAAATAAATAAAATATCAAGAACTGTATCTGTGATATAAGATGATGAAAAATTTGGTAGCAATAAATTTTGAAAGTATATATAAATATGTGAATATAGAGTAAACTATTTTTTGATCCTTCAAAGATATAACTATCATCACTTTGATTTTTAAAAAAATTTTGTCATCAATTTAGTTCTTAAATCTAAAAGTAACATCAAAATTATCTTTTTGTGTATGGATATAGATTAAATTGACAAAATTTTAATGATTGATGGATTAAATTTAAAAATAATTTTTTATAATTAAAGGACTAAATTGATGATATTTTTCGATCATTGAATGACTAAATTTGGATTAATTTCTTTGAAGGGCAAAAATAATGTAACTTTTTAAATTTAGGGACTAAATTGATAACAAAATTCTTTGAACAATAAAGTAATAATACTTATATCTTTGAAGGACTAAAAAAGAGATTTACTCTATAAATATATATACAAATATGTGCCCATTGCTTTTTTAATCTTTGTACTCATCAAATTTAATTTTCTAGCGCCTTAATGCCCTTTGTAATTACTTTTTTGGGTCTCTTTACTCATCCAATTTACTTTTCTGAAAACTTTCATGCCCATTGCTTTGTACCCATGCAAATTTATTTTCTAAGTCCTTGTGTCTACCGTATTTACTTTACTAGGTTCCTATGCTCATTGTATTTAATATTTTGGGTCCTAATACCCATTGTATTTAATTTTCTAGTCCCTATATCCATCATATTTATTTTCCATTCATGCCCATTACATTTACTTTCCAGTCCCCTACCTATCGCATTTACTTTATGTAGCTACATACCCATTGCATTTATTCTCAGTACTTTTGTGCCTAATCGTATTTGCTTTTCCTATTTCTATACTCATGGGTCCTTATATCCATTCGCATTTACTTTTTAGGTTCCCATACCCATTCACATTTACTGTTTGAGTCCTCACACCATTGCATGTAGTCTTAGTGCCTTTGTTCTGATCGTATTTACTTTTTGAGTCCCCATGCCCATCGCATTTATTTTCCAAGCCTCCATACACATTTTGTTCTTTAAATTGCCATGTTTTTCTTTTTCATTTCTTAGGGTCCGGATACTCATTGTCATTTATGTTCAGTTTCTCATTCTTAGTTTGAAAAAAGTATATATTTTTATCCTTACTTATTCCTTATGTTGATAAAATGAATAACTAATGTTTCTCACTTGTTATAGTAAAGAACAAAGAAAAGAGGGGTCCAGCCTTTTTATTTTATTTTAATAAAGTGCTTAAAAAAAGAAAAATAAATATTCTAATTTTTATCTTTGCAATTAATTTAATAAAAAAATATAGAAAATAAAATTATATGTTATCCTAATTTCTTAAAGATAATAACAATGCAACTAATAAAGAATAGATAAATTTCAATTCAAATCAAAGATGCTATCAAGATAATAGTAGATTAGGATTACAATATGTGATTTTAAAAAAGAGAGATTGAGTTGTGAATAAGATTTGACTCTATCTAATAACTACAAATTTAGATTTATAAAAAGAGGGGAGATCAAGAGATTAGTCACAATACAATCAAAAGAGAGAAGAGAGAATGGACACAAATTTTTGAGAGTAAAAACAGTTTCGGCTTTCAAGCAAGGTAAATTCTCCTTTATGTTCTTTCTTACTTTGATTTTTATGACGTTCAAAACCCAGCCTTTTCATGAAATTGTCCCTTATTACTTGAACCAGTCTTTAAGCTTGCTTTACTCACCAACAGGCCATGGCCAAATTTCTATTACAGACCACCTACTCATGTCAAACCATACATACAGTAATAGTTTTAAATTATGGTGTGGTTGCGGATATTATTAGTTGTAATTATAAAAATTATAAATAATTATAAAAAATATTACTAATATAATTATAATTATAATCGCGTTATAATTACAAAGACTATCATAATAATAATATTATAGTTATAATTACGATTATGAATCACAATTTAAAAGCATAGTTCCCACAATCACGCCGCACCATCACTCACCAGAAGCCTCTCTATCACTTGACCAGCCGTAATCTCCCTTCCACCCAAAGCCATCAACAACTGCCCATGCCCACGAAGCTACCACCTATGTCGAGCCTTACACACGGTCCCATGAGTTTTTTCTTTTTTTTTTTGGCATGAATATTGGTATAGTAGTCTTCAATAACGGCCATTTGTCTTTCGGCCCAGGTAATGCATAAAAATAGTGTTGCATGCTCAACTGGAAAAAAAAAAAAGAAAAGTTTTGAATGACATGGAATAGTATAGGCGTCCTGCATGTTCAATTGGTTTTATTGTTAGAAAAAATAAAATAATAAAATAATAAAATAATTGTTTTTTAGTGATTGTTAGTTTTCTTGATTCATTGTATCGTATTCATTATGTAGATTCTTCTATTAATTGTTTTTGGCATATTTCAATTTGCTTAAATTTTTGTTTCTTGAATTTGCACAAAATAAATAACAATTAATAATAGATTAAGATGTTGATGATAAAATAATCAAAACTAGCATGCAACAGTAGTAACATTTTGATTTTTTTCTGAGGTAAAGATAATTTATATAATTTTACTAGAGATACTAGTAGGGCTTTAGATGATCTTTAATTAAGTCCAAGTTCATTATTATTTTTATTTTAATTATTTTCATCATGTGTACAATAATCTCATATTTAGTCATGCATCACATTTCATATAATCAATAAATTTTGAATTGGTTTCCATTATTTTTAAAGTTTAATTTGAGTAATCATTGGGCTTTTTAATTTTTTTTCTATTTATTTATATGACATTATTAAATCATCATTAATAGATAAAATTAATAATGGGTTAAGATATTAATGATAAAATAATCAAAATTAACAAACAATAAATCTTTATTGTTTTATCAGAGACATTGATGGACCTTTAATTAATCTTTAATAAAGTCTAAATCTAATTATTCATTTTATTTTAATTACTTTCATCATATACATATCATATTAGTTATTACATTTCAAAATTAATAATGTTTTGATGTTAATTTCTAATTTAAAAAATAATAAACAAGAATAAATTAAATAATCCTAGCTTTGTGATAGTATTGGATTTAAATTCTATCTTAAAAATAAATATTTTCATAAAATTATTTAAAAATAAAATTTTTATGAAATAAATAAATTGAAAACATACCTTTTATGAAATTAATCAAAAAATAAAGATTTTTGGGAAATTATTTTTTAATATTAAATCTTTTGTGAAATTTTACTTAAACAGATTTTTTGAAATAAGTTTCATTCTATTTCACTTTGAGAAGCTCATTTTTGAAAACTATTTTTGAAATCATTCATTTTAATATCAGTTTCTTAAATATAAAGAATTTTTAAATTCATCACTTTCATGCTACATGTTGTAGGTTCATCATTTGTTCTTTATACTAATGGCTATTTAGTTACCAATTTCTTATCTTAATCATTTATCATTTTTGATAATATGTACGATAAAATTAGACATATAAAAATAAAAAATCAAAAAATATTTTTGGATAATAATTGAGCATCATAATTCATTTAGTAAATGACTTTAAATTAAATAAGTAATCATTTTTAAAATAGACAGTGTAAGGTGTTAACACATTCTCTACTCATAATTAATCCTCGAACTTGAATTGTGAATTATAGACCACCTGTTTTGGTATCCAACAGCGCCATTCTATTTTTAATGAAAGAAAATAGTTTGGTTGCGACTTTATCTTTTGCATTTATTTGCATTGCATCTTTGTATCTTATAAATTTCTATTTTCTCTCATGAGAGAAACACTATGACACCTATTACTCTTTTAAATTTCAAAATTTGACACTTAACTTTCCTAATTTAAAGTCTAATAAATCTTATTATCTATCATTCATATTAATTAGTCAACTATAATCGAATCACTTTCTCATAATTCTTATTTTCTCTCACTATTTTGTTTGTGAACCGTCCCTTAAGTATTGTCCTCTATTTCCAGGTAAGTTGAATAGTAATACTTTTTTTTTTGTTTACCAAACTAGAATACTGGAAAGAGTTGACATTGTAGAGATAAGAAGAAATTGATTAGAAAATTTAATTAGTAAATTTGTATCTCAAAAATTAGAAAAATAAATTTTAAATAAAAGTTTATACTAATTTTATTAAATAAATTAAAAGTCTCATATTAAATTTGGTTTTAGGTCGCCAAATTTCTTAAGCCGCCCTTGTTCTCTGCAACAGAAGCCCTTGCCAATTGACAGCCAAACCCAGAACTTCTATTGTTCGGCAAGCCCAGAACAAAAGATTTATCATTGTTTGTTACACAACCAGATTCATCATTTAGAGAAATTATTACCTACTCCTAAAACATCAAGTAAGATTATATTTTATTTATTTATATTTTGATATTTTAATATTAAATGAATATAAAACATATTTATTATGAAAAAAACACTCATCAAAAGAGAATAATTAATGCTATCTTAATAATTAACTATACTTTTAACTAAAAACAAGGAAAGAAAAAAAATACCTGATTATGGTAGGTGTCTTGATTAGAGGAAGTAGTCCAGTCCGATAGTAATTTAGTAACTTTAAAATATAAAAAATAAAGGCTATTTATCATAATAAAGGTTTATTGTCACAAAAGCAAACAGCTGTAGTTAATTAATTATATCACATGAGAAAACATGGTTTCTCATGTCTAATTAGCTTAAAGGCTTCAAGTAAGAAATGCATGCCAATATGCCATGTGTAGGTCACGTGCATTTGTTCTAGAAAGTCGGATCCCTCGTTTCTTTTTGCAGATGATGCTCTGCACTTTGTGGACTACTAGCATAGGTATTTGCAACTTTTAATAAAATCATATTTTTTAATTTATTTAAATAATTCTAAAATTTAATAATTTAACATCATTATTTCTTTAGTGTTAAAAAAATACCAATTCAATTACAAGTTCATTGCTTAAGATTAAATAATTTTTATAATAAAAATATTAAAAGAAATTAAGAGGATGTAAAATTTCAAGTTAATAGAATTGTTTACTTTGTAATTAAAAAAAGAATTCTTTGTATGTTACAATCGAAGTGTCGTGCCTAAGTTGAGGCGATATGTATTATTATTAAATAACCTTATCTCATAAATAAGATAAGTAATAACATTTTTTTATTGATTTGGCAATAACCTTTATCGTAAATTTACTTCATTTGATATTAATTAGGAGGCATCTCTTTAGATTTATGTGAAAAAAATAAATAAATAAGATATCAAGAACTATATCTGTTATATAAGATGATGAAAATTTGGTAGCAATAAATTTTGGAGGCATATATCTACACAAATCTTTGTTCAATAAATTCAATAAATTTAATAAGTAATAATCTTTGTTAGCCACATCTATATGTATAAATCCTAGTACAACAAATTCAATATTCTTAGTCATCGTCAATATACTTACGTATTTAATTCAATACCAAAAAATCTTATTATTCAAATCTTTATTATTTTCTTCATGACAGTATCAACGAAGGCCATGGAGACCGATCTATTGGATTCTTGTCTTAGTCATCTCAAAAACTTAAAGGTACGGTGATGCTCATGATATTGATGAATTAATTGAATTATGATGGTGCAAATACGTTTAAATGGATGCTTAGTAATTATTTGTTTCTTTGGGTCAAAAGATTTCCGATGATTCGGTTAAGCCAAAAAAAGATGGTGTATATATTAGTCAACGACAGGATGCATTCAAAATGATGAGGTATCAACGCTAGCTATGCAATAGTATTAGTTTCAACTTGCTTGCATTGCATGCATGCATGTTTTCTATGATTATACTTAGGTTGATGCTGATGTTTAAAACTTCTTGGTCATGATACGTAAAAACTTGTTTTTAATGTATTATTTATATTATTAAAAGAGTTTCACATCTCTAGTACGTAATTATTATCACAGTTAAACTCATAATAAATTTAATTTAATTGTGCTTTTTGTTTATATATAAAATTTCACATATATATATATATATATATATAATACTTTTCAGTTTCTTATACTAGCACTGTGTTTTATTAATTTAATAGGTCAGCATCTAAACATTTTGAGGCAGCCACTAGCGCTTACCTAAGTGGGGATTATTTTTCTGCCAATCAACATTCTTTGAAGGCTCGGGAGGAATGGCACACTGCTCAACAACTTCATGCTAAGGCAGCCATAGAGATTTTGAGCATCAAGAATCGGAAAAACAACATATGGAGACTGGATTTGCATGGTCTTCATGCAGCAGAAGCTATTCAAGCCTTGCAAGAGCGTCTGAGAGTGATTGAAAGCCAAGGCTTCCCAAACACTTCAAATGTGGTGAAGGAAGAAAATGAACATCTACATTCAAGCCTTGCAAACTCATCAAATGTTTTGAAGGAAGAAAACGAACATCTACATTCAAGCCTTGCAAGGACCATTAAAGCCTAGATCTACTTTACAAGTCATAACAGGTATGATTGTAGAACTTAATAAGAGCCTATGTTTATGTTTATAAAGCTAAATCTGACTTTGGAATTTCTTTTTGATTGCGTATACCAAAAGAAAAGTACAGTTACCCATGTGTAGCATTCAAATTTTGTTTATTATTCAAGTCAATGTGGCTGTATATATATGATAATAAAGAAACAAAATTTGGCTACTTTTTTATGATAATATTTTATCAGGATTTCTTTTTTGGGTAATTTTAATTCCAAATTCTGGTGATTTTCCCCCTAATCTTATTGATTTCCTTGTACATAGAATTAGTAAGTAAATCTTTATCCATGCATGGGTACAGGTGTTGGCAAACATAGCCGAGGACAACCTGTTCTTCCTGCAGCTGTAAGAAATTTTCTCAATGAAAATAGGTAAATATATGAGGAAAATTGAGAATACAGTTTACCTTTAATTTTCTTAGATTTTTATTGCCTTTGCTCATGATTATAATTTTTTTTTTTGTAGATACCGTTATGTGGAAATGAGACCAGGAGCAATCAAAGTGTGGCCCAACTTCGTTCCTCCATCACTCAAGACATCACCGCAGTGAGCAGAAGAGCAAGACATGGACTTAAGTCTCTGCTCCTTGAGGCCGAAGCACGTTGCCTGGTGAAGTTCTTGAACTGAACCCTGCAACTTACGGTATGGAACTGCTCTTGATATTGAATTTCTTTTTTCAGTTTATATTTACTTTTGAGGTTTGATAATTTGTTATGTCAATTTTTTTCATCACGAGTATTTTTTAGATTTTATTCCAATTATTAAATATAAAAATAATTTTTTAAAAATTATTTATATAAACTCACTTTTTACACTCATTGTCTATTTTTTTTGAAGAATATTATATTTATTTTTCCTTTTTATAGAAACTTTAACTTTTCTAAAGTTAACATATTATATATAATAAGTAAATAAAAATTGTGCACGAGAAACACTTAAGATCCTAAGCATTATATCACTAGGAGGATCTCATTTTGCAATCTCCAAATTCACGGTATATTTTTCAATAAGACGGAGAAGGTCATTTAATTTTTTTATGAATTCTAAAAAAATTAAAATAAATAAATGAATTAGATATATTCATCTATTAAATTTATTAATGGATTAGTTGGATTGATTCAGATTGAGCAAGTTGTGTTGATTTCAAGAAAATTAGTCACAAGATTCAGCATTTTCTTTGGCAACTCTTTGATATCATGGAAATCAAATAAGCAATCCACAATCTCAAGATCCATGACAACCACGACATGTGAAATTCAATGGCCGAATATATTTACTGCAAGATCTCCAAGTTTAAGTCAAAAGCCCTACAATCCTACACTGTGATAATCAATCAGCTATGCATACAACAAACAATCCAAGCATTTCACGAAGGAACAAAACACATAAAATTGGACTATCGCTTCATTCGGGACAAAGTACAATCTGGGACCATTTATTCTGCTACCAATTTCATCAAGTGATCAACTGGCTGACATCCATACCAAGCCATTAGCAAGCTGCTCCTTTTCATCATATTGTTACCAAGCTGGGTCTTATCTATTCACTCCCCTGCCCTAGTCATCAGTCAACCTCTAGCTTGTTGGGGGGGGGGGGGTCTTACCACATACAAAAGATGCAATAGCGAGTCAAAATACAGTAGCAAGATAGCTTTGTGTTATTTCAATTAGTTAGCAAGTAGTTTTAGTTAGTTAAGTTCTGTTAACGCACGTGTTGTGCATTCAACTCCTGCTATGTACACTGTATATGTAATTCATTCTTCTCATATCAAAGTAAGTAAATTTTCTCTCTGAACTCTGATTTCTTTAGAGGATCTAAAATGAATATTAATGGTTTATTTTTTATTCATCCATTATAATTCAATCTAAAATTTATTCAATTTATCTATTTGTTATCCCTATTCTGCACAGATGTATATAAAGTTTAGTTAAGAGTATTTATCACACCTTTTTGTTGAAAAAAGATGTTTAACAAGAAACAGAAAAACTGTAAATAAATAACTTAAGCACAGCAGATCATGTGAAACTATCATAAGGAAACAAAGGTATAGCTTCTTTGTTAACCAACATTAATTTTTTAATACATATATGTCCCTGCTGACAAGATGAGCATAAAATGTGAAAACTGTCAAAAGTAAAAAAGCTAGAACAATTACTCATTTCGAAATTAATATGAACCTATTATATATTTCAAGTTTTTGTTTTCTTTATTCTACGCAATGTGTTGTAAGATTAGGTTCTTTTTCAAAGTTTGAGTTTTGCATGCTGGCGATTTGTAAGGGATTAAAAAAATATTTTTCATGATTCACAGATTGATTACTTGATGTCAAATTCTTTAAAAGGCCAAATTAATAACACTTGTATCCTTAAAAAATCTATATATATATATATATATATATATATATATATATATATATATATATATATATATTAGTCATAAAACAAATTACATTGTCAAATATATATATAATTATTTATTTTATATAGTGCCAATACCGAAGTTTAAACTTATTATCTATCCTTCACTTAGTGGCTTACATTTTTAAATATATAATTTAATCATGGCTGAACTAGATCCACGAGATACAATATGTGTCACTTTTTGCTCTCCTAAGAGAAACGGAAAATGAATTTCTCCAGTTGTCATTGCAAATTAAGAGTAAAATTTAGCCTACACTTTAAGCTCATCGGGGTTCCCTCTGCAGTTGTCTTGTTCAATCTTCCCTTCAAATTTGATATATTTATACCACTTAGCCCATGCAATATAAACCCCAAGGTCAGCTGCAGTCAAGGCTGCTAGGAGGAAGTAAAACCTGTCCAAATGCCCCTTGTTCAGGTTCCCAGGGATCCATCCAGGCATGTCATCCCTGGCAGAGATCTTCATCACAATGGCAACAAGCAAGCTACTGACATAGTTTCCCAGTGACATTGAAGTCATGCTAAGTGCATTCCAAAGCTCTTCAACCCATCAGGTGCTTGCCCATTGAAGAACTCCAGTTGACCCACATACATGAAAACCTCTGATGCTCCTATCAGCACATACTGTGGCACTTGCCAAAAGATGCTCAGTGAACTTGACCCTTCACAGTTGCTGCAATCTTGTCTTGCATGCTTCAACCTGAAATGCTCCACCAGTCCTGCTGACACCATAGCCATTATTGCTATGATGAGGCCAATTCCCATCCTTTGGAGCTCTGTGAGCCCTTTGCATTTCATCTTCTTGGCAACAAGAGGATCAAGCACTCGCCTGTAGACGAAGATGAAAGCCGCTACGCTGAGAATGTCAAAGCTGGACATGCTTGCCGGAGGAATGTTGAAATTTGAAATTCTGGTCTCCATGGCAGCGCCTTGCTCCACAAAGAGTGATGCCATTTGAGTGAAAACAACGGAGTACAATATGGTGCATAGCCAAATTGGGAGTAGTCTTAGGATACATTTCACTTCTTCTACTTGTGTTACAGTGGAAAGACACCATGGACTGCGTTTATTTTCTTCCAAGTGTTTCAAGTCCTTTGATGTGATGAATGCTGCTTTATCTAAGAACCTGACACATGATCAATATAAATTAATTCCCTCAGTGACTACTTTTATCATTAAAATTGAGTTTAAGTGCCACTAGTTTATTCTAATTTGACATTAATTGTTTGTCTTAAGCAAAGAATCTGTCAACTAAATATATACTCGTAAGGGGAGCTTTGTTCATAAATGTATATAATATCAAAACTTATCTAATATCTAATTATTTAAAAATCTCAACTTTAGAAGACTGATAAAAAAATTAAGATTGAACCAAACTGATGAGATAATGGGGATAGTAAAGAGAGAAAAACAGTGAGAATAAGCGAAACGATGGGAGAAGAAAGGGGTTTAGCTACTTGTATAATTTTATTTTAATTGTTAGTTAAGTTTAAAATCTCATAAGCCCAATTCTAATAAACATTCAAATGAAACAATTGTGTTGTAGGATATTATTTGTGCAAAATTTGTAAATCCAAAATTTTATTTCACTTCTTTTTTTATTAATTTTTGAAAAAAAATAAAGTATATATATAAAAATGAAATGCGTACCTAAATCCTTCTGTGTGGAGTATTTTTCTCCCCCCATTGGTTGAACACTCTTCAGCCTCAAAAAGTTCCTCTTCACCTGGTACCACCTTGACCTTCCACTTTCTCATTGCAGCAACAAAAACTTGGCAAAATCTAGAAAGAGGGTTTCCACATGGTCTAAAATATCTATACCTTCGCGTTCCACAAAGAAACAAAGCCAAAGCCAAAGCAGCAGAGCCAGTTGATGCCCAGAATCCCAGAGTCCAAATTCCCTCATCCTCAAAATAACCCAATATGGTGTTTGAGAAGAGAGAGCCAAGGTTCAGTGCCAAATAAAAATAGCTAAAAAATGCTATCTTTGAGTGACTTTCCCCGGGATCCCCTTCATCAAACTGATCAGCCCCAAATGTAGCTATGTTGGGCTGATATCCACCATTTCCTAAAGCTATTAGGTATATGGAAAGATAGAATAAAGCAGTGTGGTATGACGAATGGGATCCACAAGGAAATTCTTTATCACCACAGCCACTGGGCTTCAATAAGAATATGTAGGATGACAGTGATAATGACACCAAACCCTGTCACGTAGAAACGTAATTCTCATTAACAAAAAAAAAAAATGGTATCTTAATAATCAATGTTAATTTCAAAATGTTTTCAGTCTTTTCTTTATATTTTGAATTTATTTTATTAATAAAATCATTGAAAATAAATCTAGGTCTCATTTGATCTACTAGAAGGAAATTGCTGCAGAGCTCGAAAGCTAATAGACTGAAATGACTGATTAGATACAAAAATAGTTGGAGACCCACTAAAATGTATCTATTCGTTCAAATTTTGGCCTAAGAGCCTTCGGACTCTTTGACATAACTCTTCCAAAAATTGGGTGAATGAATGAGAATAGGAAGAGAATAAGATCAAACATCATAAGTATGTTTGGTTATTACTATGGAGAGGAAATATCCACTCTTAAAGAATGCCTATATATTCCCACAAAGGGAAGAAGGATAATGCATATATATACCCTTTTATATTTATTCGAAAAGGTAAAAAAACTATTCTGCGCCACACGACACCTCACCCCACCATGACCACTGCCATCCCCATTACCGGTATATGCTACGTTTGTATTTATTTATTTATTTTTGCTAAAACTCCATTTGCTTCTTGCAAACGCTATCAGGAGTCTTGCAAACGGCATTTTGCGTTTGAATTAAAGAAATCTTAACCAAACAGTTTATAAATGGTAGTCACCACCACTGTAGGATGAAGCACCTGTCACTACACCAAAATTTTAATTAAGTTGTCAAGTAATGGTGCAACTTTATTTTCTTGTTGTATCAAAGAGTTATAGAATCTGCACCACCAATATGGGTGCCAAAGGTTAAAATGTTAAGTTGAAGAATCTTATGGTGGGAACGCTGGCACTACTGCTACTGCCATGTCGCAATATATCCCAAGTTTCCCAACCCACATTGCTGTCATTCTCACTACAGCCACCCCATATACATCGCTGTCATTGTCATCACACCGGCACCTGCTGCTCTTCCACCTTTCACTCATTCCAGGTTCTGATCACTATAGTTTGCTACAGTCAGATCACGTGTGTCTGTGTGCGTGCAACTGAGCAGCATGCATTTGGTTATTGTTTTGATTAACTGAACTTACCAGAACAAAAATGACCTGGAAGACGGCACATGTCGTGAACCTCCCCAAGTAGGAGTCACTAAGGAATGCTCCAAGAAGAGAGAAGATGTAAACTGTCCCTGTCCACTTGCTGACGTTGTTGGCTGCATCAGCGTTGTCTTGCCCCATCACTCTTGTCAGAAACAGCACCAGATTCACTCCCACGCCAAAGAATGCCAATGTAGCGAGCCCTTGGTTCACTAAATATGTATGACATGATATATAAATTATATATTGCCAACAAAAACCAGTAAATAAGTACATGTAAATGGAAGACAGAAGTTGGCCTTGAGATTTGTATGTTCATGAGTATCTGCAGGTTTGGCATAGTTTGGATCTGCTGCATAAATATTTTATAAATCGGCTTGTGTAGCTCAATTAACATGGGATTTATAAGATGGTATCAAATTATTTAAGTATTTCCATTTTCACTTTACAAAAATTAAGAATATATTTAAAATATTTTACGTATAATTAAATTAAAACTAATTTGTTCCAAAAAAAAAACAAACTCATGACAGCACCTTTTACTTTTATTTAGTGCAGTGTTTGAAATAATCTTGTTTACTGCATCAATTAAAGGTATGACAGAATCAATCTTTATCTCTTAATTTTCTTTTTGTGGTCATCAAAGCAAATTTCATTTTTCGGGCTACACTTGTTTCCACACAAGGGTAACTATCTTACATTGCAAAAGAAAAATGCTTGCATTCTCTGCCGCTTTGTACAGAAAATGTATCATTAATCATTTTCTAGTGTTTGATAAAGGAGAGTTATTATTAACAACAAAGCATGTTTCTCCGCAACAGAAAATATATAATTCAGCACGTGAAAAATAAATTAAAGGGTTCATTTTCTAATAGAAATGCAATATTTAAAAGCTAGTTATAAGAGCATGCATCAATATCTTAGATACTACGAACTTCATTTTAATTGGCAATTTCTTTTATCACAAACTTAATAATTAAATTTATTAATATAAAATTTTAATAATTATATTTTAGAAAAAAAAATTTATGCACGTCCCTTAAACTTTAGTGTGATTGTAAGTAGTTATTATAAACTTTTGAATCCATTAATTAAATATTGAAATTTTAAGAAACCGTACAATATATGGTTTGTTTCATTCAGACTCGTTTAATTGTGTCCCCCAATCACTTTATCATTAATATACTCATTATCATGTAAAAAAATTTCTTTAATTTTAAGAAATTTTAATAATTTTAGAGAAATTTTATTTTACATTTTACACTACAAAAATGCAAGCATTTAAATACTTTATTAAATTTTTATTTTATCTATATCTATATAACTCTTTAGTCTCAAATTTTAATTTTTTTTCAAAAATTACTATTTTAACTTATTTAAACTCCAATTAAAAAAGGGTATAAATGTAAACTTACACCCCACATTATAATTTTCTAGCAGTTACAACTTCCTCGTAAACTTCTTGATACCAACAAAATCCACATTAAAACAATTATCTTAAAGTTCAAATACAGATAACTCATATAAAAAATTATTTTTTATTTGAATAATTTTATTAATTGATAATGAATACAAAATAGTAATATGAACTAAAATAAAAACAAAAAATGCAGACTAAGACACTAGTATGTACTCTGGGATTGTTATTAACAATTCAGGTGAATGTATTAGTTATCACATAATAATAAGATGATTAGTTTATAATACATGTGCATATAACTTATTATTATCTTAACTGCTGATTTTTTTGTTGATGGTTATAACTTTTCACTTTTTTTTTTTTTAGTGAATCCTTTACTTTAGAAAAAGAATGCATATATTTTCTCATGATTTTAGGTTGTGGTTGAAGAGTTGAGAGATACCTAGAATTAAAATTCCAGCAACCCAAGTTCCAGTTCTCCCCAGGACTGCAGGACGACCATGCCTATCAACAGCTCCATCCATGGTGCAAACCTCATGCTCCTTGTTCATCTTTTCCTCCATTGTCTCCTAAAATAATATTTAGTCATGAAGAATTAATTATGATTAGAATAACTACATTGTAAAAAGAGAGAGAGAGAGAGAGAGATATTAGATTAACTATTACAGTTTGATCACAATCCTAGCTAGCACCTACTTTTATGGCAATGAAATTTATAGAAGAAAATAGCTTGTATTTGGATTCAACAATAGTTTTTTGTCCAAGAGTCTTAACTTGGCCAGCATCAAATGGTTTTTGTCAATGGTTTTTTATACTAAATCTTTTTGGGGATGCTTCATGTCGGGATCGAATTCTAAGTAGGTCACTTTGTTTGCACTGTAGCCTACCATCTCTGTTTTTACACCAGAACATAGATCTCATTTTAAAAAAATAAAATATTTTTATACTTTATGGACAAAAAATATAGTTGAAAAATTACTTCCCCATTTTTTTAGTAATAATATGGGCAAACGCATCCAACGGTGCTGTGTCTTTGTTGCTAATTTTCCTCTCATGAACAGTGAAAAACTCCAAGCATATTTCTTATAAGTTGAGGGCCACAACCACAAAGAAAAATAAAATAAGAAAAGAAAATGTACGAATTAATCTAGATTTTCATGTAGCATTTTTAAGTGGGATATATATGATTTTAATCCTCCTTTTTCTTTCCTTTGTTAACCTTTCTGCAATGGGCGCAAATGCAATGTACTCTAATTTAAATGTTCCTTTTGATGAATATAGAGACAAGACAAAAGAGCAGGCAGGGGAGGTTCAAAATCGTTCTCAAATTTGGTGAATTTTCACATTGATGCATAAAAAATAGTACGAATCGTGGAAAAGAAAAACAAGTAAATCAAACATTTCATAAAATATAATTGAATTCTCTAGTAACTAACACCTCCATTAAATCATAAAGAATCCATTTTAGCGATCTTGCAAGCAAAAAACTATCATGAAAATAGTTGGACATGCATGTACAGGAGCAGAAAGAATAAACCTGAAGCGCATTATTAATGTTCTAATACATGTTTTGGATTAGTTTATTTTGTTCTTAATGCTTATGACTATGGTTAAAAAGTTTTTTAAATACAACATAAACTAATCTAAATATATGCTAATGTATTTGGATTAACATATCGTAATTTTAAAAAATTTATAATTAAAATGTTCTAAGAGAAAGTTTTTAATTGAAAAGCTTTTCCTATTGTAAATGTGTAAGTAATAAAAACATGCATGGGACAACTGGAATAAACGTTAAAGATCTAAGATCATAATCTTCACGAGTTAATGGATTGACAGCATATTTTGTCTCTTTCCCACCCTCTAGGTAGAGCTGGTACGTAGAAAAGGCACGGAAAATTGGTCCTGAGGCATGGTGCACTGATGAGTATCACTTAGTTTGCTGTTTTAATATTCTGTTTCCACAATAGGCTGCGTCACTTGAACGAATTACTGGGTGACCTGGAATCTTGGACTCAACTGACATCGTATGTGTTCACTCTAGCAAAATTCGAACTTCTGTTTAGTTAAAGCTCGTCTTACTGTAATTCTACCAAAGGGTTCACAAGTGGGGAGATTTCTCATTAATTCATGCATGCATTAAATCAGCATTGGAGAAAAAGAGATAGGAGAAAACTAGAGAAAAATACTTGAAAAAACCAAATATTGGACATGAACTAACCTTTTTACAAAAATACAAACACCCCATTACTGTGATCTATCTTGAAAGTTGGAAATGTCGCAAACAAATGGATGAGAGGAAGAGACTTTTGAGCAGATGAGTTTGTACGTAGCTAGCTAGCAAGGGTGAAGTGGTTGTAGCCAGGTATGAGGGGAATTGAAGAGTAGTGATGAGTAGGGTATGTATATATAGAAGTTTGGATAGGCGTTTAATTCCGTCGAAGGCTTTGGGGATGCCAACGTGGAAAGTGACCAAACTCCTAAGTGTAGGTAATATCTAGGGATGAAACTTGGAAGCGTGACATAATTGAATTCATACTAAAAATAAGAAGCCACAGTCATCATCATCGATTGAATCAATAGCTTGACAGGAAATCATGTCACTCTTAGGTGCTATCTGCGATTAGGCAAGCTGTCCATGACATTGAGATGTTAGAAACATATGCATATTTTGTTTTTAAAATATTGGTATCTTTAATGGGTTGCTACTGATAATAAATATTTAAAGTTTATAAAATATAATGTATAATCTATAAATGTTTAAAAATTCATTCATTACTTTCATAATTTTTATTTTAAATTTTATTTTGATGCATTATATAAATTTTTTTTACACTATTTTCAAATTACGTGTTATTTAGTATTTAATTTTTTAAATAATTATTATTTTAATTAATTTTTTTTTTAATAATTTGACAATTCATAATTAAATAATAGTGTAAAATTTTTTACAGTAACAGTTGATCAAAATTAAGCTCTTATATTTTTTAGTACAAACTTTTATAATTATATTAATATGAAAAGACACGTGATTTTGTTTTCAGATTTAAAAATTAGAAAAACAAAAAATCTGAATCTTTTACATATATATAATGATTTATGAACATCTATTTCAATATAATGGCCTTGGATGCAGGGAATCCAGTGTATGTTACGCATTACTAGGCTTATACATGTCTTTATAGTACAGAATTCAGGGAATTAATTAAGCAGTAACTGAAGAAACAAGCAGAGAAGTATTTAATTAAGGTGCAATTTGTGTAGGTGATTAAAAATCCTCTTGGAAAGCTTCCAATAAGTGCAAATGGTGGTTGCTTAAGCAATTGTTGGGGTGCAGCTTGTAGCGATTGATGTTGGTTGATAGAGCATCCTTTTGAGCTGGATCGCAGTTAATAAGTTAACAACTGTGTCAGCCTTTGTTTGTTTGTTTGTTTGTTTGTTTTTTGGCTTATAACAATGGGAGCGATCATTGATTCACTAAGATGCCCTTATGAAGATGACATTCGACGAATTGGTTAACCAAACACCACGTAATTCTGTCCCCTTTCTTTTGATGGTATTGTTTCATTATTCATCTTTTTTCCTTTCAGGATATAAACAAGTATCATAATAAGTTATCAAATATAGTTATTGATTATTCGTTATACTTTATCCTCTATTATTTTTGCTAGATCAAGAACTCAGTAGAAAATGCAAGTTTAAATAAAATAAATGGATAAATCTTCAGAATCATCATATCAGTTCAACCTATATGAATCAAACATCGATCGAATGGGGTAGAAAATCAAAACCTATCAAGCATCTAGCTATGGTCAGAGTTATCTTACGTCACTAGAGTACCAAATTACACATTCATCCCTAGAGTATTTAAATGCATATATTTATCATGGGTTATGTTTGGATTAAGAAAAATATAAAAAAAGAAAAAAATATTTATTTTAAAGATTTAAAATTTTAAAATAAATCATCTCTTTTTATCCGTTCTTCATTTTTCTCTGATCCAAACATATCTTTATTTTTTTTTTTCCTTATACCTTATCCAAACATAGCATAAGTTGTCCTAGTATTTTTAACTTCTTATCTTAAAACGGTGAAAATAACTATTTATTATCTTTAAGTTTAATATCATTTTATGAAATTGTTCTTTAACAAATAATTTCAGTAGAATACAACCGAATATTTTTCAAACATATTTTTTGTTTTTAGATTGCAAATGAAAAGCTTAAAAAGGAGGAAAAAATGCATTTTTATCTATTAACTTTATCATAAATTTTCATTTTTTTGTTCTACTTTGTTTTATTTTGGTTCTAATTCTTGTCAAAACTCACCAAACTCGTCTTAATCATTAACTAAGTTAAAAATATTAATAGAATTGCTTATATGACATCTTATGTGGGAATAAATACATAATTACCATGTGCAATTAGGATTTTTATTTATAGTTAGGACTAATTTAGTGAGTCTTGAAAAGATTTAATATGAAAATAAAATATAATATATAGTTGGTATGTGAAATCCACCAACTTATAGTTGGACATAACGCAACGTCAATTGTGCACTTGTGCATACATAAAATGCTATGTCATTAAATTTCCTTAATACTTTTCAGGAAGTAAGTAGTTAATTAGGACAAATTTGATGTGTTTCAAAAATATTTAGGATCAAAATGAAACATATTATAATTGTAAAATGAAAATGAAAAAAAATAAAGTTAAGATATGAAAAAAATATTTTTATAAAAAGTAAAAAAATAGTTGACTTAAAGTTTCTAAATATATTAAAAGAACTTTAGCAGGTCAATTAAGGGAAATAATTATGATAAATATGAATTTCACTATGTTAATCTCACTCCAAGTAGTTATTAGATGAATATATCAAACTCAAATTGAAATTGAAATCTAAATTTCTTTGTATACTTGGGATTCGCAAGAAGGCTGGAATTAGTATAGGACTTTTACCAAGACAAGTTTGTCCTTTTTTTTTTCTTGTTTCTTCTTTTAATAATGCAAGACAAGTTTGTCTTTGTCACGTGTGAGAGACATAAAACTTTGTTTGGTTTTAAACGTCTTTATCAAAGTATTGTCGTTTTTGTTGCAATTTTCTTTTTTACAATGAAGATTCCAGATCCAATGTAACATAGGGAGAGAGAAAATAAACTATAATGAAGGTAAAGTGGTTTGAATTTAATTGTTTAGAATTAAAAGATCCCAAACAAAGGTTGCTGCCACTTGAACTACAACTTTTGAGCTGTTGCCATTTAATTTAGTAATCAAAATTATTGTTGAAAACGGTGTCAAAGAAAATAGTTCCAGGATTGAAAATTGGCAACTTTTTGCTTTTCCTCCAACTTTCTATGTCTGTATCATTCATTTTCCTTCTCTGTTTCTTTGTTTGTTTTCTAATTTTTAGCTTTCCTTATTCTTCTTCTTCTTTTTCTTCCTTTTCAAATTAAGAAGAACTTAAGTCAAAGCTTAAAGTTAAAGCCAAAACTTCAATTGTCACTTTCGCTTAAAACATCCAAATTTGTTAGGTTGGATTTGAGTCCGATTTGGCATGAAACGTGAAAAGCACTGCTCCCTATTCAATTTGCTCACGGCTTATATTTCTTTATTGTGCACTTGCTTATCAAAAGGATTGTTCAACCTAAGCACAAACCGTGGAAATGAATAAGCAGAAGCAGATATCTTCTTCTGCTTATCATTTTGCGCCGATATCTGACTCAGCATTTTGAAAATTTTCATGCAGGTTTTGTCGCTTCCGCACTCTCGAGGATAAGCACAGCTTGAACTAAGGCACGAGTTAGTATCGTGTTTATTTCTTTTAAGGTTAGTTGATTCTTAATGCGCATATATTTGTCACCTGTGAGTTACGTATTAAGGAAGAGGCGTAGAGGTTTGAAATTCTTGGTTTTCTGTGTTCTAAAAGTTAGGCAATATTTTATATATATGTAGAACTTTATTCGTTTTCCGGATAACTGATCTTCATGCTGTATATTCTGATGCTTGTTGATTATGACTTAAGGTTGCAATTACATTATCGTCGTGATCGCGTTACGAGCATTGCGGACTGGTGTTTAAAATCTTAGTTTATTTAGGTGTGATTAGGACATATGTCGTTTTTGTGGAAATTTCCTCCTATAGTTATTGCCACTTTGATGATGGCTGAATAGAGTTCCGATCCATCACCTCAAAGTTCAGGTGCCAACTTCATTTCTTCTAATGCCGTCAAGTGGTGGCTGGGTTAGTCTGTGCGCACTTTCATTAGTCCACTTTCTAGCCAAATTAGAAGAGAACATCCATTTACATTGAGACTAAAACACTTACATATACCTAATGCCACTAATTATAAGCGATAATTTTTGGGTCAATTCCAAAGAAAAACAAGTCTTGATAAAGATATTTACCATAAATTAAGAACATAATAACCAATAGACTCAGTTATTGTCAATTTTAGCCTATACTACTATACATAAATCATTTCAAGAGATTATAGTTTGTCTTCATAGCAAATCATTTTAACAAGATTTTCTTATTTGAAATTATTCTCACATTATTTTCCTGTTGGACATTTAGCTAGAATCCAAACATGGCACCCAATATATGTCCAGTCAAGTCCAAGTTCAAACCGACAACCTTCTTAGTCTTCTGTAGTTTTAGAGATATTTCTGTTTTATTTCTCCTGTGAAACTTGTGTGTATAATCAGGAATAATCCAATGAAGCGAGTTTTTTTTTTTTTTTGGCTATATCTCTATCTATATTTATCTCTATCCATATCTCTTAAGGTCCCATTTAATACACTTTATAAACGATAGATAATATAATATAATTAATAATATTTATCTTTCTATAATATTTAGGTAAGATATTGAATAATATAATATCTGTTTAAAAAATTTTATTTAACCTTAATTGTATATAAGATAAGAATTAAATTATTTTATCTTATATAATTTTTTATAATCGATGTTTGAGTGAAATTATTTTGACCAGATAAATTATTATCCAGTATTTTGTCCAACCATAAATATATTAATTATATTATATTATTCATTTCTTATATAGTGTATCAAACAAGGTCTAAAGCTATACTTGAGTGGAGGATTAGAAAAAAAAAATAAGGAAAGGGATAAACCTCTTCCTTATTTGGAGGATTAGGAATTTTTAAACAATCATTTAAAATTCTCCGTTATTAACTTTTATAAATATTTTAAAATTTTTTTAATTTAAAAATTTAAAAATACTTAAATAAAGAGAAAAAAATTTAATAATTAACCTCTTATTCTCTTCTTTTTTTTTATTTTTTTTAATTTTTAAACATAACTTTAAGAATTATAAAACTAATTCTTCACTCTATTACATATTATAAAATTTAATTTTTTGAAAATAAAAAATTTATTTTAAAAAATAAAATAAAAAATATTAACTATTAACAAAAAATAAAAAAAAAAGAAACAAGGTAACAAAAAGAATGAAAAGTACTTATTGATGCACAGACCACCTAGCTGGCTGACATTAGTCTGCCGTAGCCGCTTGGTTTGAAGATTTGGAACTGTCCTTTCCCCCCCCGCCGCTTGGTTTGAATTTGAAGATTTGGAACTGTCCTACCCCCCCTTACATATTATAAAATTTAAAAAATAAAAAATTTATTTTTAAAAATAAAATAAAAAATATTAACTATTAACGAAAAATCAATAACTAAGAACAAGGTAACAAAAAGAATGGAAAGTACTTATTGATGCACAGATAGTCTGCAGTAGCCGCTTGGTTTGAAGATTTGGAACTGTCCTCTCCCCCCCCCCCAACTGATGTTGTCTGATACCATCGGAGTCTCTACTCCTCGTGTAATTCGGTTGTAGTTTCTGTGTTTATTCTTTGGGCTCTTGCCCCGTCAAATTACTAAAAAAAAAAATTAATAATTAAAGTTATAATAAAATAATATATATGTATAATAAATTATAATATTATTAATTAAAATTTATTTTTTATTTTAATAAATAAAATAAAAAATATAAATTATTAATAAAAAATTAATAATTAATATTATAATAACAAATTATAATATTATTAACTAAAATTTACTTTTTAAAATTTTTTATTAATAATTAATATTTTTTATTTTATTTATTAAAATAAATTTATCACTTTAAAAAATTAAATATATAATATAAATAGAACAATCATCTATAAAGAAAAAAAAATGAATAAGACTTATAGAAAAGTAAAGGAGACACTTGTCACAACTATATCCAAAAAGTGCAACAATAGAATGGCAGAAAATTGAGAAAAATATAAATCATCACCGATAATTATTTTATAAATAAATAATTAAAAAACTTCTTTTTAATTTTTTTTTTTAAAAAATTAGTTTACAAATCAAGCCAAATTCAAGACTCTATTTAGGGTTTAGAGAAGAATATGAAAATAATTTTATTACACTCTTAATATATTTATTATAAAATTATTATTTTAAATTAATTATATAAATTATTAATAACTATAAAATATTTAAATTATTTCTTATAAATAAAAAAATTGAGATTAAAACCACAACAAAATTATTAAAAAAATTAAATAAAAATATTTACAAGTTATGACATGTTCAAAATGATTATGTATATCTAAAATGAAAAATTAAAATTTCATAATTTATCTAAAAAATAATTATAAATTAATTGATTTTAAATTAAAAATTAATTATTAAATTTTTTAAATAAAGAATAATTATTGAAAAAAAAATTAAAATTATTAAAAATTTTTAATAAAATTTAAAATGACGTAAAATCATGCAATAAACTCTCAAGATACAGACAACACCAAAGATCGCACAAACCACACAATTGACGCAAATAACTAAAATATTTTTTTATTTAATTAAAAATACAAGACATTATTACAAAATGACATCATAAAAATTCAAAAAAATGCACCAAATAACTTATCTGATTTATTCATCAGGTAAAAATCTACTCTAACTTTTTTCTTTTTTTTTAAATCTTTTTTCATTTTTTATTTCTTTTCTACCTTTACTTATATTTTATTATTAAATTCCTGTTAGGGATGGCACCCGCGCAGGGCCCGTCCCCGCCATTCACTTCCTCTCTCGTCCTCGCTCCCGATCCCCATCATGGAATGCCAAGCGACACAAACCGCGCAGACGATGGACCACAAACAACAATCTCGCAGACGCATATGCTGATAGTGAAAATGAACGGTGATCTCGCAGAGGCAGACGGTGGAGCACAAAGGACTCGCCGGCGACTGACGACTAGCATCAATGGCGTGCAGCGGTGGGCTTGGGTAAAGATGAGAACGTATGTGAAGGAGATCTGAAGAAAGGCTTGGGTCGTGCCGTTAGAGACATTGTGCAAACTCATGGGGATATAGGAAAGCCAGATCTGGGCAAAATCAACGTAGGCCAACAGTGACACGAGGCTTCTCCAGAACAATCCAGCAATTTCTTTCTTGTGGGTTTTGTTTTAGCTTTTTTATTTTAAATTAATATAAATATTGATGAGATATAAAATTATCAAAAGAGGATAATAGTTATTAATTTATTTATATATAATTAAAGGTATTTATATAAATTGACGAGTACGGGATCCTGCCAGACAGGAAGTATAATCCTCGTCTCCATTTCTAAATTAGTTTCGAAAAAATTTTTATTTCTATCCCATTTCTTGTAAAAAAATTCCTTAATTTTAAATTTTTAAATGAGACAGTTCCTGCAAAAATTCTTAAATTTAAGAATTATTTGCCATCTCTAATTCTTATTCCTATTTTCTCCTTTTCTTTTTGACTTTTACTCTTTCCTCTCTCTTTTTCCGCTTCCTACTTAACTCATTTTTTTTCTTTCTAATATCTATTTTTCTTTTTAAAAGAAAAAGCTAACACAATAAACACACGTCATTTTATCTTTTATCTCGTCTCTTTTTTTTTCTCTTTCTCATGGTCGCTTCTCATCCTTTATCATTTTATTTAATTTGCTTTTATTTTTTTTACATCAACCTCTTTTATCTCCTGCTTATAATCGAAGTTGACTTATTTAATTAATTTTTTTATTATATTTTATTATAATTTAAGTTTAATTTTTAAATTTTTTTATTAATAAATTATTTATAAATATTCTATAAATATTTAATAAATCTAAAAATATATCTTTATTCTTAATTAAGACAAATCTTTTTTTCAATTTAAATTTTTAATGTACAAAAAAAAAACTCTTTTATCGTCCCCTACGTCTCTCTTTCTCGTCTCACTGCTATTGTAACTGTCTCTCCCTTTCTTTGTTTTTATTTTTTGTTTTTTTTTAATAATTTTTCTCCTATCTATCTCAACAACCATCCATATCTGTCTTTTCTTTTTTTCTTTCTAATTTCTTCTTTTTCTTTATTAGGATTGTTAAATAAATTAACCTAATCCGTTTGTCCTGTGATAGATTATGGCTTAAACGAGTCAGTATAAAATTAACTATATTTAAATGAGTTATAAAATGTTAGTTCGACTCGTTTTGTATCACTAAATGAGCTAACTCACATTTTTTTAATTTTTTTTCAATAATAAAGTTAAAATAAAATTTAAGCTTACTCAATAATAAAAAAATTCAAAACTTATATAATTTAAAACTTACAAACATGATCAAAACTTACAAACTCAAATATTAAAACATAAGAATTTTTTTGAAGGGTATTAAAACAAAAAAATTAATAATTTAAATATTATTCAAACAAATTCAGAAATATATAATTTAATTTTATCTAAATTAAATCTATAAATACATCATTTAAACATTATTCAAACAAAATTCATAAATACATAATTTAAATATTATTTTATTATTTAAAGCACTTAAAAAAAATTATTGAAAAAATATGTGGAGACCCATAAATAAATTGGTTTAACCCGGATGATCCAAAATTACTCATGATTATACATATACATACTACTAATATAAAAGTTTAACATGTATCTTTTCATGCGATTAAACAGGTCGACTCGACAAACTCGACTTATTTTGACAACCTGTTTTTTAATCCACCGTAACTCTACCTTTCCTTTTTTATTATCTTTTATATATATATATATATATATATATATATATATATTATCTCTTTTCAGCTCGATCCCCTTACTTATCTTCTCCATTTCTCTTTTCTCTGTTACCGTAACTGTCCCCTTTTTTCTCCCTTTGCTTATCTCTTTTTTTTTGTTTCTAACTTCCTCCTCTTCCCTTCTCCACCGTAACTCTACCTCTCCTACCTCTTTCTGAGATTCAAACTAAACAAATGTCATAGCTGACCACCAAAATTTATAAAAAAAAAAAAACCGAGACCAAATGCATTAAAAGAAAGAGAACTTGAGATTACATACTAAAGGGGTGCAGCAACTGGGTTTCAAGAAAGTATGGTGGAGAGCAGGGTGCTGGGTTGAGGGAGCTGGAGCAAGATCGAACAAAACTTGAAGGGAACACTCTGTCTTACTCACTTTTCTGAAATACTGAAAACTCACCTCCCTCTTTTCCTCTCTCTCGTTTTTTCTCTCTTCAGTCCCGATCAACTCCCCCTCTCCGTATTTCTTCGCTCTCCCCCACCAGTGCTCTCTCTTATTCTCACAAAATGGAAGATGCCCCCTCATTGCTTGCCGTGGAGTGCTATAGCCAAAGCACAAGGCTATTTTCGTGTTAGTGCTCAAAGCTCCTTTTCATGCTTGCAGGTGGCGTGGCTATTTCAGTGCAAGGGAGGAAGGAAATAAATTTTTTTCAGCGAGACAATAGCAGCGTTGTGGACCCTGGCTTTGTTTTGTTTTGTTTTTCGTTTTTTGTTTCGTTTTGTTTTGTTTTTCTTCTTGCTGAGTTCCCAATGTAGGAGAGCAAAGCATGTTTTCCCTTCTTATGTTACTCTCTTTTTTTTTTTTTTTAAATTTTCTGTCGTGACATATTATAAAAAGATTTAGACTTGTTTTATATTCTTAAAATTTTTAGTATTTTATTTCATTAATTTTTATTTTATTTTTGTTAATTTTATTAATTCGAACAAAATGAAGTATTCACAAAACTATTGAGAATATGTTATATGTAAGTACTATTTGGTCAAAGTTATTATGTAAGAAGCAAACTATTTCCTAGTAATCCTTACATAATCAAGTAAAATAATATGAGATTCTACTGTTATTCATAAAAGGTTTATAAATATGATATTACTTTATGCCAATAACTACATATTTTATAAATTCTGAATTAGAAAATTAATCCCATGCATTGTCTTTATCTTTAATGGTAAAAAATAGACCAGATTAAAGACAATATTATTACATAATGTAGGCAATCATTGTCTCAAAATTCACAAATGACAGGAAACAATACTTACCTCTTGTAGTCCACAAGCAAGCCTTAAGCAAACCAGCAGGAGATCACCGGTTCTCTAGAATTTGAACATTCTTCAATGACACAAACCAATGACAAATCCAAAATAGAAAGCTTCTTGCCCTTGTATCTCGATCCACATAGGGATACATACAGAATATAACTAACCAAATTTCTGTAGCTCACGGTTTTCATATAGAATATTGTTTTGCTGTGATTGCTTGAGCACTTCATTCGAGAGCTCTTACACTAGAAATACTTTACACAGGATCAGCATAAAAGACTACTACACCTTTTTGTATTACATCCCATATTCATGTGTGTACCTCGAATCCATATCATAGTTGGAACCTCTAATCCGTGTCCAGTTTTTATTATACTAAGAGTCCTGTCATTTTAACCAAATATGCCTGGATAGCATCCACAATTATATATGATGCTATATATACCAATTGCAAATAGCCTCATAAAGCACTGGTTTCAAACACTAGCATATTGTGTATATTCTCAATGGTATTTTTATGGCACATATATTATTCTTATTAGAATTAGTTTCTTTCCTAGCAATGTTCATGTAGCTTGACTTTATCATAGTTTAAGGAAATACGGTAAAGTAGCATACACCAATTCATCACACTCTGATACTGTCAAAGTCATAAGGGCATAAAGATAGAGTCTTTGTCCTCCATTAGGTACTCCCAGAGTGATAAAGCAAGGATCTATTCACTCACTTTCTATGTGCCGTTTTTAACCCTTGCAGTATGAAATGCATGCTACAGTCTATCGCTTATGTTCTACAAGAGTGGATATTGATTTTAATTGTTCACACTGTACTAATCCTGGCATGGCACACTACACAATACCTAATGAACCTAAGTCATACCATTTTGTTTCTCTTCCCACAGCACTTGGAAGAGATCTCTCATTTGGCTGCAGATATTATGGATGATGGATGTGTCATAAAAATTTAAAATAACCTTCTTCTTCCTTCCCTTTCCCTCTATTTTCTTCAATCTAAACATAACCTTAGTGAATCAGATCTTGGCCTTTCACCAAGGTGTCATATAATTTATTATATTTGTTCTTCCTTGATGTACCAGTGCTTCTGTTGCCTTTTATGCTGTCAAAGATACACAATTGTCTCATTTTTGATCGATACTCATGAATATCAGAGGCAATGGCTCGTGTGAATGAGCCAACTCACGAAATTAAATGACAAATATGCTATATATGTATTGCAATCTATCATTCATGGGACGTTTTGAATAAAACATGTTATTCATTTATTCAAAATAGAGTTCACCACTCACGCACACGTAGTACACAAGTTTCATAATAAGCACATTTTTTTACGTTCCTCACAAGTCTAGAGACTTTACATGTTCTTTTAAGTCTCTTGCATGCTTAGTTTTCTGTCCGAATCTTCTGCATATTTACTTCATAGTTTCTAGATCATTCTTGTATGATTTAGGCTCTATAATTGCATGTCTTCTTTACTGAATTTTTTTGTTGCATATTCTTAACTTGTTTTGCTTTTTTTTTAGGCTTAATTAATTAGTTGATATAAATACCCATTATCCATGTGCTTTAATTCTAAGCTTGTTTATTGTATACATTTGACAAGATTTATGATTTTTTCTTATTATTGTGCTTGTTGTTCAATTTGACGTTTTTTTTTTTTTTTGCATTCAGTCATAATATTTTTCCCTTCTATGTATGTTGCACAGAATTTTATAAATTGTTCACTTGAACATACCCCCATCACTTGTTAATGCATCTCTAGGTTAGATAACATGTTCATACATCATGCTTGTATATATCTTCATTTGCAGACACTTGCACTTTTCATTCATATGTTTGATTTTTTTAAATAACATATTATCCATTATTAACTTAGTATTTTATTCAATCTTGCAATACATTTTGCATGCCTTTCTTCCTTAAAGAGGAGGATATCAATACCCCAAGAATCCTTTATGCCATATTTTGAGATATATAGTAATAGTCTTTATTAGTAGTTATTGTATATATAGTTGTACTCTTATAGCTTGTACTTTAAGTTTTACATAGTCACATTTCTTATTATAAGCATAGTTGTATAATCTAATTCAGATATTACACCGGTAAAAAAGTCAAGTCACTGAATTGTTAATTTAACTATTGACCCATTGGTTAACCATAAAAAACTTCAAAAACAATCTTTTTGAAGACAACCTAAATTTATGCATTCAAAACTATCTCACCTTTTCAAGTCAAAGTTTCAAACGAAAAATGATAACTAAAATCAAAACTGAAAAGCAAGGCTAAAAACAGTTTTTTTTTAAAAAAAAAAAGGGGCAACCAAATATAAAAAACTTGTGATGGCGAAATTTCACCTAAAATTATTTTTGGGAATCCTACAACGTTACTACTAGTAGGAGATAGATATTCTACTTATTTTCCCTTATGACAATAATAACCCACTATAAAAACAAAAGAAATTAGTTCTACATTTCTATGCTCATGCATAGGACATATTAGCTTTTAAGTCTAGGAATCCAGAAGTTTAGGGGGCAACTGCCACCCCAGCCTCCTGTGAAGCTTCGCCTCCGAAAGCGAGACAAAATTCGAAAGTCAAAAAGTAATGGCCAAAGCTAAAGCTAAGCAAAAAAGGGTTGATATTCTCATTACAATGGAGCAAAAGCAACCCCTCCAAGTTGGAGCCCACAGCGATTCAATGCACAAGCCGAAAGTCACCCCAACGATCAAATGCTCTAAAGCTCAAAACAAAGACAACTATAGGAAGGCAAGAAGAGAGCCAAGGAGAGAAAGAAAAAGGGTAGAGCACGAATTTCAAGGAATAAAACCCAATCTCCATGGAATTATGCTGGATGCTTTAATTTTGGGAAAAACCCAAAGCTTTCATCTTTCACTCTTCTATTCTGATTTTTCTTCCTCAAACTTCTATTAATCTTGAGTAATAGCATGACTGGGTTTTGACTGGTTAATTAATTTGAATTTATATTGGTTTAACCAGATTTTGACTAGTTCATTACAGAAAACGGTCATAACTTTTTTATTAGACCAACCAAGGGGCTGATCCAGTTTGTACAAATAAAATTATAAGTAACATAAAAATGTACAATGCTAGAGACTTTATTCGTTTACAAAAAAGTCTGTTTGTAAATTTTAAAAAGTTTAAGAATCTCTAATATGAATTCGAAAATTCATGGTGATTAACTTTAAAAAGAATAAAGTTTAAATAAGAGTGTATACATATTTAATTTTATATTTTAAGAAAGACATTGTCAAATTCTCGATAACCCTAAACCATGCTAGTAATGTTTATATGTTTTTTGTGTCATTTGATTAATATTCAAAAAAGAAAGCTTAGGGTCCTTTTTTTGTGTATGAATTAAGAGTATTTTTATATAATTCGACCCATTTGAACCGTCTCATAAGACTAATCTTACTTGAGTCATTGAATAATAATAGTATGACCCTTATCCATGAGAAAAAACACTCAAGGAATCGAAACCGCAATTCTCATACTTAGAAGTGCATAACTCACTTCCACTTATGCTTCATGAGTAAAAGTTTAGGATCATTGATAATGAAAAATTTTTTTAAAACAATTATTTTGATAGCAAAATTATACTTGATAAAAGTTACGTACGAATAGGTTCTTTTCATTAGCTTTGACGAGATTGATACATATTACTTCCATTTGTTTGATGATTTAGTATTAGTATCATACTTAAATTTATTTAATAACTCTTAAACCAAGAATCAAAAGCATACAGAATAATAAATTGAAGAAAAAATAAGAGATGTTGAACCAAGAATAATAACACGGTACCTAGTTAATTTTGGTACATATTACATTATTTTTTGTGAAAATAATAAAATGAGAAAGAACATCTTAAAAAGTTTAAAGATGCAAATCTCTATTGGCTTAAATACAAAAACCCATCTAACTATAGATTATTTGCATAAAACCTTCCCATACATATAGACTCACTACAAGGTTCTAACACATGCACAAAGAAGTTTAATTTACATAATATGCACATTTTGATAAGTACGTGTGTTAGTGAATTTTAAAACACAAACGGTTTTTTGAAAATGACCCATTAATTAAAAGGGAGAGTTTTTTGTATTTTAGCCAATCTTTATTTATATACACATAAATCAAGGACAACGAAAAAAGAAAGGAGTTATATCATTCATCTATTGGAGTTTCAGAGCTAGGTCGCATATCGACCTTTTATTTGACTAATGTAAGCTTCCCGGAGACGTTCACTGGTATACAATGTCAAACTGTTATTTCAAGAGGAAAAAATGTTACACATTGTGATTGCTTTCTTCACATGTTACTCTTTCTATACACCATATTACTGTTTTACATGAGGCCAATAAACCAGTGGCGTGCCATGTACCTTACAACAATTACAAATCAATTGCATGGAACTATGATAGTGACTGCAAAAGTTTCTTCTTCTGTTTAGTAATGACTTCAATTTCTTCTCTTCCATATAGAAGCACAAGCATGGATATTGTATTCTGAGATCATGCTCTCCCTTTTCTTTTGTCATCCAACGCCTGTCCTCCCCAGCAAACAAAAAAGGTCCAAATAGAAGAAATGTTATGCTTGAGAAACTGATAGCAAACCATTTCACAGCACTATTTTAAACTACTTTGGTCTTGCCTATACAAAACATGATAAAACCTAACAGAAAGAAATTAAGAAAAAAAAAGCTAAATGTGCAGTTACCGGTAAGAATAAACAGAAAACCATAAAAGACAAAAATAAGGAAAAAATAAGACAATTTGATTTATTGCCAGATTACTTCTTGTTTAAAAAGAAAAGACTTGAGGTTTGGATCAAAATTGGTGGACTCCTGGGAAAGATCATTTCAATCTCCAAATCCTTTTTATAAATTGAAGACTCTGCCTACAATGGAGTAAAAATAAAATTGCCTCGCCCGTGATTTCAAAACAATCACTTTTCTATGGAATTTCCATCCTCCAGAAACTACTTCACATACTCCTTTCCGAACCATCCTGCTTAGGATATTTGAAAACAAATCTATTCGACTTCTAAACGAAGTTACAATCTCCCATTACCCTACAGCTTTCTGACCTCAAAACAGTTTTTTCATTTATCCAAGTCAAAGCAAAAGACAAACACCAGGTTACCCACCCATCTCAGTCTAATAGCGAAATGCTTTGGACTTGATACCCATCATAAAATCCTTGATTCAGTAAATGAAATTTTATTCAAAATACTTATCATTCCTACAGCTAACAATAAGCAAACATGTATTCTGTTAGAATATTAGGAGTCTTACTGTTTTAGGAGTCTCGTGATGTTAGTAATCTTATTGGGCTGGGTTTGTGTTAGTTGTATAATACTAATATTAATACGTGACCTCATTATTCGTGTAAATATGAGTATGAATTTAGTGTTTTAGCAACACATCACATGATCAAATCATATCATGAGATTAATATTATTATTCATTTTCTTCACTTCTTTTTTCCACCTTTTCCCTATAATTTCCAACATATTCAAACCAAGGAATGATATAATTAGTAACAGCTCATTATACTTGTTAGAATATATTCTAGAATATCTTTAGGATATTTATAATATCTTTAGAATATTTTAAAAGATTTTGAGAAGTATATTATGGAAGTCAACTAGTCCTCTAATTGAGAACTCCTAATTTCATTATGTTTTTTGTATTTCCTTATTTGATTAGGATTACTATAGAATATAAATAAGGGTCAATGCTTTGTTTTTATTCACATCTAATACATCAATCACATCTTTTCTCTTATTATTCTCAATTATCTTTTCTTTAACTAAACCTTATAATTTTAACTTGGTATCAAAGTAGTACCATTTCACCTTGAAAGTGTCCATGCTTTCCGCTATGTCGAGTTCTATAAAACTCCTTTATAAATTCCCCTTTATTATTTTCCTAACCCATTCTTTCATCTTTTTTATGGTGCTCTAATGCAGTGAGCATGACGTGGTAATTAGATTTTCTTATTGTTCTATGATTATTCTATTTTGGCTTTTAGTCTTGGGTGAGATACTTGATTCTTTCCCCTAATTGGCTCCGCTCCCATTGTTTGGCTCTGTTTTGGTTTTAGTCTCCATTCCCTTGTTCGGCTTTGTTTCTACAGTTTGAATCTTTTTCAATGTTGACATAGCAATTGAGGGGCAGTGAGAATGATAATGGACAACTTCTCTTTAATACTAGTATTTGTTATGTTATTCTCTTCCCATCGACGATTATTCCGATGGTACTTCTTTCTCACTAATGAGTCATACCAATGGTGTTTCTACTCAAATCGTCTAGGTCTGCCACTTGGTCAAGTAGATCTCTCAAGTCATTTGGTTTTGCCGTCTGGTCCAGCAAAATCCTAGAATTTGTTCTTGTCATAATGTCTTCAATGTACATCTAAAACACTTAATTCAACCCAATCACAGTTTATGCAAAATGTTCGTCTTGATGAGTTATCTCTCCAACAATATTCATCTTTCCAGCATCATGAGTTATCTTTCAGCCATGAAACTCACTTTATATTTATATTATTTATTTAAAGTATTTATTTATAACAAGCTTAAAGCTTAAGTAAGCTTTAACCTTCAGGAGGAGTATTAGAATATATCTAAAATATATTTAGGATATTTATAATATTTTAAAATATCTTTAGAATATATTATGGAGTTAACTAGTTCTCTAATTGAGGACTCCTAATTTCATTATGTTTCCTGTATTTCCTTATTTGATTAGGATTACTAGAATATAAATAAGGATTAGTGAATTGTCTTTTATATTATATCAAATACAGAATCACATATTTCTCTTGTTATTCTCAATTATCTTTTCTTTTTTCTCTTTACCTAAACCCTATAATTTCAACATTACTTTAGCAATGGAATCGTATACAAGTATTTCAAAAATGCATTTTTCCAGCTAATATAAGCTTATTTGCCAATTGTTAATCAATCATCCAAACCAAATACACGGTTATCTACAGATTTTAAGGAAGCACTTTGACCATCTTTTTTGAAATGTATTTCAGTTCAAATCACCAACAAGCAAATGTATGTACTAAGTCTCGTAGAGGTCCTTGCATATGATTTATATACTCCAACCAGCTTGAGAGGGGGGGGGAATAGAAACTTGAAATACAGTGACAATTATTAGTATTCATTATTATTTAGAGGTCCTTGCATATGATTTATATACTCCAACCAGCTTGAGAGGGGGGGGCGGAATAGAAACTTGAAATACAGTGACAATTATTAGTATTCATTATTATTTTGTATATAGCAGTACCATAGTTGTACAATTGTATTATCTGTAAAGTGCTAAATAAGAGTTTCTCTCTACAATCATTCTCTCTCTTTACAAAGCTAACTTTTCTAAAAGCTTAAATTATGGCCTAGGAATGCTTTGTATCTCTGCCTTCTCGTACAAAAGCCTTTTAGACTTGAAGAGTTGATAGGGCACAAGCCCACTCAAACCTTAATAAGATTATAATATAATTAGAAAAATGGAGGTATCAAGGATCAAATTCCTGATCACTTGGTCAAAGAGAATTTGATATAATGTCAAAGACCAACTCTCCTAAAAGGTTAAATTGTTAGGTGAAGGCCTATGAATAGTTTATTTCTCTAACACTTGTCAAGAAATCGCATCATTTAATGTTGATGTACTTTAGATTATGTCAAATTTACAAATCAGTGCTGTAGGTGAATTCGTGTGTAAACAAAAAATTCCGTATTCTTGTAAGACCAATATTTTGCATAAAATACTCATATGAAATGACTAGGTTTTTCAATAGAACACAAATGAAGTCACTATTTTGATGCCAATGTTCTACTTGCATCACTCCAGCTACCATGCATAAAAGTAGTATTAGAATTACTTGTCATTGCCACTGATGTACATGCATGTCAGAAATAGGCAGAATACCTTACTCTGGAAGATTCGCATCGTCAACACTAGTGTGTCACGCATTCTACAAGGAAAAGGGTAATGTAAACTGTTAGTTATGTTTGTAATATAGAGTAACTTTCAAATTTATATAGTTGTCATGCATGATATGGAAATCCTATTGTATCATGCAAGAAATTCATTTGTCCAATAATTGAGCGATAAACCAAAGGATTTAAGAAATTTACTTAGGAATAAACCATGTAGAAGGAAGTGTACAAGAACTGTCAGCCACAGGAGGTGACAGAAAGAATGGAAGAGAATTATGAATATATATATATATATATTCACATTACATAATAACCAAGATATAATCAAAGGAAGTATTTTTTGAGTGATAGTACAGTAGTAACTAATAGGTGTTTCTTTATGTGACTCATCCAGTCGAAGCTAAGTTCCAGTCAGCCACCTAAAAGGGTATATTCGAAGTTTGAACAACAATATTTTTACAATACCAAGTGCTCATATATTAAAAATATTTGTTTAGAAATTAATAAAAAATACAAGAATTAGTATGCATTCAACATAAAAGCCAATATACTACCGGACATTATATGTGCTTATGGGATGAGAAGATCCATCAGAGCATGTTAACACAAATTGTGTTGAGAGACCACATGGAACTTTAATCTGCAGATAAAGGATGAAAGGAAGTGTGATGTAACTCTAAACAAGAAATAATCACTAGCTGAAAATTTTTTAACTTTGAGAGAAAGAAAAAAGTAGTTATATGAAAGATACAATGCATAAAACATGACCTCTGAATATATGTACTTGTCAAACTCATTCACAAACAATAATATTTTAATAGTATATTTATACAAATATTTCATAAGTGTTTTGCAACATGGCTATTTAACTATAGCTTTTGGCCTGGTGATAAGTACTAGATCCAGCAACATTAATAACAGTAAGGAAATTACTTTAGTTAAAATCAATGTTTTTAAAACCAGACCGGTCATTGAACCGGTAAGAAGAGAGGCTTAAGGTTTTGAGGTTGAACTGGAGTCAAACCGGGGTTTTATATATGTGACAATATGTAGAAAAATATAATATACATATGCTAAATATAATTAAAATCATAAAAAATATTAAAATATAACTCTAATATGATCAAATTAATTTATAACACAATAATATTAAACTAAAAATACTGTCACATAATTATGAAAATCAATCCTTTTTATAAATAGACATGGGATAGAGAAAGTTATGCTTGTCCCACATTGAATAAGTTATGCTGTTCAAACCATGGCCAGTTCACACGGTTTGACCGGTTTGTAACCAGTTTCTAGTTTTGAAAAACTAGTTTTTGAAGCCTGACCAAACCAGCCAAAGGACTAGCTCCCGGTTTTACCAATCTGACCAGCTGGTCAGGTCCAATTTTCAAAACCGTGGTTAAAATTCATACCCTATGCAGCTAGACATTTTAGGAAATTATTTTACTTAAAATTTGGTAAAATCAAATTCATTTAAAATTCCAATCTTGAAGGAAATACCGATGACTCCTTTGAGAATTTCTCAGCAACTACCGCAGGTTCTATGCCATTAATCTTAACTCGGTATCCAGATCGTCTTACGTATAGAGTTGCTGACTCCCAATTTTCAGAAGAATCCATCTGTCATAAATGGCCACGAAAACGTGAGGATGCATGTTGAAGATATGAATGGGGAAGAGAGTATATTCTGTATACTTATTGAACTGAATTAGAAGTAAAAAGATGAATTGCCATTGAAAACTGAAAATTATCAAAGAATTATGCTACGTAAATAAATTAGCTCAAAATGAAAACCAAAAATGATTTCAGCTTCTTGAAATCATGAATTAAAAAGAGGACTGTAACCGCCTTGGGCAAAATGCTGGGATACAAATATCATTTGAGGTTAGAGCAAATTTACTATAGCTCAAGAAGCTGAAAAGTTGTAATTGAACTGTGTTATTTTAAGTGAGTTTTCATTGAAAAAAAAAAAAAATCAAAGCTATATACAATCTGGAAACATAAATAATATAGATTCAAAGCACAAAGCCAAGTTTCGAGCTCAAACCGAAGAAATCTCATAAAGTAAAAAAGTTGCAATATAAAAGAGATCAAATAGACCATTAGTAGTGTTAGTTGTTAACTTTAGATAGTAAATACATTCTTAATTCCAGGTCCATCATATTAACCCAGTAGAACAATTATAAGGAATCAAGGCCTGTCTTTTAACTGGATGATCAGCATAAAAAACAGTTATGTATCAACCTCATTAAAATATATCAAGGGAATCTTTGCTTGTGCTAAGCACATGCACAATTACAAGTAATATCCTATCTCTCTTAGCTTTTGCATTTAGGTCACAAATGCCTTCATCAGGTTCACGAGAGATGTAATCATGAAAATTGTAAATGGTAACATAATATCAATATATTTTACTGCCCCAAGAACTCTTTTCCTTTTTGAAGACCATTAACCAGAAAGATAATGCATAAATATGTCAAATATGATCTCAGAGCATAAAAGGATTTTCAAACTAAATCCAGACCTACCAGAAGTAGAACATTGAATGTTGCTTGTCCTTTTGAAACATTTGTGTCAATCTCAAGTTGCATTTCTTGGTCTATAAATTCAGTCAACAGAAGATTGTTTAGACAACATCAGAGGAAGAAGAACTAAAATAATACTTTTACAACATACAAATATGTCACCACACATGCATGAATTGTTAAAACAATGAACAATAGATTTCCTAAGTTGTTCATGCACATGCCTTCAGAAATTTTAATATCATTCTTCTCCTAAATGGATGAGACAAGAAACTTGGATCTAGTTCAACTCATGAGCCGTTGAATGTTCGTTCCTCTAGCCCCCGGATCATCTGTCAACTATTTAATAACAACTATTTAATCAATTACTTCTTCAAAAGATTACTTGATTTTTTTTTTTTGAATATGATACCGAGATTGGTCTTGAAAATAATCAGAAATCATAAATTCGAATCGGAAGAATAAGAGTTGCCTCAACCTCAATGTCTTCATTCCTCATACTACAGATGGGCGGTGGTTCTTGGATTTACTTTTAGAAAAATGTGTCGTTTGGGCATACCCCATTATTTGCCTTCTTTCCTTGCCTTTTGTCATCTTTCTACCTAGCATTGAACTCCTATCGACAGTTTTTAGTCCAACACAAATTTTCAAATTTCTATCTCACGAAGATTTTATCTTCTTCTAGGACCTAAATAGGAGGTAAAATACTAATTTAATTTCACCTTTAGCATAGGTGGAAAATATAATGTAGGAAGGGAAAGTTTTTAGGAAAGTTAGTTTTTGACGTAGTATCAGAGCTTCTACAACCAAAGCAACCAAGAATTCGATCCTTACCACCCACCTTCATTCTTCATAATTAAGTTGAATTTCAGCGTAAAGTAACACATTCTTTGTCCATGCTTCAAGCCCACAGGGCTCTAGCATTGCAAGAGGGCACATAAGAGATGTAAAACCAAGAATAAAACAAGTAAAACAAATACTCTAGTGGGAAGAGGATACAGTTAGTGCCAACACAGGAGACAAAAGAGAAGATGGTATTTCATTTTTCAAAACCAAAGAAGGCATGTCATGTCATGGCAGGTTTCCAAAAAAATCCTCCATAAAAATGTCATGGTGATAGAACCCTATAACTAAGGTGTATGCTACAAGGAAAGGGATGAGAGTAGAGAATTAGCACATGTGAGTAAGAGGACAGAATGGGAAATAAAAGGGATACTCATGTTGATAGTCTGGAGCATAACCAATGCTGAGCTAGCAAAACTAGTGGGAGAAGGAGTGAATTCAGTTGTAGGAAATGAGAATATAAGAAGGATGGATAGGAAGAGGGGGTAGGCAGAAATTGAGTTAGGAATTGGGGTGAGAGAGGCCAAGCCTCTCGAAATCTTGGGCTATCTTTTATTTCTTCTAGTTACTGTAATTCTAGTTTCAGATCCTGTAAATTTTGGGTTTCAGTCCCATTTCTGAATCTGAAAAGAGGTTCCCATCACATGGCCAGGTGGGTTTGCTCTAGCCGTGCCTTGGCAGTTGGCACCCACCATAAGTTCCAAAATTCTTGTGTCAAGCCAGATTTATTCTTTCCTCATTCCATCATCTACTGCTTGTGTGCATCATTACATCAACTACTGCTTATGTGCTTCATTCCAGTATCTACTTCCCGTCTGGCTGTGCATTAGTCCAACCATCATCTTGCTGTATTGTCTCTCCAGTTATGTGGTTTATTGTGCCCATTATATTTTTAAGTTGTTTTTTTTATGAAAAAAGAGAATATGGCTGAAATAGTGTGTCTATGAGTCAGCACTAATTACAATAAATAACAATCCTAATCAAATAAGGAAAGTCCCAAGAGTAGTCCTAATCTATACAGAATTCTAAATATATTCTAACAGTTTTCTTTATCAAGTGTGTTTATTTGTAACAAGCCGATAGCTTAGTAAGCTTCAACTTGAGGGATGGTGTAAGAATATTAGCATTTAGTCAATTGTATTTGTCATGAACCAACTATCCAAAAAGCTTAAGTTGTTAGGTGAAGACACATGAATAGTTTTTATATTTCTAACATGTCCTCTTATGCAGGAGCCCTTTGGGCTTGAAGTTCACAAGGCCACCACACCTTGTGCTGAAATTCAACGTAATTATGAAGAATAGGGACAGCAATGATCGAACTCTTGATCACTTGGTCATAGAGGCTCTGATACTATGTCATGAACCAACTATCCTAAAAGCTTAAGCTGTTGGTGAAGACATACGAATAGTTTTTATATTTCTAACAGTATTTATTTGATTGCTGTCAATTAGCGCCTTGATTAATTGTAGTTATCTCCTTAATTGATGGTATCCATATTATAAATAAGATATCAATGCGCAAGCCTAGGCACTCAATTTCTCACATAATCTCTCTTTCAACACCCTTCATATGTGACCACTTTCTGGATGAATCACTATGGAGAATACAACAAACATAACAACCAAGCCTTATCGCACTAAGTGGGGTAAAAACTTGACATAATTCACTAATAAGACTCTGAATAATTGTGTTACTAAAACTATGACTATGAAAAGGCGACTATACCCTCTACTTTGGGTGCACAACATGTAACTGCAGACTTTTCTAATCACATAATAATAATTTTTTATATTTCTCAATGACAGAAAAATGAAGTTAGTATATTATCTTTCTATAATGTTTTCGTGTAATAATTTAATCTTCACAATCATAATATATTTTAGAATCAAATAGAACAGAAAAGTTCCTGACTAAAATAGAGTCGTCTTCCAGATTTCATAGGAAATAAACTTACCACATCTTATTTTGTTCTGATCATTAGCAAAAAGCCTCACTAGTTCCCCCTGATATAGAAAACAAGATAGATGAAAGAAATAATCAGGAATGACACTCTTATGAACAGGAGATATATCTGGGATTTTCTACAATATATACTTGTGTAAGAATATAATCATATTCAAAGATATTGAATTTGGAATGATAAAATAATAAAATTCAGTCACTGGACTTTAAGATTTATGCTCAAAAAGAGGAGGGAAAAAAGTCAAGGGCATCATCTGGAAACTGAACAATTTAGAATGGTTGATGAGCTATACAGTTCAAATAATTTCATTTTACTCCTTACATTCCATTAAGCCTTGCACATTTACATTATTTGAAGACCCTCTTTATATTGACAAAGACTTGACAATTAAGGAGATTTTATTTTATGGTATGCCAATGTTAGAATTGTAAAATGTTAGGTCAATGGTATTTATGTTGATTAGCTACTGATTATTAGGCAGTAAATTAGTATGTAATTAGCTAGATTAGCCCCTTGATTGCCTCCTCTAATTGATTGTAATCAAGCTATAAATACGCAGAACATGCGTGTATCCCAAACACACAATTTCTCAAACAATCTTCTGATTTTTTATGGTACCAGAGGCCATAGCCAGTGACTGCACAGCTCCCGCACGCACCACACTTGTGAGCAAGTGCCTTCCCATCCAGCCACCTGCGGCATCCAACTGCCCCCTTTCCGCCCTCAATTTGAGGTTCCCAGGTTTGCAAACACGTAACCAAACCCTAATCCCATCCACCAGCCACAGTTTTAGGCCTTTCCAGTTCAGGGTTTCAGCACCCAGCTCCCTTTTTGGTTCCTGAGAGCTTCTTTTTAATCCAGCTGGCACGTTTACCTCTAGAAACACCTCAGAAACCTCATATGCTTTCTCTTCCACCACTCTGATTCTTGTGAAAAATTGCTTGGAGCCGCTAGTTACCTCTCTTGTTAGCTGCTGTGGAATTATGGTTCATAAGGAAGGGCCAACTCGACCACTTAGTCATACAAGTTAAGGACATCCCCTTTGTTAAGAGGGTATTGTAGTCTTTCTAAATTATTTGTACTACTTGTGTATTGTGATGAACCAACAATTCCAAAAGCTTAACCTATTAGGTGAAGACACATGAATGGTTTTATATCTCTAACACGCCCCATCACGCAAGAACCTTTTGGGCTTGAAACGTGGACAAAGCACAAGTCTACCTTACCTTGTGCTAAATTCAAATTGATTGTGAAGAATGGGGGCGACAAGGATTGAACTCTTAATCACTTGGTCATAGAGGCTCTGATACTATGTCATGAACCAACTGTCCCAAAAGGTTAAGCTATTAGGTAAAGACACATGAATGATTTTATATCTCTAACATATACTATTCGTACTACACTGTACTATAATCAAATTTAGTTGTATATAAATATACAGGCCTCCATGCACATTTGGGAACAACTTCCAAAACTCCCTCTAACATGGTATTAAGAGCATTTAACTATTTTCTGCATCTGGGCAGCCTCCACCTTGGCCGCCATTAAGCTTTTTAGGAGACATCGAGTGTGTGTTTTGATTAGGTTATTTTGTGGTCAAAACAACTTATAATCAAAATCTTTCTAAGAGAGCATTTAAAAAAAGCAATTTTTTCTTAAAAATAAGCTATTCCCAAACATGCACCGAGTGATCAAAGGTTCTTCACTTATGTCAATTTCTCCAAGATTACTCCATTTCATGACCACCCAGTTCCTAATACTGAACTTTAGGACAACATGCTGATTTACCAAGTCCAAACACAACTCAGCCAAGTTTACCATCTTATATAGTTTTATTCTCGTCATCCTCAAGTATCAGATAAGGCTACTACTGGCGCACTCATTGATGTACCCGTACTAAAGGTTCATTACTCCTTGCCTCCACCCAATTCTTCGTCTCAAGATCCAATCCTGGATCTTCCTATCACTCACCTAGTTGCAAAGAGATATGTTCTAACCTATGGTGTTGACTATTTTGAGACATTCTCCGCTGTGGCAAAATTGGCCTCTATTCGCATTTCTTTGATACATCAAGAGTGCACTAGGCAAAAGGTTACTATATGATAACAAAGGCAATACTCAAGTTGTTGGTTACTCCGATGCTGATTTGGCAGGTTCACCATTAGATATGCACTCAACCTAAGTACTGTATGTTTGTTGGAGGTAATATGATTTCATGGAGGAGTAAGAAACACAACATAGTTTCTAGGTTCAACACAAAGGCTAAGTATTAGGCTATGGCAGCAGCAGCATGTGAATTTATATGGTTAAAGCAATTGGTTCAACAGCTAAAATTAGAAGAGGCCAAACAAATAGAACTAATATGTCACAACCAAGCTACCTTGCATATTGCCTCCAACCTAGTCTTTTAGGAAAGGACCAAACACAAAGATGGATTGCAATTTTGTTAGAGAGAGGCTCTTTTCAAGCAAAATTGCTACCGGCTTTGTTAATTGAAATGACCAGCTCGTAGACATATATATACTCCAGCTTGCAGGGGAGTGTAAGATTTAGCACATGTACATAGGTAGCCAACAATCATTATGACGATTGTTGTAAATTAGCTAGTGATTACCTCATATTAGCCCCTTAATTGGTTGTAATTATATACTATAAATAAGATAGCAATGTACAACCAAGACATACAATTCAACAACATTCTCTCCATTCTCATAAAACATATGGAGATCAGTAAAAATACAGATATTGATTGTGTAAGCTCTCCTTCAAAGAGACATTCTACTTCAAGGTACTGTGTTCTCTTTGGAGGAAATATGATATCTTGGAAAAGTAAACCAAAAAGCAAACTGTAGTTGCCAAGTCAAGTGCCGAAGCTAAGTATCGACCAATGGGAACTGCAACATCTGAACTCATATGACTAAGACAGTTTCTCAAAGAGTAAAATATCTGTGAATCACAGCCAATGAAGCTCATACATATGTCATAATACAGCAACTCTATCTATATTAAATCCAATCTTCCAAGAAAGGACCAAGCACATTGAGATTGACTATCACTTTGTAAAGGAGAAATTCAGTCCGAAGAAAATGCTATTGCATTTGTAAATTTTAATGACCAATTGGCAGATATTTTCACCAAGTCCCATCTCAAACCAACTATGAGCAAAAACACCCATTTTAGTCCTACAAAGATACAAGTGACATCAATTTGGTTCTCCAAAGAAAGTTGACATCAATTTGGTTCTCAATCGTAGAAAGTGACATCAAAATGATCCTTATATTACAAACAGTGAGAACATCATTAATTGAGCCTTTGATTAACAGACCAAATTGATGTAACTTTTTATGAATGAGGGACTAAATTGATGTCACATTATATGATTGAGGGACTAAATTGATGTCAAGTTTCTTTGGAAGACCAAATTGATGTCACTTTCTATCATTTAAGGAATAAATTGATGTCAACATTATTTAGAAAACCAAAATTAATGTCAATTGTATCTTTGGAGGACTAAAATGGGTGTTTACTCAATCAATTATATATGTAACAACTAAAAGTTGGTGCGTACGATAAATACATGTTAGCTTGTGGGGAAGTGTTAAAATATTAGGTTTAATAAGTCTTGTTAGACTGGGCTTGTGCTAGTAATACTACACAAGTACAACCAAAGTTACGAGTAGTCAGAGGAAACAGAGTGTGGCATGGGAAAGGAACAAAATAAGGCATCTGACCTTGTAGAACAAAAGAAGACATGTGATAAAGAAGACTGTGATTAATTAAATGAGTAAACTCCCAATTTAGTCCTATAAAAATTGTGTCGACATCACATTTGTCCTTCAAAGAATGACGACATCAATTTATTCCTTAAATCATGGAAAGTGACATCAAAATCATCCTTTTATGTATAGATATGGACTAAATTGATATAATTTTGATGATTGAGGGACTAAATTGATGTCAATTTTGTATAATTGAGAGACTAAATTGATGACATTTTTCGATAATTAAGAGACTAAATTGATGTTAATTTTTTTAAAAGACCAAATTGACGTCATCTTCCATGATTCAAGGACTAAATTGATATCGACATTCTTTGGAGGATAATTTTTGAGGGACCAAATTGAAAGTTTAGTCTAATTAAAAAAATGCAGTAGAAACAACATTGGCCAAGAATTTCTGGGAAACCTTCATATGAAACAAAAGAACCCTAGCCAGTTCCATAAGATGTCTATTTTTTCGCTCAACGACCCCATTTTGTTGAGGTGCAACAACACAAGAATGTAACAAATGTATTTACACAAGAATATAACAGCACAAGAATGCATTCACAGAGTTTAGGAATGTAATCGCTACTAGCTTTGTTAATTCAAATGAACAATCAGCAAATGCATTCATCCAGTATCTTAGCGGTCCTCTGACTCGCTACTTTGTAACAAGCTTGGCGCATATGATTTACATGCTTTAGCCTAATGGGGACTATAGAAATGGTTTTCTTAAATGTAGATAGTAATTAGTGTACTATTGTACTATGTTACTACACATTATACCCAGCACAAACCCAGAAGATACCAACTTGAAGCAAACCCAACCAAAAGCCCTTGCTGTGACTGAAATCTAGAATTGGAACATGAAACTAACCCAACCCCTTGCTACGATTGGAATCTGAAACTAACCCAGCCCTTTGCTGCTACTGAAATCTATGATTGCTTCTGGCCCTTTGAATCTGCTATTGCTGCATTTGTAACTGTTGTGACATAACCCCTTGCATCTTGGCCCCCCCACTTAGTAAAACGCACTGTTTTCAGCTCTTCTTTCTTTTCTAAAATACAAGACAATGGGCCATACAAAGCTTAGCCCAAATTAATTACTATACTAAATATAAGAATAAAAAGTATACCAAGATTGAAGATCTACCGAGAAAAATAAGTAAAAGATACCTATTATGTATTTTTAATTAGAGTTTATTTAAATGTTAGTCTTGATTTTAAGGTATTGTTTTTGTCTATTTGTGTTGTTTTTATATGTATATACTTTTTTTTTAATTTTATATTAGAGGTAGGATCTTACATTGCATGTTACAATCCCACATTTTATGTTTTTACCCCTTGTCTAATCCTAGGTATGATCTTCAAGTTTGACAACCTTGGGTATAATCTCTACTGTAACAACACGAAAATGTATTCACAGAATTTACAACTGTAATCACTACTAGTTTTGTTAATTCAAATGATCAATTAGCAAATGTATTCACCAATTCTCTCAAGAGTCCTTCTCAGATTAGCTACATTTGTAATAAGCTTGATGCATATGATTTATATGCTCCATCTTGAGGGGTTGGTTTCTTATTCTTAATACGTATTATAGTAATTAGTGTATTACTGTACTAAACCACTATTAGTAATATAAATAAGACTGTAAAGTGCAGTGACACTCACTTACTCATTAAGAGAATCCTAGGGTTTTTCTACGATCAATTCTCTCTCTACAATTCAAAGTTTTTAAATCCCTATAAATTCAACAGTAGGAGTATATGGTCATCTAATGTATAACAATTATTTAACATCTTATTAGTGAAATCTTTCTCGATTTTCCCTTTTCATCTAATCCCTAAAATTTCAACATGATATCAAAGAATTACCATCGTTCGTGACCTAATCCCATCATGGTTTCCACTCCAAAGTTCCCATAATCTAGAGTCTAGACCTCCCTTTGTTTTCGTCCTAATTTTGCATTCTTCATTCTTCAATGTCCATCCTCCCTACATTTTTCTTTCATGTTGATCAATGTCTCTTTACCTTGCTGTAACAATGATATGACCTATTTCTAGCCAACGTTAGTGGCTCTATGTTTTCCTGGCTATGTTCATTTTTCTGGCCACTTGTCCTCATTTTTCCATTGTCAGTATCAATTCCATTGACCACTCACTAGAATATATCCTCTTGCAGCAAACATGTGAAAGTTTCTTAGACTGGCCACCTCAAAGACTGAAAGGAGCCAATCTGTCCTTTTCCAATCACTCCACTAAAATCTGCCAATATCTAATTGGAAAATCCTCCTTTGTTGGCAATCACTGTTTCACTGGCCATCATTTCAAATAACAACATTGCTATCGGATCCAAAGGTAGCCATTGGCTTCATCTTTGGACATTTGAGCCGTTTTTCAATCAAGTCGAGCCATGAGCCAAGCCAAGTTTGATCATGGCTGTCATGTTGCCATTGACAAAGCCAATATGAGCCATTTTTCAGCTTGATTCAATTTTTTTGCATTGTGAATGTGGTTTCCAAGATTTTTGGGTCTCTAGAGTCCAAATTTGATGTTTTTCTTGTTTGAGGCTTGCAAATAAATTTTTTTTTTTTTAGCGAATGTTATTTGATGGATTTTGGGCATTGTTGCAGTATGATCACGTGCCCTTTCCCACTATGCATATTTCTATTAGTGACTTTATCTTCCCATTGTGTGTCTGTTTCAGTGGTGCCCATTTTTCTTTGTCCATGCATCCTTCCAGCAGTCCAGTCCCTTTCCCTAGGTGACTATTCCCCATGGTGACCCTTTCCAGCAGTGCTTAATTTTTCATTGCTGAAAGTTTCAGTTTTATCAAACATATCCTAATTTAAAATAATGAAATTCTGTGTAAGTATGACAAGTAAGATATTTTAGCATTGATAGATCTATGTACATAATTTATTACTATGTCAACATAACATTCCCAACATATATGAGGACTATACATCTAATAAGTACATAATTTATTTTAAACCTGGCGGCCTTGATCATCCATTGGAATACACTCAACAGCTATCAATTTATCAACATCATCAGCTGTGACTATATACTCTGGATTTGTGGCTCCTGAACCCAAAAAAGAAACCAGGAAAAAAAAAAGAAGATTACATTCAACTTCTATCAGGACACTCCACTCAATATATAAGCATAAATAAAGATCAAAAGTAAAAGTTTAATCCACCTTCAATGTACTGCCGAGTGCCATCCTGAAGATGCCGAACCCACTGATATGAAGCCAAAAGTTATGGTGATATCAGTAATAAAAAAGATAAGCTGAACTATTTTAAGGAAAATCTTAAGGTATGGAATAGGGAGGTTTTTGGGGATATGCAGGAGAAGAAAAGTTTGGTGCTGCAAGAGTTAGTTAGTTAGATGTTTTGGATAGGCCGGCTGCTGTGGATTGGTTAACTGACGAGCAACAAGCTTGAAGTGCCACTCTGAGGAATGATTTTGATAAACTGCTAAATGAGGAAACTAGTTCGAGGCAAATGTCCATGTTGAAATGGGCTAAAGAGGGTGATCCCGATTCTGCATTTTTTGTTTCATAGGGTGGCTAGTGTAAGGAGAAGTGTCATTAAGGAGTTTGAGGTGGATAATAAGGTGGAGAGATATTTAGACTCTGTTGTCATAGAGATTACTAATTTTTTTTAGTCTCTATTCGGAGGAGATGCCTTCTTGTCCTTTCATTGAGGCTTTGGATCGGTGTCCTCTAACTATAGATAAGGCTACGCAATTGGAAAGACCTTTCAAAGAAGAAGAGGTGAAGAGGGCTATTTGGGATCTTGATAATGAGAAGGCTCCACGGCCAGACAGGTTTAATATAGCTTTTTTTCAGACTTGTTGGGATATACTGAAACTTGAAAGGTGAATTGTTGAGGGATCTTCATGAGTTATGTCTCCATGGCAAGGTGAAGGATTTTAGAACAATCAGTTCTGATTTGGTGAAGTTTTAGGGGATACTATTTCCTTTGCTCAATTCGCTTTTTGTTGGGGAAAGGAACTTTTGGATGCAGCTCTGGTAGCTATTGAGGTTGTGGAGGATATTAGACAAAGTGAGTAGAAAGGCCAGCTTTCAAGTTGGATTTAAAGGCTTATGATCAGGTTGAGCTTTCCTTGATAAGGTTATGTTGCGTAAGGGATTTGGAGACCATTGGAGAAACAGGACCAGTGGGTGCCTTTCTTCCCCCACCTTTACTGTTGTTGTCAACGGTAGACCACCTAGAGATTGGTTTAGAGGGCAGCATGGTGTGAGACAGAGAGACTTTTTATCACCTTTCTTGTTCACTTTGGTGGTTCATGTTTTGAGTCATTTCTTATCGAAAGGTTGTGAGCAAGGTTGAGTTAGAGTTCTTTTGGTGAGATTGGAGAGAGTGGAGGTGTCATTTACAATTTGCAGCTGATAGCCTGATACTGTTCTTTTCGTTCCAGAAGATGCCGATTTTTAGTAATGTTTCTGGTCTTTATATCAATTTGACGGGAAACAATGCTCATGATACAGTTGACTTCCTTGGCTAAGGTGGCTAGTTGTGAGATTTTACAGTGGCCTTTCGTGCATCTGGTGGTTCCTTTAGGGGTAATCCCCGTGTTACTTCCTTTTGGGATCCTGTGGTACAGAAGATTTTCAAAAGAACAGATAATTGGAAGGAAGTTTTCTTTTCTCTGGACTGGTGTATCACCTTAATCAAGGTTGCTTTCTAGTATCTCGTTATACTATATGTTGCTTTTCAAGATTCCATGGGGCTGGCTGAAAAGATTGAGAAGATTATGAGAGATTGTTTATGGTCAAGGGCAGAAAATTCAAAAAGATGTGTTGCAACTTGCAAGTCTATGAAGGAAGGTGATTTAGGCCTAGGAAATCTGGTTTCCAAGAATATTGCTTTAGCGGCTAAATGGTTCTGGTGTTTTTCTTTGGAACCTCGCTCCCTTTGGCACAGGGTGATATGCAGCAAGTATGGACTTCTTTGGAATGGGTGGGAACCGTGGGATTCCGCGCTTGGGGTCAACACTACTAATGCGAATCCCTAGAAGTTCATTTCGCAGGTATACCCCTCTTTTTTTTTTTCATTTTCATTTGACCAGTCCATTTCATGGGAGTTGCATTCTTTTCAGAACCTGAATGATTGTGAGGTTTCCGACGTAGTTTCCTTGTTGGGCATTCTTTGTACTTTCTCTTTCTCCTAATCTTCACAATGCTCATTTTTCGACTTTAGATTCTTCAGGATCCATTTTCTGTAAGTCTTTCCAGTTTCTTATTCCTAATTCTTCTCCAGTGAGTTCAGCCTTGACAGCTTCTTTGTGGAAGGTCACAGCACCCCCCTAAGGTTATGGCTAATTTGGAAGTATTTTCTTTTACTCATTAGAAAAGACCTTCCTCTAAATTGTTTTACTGAAAATTTGGTTTTTGATAATTGACAGAGCCCAATGGCGTCCATTGATGCATATAGGCAACCCCACCTAGTGGGATACGGCTTAGTTGTTGTCGTTGCATTATAAAGCTTTTTGGGGTAGAAATGATAAAAAGCGATTTGGCACAGTGCATTTTTGCTGGGGTATGGTGTATTTGGCTGGAGCATAATTCCATAATTTTATGAGACAGACTAGTTTTCTTAGCCTCCTTATGGATTTCTACTCATGGGTTTTTCAAGGGTGTTTCAAGGTCAGATCTACAATGAGGCTGGTTTACTCTTTTGAGCTTATGTAATTTCCCTTCTTGCTATTTCTGTAGCTTATGGAGGATTCCTGATCCTCCTGTCATGCAATTTTTTCCAGTCTCAATAAATTCTTGTTTTAACAAAAAAGAAACCAGATCAATATATATATATATATATATATATGGATCTTACGCTAAAATAAAGATTGTTGGAAAGAATTGTCACCTGAAACATACAAAGAGAAGTTCCACGTACTGGGTATCCGCATCCAAGAAGTCTCTCCCCCGGAATAGCATCACCAATAATTTGAAAATTCTCAATGCCAGGACCATCTAGATAAATGTAAACTCATTGGTATAAAAGGATTTATTATATAATGTTCATATTATAGTGAAAAATCATAAATTACCCTCGGAAACAGAGGAAGCAGTCTCATGGTGGTCGGGTGGAGGTTGAGACAACTTTCCATTGAGAAATGTTCTTTCTCTGGTTTTGTCCTGTACTCCCATTTTATCAATGGAACCATGTGGAAAAGAAGATACTTCCCTGGATAAATTGTTTCATAGATAAGAAGATATATCCCAAAATGAATTATGCCTAATCCGCATTATTAAGCAATCCTCACCCTATAACTTTTTATTTAGTAAACAATTCAGTCATTCTTAAATGTGTGTGTGTGTGTGGATAGAGATCAATTGACACTGGTGTAAAACATATCATATTTACACCACTCAATAACTTATAGAAAATTATTGAGTCACCTTAGTCGATGGCTCTACTGCTCCCGTCATTGAAAGTGGTATTGTTCAACCCACTGATTCTATGACTTTATCTTGTTCTATGTCTATGTTTACCTCATTTTCCCTTCTACTTGTTATCTATTAGTAAACTTACCCATACTCTTAATTGTGTTATTCACTTGTATCCAACTCATTGTGTCTTTCAGGATCTTGGGACAAAGCATATTATTGGTAGAGGCCATGAGTCCAGTGAGTTGTACGTGTTAGACATCCCACAACCTCTGCCTTGTTCAATTGCGTGTACTGGTTCTGTTCTTCAGCATCATACGCGTTTCATGTCTTCCTCTACCTCTTTTAATTGGACTATCTTCCATTTGATCCATTTTTTTCAATTGAAGCCTTCGTAGGTATTCTCCTCACATGACCTAACCACCCTAGGCAAGTTTCTGTCATGTTCTCTTCAATAGGTGCCACCCTAAGTTTCTCTCAAATACATTTGTTTCCAATCTTATCTTTTCTTGTATGTCCACCCATCTCTCAAATACATTTGTTTCCAATCTTATCTTTTCTTGTATGTCCACCCATCTCTCTCTCTCTCTCTCTCTCTCTCTCTCTAGATATATATATATATATATATATATATGTATGGTATGGTATGGTATGTATGTATAGGGTCTGCGTGTCGCAATACAAAGAAGAGAATCATATATTTTCCATCTTCTTCACCATATTTTGTCATTTCCCTTTTCAAACTGGTGTATGTATGTGGCACCATGCATGTTTTCAAACTAGAAGTGTAGCTCAAAGATATTGTGCTACACATTGTTCCTTACTAATGATGGATAATTCACATTGCAAAACAGAAAAGGATAAACACCACCAACCTATCAGCCTGAGGAACCTCCTGATGGGTCCTATTGATTGCCCAGTTTATATCACCGTTAAGAACTGGGTGCATATATCCTTCCATTTTGCTCATTGGTTGAGGATTTTGTACATTCCCAAGCTGAGGAAATTTATGTGGAATCTACAAAGTAAATTATAATTTTAATATATAAGAAAGAAAGATAATAAAATCGATTATGATATTTAGAGGTCAAGGTGAAACATAGAAAATACAAGGACACAACATGGCAACAGTACCGTGAATTCATTATGAACGTGACTTGCCAAATTTCCAGAACCTGGACTTTCAACATGATTACCATTACCGCCATGATTTTCTAGCACAGAAGTTAATTCTCTTATTCTATCCTGTCAAAAAAGTAATCACTTGTCTTTAGCAATAACCAATCAACCATTGACTCTGACAATAAAAAGGGTTCCGAGTGCACGAGGCTCTCATTATTGTGGGGTCTAGGGAGGGTCAAATGTACACAGCCTTAATCTTGTGTGCGGAGAGGCTGTATCTGCAATTAGAACCTGTGACCACCAGATCACAAGGCAGCAGCAACCTTACCGTTGCACCAAGGCTCACCCTCCCTAAAGGATGACTCATAAAAGAGACTACACTTAAAAACAAAGAATATTACAAGAAAGAGATATAATAAAAGATCAACAATGCAAATTAACACGAGGAGCATCAAAATCATTAATTCATCACAAAAGCACTAAGAAACTATAATGGCAGAGCAGCATTTAAAGAAACCTCCAGAGAGACTGCTAGAGAATCAATAAGCAAGGAACATAGTACTCATAGAGAACTCATCAATGTTCCAAGAATAGTATCTCTCAAGCATCCACTTGCTTACTATATGCCCATATGAAGATGTGAAAGGGATAATTTTTTATGAGTCAAATTTTTTACACCACAGGTTTCACACAGAAAGATGTGGCAAGATAGTGATACAAATTAAAATGCCGAAGTGTACAAGTAAGGGCTAAAGTTATCTAACTATAGGGATCCAACCAATCTTCCATAGCCACCAGTTTTTAACTCTCGAAAAAAGAGCCACCAGTCTCCATAAACTACTTGACTGAAGCAAATCTCCACAACCATTTCCAAAAAGAGTTCAAGAGACCCTTCTCATACAGTTATACCATCATTCCAGAGTCAACAACACAATATTACCCTTCTGCCAAAAGTTTCAGCAGCAGAACAAGTTAGAAGCATAAAAAACCCACAAACTTCCACCATTATTAGCCAAAAACAGAAAATAAAAAAACAAAAAATTTATAAGTTTGGAAGAGAATGGTATAGAACTTCGAGAGAAGAAAGATTTGAATGTTTAGAAAAATTTCCAATTTTTTCATTAGCTTAACAGAAAATCCAAAACTACATTTACAACACAAATAAAAACAAAGACAATGATTTATGCAGTTGCAATCCAAAAAATGCAACAAAGTATCAGTAAAACATAGAAGCGAAAGGAAAAACCTAAATTCTAATAGAAGAGGCCAGGTAATATGATATTTGGGTGAGAATCGGCTAGGAATGAAAAAGGACTTGGAAAGTTAAATTTAAGAAAACAAACACAAAATCAAGAAATTAAATATTTCCAACTACGATTATCATATTGAGAATCTTAGCTAATAAATGTGGCATGATATCAAAGGTTTGGTAACTCACATGTGAACTTCGAATCCTCCATTGTAATTGATCATGCAAATGCTGCATAAAAACAAAAGAAGTATTTATATCATGGATAAAACAAATAAGAACACACTATACCATTGCCATAAAAGACAAAGTAAATGAATATAAAGAAAAACCATATTCAAAAATGCGACTAATCATCCAGAACCAGAAGTTTTTTAAATTTATCAAGAGTAAAATCATTTTAAGTAACAAAACTGAAGGGGTAACACCCATGCCATTAAAAGTATTTAGATAGAAAACCCAAAATAAGCCAAAAGAATAAAACTAATGACTGTTCACAAAACAAAGTATTTGAGAGAAATTGTTTCTTGGCTAGCACACTGATCTCTTATTTATAGCATAATTACGATTAATCAAGGAGCTAATCACTGGCTAATTTACAGCAATTGTCATAATTACAGTTGACTATCAAATTAGACATGTGCTAAATATGTTAGTATTCTAACACTCCCCTCAAGCTGGAGCATATATATCGTATGCGCCAAGCTTGATACAAATGAAGTCAACTAGAAGCGCTCTAAGAGACTTAGTAAATATGTCTGCTAGCTGGTCATGTGAATTAACAAAGACAGCAGCAATTCAACTTAAAGGACCTTCTCTCTAACAAAATGGCCATCAATCTCCATGCATTTGGTTCTTCCATGAAAGACAGGGTTATAAGGCAATATGCAAGACAGCTTGGTTGTAACATAATAGGAACCTGATAGAAACTGACATTTATTTATGAGACAATGGAGACTAGATCCTTACAGCAGAGGTAAACCTCTATATTTCCTTAAAACATAAGTAAACATTGAAGATACAACAAGTTCTTCGAGGGCACCTGCAACCTTCTTCCTTTTCCTTACTCACCAATTGCCTACCTTCTCATATCTCACTTCCCACCTTTATTCACCCCCTACTTGAACCTCCCCCCCCCCCAAGGGGGGCGGTCTCTGTACCACATCAGCCTTTCTGTTGTGTTCCCCTCCTACAGCATGTATATTTCCCATAATTCCCATCACATCCTTCTTAACCACGTGGTGTACTCCACCGCATCCTTTCTTTGCCTTCCGCTCCTGTACCTTAGTAATAGGAGGTCTATCATAATATATTAGTTTCATTTGTTTGACCTTTCCAAATTTCATTAGCTGAGGCATTTTCTTTAACCATGTAAGTGCACATGCTATTACTGCTCCTACAACCATAACCTGATATTCAGGCTCTGCGCTGGACTTGGCAACTAGGCAACTATGTTCTGTTTCTTACTCCTCCATGAAACCAAGTTGCCTCTGTCAAACACACAATATCCTACACTTGAGCAATGAGTGCCTATCTAATAGTGAACCTACCCAATTAGCATTAAAATAACCAATAACTTGAGCGTTGTTTTTGTCCTTGTATAGTAATCCTCTACCAAGTGCACTCTTGGTGTATCTAAGAATGAGATCATGAACATTCCAATGACTATCACAAGAAGCATTCAGAAATTGACTTACTCCACTTATAGGAAAAGTGATATCCAATCGAATTACTATAAGATAGTTAGTTTGCCAACAAGTCGTTGATATCTACATGGGCTTACTATTACTAAAGGCTCCTTATGACCTAGCAGAAGTTTTCTGCTTGTATCAATTGGAGTATCGCTAGTTCGATAATCTAGCATGCTTGTTTCCACTAGTATGTCCAAGGCATACTTCCTTGAGAAATGGAAACGCCTGCACTATATTAAGCAACCTCAATTCGCAATAAATATTTTAGTTTGCTCATATCTTTGGTCTGAAAGTGATGCCATAGATTCTGCTTAAAATTATGGATATCTTGCTGACAATTGCCTGTGATGACAATGTCATCTACATAAACTATGAGATAGATGTAGATGTTAGGCGGAAAGTGACGGAGACGACAAACTAGCTAGCCTCACACACCAAGTCATGCCAAACTAGTGGACAATGCATATAAACCTCCAGCTGTAATACATCGTGCATGAAATAATTTTTTTTTGTCATTATGAGAAAGAGGTCAGTGATGAATAGCAGCCATGGAGAGGAAGAGGCAAATAAAAGCAATCTTGGCCACAAGAGAAAAAGTATCCCCATAATCAAGACCAAATATTTGCATATAGCCTTTGGAAGCTAGCCAAGCCTTTAGACGATCAATTTTCCCGCCATGACTAATTTTGACAAAATAAACCCATCAACAACCAATAGCTGACTTGTCAAATGATAGGGGAACTAGTTCCAAAGTACCACTGGAATGCAAAACAGTCATTTAATCAAGCATAGCCTGTCGCCATCCTGGGAGAGAAAGAGCTTCACCAGTAGTAATAGGAAAAGAAATGGAGGACTGAGACGATATAAATGCATAATAGGATGGAGATAAATGATGATAGATCAAAGAAAATTTATAAACAAGATTACAATTGCGAGTAGAACAAATACCTTTGCATAATGCAATCGGAAGTTCCAAAACAGGAGGCAAGGGAGTGTCTGATATGTGAGTCATTGGGAGGACTAATAGTCAATTCTGCATGTGAGTCATATGCAGAATTGGTAGTAGTATCAACTAGTTTTGTGGGTGTATCAATTGGATCTGAATGTGGTCTCCACTTATATGTGATTAAGGGAAGAGCTTATGCTGGGGTAGAGCCGACGTGAAAGGGTGAGTAACCAATAGGAAGGATACTATCAATTTCATGACACACATCTAAAGTAGATGGAAAGAAAGGACTAGTTTCAAAGAAGCTGACAGCGATATGAAATATGTTTAGAGATTTGGAGAATAGCATTGATAACATCTTTGCAAATGAGAATAACCAAGGCAAAGACACTTCAAGGGTTTGACTACTAATAAGAACAAAAGAGGAACTAGTATTTATGTATATGACAAGGGAGCCAAGCTCCTTACAACATGGAAGAAAACCTCCTGAAACAGCACAAGAATTCCTCTCAAACACTCAAAACTGGAAAATTACAAGCCCTCCTACTAGGAAGAAGATGGTCCCTCCTGGAAAAACAAACAAAAACAGAACCCCCTCCCCCCCCCCCCAAACCTAGGCACTTGGCCTCCTTTCCTCAAAATTCTTCTCTGTCCCCACTCTCCTCTCCCCTCATCACTATATTTGCGTCTCCCTTGTTCTCTGTTATGATGGCAAAACCCCCTTTCTCCATACAGCAGTTGCCAGCTAACATGGCTGTTATTCACAGCCTCCCCTCCTCCAATTCTTTCAACTAATTGGTCTTTTGGCTTTTTCTCTGATGCCAATAATATTTCTCTGATCTCTCCTCTATTTTTCCTCTCATACTCCCGCAGTCCACCCTTCTTTCTTGAATACACAACAATTTAGGGGCCTATCCCCCCCCCTCCCCCCAAAATAAGACCCACCTTGTCCTCAAGGTGGAAGCTAGGAAACTGTTGTTCGATGGTTGTGTATGATACCCACGAGTGTTCATGGTCAAGGAGATGTTCCCACCTAATAAGCACCTCGAAGGAACCATCCAAGAGTTTCCTAATGTCCAAAGCAGCAGGCCGATTGAGCTTGTAATTCCAAGTCCTCTATTAGAAATTTAGGCAGTTGCTGACATGGTATGCTGGTATTAATGGCTCTCTAGAGTTGGGATACATGGAAGACCAGGTGGATTCTAGAGCATGCTGGTAAAGCCAGCTGATAGGCTTTTGTTCCCAGTCTGCTGGCAATAAAGCTACCCTATTCGTCTGCATATCTGATGAATTCCCTTAGGCTTGTGTGACTAGTAGTTTTCTATTGTTTCTCTTGGTTCATTATCGCATGACTTTGATAGTGGCTATGTGTTAAACCATTAAGTCAAAAGCTACCTCATAATGCACTTAGATATCTGCTTGGCATGCACCTCTAGGATGCACAAAATACACTATCTTCATCTTCACAGCTGTGTATTGTGCACAGTAAAGACAGAATTGCCATTTTCTTTTTCCAAAGGCACTGTTGAAACAGAGAGTGTTTGAGAAAAATTGTGTATATAGGTAGCACATTTGATCTCTTATTTATAGTGTGATTACTGTTAGAGATATAAAACCATTCATGTGTCTTCATCTAATAGCTTAAGCTTTTGGGATAGTTAGTTCATGACATAGTATCATAGCCTCTATGACTAAGTGGTTAGGAGTTCAATCCTTGCCGCCCCCATTTTTCACAATTAAGTTGAATTTAGCACAAGGTAAAATGGACTTGTGCATTGTCCACGTTTCAAGCCTAAAGGGCTCTTGCATGAGAGGGTGTGTTAGAGATATAAAACCATTCATGTGTCTTCACCTAATAGCTTAAGCTTTTGGGATAATTGGTTCATGACAATTACAATCAATCAAGGAACTAATTAGGAGCAGCTAATCAGTAGCTAACTTACAGCCGAACCACAAGCTAACAATGAGCAATCATATAATTACAGTTGACCATATATTATAACATGTGCTAAATATGCTGATGAATTCAGACTAGTATTCTATCAGGCATGATGTCAAAATGGTCAAAATTTGCAGGTTACAAACTTTGTGTAGCATGGTAGTATATTGTGTAAAACATGAGGAAGAAATTTGGAAATTGCATCTCAGCTGTTATAAATCTTCCCACTCAAGCAAGGACTCCAGATTTGACATTAAGTAATTTTTATTTGCCTCAGAATTTTTTCTCCAAGTTCCACTAGATTTCTAGTCCCTCAAACATATGGCACGCAGCTCTCATGTGCATTGAAATATTGGTTTATACCAAAGCGAGTCCCCTTAACAAACCACAAGAATACATATCAGCATAGTTTTTTTTGGGGTCGTCAATACATATTGGCATACACTCATCCACTTAGTAGAAAATTAGAAATTTCAGTAACATATCAAATTCTAAAATAAACAGTAGTGCACCAGATATGCTATGTATGGACAATCCCGTGGGTCAATGTTTCAGGATCATTAAATCTTTTCTCAAGCTGTGTCCTTGTATTTATTGCCAGTTCAAACGAAAATTGGTATTCAAGGGCCACTTCAAAATTTATGTGACATAAATACATGGCATGGTGCAATGCATAGCATATCTCTTCGATCATTTATCCAGCACCACATTTTTCATACCTTTATGCTGTTGGATATTGCAGAGGCATTCATAACACGAGGCCATAAACCATATTCAGCCAGCAACCCCAGCATAGATGACATGAAGATATATCTCTCATCCTCTACAGCCTACATTAGTGATGCATCGTCAATATCAGCAACCAGAAGTGTATTTGCAAGGAAAAGGTAGACTCAAGACAAAAATTTAGACAACAAATGCATATAATATAACTTAATTTGTAAGCCACATGCTGAATCATATTCATCTGTGTACCTCATTATGAGAGATATCAATTGTATTTACTAGACAAGGTACAATTCATGGGCCATCAATTATCTTGAATCATCTTATGAGCAAAAATCAATAAGCTGAGTACCCCTGGAGGCCTAAACTTTTGGTATTAGATGCTAACTATGATGCTACACAACTAAACTCAAGGAAAGTTAAAGAATACCAAGTGTGTGAAAACAACAAAGGGGAATAAATAAATTCAATTGAAAATTAATTCCTCTTGAACCAACCTTCTAATTGAGAACCTCCTAGAAGTCAAATCAACCAAAAAAGTAAGCATAAATCAATCCTTTCAATCAAGCTCCTAATTGGGTAATATCTGTCAAAAGGACAATTTTGAATTATACAATAACTGGAAAGGACATTTATGCCAGTCAATTGGAAGCTAAGTTCAAGAAAAGTGATTTTGGAAGCTTTGGATTATCTGAAGAAGTAACTTCTATGTATACCCAAACGCTTCATTTCCACAAAATGAATTCTTTTCATTGAGAAGTGATTTGGAGGCTTTGAAAGCTAAACCAAACACAAAGTAAGCTATTAATCAATTTTCCTTTGATGGCACTCTCAACAAGGAATGGAAGTACTATGCTAGGCACAAACATAGGAACAACTTTTTAGGCTTCTAGTAACATATTTTTAGGCTCCTATAAACAGGCCCTTGATGTTGTCAGTCAGTTCAGTTGTTGAATTAAATTATCAGTTTCCCCTCTCCCACATTTTCTCTCTCCCTTTCCCATTTCTTCCCCTTCTCCCTCTTTCTTCTCTGGTTCTACATCATCCATAAATGGTTTCACAACTCAAGCAAAGATGTACATAGGATCAATTTCAGCTTGTGCAATTCACTTAATGCTCGAGCAAAATCACCATATTTTGACAACGAAGAAGTCTTTACAGGAGCTAAAATGCATTTTCATGCATTGTTTGTTTTGTTGATGCAATATTGGTCCTAGTCCACTTCTTCCAAATATCTACTTTACAGTACCTAGGCGGAATAAACTTCAAAGCTAAGCTACGAGTTCCGTTATATTAAAGACAAAAGTCATAATTTTTACAATAGTTGATTCTTGACATGGTATTAGAGCCTCTATGTCGACAGTTGGATTCTTGAGACCTACTTTCTACAAATTAAATTTCAGTACAATGTTAGTGGACATGTGCATTGTCCACGCTGCAGCCCTTTAGCATAAGTGGATGTGTTAGAGATAAAAGTCATTCATAAACTGTTAGTTGTCCCTTGATTACTAGGATGCATAGTAAGAGGAAGGGAAGGCATAGCAGAGAAGTAACACCCCACGTAGCCAACGGACAGTGTGACTAAATATTACAACCTGCACACATGGCAAGAGCAGTGGGATGCAAAGGAGAGAATCAGTTGGGAGAAAGGGGATAAAAGTGAGGGGGAAGCAGAGAGGAAGGTAAGAAAGGAGTAGAGAAGAGTGGGAAAGGCAAACAACAGACCCCTTGAAGTGACTGCACTATCCTTTGTATTTTTCATTTGCTGTGGAGTGATTTCTTTCATCTCTTGTACAAATTATCCATCTGATACTAATATCATTTTAATATCAATTGCAGATAAGAGGATTCCTTCAATATTTCCATCAACATAGTAACTCTGTTTTTCTGTTTCTATCATAAACCCACACCAAATAGCTTAAGCTTTTGGGATATTTCATACTTGACGTGTTATAATTAATTCTTTCATGCTATAAATTGATTATATATCGAATTTAACTTCAACCCAACTGCCTGAGGCCTTTTGATGAACTTTTACAATTTACACCTGTAAAAAAATCAACATGCAAATTATGCACTTTTAAGTTAAGCAACCATAACTGTGACTGTTTTCTAAAATGGACAATGAAATTATTCCAACAACAAATACAAGTCATTATTCCATGTTAACAACTTCTGTAGAGCCACCAGCAAACTGCAAGTGTGTAGGAATTTGTCACATATCAGCAACTCAATTAAAAAGTTGCCAGAAAAGTAGAAAAATATGAATATTACAAAAAAGGGTAAGCAAAATGCTAATGTCACCATGAAACAATAGTTACCTTCAAATCATGAGTAAGTTTTAAATTTTCTTCAAGATGACCTTTTCTTCGAGTCAACTCATTAGATGCAGAAGTGATGGCTTCATTTTGCTTGTCATCAATTGCCTAATGAACAAGTATCATATATGAATTTTAAAATTGACTTTATCTTCATAATATACTAAAAGATAACAATAACTAACTAAGAATTTGACTAACCATTCTTAGTTCAGAGAATTGCCTCTCTAGTTTGCATTTCTCATTCAACAGCTGCAGTTCCTGTTGCCATTAATTTAGTTGGTTTCCTCGAATGCAAAAGATGTAGAGATAACTTTTATGCCTGAGTATATTTCATACCTTCATACAGGCAATAGCAATCTGTTCACGGAGGGAGATGATCTCCTCTTCTTGCGCCCTGGCTCGTGAATAAAGTTCCTGCACATAAACTTATAATCTGATAGAATCATATAAAGCTTCCTGTATCAAAAGAAAGATCACATGCAATAATATATTGGGGTGTCTTCTAGCAAATTTTTGCATGTGTCAGAATGTCCTACATAAAAAATCATATTAAACTTTAGTACCATTGGCTCTAATTCCTGGATCTGATTGAGTGCATCACTGCCTTTGAAATTTCTTTGACCCAGCTGCATATCAAAATTGTGCCTAGGATGCAAACAACAAGAACAAATTTATCACTTCACAAGACATACCAGATTGTAAGTTTCAACATAACTCAAGCAAAAAACTATCCAAAAAAAAAAAAAAACTTGATTGTTAGATGACAAGTGGAGATAAGTCCTTGCTGATGTTTTTCACCGGACAAACTGACAATCAGCCTTAATATGAATAGTCCTCTCATGGATCACAGGGTTAGATGCAATAAGAATCAGTCAGGTCCTCACACCAAAATCACATAGGTCTTGTTAGAATGGTGTGTAAATTCACCATGTGTTAATATGTATAATTAGGTATTTATTACATAGGTATAATTAGAGCTCTAATTCAGGGAATATTCTTGGAGGTTAAAAAATGTAAGTAATATAAAAAATGGTCTGTGTAGATAATTAGTAACAGAAATTTTCTCAAAGGTTCTCACGTATCAGAGCAGGTTCAGACCTGTCTCTCCTCTGCTGTGCAATCAATACCAGAAAACCTTAGCCTCCTAACCTCTTGTACCCACTAGGCCAAGCAACGTCATTGACTCTCACCTGCTGTGTTTCAATTCCGGTAGCTCCTTTACCCGCCGTGCTTCCATTTCAGCAAAGGTTTCTCCATTCCGGTGACAGTTTCCCTGGTTTCTAGGCTGTGTCTCATTGCAGCCACATTAGGACTCCACATCTCACCACTGGAACAACCAGAACTTGTCGGCTCTGTTTGGTAGCAATATTTTCTCCTGTTTGGTGCTGGTTTACTGCTGTTTGGCTCTGTTTGGCTGCAATGTCTCAGTCAGATAGCTCTTCCAAGAGTATTTTTTTCCACTTTTTTCTCTGGTTCTCCTGTTATCACTAATGACCGATTAGCTGGCTAAAATTATCTTTCATGGTATGATTTTTTGAGTTGTGGTTTACAGGCCAAGGCTATGAAGAGTATCGGCCAAAGAAACTTGATTACAATGAATTTGTCAACCAGGCGTCTTGTGCAGTTTTCTCTTGATGTCCATTGACCCCAAGTTACTACTTATTTTCAGATCTTACAAGACATGTCATTCTCCCATGTTAATACTAATGACATGCTTCACAATTGCAAACCTCAACAGCTATGTCAACATGTTATGTGCAGGGCTAGGTCAAAAACAGGTGGCCATTTATTTGTGTTATCAGGTAGCTAATTTCCTTGGAGTTAGTGCTTGGTATTGGCTGCGTGCTGCCAATTTTGGATCAATTTCTAATGATAGGTTTCAAAGGTTTCAGAAAGAGTAAGAAGGCTAAAACTATGTGTCCATGTGTGCTTTATGTTGTTCTCTGGTGTATTTAGTCAGAATGCAATGCCTGCATTTTCAAGGGCACCTCTTTTCCTTTACGTATGTTATGGGATAGTTTGTGCTTATGAGCTGTCTTTGGTTTTCTGGCATGGTTTTCTTAAGGGGTTATCCATGTTTGATAAGCATAGAATTTGGAAAGCTTAGTTAAATTGTTACATTTTTTAGCCTTCATGACTCATTGTTTTCTTTTAGTTTCTATGTTTAAGAGGATATCTTATCATCCTCTATCATTGTATTTTTTCTCCTATATTTTGTATAATAAAATTTAAATTAAAAAAAAAAGATCAGTACTACTGCAGCCAGTAATATTACATCAGGAAGCTCAGTTAACTGTTTTATAAACCAACACTACCTGCTATACTCAGATCTATGCCCCCTCCCCCTTCCTAAATCTGAGCTCTTCCCTCAAACTCTAACCACAAACAGTAAGAATTCTTTCTGCAACCGAAACAATAGTAAGACAGTACCGAAAAATAAAGCTTGTGTGTGTGTGTCTCTCTCTCTCTCTCTCTATATATATATATATATTATATGTCCTCTTCAACATAACCTGTAATTGTATCATAGCTGATTCTTTCTATAATTATCAAATAAATTCCTGCATTTTATCTCATTTGATCCCCTTAATCAGGTTCAAATCAAGGTTTCTGTATGATCTGATTCTTACCAGGAAATGCTTCAAGAAGAAACAGATAACCTCTGGCCTAAAAGCAAATGTATTAAACAATATATTAAATTAACCAAAGGTGTATGGATAATATCCGAATTTGACTAGCAACCTTCAATGCAGTGTACATTGCAACAGAGCAACTTACTTGACAACGAACATAAAGTAGAAAAAGTAACAGATAAATATTCGAAATAGCAACAATTACATCACATAAATCAGGGTACAGTTCAGTGTAAATATCCTGACATGCAGAGGCACCTGTACTCTAATCAATTGATTCAAACGATCAGGCATCAAATTAGCACCAGACTCTCAATTTCTCAAAATTAATCTGTCTCAAACTTTCACCGCACTGACAATCTTAAGTATAGTCTTGATGAATGCACCACCGAGTTATAAAACCAACATCTGAGCATCCTATCAAGATTCCAAAAGATTAGAAACAGGAAATTGGTGCTCATTTTATGTACTTAACGCAGAATATAATGAAAATTTCAATGTGGGACATACATACATCACGAAATATCTAATTTTAACCAAATTAACATAACAAAATAGGCCAATACAAACAACCCCATAAAAGGGCACGCAATAGATTTCTATCCACGACCCAGAATAAGAAGTTCGTGTTCGTATTAACCGTTCAGAAAAGCTTATAATCAAATGCTACATACAACCTTTGGCTGAAAAGCTGTTTTTTCATTAAAAAAATAAAAAATTAAGCAAACCAAACATGTCATTCACCGAAAGCAAGAAACAACGTTAGCTAACCTTAGATGTGTCGTGCCTCAAAGAATGAGAATTCACCGAGATTATGGAAAAGAAACAAGAAACCCAAAAATTAATTGAGGGCAGGGAGAGAGAAAATGTGGGTTTGTGTGGACAAGTCAAAGCGTGTGGGGCGTTGTGCAGAACTTCTGTTTTGGGTCACAAGAAGATGGAAACATGGTGGGGACAGTGAATATGATGATTCGTTCAGAGAGATGATGAGGATGATGGGAATTGGAAAGGAGTGAATGGCGACAGAGACGTTGGAGGGTGGAATTTTCCAAAAGTCAATGTCAAATCCGGTTTCTTGGCAGTTGAGGTGCCTTCCCAATATGTGGTGGCTCCATTGCAGCTCTAGAATCCAAATTTTTCTATGTGATCCTCTCTGTTATCAAATTTATGAGAATACTGAAAGAGATAATGTTTAGAAAATCGAAATAGTTATTTAACCAGTAAAGAGAGTGCTTTAAGGTTTTGAGATTACAGTTGGAATTCAATTATGTTTTGTATATATGTATTATATAAAATATATAATAATAATATTAGAATAATATAATATGCATATGTTAAGTATATAAGTAAAATCATAAGAAAAATTGAGATATATTTTTAATAGGATTGAATTAATTTATTACACATATCATAAGTCAACATAATACAAAAGTATACAATACGATAGTCATAAAAATCATAAAACTATCGAATAATATTAAAATTTTGAGAATTGAACTTGAGAATTAAGAATCAAGATAACAACATTCATGTTAGTTCATCTTGAACATTAATTTAATTTTCAATCTCTTCATGTTTAAAGATTCACTCCACCAAGTATTAAAATTGCAGTCTGTTGGCAAAGATATCCTACAATAAATATGCTTTTTTATAACAACCAGTGTTATTCAAATGATAAGTTATTGATTGTGGCCTGGCCAGTCCCATTGAAGATGGAGAGCATTTTTTCAAAAAAAAAAAAATCAGTCAAACTAAGTATGTGTATAATTCAACTAATTTTGTGATTAAAATAATTTATAATTAAAATATTTCAAAAAAAAACTTTAATAAAAACAGCAATTTTTTCTTAAAAAACAAAACTAAACCAAATATGCATTAAGTGCAAATAATTTGTGAAACAATCAGTCGAACTGCAACAAAATGAGACATTAATTGTCAGTCTATCAAGCAGTGTGACATTGTTGCTTCTTGTTTACTCTTCTCTGTCACTCTGTACCAGCATTCCTCTCGCTATTATTGATTGACAAACGAACAAATTGCACACGGCAGAAAAGAAATTCATCCTATGATAATTCCGATAGCGTACTCATTTTTTCCCACCCGCAGAACTAGGAATCTTCAAAATAGCTTGTAACGTAATTGATTTTTGACATCAATCAAACTCCGAAATTCCTATAGAAACTCGTATCATGAACTATTAAGAGAATCCCCATTATCCTTCAAACAAATAATTATTGTGAACAGTTTTATTTTCCTTTTCTAGCCATTCAAAACTTTTGTTGTGAGTTGTCTACGAGAAGGTTCTCTCACTATTCTATATTTACATTTCTAAATCAATAACAAAACATACCACTTGGATATTGACATGGTAATAATTACACAACCCTTCAAAATAAAGGGAAAAGAATTTTCGCTCATCTCATTTGGGAACATCTTTTCAGCTGACCATTTTGATAGATATCCTTCTTGGACACAATTAAAATTCCAGAATGCTCCTCAACCTTCTTGATGAGAAGCTTTAGCAGTGGAACCTTTGATAGAGTTCTTCGAGACCCGACCATGATCAACTTTCTCTGTACGCACAAAACTCACAAAACTAGGTATAAAAGACAAGTCTTGAAACATAAGACAGCTTAATAAGTAAAGAACATCTAAGTTGCTAAGGGAAGTGTCATTCATCATTATGTTTATGATGCAGCAAGCTAACGTTGATGTGTGCGTAAAAAAACAGGGATGTTTTGAGATAATTGTTGGACAGAGAGTGAATAATTGTCAAAGCTCCAAAAGGAAGTACCATATTCCTCGTTCTAAGTTCGATGTTTTGCCTTCAAGAAAGTTTTCATTATGCTAAAATATAATTTCTTTCTCCTATATGTTTAACCTTCGTTTTATGGCTGCCACAGCATATAATCAAAGTTGACACTTTTTTCGATCAGGTAAAAAATGTCTCAATGTAACAAATAAGATCATTATTTAGTACTTGGATTATGATAACCAAATAGTAATAGAACTAACGACAAATTTTGGAAAAATCAATGCCCTTTTAGCTCCAGTTATTTTTTACATTAGAGCTTTTATATTAGACTGCAGTACTCTATTTATCTGTCTTTCCTCTTTCCTGTGAATATATCTCTGTACAATTTACCCAGTTACATGCAAGATAAAATTATTTAGATTTCCCTATAATTACAATAAGAATACCGCACAACAGTTTCTAAAAGATCACTGTTGTTGTCTTTCCAAATATAAAATAATGGGGACCAAAGCCTCTAAAATTAAATGCAAGTTATACAGAATCTGAATTTAGACAGAAATGAACACTTTTAAATACTTAGGTCAAAATGCATCTAAAATAGTGAAAATTGTTGAGTGAAAATATATAAAAAGTGTTAGAGCATAACTGATAACTACCTTAGCACGTGTGAGAGCCACATTTATCCTGTGCCAGTCTCCAAGCAGAGAAGAAGCACAGCTTGTTGGGTTTTCGCTAGACCTTACAAAAGATACTAATATGCAGTCCTTATCTCTACCCTGGACAGACAAACAGATGACCGACTTATGAGAATCAATATCTAAGTGATCTATTTTTTCTAAAGAACACAAAATTTAATTGAAACCAAAAGGCAGAAACAACTAAGTTATGCCATAGATGTAAGTGAAATGCTAAACAGTATGCTTATTGTATAAGAGGCTTAACCCTGTGAATTTTTGCAATGAATGCTCACAAGTCCAAAGGCCTAATCGTTAACTTGATTCTTTAATATTTGCTTTAGCCTTACCTGGTATTTGTCAATGGTATGTATCTCCAATGAAGTTATGCAAGTAGCTTGCCGGATGAGGTTTGCCTGGGAATTATAGGGGGTAATAATGCCAATGTGTTCTCCTCCAATTCCATTTTTGACCAATTCCTTTGCAACCTACATTATAAAATGAATGAAAAAATGTTTACAGGCGTAAGCTAGCCAGCCTGAATCATTAATTAAAAAGGGGAAGGACCAAGTTGGTCAGCCCACCAAAATGTTGGACTTTGGGGCTAGGATGTCAGCCTCTTTCCATTAAAAGATGGTTACCAACATATTGTTACCATTAGGGATGATTTTATTCCCAAAATACTCTTTAGCAAGTACATTGATGATTCCTATTAACGAAAATATTATAGAGTTAAGAAATTTTATATTACGTTAACCAATAAAATGTCTGAGCATATAAACCGAACATGGAAGAAATTAACCAAACAATAAGATAATTTAACCAAATATCAAAACATAATAAACCACTGATACTAACACTGGAGAGATAATAAAGTTATTATATGTGCCATTATAGGTTTTTGAATGCAGCCCCATCCATAAGACTGAAAAATATCTTTAATGGGCTTAGTGTTTATTGTCCACTAGTGTTAGTATCAATGAATAATTATATTTTTATATTTGGTTATGTTATCATTTGGTTAAATTCTTCCCAATTCGCTTAACACAAATGGATATTTTAATGGTTAAATATAATATTAAACAATGGTTAATTCTATTTTATTTGGTTAACCAGAACCATCAATGCACTTGGTAAGGAGGGATATTTTGGGGACCAAATAATCCTGCACAGAGTCAATATGTTGTCAACCAACTTTCAGCGAAAATATGTTGAGAATCAACTCCCATTGTTCAAGACGCAGCCAGGTATGCCAGCTTGGCCTTTTTCCCCAAAAAACAGGTATCACCTGGAAAAAGACATACCTCAGCAATTATGTGAGCTTCAACAGGGTTATTTACAATCTTCTGATCTCTTGCCTCTAAAGCAGGTAGCTTATCTAAGTTGGGAAAAATATATATTTACATAAGATATCCCATCCGCAATGGCCTTCAGGATAAAGAATGAAAAAGGAAAATCATATTTACAAACCGGTATCAATAAATATCACTGGCCTGCCTGGATTCAAAACCTGCATATTTACAAATGAGATTCAATTATACTTCAGACATAATTTTATCTTCGCATAAATATGGTTTATTGTGCTTGTATTATATGGATCATTTCCTTTCATAATTCCTTCATTTTAAATTTACCTAAAGCTGGAACTTTACCAGTCAATATATAAGATAACGGATGTAATGAAAGTATCTATATTCAGCTTGGCGAATACAGGCACAGCATATTTTCAATGTATCAGGTCTCAATATCAACTGGTATGAAGTACAAAGTGACAAAAAAGACTACTCCATGCTGCATCCAGTGACAAGTATAATATGTATTAGTTTATAGGCTTTATTTATTTGGGTTAGGATTAGTACATGGACTGGGATGTAGGGGTTGTCACATGGCAGAGGTTGCTTTGGAGCATTGCTCAAGCTTTGAGAAACTACTGGGGAGGGCGGGGGCGGCTGAGCTTGTGCTGCAGGCTGTGGGAAGCTTTTTTGCAGCTTTTAGTACGGTGAGAATTCAGTAAACAGTGCAATTGTCAACCCCTATTTCTAAGCAGAAAAGATCGTATCATAAAGGTTATTGCATTATCCTTGACAGAAGAAAACTACAAAAAAAAGGGAAAACAAACTGCAAAACTATCAATTAGGCAATTGTATCATCTTTTTCATCAACAGTAATTTTCACATGAAATTAAGAGAATTTTATTATGATTGTGACGTGAATTTTAATTAGTTTAGAATTATGTTTTCAACAATTTTTTCTATTATTTTTTTATTTTTAATTAAATATTTATATATTTATTTAATTTTATGCCACTTGACCAGTGACTCACTAGTTGAACTAGTGACCTAGTGCCCCTCAAGTCAATAAGCGGTCCTTGTTTTATAACACTCATAAAAACCGATTCAAGAAATCTCCTTGCCATGTTCTTTTTTATGCAAATCCTATATTTTGGGGAAAAAAGATTTCTCTTCATTATTTATGACCAACTCCTGGCCACCATTGACCAGTCCAGTTTATGCTGTTTTAGAGACAAGCAACAAATAGTGGAATTTCAGTCAAATAAGTGACTTATCTCACATTTGAAAAGTCTGTACCAAGTAGGTGGCGCTTAACTGTGCATCTGACCAAAGACAACAACACAGCCAACAGATTTCGTCGTTTTTATTTGCATATACAGTAGCCAGTACAAATCCAATAAAAATTAAGTAAAAGAAAGCAAATCAAGGGGGGGAATCTAACAAACCAAGTGGAGCGGCATAAGAAATATTGCAAAATTAAGCAGACAAAACAAAAGAGAAGTGATATAAAAAGCAAATCAAAATTAATTCTATTATCAATGAGAAGAAGCTCCTATGAATAGATTAAATTTAGCAGTAAATGCAAATCGCCCACAAATAAGATTATGAGAATATGGAAGAGAATAGCCTTACATCTTCTAGCCAACGCAAACCACACTTTAAGCCAGAAAACTCAAGTTTTGCATTAGCTATCTCACAGGAACCACACCTCAATCTGTCACCATATATCAAGGCATTTGACAGGTCCATAATGCCCTGACACATACGGTACTGTATATATTTCAACTTCGTAAGTTAAGTTGACAGAGAATAAAAGAAAAAGAACCAAACCGTGTAAGTTAATGTGTAGTGGCTACAGTGTACCTGACTCTGTAGTGCTGAAATTGCTTGTGGATGTGATTCTGAAAGCCTACAAAACAAACTTATCCCCATGCCATTCTCTCGGGCCTCTGTACTCTAAGAATTTTCAGGCACAAATTTAAAAATAAAGTTACACCAGTGAAAGTTTCATACTTAAAGTACGACCACTTAAGACACATACCTGGACAAGTGGAGGCAGTTGATAATGATCCCCAACAAGTACAAACATTGAAGCAAATGTTAGAGGGCCAAGAGACACCTGAAATGGAAATACTTGCTACTTAATTATATCCAAAGCCAAACTTTACAAAGCTGATCCCAAGCCCAAATAAAAGAGAAGGATTTTGTTAGGAAGTGAGCAGCCAACTAAAAATTTTGTTGAATCAAGTAACATGCTGCATCGCTCGAGTACAGTGTCAAAAAACAGAACCTTGATGTAGTGCAAAATAAGTAGAGATTGTCACATTTTCCTTGACGAAAGTGGGTAAAGATATTGGTCCATAAGAGTACGATTTGTTTTAAGACTTACAATTAAATTATGGAAGTAGTTGACCCTTGACAAGCTGATTAGAAGGAGGATTAACTTTATTTACCTTCAAGAAATCAAGAGGGTTGGAGGAAAGGTTAAAGAATTAGACACTTTAGTTTTCAACTCTGATGCATAGGTAAAGTTAGAGCAAGAAATGGGGTGGGTGTTAATTTGGATAAGACTTGGAAGAATAATGTAGTGGATGTTTGAAGGTTAGGAGTTCGGATCATAAGCTAAAAAGTGTTGCCGAACAGGACGATGAAATATGACAAGGCCATTTCAGTTACAAAGTGTCAAGGCAATCAAATAGTCTGTCTTATCTCTAAATTACATATGACACGTACAAAGTTCTACAGGATCATTTCAGTTCACGGTGTAATCTGAATAATCTTTTTGTTGGAGATATAAAACCATTCTTTGGCCTCCACCTAACAACTTAAGCTTTTAGGGGAGATGGTTCTTGACAATTTTTAAGACTATATCTACACGTCAGTAATAAGTATCACATATATCCTGTAAAACATATGAAAGGAATAAGTAACATACTGGTAAAGTTGTCTGTCCAGCTTCATCCATAATGCATACGTCAAATCTCATGTTGCCAAGCAAGGGACTGGTAATTCCCAGACATGTCACTGCAACAACTTTGACTTGTTCTAACCTTATTTTGATGTCTTCAACACTTTTTAAGTTTGCTGCTGTGGTAGAAACCTCTGTCATAAGATTGAATACAAATACTATGACAAATTAAAAGGAAGAGCCCTGGCAATGAATCAGAAGACCTGAAAGGCAGTGTCCTCTAACCTCCTCATGCACCACTTCATGTCTTCCAATACGTACAAAATCAATGCCCTACATCCATTTATATTTCAATGACAAGGGATATGAACTGTAGAAACTTAATAAAAGAAAACAAGAAACCACAATATATTATAGTCACTTGGATATTGCCAGAACAAACTAATGGAAAGGCATGCATCTATAAAGAAAATTCAGTACTCCATAAAGGACTCTGATCACCAATTTTGTAAGAATTGTTGCTTGACAAGAAGAATAAGCATAACTACAGTTGAAGCAATGGTGCAAACAAGTTCACCACCGAGGTTACAGTTGTTTGGAAGGAAAGATCTGGAAATCAAAATTATCCAACTTAGAAATTGATGCCATGTTAAATAGCACTGAAACCATATATCATGTCATGGTAAAACAGTTTTTTAAAAATGGACGTGGTACAGATCAAACTACTGACCACTTGGTCATGTAGGCTTCATTACCATCATAAGAACCAACTCTCCTAAAAGTTTTAGCTATTAGGCACAAGCTTAGCAATAATTTTCATCTCTTAACTACACCAGAAAAGAAAATGAGACTTGGAGCTACTGGTAAGTCGAACTAGACAAAGCATCACTTGGAAGACCAAAAGAGGTGATCAAAGAATAATTTGAAAACCGTGTCCACTAGAGAAGTAACTTTTGTTTTGTTCCAAGATTTCAATATTTTTTATCCTTCAATTTGCAAACAAGTTGCGGTAGTCAGGTTGCCTATATATTTCCCGGGGCTAAATGTTAAAGAGGGGCTTGAGTGAAAAGTCCAACAGGAAGGAATTTGTAGGGCCTACATAAAAGTAGAACAGAAGTAAATGACAAGGGATGGATTTGATGGCTGAATTAGCTTTCACTTAAAACATTTATGGCTGACATTCTTGTTATGAACGCCTTGAAACTTATCAGTTATCCTTGCTTATTTTCTTCACTAAGCCAATCTACTTCGATGAAGTAGAAAAACAAAAGGAGAGTGCTTGGTGGAAGCAATTAAGGACCCAAAAAAAAAAGAGCATATGGGGTGCTTCATACAGAGTGCAAAGCATAGTCACCCAGTAAGATGATAAATAAGGTAAGGTTTTGGCAGTGTTTAGTTTGTGGGTGTTGAGTGAATTTTAGGCCAAAAGCTAAACTACAAAAATCTCTATTTTAATTTATTCTGTTTTGCTTATTTTGCCAGACAATCCTATATTCCTATGTTCTTCAGCCCTGTGCAGAACAGTTCAGAGAGGACAATTCAAGTAAATGGTATACATGCTTCCATGGCACTTATAGCCATATGTAATGAAATGATTGAATACATGAAGATGCTATAATATGCAAGCATGGATACCTGTGCTTTTAATTTGATGAGTAAATTATCAACAGCAGAGTTTGTGTAAGCTGTCAGCAAAATGGATGTGCCTCTAATCAACAAGGCTTTCACAGCATGAACCATGGTGGATGTCTTCCCTGTTCCAGGCATCCCTAGTATAAGCGCATAATCTTTTGCTGTAAGTATCTGACAATCAGTAACAAAGAAGAGCCACAAAGAAAAGTCATTTCAATGACAAACTAAGGCAAATTGCAGAAAAGTTGGGACACGAATGCGAGAAATTTCAGCTTCATTGCAAACCTTGAGAATTGCTCTACGTTGATCATCATTCAAACTCTTCTCTGACCACACATAGGATATTGCTGGATCCTGGCTGACTATAGATCCACTGTCAAATCTAGGAGCCTACAGCCAGCATGCCATCAGGAGGACATAGAAAAGGAGCAAGTAGTTAGTAAAGATGGTGATGTTGGGATAGGGGCAGGGATACAGAATAGCAGCAAATAATTCACCTCAAGGTCAACAATCATCCTCCGCAGATGAGTACTTTGATCATTTTGTAGAAAAAGTTGTACAAGATTAAACCTTCAGGAAAAAAGACAGAAATGAATTATATAATATATAATTCTACAAATTTTAACACAATCAGATACCAAATTGCAAATTAAAGTTTGAATGAAGCTATGGTCAGAGAAGCACCTCATAATTGCAAATGAAGTCACAATTTCATCCTTGTCAATTCTCCAAACCTGTTGAAGGAGATCATCTGTAGTGTAAGACCTCCCAGGAATCCGCAACCGCTTAGAAAAAGAAACCTAGAAGAGTTTTAAAAAAATAATTAATCATTTGAAACTATCAGCTCAGTAAGACAAGACTGTCCAACCAAGGATTATGCTACCCTAGTCTTTGGCTATATGTGCTTGTATAGATGAGATGAGCATAGGAAGTAAAATGCTAACTTTAAGTTCAAAGTGGTACACATCAAACAGAAGAGGAGCAATTATTATAATACTCACTGATACATGAATGTCACTAATATCTGAGATCACCCCTTTTGCAATAGTTTGATGGCTAGACTCACTGCTCAATATCTAAAACGCAAACAAAATAGATAAGTAACTAATTAAATAATAATAATAATAATAATATGAGACAATCAGTGACGAAATAAGATGCACAGCACAACCCTTTCATCAAAGGCAGTAATTAAAATCTTCATTTTCTGGTTAGGAAACAATAATTTCTCTTGTACTGGTTGCATGACCGACATATGGGCTCGGTCAGTTAAAATTTCCATTAGAGGGAAAAGAATAAGCAAAGTAACAGAAAGTCAGAAAAATGTTTGTGTAAAGTGTAATACCAATTTTTAATCTTTATTTGAAATAACTCTGACAAGAAACGGGCAACCACAATTTCTTGCAACACATGAAGCAATTGATTCTTAATTCAATTTGGCAGAACTCTACAACAAACAAGCAACACAGACACCAACATAACACACCTAGAAACTAACACTCATATCCAGGTGTTTGTATCATTTCTGTGTAAAGTCAGGTGTGCAGAAAATTTCAAAGAGCTCAGCAGTAAGCTTTATTAATCATAACTTTTTTATATATATGTTGATCATGCAAGAGAATGGCCATAGTAGGAAGCAATATTGTTGCCGTAACTACTAATAAAGAAGCAATATAAATGGGAGATACATTTTATACGTGTTCTTCATCATATTTCTACAACATACAATTAAATGATAAAATGTAGAACAGTGCAGAAATTTCAAATACAGATATCGGCAATAATCTGAAGAGAGATCTTGATTGCAAGTGAACATCACAAAGGAGAGTCAACAAACAACAGCATTCATTCAAGTTTTTGTTAGCCTAAAATAACAAACTTCTGTCAAACATGTAGTCATCACATAACTACATTCACTTCTTTCAAAAAGAGGAAGAAGAGATAACTCATACCACATAGTCTCCGCTTCTAAGTGTGAGATCTAAATCATTTGATGAAGAGGCACTAGAAGGATCACCATCAGTAACTTCAGAGAGACAAGAAACATCTTGCCGTACAAAACGATAAACGAAACGATTATCTTCAAGAGATTTCTGATGAGGAATTTCATGTGAAGCATCAAGAACAATAGAAGAAAGGCCACCACTGTTCTGACTCTTTAAACTATGTGATCGCCACACCTTTTTCTTTAAAAGCTGAAACAGCGAAGGGAGAGAGAGAAATTTAAAAAGGGGGCCAAGTATGTCACTTAATTAAGAATAAACTTCAGTAGAGAAAAATTAAAGCAAACTTAAAAAATTGCACCTCAGTCTCTTTAGCTTCTAAGTCAATCAGCCGATCCCAATGGCGGAGGAACTTAGAATGAGCAGACGTCAGGTGATTAGTATGAGAATCAAACACATCTCCCAATCCACTGCTCTCTGTGCTTCCACCATGTGCCTAAAGCATTTTATTGTAAAGCATCACAAAAAAATGAATAAACATATTACCTAGAATAAATTCTTACACTAATTATGCCATAACACTATGAAAATCTTCCTATAAAAATATTTTCCTCTTACCAGAATACTGGAACTCTACACAATCCATTTTGACTGTTTTGAGGGGCTTTTGTGTAAATAAAAAGGAAAAAAGATAGCAAAGAGAACAATAACTGTCAAGTGTGGTCACAACAAAACAGCAAGCATTCTTGTGAGTGAGTGAGACAAGTGTAGGAGCTATAGGGTCTCCTGAATTTGAATTTTAAGTCATTCTTTCTGTTTGAAGTTTCCCAATGCTGTCCTTTTTATCAATGAGTTTGGGCCTTGTTGTGCATGATTGTTTGCGAGCAAATTACCACTACACATCTTTCCAACAATGTCTCTTCCTCCATGGCCATGCAACATTCCAACCAACTCTTTTAGCTGTGCGTCATTCGAGCATTTTCTTGCTATGTTATCTTTCCAGAACAGCGCTTATTATGTTGTCTCTCCAGCAATCATTCAGCTTTTTAGGATGCTATGTTGTCTCTCTAGCAATGCTATGATTTATTTTTAGTATTACTTTCTTTAAATATCTTTATTTGTAAGAGGAGCGTTAGAATATTAGCAATAGGAGTCTTATAATATTATTGTCTTATTATGTTGGACTTGTACTAGTAGTACTACACTAGTACTTGACCTATATTGTAGTCTAAATAGATGTTAGTGCTTTGTTTTATGGATAGTAACCGCGGACAAGTATCCATTTAATAAATGAGGATGGGGGTAGGGATCTTACCTACAAAATTTTTTTAAAAAAATTTACACACATTATAATTTTCTCTTTTTTTTGAGATAACATAAGAATCTATATTTTCTTATTAGTTTACAATGAATTTTTTTCTAGTGAATGAGTTCATAATGATAAACATTGTTGGCACAAATTTATATCATTTAAATAATAAGTATTTGTGCGGAGTAATTATTACAAAATATAATTGAATTTGATATGTTATTTGTAATATATTATTTAAATTTTATATGTATTTTAAATTATTAGACAAAATTGTGATATATGATGCTAAATTTTATCCATTTGTTTTTTTTTAATTTAAGTTTTAAATTGTTATTTTAAATTATTAGATATACACGGATATACGTGGGTACTCGCCTCCCTGGATAGATTACAAATGGGTACCTGCAACGGGGACAAGGGCGAGGACAGGGAGTGCCATAGGGCCCCTTGGCATTCCTATTTGTATTATAAAAAACATTCAAAATATTATTGAGAGCCTCCTTTCTCTCTCTTCCACCTAAACTTTATAATTTCAACATATGGCTTAAAGTAAACCCCACATGAATGGCTCAGTAAGGTCATGCAGTTCTATAGTTTAGTTTACAAGAGTCATCATGATATGTTAGTTTTTATCAGAAATCTAGTGTTGGTTGCATTCATCTAGTAGTGTATGTTGATAATATTGTTATTCAAGAAACAAAGGGGTTTTGAGTAAAATTGAGTGTTTGCTACACACAAATCTTCTGATATTTATGTAGTAATTACAATGAATAAGAGGAGTAATTAAAGGGGTAACTTCATCCTAATAATCAGCAACTAATCACAGCTAATCAATAATAAAGATAGTTGAACTACATTCTACATATTTAACTTGTGCTAAATCTAACACTCCCCCTCAATTGGAGAATTATATATTATATGCGCCAAGCTTATTACAAATTAAGTCAACCCAAGGACCTCTATGGGACTTAGTGAATATATCAGCTAATTAGTCACTGGAGTTAACAAAGCTAGTAGTAATATCGCCTGGAAAAACCCTTTCCTTGCTGGCCTACACCAAACAATCTAAGCTTTTGGAATAAATGGTTCTTGACCCATATCAAGGCTTCTTAGATTAAGTGATCAATAATTCAATCCTTACTGCTCCTATTCTTTGTAGCTAAGTATTAAATTAAAATTCAGAAAGAGGTATACGGGCCTGAGCTTTGTCCACACCACAAGCCCAAAGAGATTGTTGTGTGAGCAGGACTGTTATTATAAATCATTCTTTGGTCTACAGAGAATTAAGCTTTTGGGACATTAGATCTTGATACCTTTCAAATAAAAGTTCTTTTATTAAAATAATGATAATGACAAAAAAAAACAGAAAATAACCTCCCTTGAGGTTTGGCCAAATGATAGAAACCTCCCTTCTAACTCTCAATATTACAATCAGATCCCTTGTTATTTACTGCTACTTTACAGAAATCTCCCTTGTGAAATAGCATTACATATTGCTAACTTTACTGTGCAAGTACTATATTGCTCTTACAATCTCCCTTGAGACATAGTACCCTTGTTTTTAGTTTGTTAGAATATTTGCATAATATAGAATTTAAGGTAGATCAGTTGCACGAAAAAATAATTTTTCTTTTTGTACAAAACTATTCATCCAGTATTATAAGTTTGTTTGTATTATAAATGGTATGATACCTTGTGTAACTTGACTCTGATCTTGACAAAATATTTTTACGTCAAACAGTTGTACCCAAATTCAGACAGAAGACCCAAATACAGATAAATTTTATTTTGTTTGGACAAAAAGTTAACAGCATCTAACAAGAAGGGAGGTTTCTGTAATGTGGCATTAAATAGTCAGGGAGCCAGCTTAAATATTGAAAATTAGGAGGAAGGTGCCTGTGATTTGGCCACGCCTATGGAGAGGATATTGTAATTTACGCAATTGCCACCCATTAAACTCTCTATTTGAATGCTAGTGTCCACAGAAGCATTATAGTTAAGAATCCATACCAAAAAGAAAAAAAAATGACATTATTTTTATGTTCTATTCTGTCAGTTTTCACCATTTGGTATAAGCAGTTAATTGCTCATGAAAAGTAACTATTTGCTTTACAACATTAAAAGTCACACTCCCATGTAATACCAAAGTGAAAACATATGTAAGAATTCTTAAATAAAAAGTTCCTTGACATTCAAAAATGCATGGACAAGTACTACTTTAAAAGCTTCTAACAACCTAAATCCTTTTTATGAAGACATAAAGCTAAGGCTCTAAGCTAGATAATAGTAAATTTTACACAAACATATTACTAATCAAGATCTAGAAGGGAAACAAAGCAGCGATAGACATTAGCTAATGGTTGAATTCATTAAATAGTACAATCATGAAAGTATGGCTCCTTAATTTTAGAAGCAATGCAATTAACAAATGGTACATTTTTATCTATATAGAAATTTAACTATGAATTTTTTTTTTTTGTTAGTAACCTAAGCATTTAGAACATGTCTAATAGCATGTTTGGAAAATATTATTTCTTAGGAAATAATTGCTTTTTCTTCAAAAGCTCTCTTAGTAAGATTTTGATTATAAGCTGTTTTGAATACAAAATAAGCTAATCCAAACACAAAGTAGATCATCATGAATTTGAAATTTAAAAAGAATCAGCAGATACAGCCATAACAGGGTCCATGTCAAAAGCAGTAATAACTGTTTGCTACACTTCACATGAGTAAAGAAGTACCTTATGGTAAATGCTACAAACATTAAGATGGCGACAACCTCTGCAAATGCTAGGACTCTACAATTGGAAGATGAAAACTTGTAATGGCAATCCAATAAAGTTGTTAAAAATACATTGTGTAACAATTTGAAAAATCCCATACCTGTAACATTGGTGGCAATTGTTGCAAGGTTAATGCCTTGAGTATATCACTTGCAAGCTCGTTACGTCTCATTATTAACCCAACTAAGTCAGATCTTTGAACCACAATGCCCTTTAACATAATTAATAAAACAATATTACCTTACTTAATAGAAAGATACAGATAACTTAAAGCAACATAATCTTACCTGCGTATGATCTGACTGGAGATAATATAGAAGGCCAGAATCAATAGTCTTCTGGTACCTATCAAAATAATCAGGACAAAATACATAAGAGAACTCTTTCTGAAAATTTCTTCAATATATGCCATTAGAAAAGAATACTTTGCACCTTTCAGACATTAGGAGAGTGTACAAGATCACTTGGGCACAGTGTTCTACTGATGACTGCAGATATGGCATGCAAGAGTTGTAAGTGGAAAATATCATCAATGACTAATATAATTGTTAGGATATTGGCATTTATGTTGGAATAAATGGTCGAATTTAATTATGAATATTGCTGATTGTTAGCTACTTATTAGGCTGTAAATTAGCTACTGATAGCTCCTTGATTACTCGTTTGATTAATCGTAATCAAGCTATAAATAAGAGATCAAGTACGCAGCCTATACACACAACTTCTCTCAAACACTATGTTTCAACAAGTCCTATTTACTAGTGTTTTAAACATGTTCTTTGGAGTATCTATCCAATCTGACTTTTTATGGCAGATTAGTAGTGAGGACCAGAATCTTGCCTGGCTATTCGATGATTTTCCAGTTTTGAACTCTATTGGCATGATCTTCTCATCTGCTTGATTTTTTCTTGATTGAACTTTCACTCTGACAGAAGCATCAATCATCCCTTTCAAACCATATTTAGGAGCCCATGCCATCTCTTCAATATCAATTACCTACATTCAACACAAATTCCTCTAAAATTATCATGTTCATTTTATGGGAAAAGCAGAATATTAAGGACAATGTCCATACAATATACATGTGTGTATGAGCATATCATGGATGGATACATAAGCAATACACTCTCAATGTTCATGCTCTAAATTAGCAGAGACTGCTAGAGGGAAATCCAAGCACTTAGATATTTTCTTTGATAAGAGAAGAAAATTATATTAAAGAAAAGAGAGAAGAGGTACAACTAAACCGAGGATAAGGTATCCTCCAAAACAGCCAAACTGTAAGCAAGCAAATGCTAACTATGGATAAATAAGCACTTAAATATTAGAACCTAAAAGTGTTTCCTCACAACTTGTTTACATACTTCATCTACAAGATTCATATCTATATATGCATAATAATATATGAAAGATCAGTTGGTTAAACACAAAAGAGACCAGGTTATATGCTTGCCTCAGATATGCCAACTTTCTTCAGCCCATCATCAAAACCAAAATTAACATTAGGGTCTTTTTTTTCCTGTCAAAACCCAAAGTCATTAGTCACGACATTTAACAAAAAAAGACATGGTAAAAATCAAATATCAACATTGTAAGCAATAAAATTTGAACCTATATAACCGGTATTATCAAAGAAAAAGAGTAGCACATTTCACTGGAGATACAACTGCTAAACATCTTCATGCTGAGTACTTTGGCACCAACTGCATGAATGCTTATCCATTGAAAACTAAATGTGATCTGCAATATGAAGTTTCTTTCCAAAATCCATCCTACAAGGAGCTAGTTTTACAATAGCCTTAGCTTCCCTTCTACCCTATTCCATTCCGACGACAGCTTAAATCACATTTTTCCGACATTGGACATAGCCAAACTAATTAGCATGACATCTAGGATATGATTTAAATTATTTTTTAGGGCCACACCCACTTAGATTGCTTCTAATCATGCATAAATGTATATATATATATAACTAGAAAGATTAAAAGAAGAAACCCATGTCGCCTTAAAGGTCAGTAAACATATTATTTTGACGCACCTCGGTATTCTTGAACAGTATGATCCAATTCAATATTCTTGGGATAGCATCAATCAAGATTTTGTGAACATCATTTTCATTTACTGCAAAATTAACATGCGGAAGAAATTATACTCCCAACAAAATGATCTAGAGTCAACAGATTACATTACAGAAAAACTTCTGTTTATCAAGTTTCAAACTTTCAATGAAAATGTTAAGAATCAAATATTAAAACAATAAAAACTACCAAACTTTATGATACTTATGGTTCAGGTCAATTGCAGGATAATGTTTAGTGGACAACGAAATGTGATATGTAATACAAATAAAGACACAATCACAGAAACCCGCACCTCCACAGGCATACAAGCTTTCAATGTTTCTCTGTAATACCACTCCTGCATAATCTTCCAAGAAGTTTATTGTAGGATTCTCCTTCATAAGCCCAGCCTGCACCAACAAACCAAACCACACCCCAAAGAAAAAAAAAATAGGAAGGAGAAAGAAAAATAAACAGTGGCTTCATGTCTGATTCATTGGAATAAGAAAACATATTAATACATATACTGAGTTACAGGGTACAGGGTGAATTTCAGAGACCTGAAAAATTTGGTGAAGCAAGGTTCCAGTTAATGCTGCAATTGAGTTCTCATTGTATTTTAGCCTCTCATCCAAGACAGTTCTCCTCGGACAACTAAAACTGGCAGCAACCTGGAACATCCCTTTGTATTAGGAATAAACACACAAACATATATAATATAGAATACACTGAACTGTATATAAGGGCATTCATCACAAAGAATCCAGCCTGAAAACACGGTTTATTTCCTTATGGTTCAACACCATGAAATATGAATGGCAATGAATCTGCTATTTAAAATAAATCATAGTATCAAAATTTCCTAGTTGAACAAGCAAACATGTTGATGGAATTTTATAACACTTTATGAACTGCACCTGACTTAACTACTTCAACCAGCTATTTTAAAGCATTTATATTTGTACAAGAATATGTAAATTAACATTTGGCAGGCATGTAGGTTAAATGTAAACATTTTTGTTACAACTTTTTTCCTTTTTAGCTATGTACTTATGTAGTATCTTCAATGTTACTTACTGTATAACATTACATTATTTTTTCTATTTTCTTTTCAATAACATACTAAAATTATTAACAAGAGAAAAGAGAGACTACAAAGTGGAAGATGAGGTAAGTAACAACATCAAAACAATACATCCTCCAATCTCTTTAAACATGTGGAAAATACCCAGAACCACCAAGTGCAGTAAACTGCTAACCCGGTTCCCGAGTTAGGAAAAGTAGAAAGAAATAAACCTTATAGATTTAACATTTATTACCAACCAGAGACAAGTAAAGTAAACGAGATGCTGAATCATATATTTTACCATAAACCATATCAGGGACTAAACATGAAGTCCTCCACAATTCACAAACAGATCCACTATAGAATAGTTGGCATTCTCTTATTATAAAGGAAAATTGGAAAAGATATAGTTACATAATCAGACAGCCTAAGCGATTACTGTTCATATAAAATTTTGACAAATCAGCTGTGTAATATTTGAAGTACTAAATTAAGGAAGAAGACTAAAGTCACAAATGGAAATATGTAAATATGGTATGGAGAAAGCAAAAGGATAACTACCCGTGTTCCAGACACCAGAATATCTGGGTGAACAATCAAAAAATTATTATCATGATCAATATCACAATTTCCCCCTTCATCAAATTGACCGATTATGTTCATGGTATCTCCAGGCGCAATTACAGTGTAAGACCTGAGACAATTTATAAATGGAATTAGAAATTCTAGAAATATAACAATTTAAAGGAGAATAATTGACAGGCAGGATAAATAAGAAACTGAGAATTTGAAAACTTTTGGATATTCGTGTACGAGAATTCAATTAATGCTGTTTGATATAAGGACTGTGTTACCGATGGATAATAGACAGGCTACATGAACTTAGGCTTACATCATATTTATATTGTTCTAAAAGAGTACAATGACTGACTGAAATACCCATAGCTTATCCTAGGCTCTCTTAACACTTTCCCTCAATCTGAAGCAAACATATCATATGCTCCAAGCTTGCTACAAATGAATTGAACCCAAGTAACACATGAAGGTTTTGTGAACAAATCTGCTAGTTGATTTTCTGAAGTGACATGAGTAAATTTGATAATGTTAAGACGGAGCTTCTATCTAACAAAGTGACAATCAATCTGGTAGAAACTGGACCAGATTAACTAGAACAAGCAGAAATAGCATGTATATTCTCCTCTGCTAAACTGATATCAGAGTGATATCAGTATCAGAGGGGCTGCAGATAATAAAACTGAGAAGAAAATACAAGGAAATAGAAATAAAATGCAGATAACCCAGGCAATTCAAGGTGTCTGGTCTCTCCCATCCAATCCTTCCTACTCCCCCTTTCCTCCCTCTCTTTCCTTCATTCCCTCTTAATACCCTCTTTTCTCATGCCACTTGCCTCCCACATTCCATGTTGCCATATGTGCAGCAGGTAGTTATATGGGATCATACCCTCCCCATTGCCTACGTGGGTTTTCGGTCCCCTACTGCCTCCTCCCCTTCTTCTATAGTACACCTCAGTGACTTTAGAATGCTTATCAATTATCTCCTCCGACAGTTTCTCCTTGTCCTCAATGTGAAATTTAGGAAAGTGCTCTTGAATGGTTGCACAAGACTCCCAAGTGCTTTCAAAGTCAGGCAGATCGGCTCATTTACTGAGGACCTCAGTTGAACCATCCATGGCAGTCCTCAGGTTCAAGACCTTAGCTGGCTGCACCTGTAATTTCCAATCATCTGAAAGTATGGCAAGCAGAGGTTGGCTGACAGCAGGTTCTGAAACTGATTTCTTCAGCAGTGATACTTGAAACACAGGGTTTATCCTGTTGCCCTCTGGTAATTTCAACCTTTAGGCAACCTGTCCTATCTTCTCTGCAATTTCATAAGGGCCATAGAATCTTGGGCTCAGCTTTCCATTCGCCCTTCTTGCTAGAGACTTGAGTCTATAGGGTTGAATCTTCAGATACACAAAATATCCTGGTTGGCAGGAGACCTCCCTTCTCTTCTTATCAGCCTGAATTTTCTTCCTGTTCTGGGCTCTTGCCAAATTCTCTTTGACCTCATCCAACATCTGATTCCTTTCTGCCATAAGTCTGTTAACTTCTTCAACTGCAGATAGGTCCCTTGTACCCCTCAGCAGAATAGGTGGATCCCTGCCATACAAAGCATTGAAGAATGACAGCTCAGTTGAGCTGTCGTAGTTGGTGTTGTACCAAAATTCTGCCCAACCCAGCCATTTAGGCCTGTTGAAAGAAAGAAGGATCATAGAAACCCTTACTTTGTGAGAATGAGTCAGTAAAAATACACTGCCCTCTGTATTGGATTTTATAATACTTGTGTACAATAAAAAAGGAAATAATGTAATGATCCTATTACATAATCTACGTGATTCTAACATGATCCTAATTGATTCTAACAGATTCTTTACATATTCTGACAATCCTAATTGATTCTACCACCCCCTTAAGCTGGAGCATATAAATCATATGCACCAAGCTTGTTACAAATATAACTAATTCGAGGACTTCTAAGAGACTTTGTGAATACATCTACTAACTGATCATTTGAATTGACAAAATTAGTGGTAATGCATTCAGATAAAATCTTTTCTCGGATAAAGTGGCAGTCCACTTCTATATGTTTTGGTCCTTTCATGAAACACTGGATTTGAGGCAATGTGCAGAGCTGCTTGATTATCACAGATCAGTTGCATTTGCTTAACATCTCCAAATTTTAACTCTTGAAGCAATTGTTTTCAGCCATATAAGTTCACATGTTGCCAATGCCATAGCTCGATATTCTGCTTCTGCACTTGACCTTGCAACAACATCTTGTTTCTTTTTCTTACTTTTCCAAGATACCAAGTTTTGCCTCCAATCATCACGCAATAACCTGTGGTAGAACGCCTATCTGAGGGAGAGCCAGCCCAATCTGCATCTGTGAAACCAATGATCTGGGTATGTCCTTTGTCTTTATAGAGAAGGCCTTGACCTGGTGCTCCTTTGATATACCTGAGTATTCTGATCGCAGCATCCCAATGACTTATCACAAGGAGCTTGTAGAAATTGACTAACTACACTTACAGCAAGGAGATGTCTGGTCGAGTGATGGTAAGGTAGTTTTAGTTTACCAACAAGTCTTCGATATCTTCCAGGATCCGACAAGGGCTCCCCCTGTCCTGGTAAAAGCTTGGTGTTTGGATCCATAGGAGTATCTACAGGTCGAAAATCTGTCATGCCAGTCTCCTCTAAAATATCAAGGGCATACTTTCTTGAGAAATAACAACACTAGTAGAGGATTGAGCGACCTCAATACCAAGAAAAATATTTAAGGCGACCTAAGTCCTTAGTCTGAAAATGACGAAAGAGGTGTTGTTTTAGTTGATTGATACCGTCTTGATCGTCACCCTGTGATGACAATATCATCTACATATACCACTAGAAAGATACTCTGATGTTGAGGAGAATGGCGGTAAAAAACAGAATGATCTGCCTCACTGCGGATCAAGCCAAATTGCTGAATGACTGTACTGAACCGTCCAAACCATGCCCGCGGAGACTGTTTCAACCCATAAATAAAACGATGTAAGCGACAAACTAATCCAGACTCCCCCTGAGCAACAAAACCAGGAGGTTGCTCCATGTAAATCTCTTCAGCAAGTTCACCATGTAAGAAGGCATTCTTGATATCAAGTTGGAATAGAGGCCAATGTCGCACGGCAGTCATGGATAGAAGAAGCCGAACAGAAGCAATCTTGGCAACAGGTGAGAATGTATCACCGTAGTCTAAACCATATATTTGAGTATATCCCTTGGCTACTAGGCGAGCTTTCAAAAGGTCAATCTGTCCATCAGGGTCAACTTTCACAGCATACACCCATCGACAACCCAACTATGGACTTACCCTTGGGTAACGGAACTAACTCCCAAGTGCCACTAGAGTGTAAGGCTTGCATTTCATCTACCAATAGCCTGTCGCCACCCTGGATGGGATAGTGCCTCACCTGTAGTCTTAGGAATGGAAACAGATGACAAGGAGGTGAAAAAAGAAAAATATGGAGAGGGCAAACGGTGATAGCTTAAAAAGGTATAAATAGGATGAAATGATTACGAGTAGAACGAATACCTTTTGCGAATAGCAACTGGCGGACTAAGCGGGAGGCAAGACCTGGAAGCGGTAAAGGTGCTGGTTCAGGGCTAGAGTCCACCGGTACCACCATGGAAGTATCTTTGAAGTGGAGGAGAAGAAGTGGCTTCGGCAGGATATGTCCAAGTAAGGGAACAGGAAAGAACATCAGACACTGAAGAAACGATCAAGCAGGAGAAGATGAGAAAAATGGTGACTCCTCAAAGAACGTGACCATCAGCTAAGGTGATATATCAGTTACTGTTCTGGGTGAAAGCACCTGTATCCTTTCTGGAGAACAAGAATAGCCGAGAAAAGACACACTTAAGAGATTTTGCTTGAAGTTTGTCCTGTCCAAGGGGTTAGATTATGAACAAAACAAGTGCAACCAAAAACACGAGGTAGAATGGAATACAATGGTTGAGATGGAAACAAAATAGATGAAGGAATTTGATGATTTAAAAGCAGAGGAAGGCATGCGATTAATCAAATAACAAGCAGTGAGAACTGCATCACCCCAAAATCAGAGAAGGACATGATTATGAATAAGTAAAGTTCGTGTTGTTTTAAAGAGATGACGATTCTTACGCTCAGCAACACCATTTTGTTGTGGGGTGGTGTGAGCCACAAGAGGACTGATGAAGAATACCCTGAGAAGCCATAAAGAGGTAAAAGAAGAAGAAAAATATTCACGAGCATTATCGCTACGTAAAATGCGAATAGAAGTATTAAATTGATTGCGAATTTCAGCACAGAAAGATTGAAAAACAAAAAAGATCTCAGCACGACTCTTTATTAAAAAATAACCAAAGTGCAGCGGGAAAAGTCATCAATAAAAGTGACAAAATACTGATATTCCATAGTTGTGGGAACACGACTAGGACCCCAAACATCCGTATGTACTAAATCAAAAGGAGACACAGCCCGATTATTGACACTTTTGGGAAAACGAAGTGCGAATATGTTTCCCAAGTTGACACAACTCACAATCTAAAGATGATAAAGACGACAACATAGGAACCATTCGGTGAAGTTTTGGAGATACTAGGATGACCAAGGCGATTGTGGAGGAGAGAAGGACAAACAGCAGAAGTAAAGGTAGCAGGTGATGAAGGATGGTAAGATGGTAAAGCCCGTGAGACTCACGCCCTTCGCCAATCATCCGTCCCGTATCCCGGTCCTGCACATGAACAAAATTATTAGTGAAAGTGACAGAACAATGAAGAGAGCTGGTTAATTTACCGATAGAGATAAGATTGAAAGGACAACCCGGAACATAAAGGACAGAATCAAGAGTTAGAAAGGGTAGAGGACAAATTTGACCAAGACCTTTAGCCATAGTTTTTAAAAAACCATTGGCTAAGGTAACCATAAGGAGGGGAAGTTGAATGACAAATATGAGAGAAAAGACTAATGTTACCAGATATGTGATCGGAAGCACCAGAATCCAAAATCCATGGACCAAGGGAAGAATGGGTGAGGCAAGCAACAGAATTACCAGTCTGAGAAGCGGACGCAAAGGTCGATGACTGAGCAGCCTTATAACGCTAGATAACCCTCATAGACAGCAGCTGGGATAGTGACAGTGGGCACGTCCGAAGAGTCAGATGCCGGAACAGAAAAGTCTGACTGAGCAATATTAGCTGTGCGAGGGCGTTTCCCATGGAGTTTGAAGCAACGTGCACGAGTGTGGCCAAACCTGTGGCAACAATTGCACTGTGAACGTTGACCTTTGCCACGACCATGAGACCCAGAACTGGCAGCAGCAATGGTGGACATGATAGGCACAGAACTACAAGAAACTCAGAAAAGAAGAACCTGAGTTGAGAGCGGAAGACCCAAAAAATTACGATAGGAGACACAGTGCGCGGAGGTGGGGAAGCCAAACACCCACTGGAAGATCACAAACCACGTGGAAAGGGCTGGATCTGACCGGAAAACCCCCAGAGAAGTGGTCGGGGAAAACAACGGCAAGAAAGAGGGCAAAACGCGCTGTCACGAGCGCTGAAAACACCTGCTAGACGGATTCCGGTGCCCGGCGCGTGGCGACGCGTCAGAGCTCCGATGACAGTGCGACTCCTGGGATCGGACGGGTTCGGGGAGACGCACGTCGTGGGTGGGTCGGTTGCCGAAAAAACACACCTCAGATGCGTAGATCTGAGATGGAAACCGCAGGAGGAGAGAAAAAACCGTCGGAGGAGAGAGAAAAATAACGGCGAGAGCAAAACCACTTCGGCTGGAAGAGGGGCTATGATCTGTGGTAGGCCACAGCTAGAGCAAAACACAGAGCAGAACCACCGTGGTTGGAGCAGAACCACCGCGGCTTGAGCAAAACCACCACGCGTGACTGGAGCAGAATGTCGATCAGATTGGCTGGGGCGCTGGGTGTGGTCCGGAGGAAGGCTTCAGATGAGATAGTGAGAGAGTAAAAAAGAAAACGCTGACGGCAGGGAAGTGAAAAAAAAAAAACAAAAATCGGGTTTCTATCCCTATGCTCTAGATACCATGTTGAAATAAAGAAGGATCATAGAAACCCTTACTTTGTGAGAATGAGTCAGTGAAAATACACAGCCCTCTGTATCGGATTTTATAATACTTGTGTACAATAAAAAAGGAAATAATGTAATGATCCTATTACATAATCTATGTGATTCTAACATGATCCTAATTGATCCTAATTGATTCTAATTGATCCTAATTGATTCTAACAGATTCTTTACATATTCTGACAATCCTAATTGATTCTAACAAGGCCATTGTCTGGGCTTAGTTCCTGTTAAACACCTAAAGGCTTGACAGCATATCTAAGAAAAGGAGAAGACTCTTTACACTAATGATATAAAACGCCCCTATTCATTGATTTCTGATATGCTGACCCTGCAACAGTTGATTCGGACTTGTCCAGCAATCTTGGCAAGTTGCAATCTGTCAAGCAAGATCTTTCTGAGTTCATGCCTCCGCTAACTATCATTAGTATATAGAGTCTTAGGCTCTTAGCCTTGTTCCAAAGTTCAAAACAAGTCTGATAAGGGCGAAGAATAGGTAGTAGCTTGTAGTCAATAGTGTTCCACAAGGGACTACATAACTGAGCATCAATCTTCTGCCAAGAGGGCTGATCAACAGCAGGAATGTCAGCTTCCTTCTTTGTTAAATACCCCCAAATACTCCTGACCTTTAAACCAAAGCTGGTCAGCAGCAGACCAAGACAAATAATTAGAGCCAGAGAGGGGCTCAGTGGTGACAAGAGGAGAATCAGAGAAAGCAGAGCCGAAGATACTAGATTTGGAGGTGGCAGAGGAGCTTATAGTGTCAGACATGTTGTTTGGATGGAAGGGAGCTCACTGGAGGTACCAAAGAGTGGCAAATAACTGGAAATTAGAGAAGATCGGCAGCACATGGCCTGAAAAACAGGCTGTCTTGGTGATTCAAGCACAAAAAACCAAGCACCTACTCAGGGAGTGGGATAGTCACAGAAGTAGATTTGAGCAATTTCATGAAAAGTCAGGACAATGCAATGGCAGATGATAGGCGCATGGGAGCACATGCGGTGGCTGGAGATAATACAGCTTAGGTGTCTAACAAATCAGGACACTTTGAAGCTGATTTCAAGGCACATGATGTTAAAAGAGAACTGGACTGTTGGGTGGAGAGAAGCACAGCCAAGAGAAGAGAAAGAATTACGCTGCTGACAGTGGGCAGCAGTGAAAAGGAAACTCTACTGGTGAGAGTCACAGCAGAAGATAAGAAACAGAGATAAGTGTTTACTCCTCTTAACAACTGATACCATGTAAACTAGATAGAGGATCCAAAGAGAAAACCCAATTATTTTGAATTGGATTTACATAAGTGTCTAGCACCACGCATCTCTGTATTATTTATATTAAAAGGAGGTTGTGTACAGCCCACAGTACAAGTTTGTAACTGATATAAGCTCAATTACTACAATAACCATGACAGCTAATATTCCAACAATAACAAAGAACCATTCAATATTCCAAAAATTTAGGGTTGAACTGTAACAAATATAGGATAGACATATTGATATAAGCTCAAGTACACTAGAGCACACCAGCTTACCACTCTTCCCACAAGTTTACAGCTCGCTCTTCTCCAGTTTGTTCATTTAGTAATCGAAGCACCTGGAAAGAAGTGGATCAACTAAAAACCATTTGCCAGATCTTTAGAACTGGTAACTAGTTGTAGCAATGAGCCTTACTAGACCTTGTATGTGCATTGAGTAGCAGATGAATCAGCAGGCCTATGTTTTTCAGACACCTAAAGTAGAAAATAAGCCTATGAGAATTCATTTATTGTCAACCAAAGAACCAGCATAATAAGGCATGATTCTGAAAGCATACCTCCAAAACCAAATAATTAGAATTGGAGAACACACCCACGCCCACTTTAGGAATATTTGATGTTGTCCTTTCTACTGCATGATTGGCTCTGACAGGCAGATCATCAGTAATTCCATCTTGAGATTTATAGGAAGAAACGCTTTTATTACAAACCGTAGCATCGTCAACAGCAATGGCATCTTCAACTTGATCTAACAGTTCAAGCAATGCCTATCGAAATCAAATAATTAAATATTAATATTATTATGTGGATTAAATATTCATATTAATATGTGGCTTCCTCCTATTGTGGAACTACTGAATTTTAATCACTTTATAGAATGACAAGTAAAAAGGTCACAAGTCTGTACTGGTTTTTAATACTTTTTATTAAGTATTATATAAATAGCAGTTTTCTGTACTGCTTTAGCAACAAAATGTTGACAAGTTAAAGGTCATGTATCATAAATGCACCAAATTGTGGTAAAGTAATTGATTCTCAATTAATAATTTGATTCTGATTGTTTATTGCAATGATGCTCCATGGTTCCAGATGCCAAATTTCCCTCTTCCAAGCATGTTTTGGATTATGCCTAATGGTTTGGGATGCCATCCTGTTGACTTCTGTTTCATTCATCTTAGATCATTCCTATACCAAAGTTAAATCATGTTCTTCTCTTTGCTAATCCAACTGTTTATTTTATATCTACTTTCCAAAAACGAATATCATAGGGAATCTTTATGTCTTTGTGCCTTCAAGGTGTAGCAAACTGCAAATTAGAAATTAGAATTGGTACTAATTAAAGTGGACCTCTCAGTAGTTCTGCTGGATCTGAAAATATTGCTATCACAGAAATCAATTTGGAGATCTAACCTTTTTGTGCTGTCTTAAATAAAGCTGGTCAGATGGTCCATTGTGTTCAATATCCTTGACAAGCTGCACGTCCATATGCAACATAAGACAAAGAAGATACTCAAACTCACCATTTGAAAGATGAAAAGGAGAAAATTAATTTCCAATACTTTTATATAAATATATAGCACATTGTTGGAGAAAATTAGGAAATCAACTCAACCAACAAAAATGAACATTGCGGGTTTCCCATTTTTCTATAAACCAAATAGTGGTAATCCAGTGGAAGATTTAGCAGGTCAATAGAACCAATAAACTAAGAAGATAAATCACCTTATGAGGGCAATAAGACAAAGGTGGTGGTGTTCTGAAGGGACTCTGTCCACCAGCTACTCCAGAGTTACACACAGTAGTTGCATTGACATTAAAATCCACATCTCGATCTGGGTTTATCCTTTTCAAACCTAATTTACTCATTGACAACAGAGATTTTGCAGCAGCCTTGGGAGTTGGTGATGTAAGCATTTTTTCAACCTTGCCATCTTTATCTAGAGAAGTCTGCACCATGCAATGTTATTCAACAATCTTGTTAAATGATAAGTATCAAATTAAAAAAAAAAATGCTCCTTGCAAACTTGCCTTATCTTCTGAGCAGTTGCGAATTGGCAACAAGTTGATTCTTGAAGAGTCAGCCAATGCTTTGATTATCTTAGGCATTTGTTTTGAAACTGCTTGGAGTCTTTCATTCACTGGAGATATCTTCCATGTAACTTCATCAACCCCATCATCCTGGCTCTGCTTTATAAACTATCCTCAAAATATATGTCCACAAAGGTAATTTCAGAGACATAGGACGGAAGAAGAAACAAATAACATATTTGTACTTGTGTCAAAATGTAGTTACCAAATATACCCACACCACACTTACCAGAATAGAGAATAATTTTTGGAATTTCATGTAAAAGCTAAAGAATCATTACCAAAATCTAATTAAAAATATACTTAATGTTATGATTTTAATCAAGTAGTTTAAGCATAGGTATGGGGAAAGTAAACTGATTCCATTTACACTAGAAAACTCCAAAATGGTCCGAATGTGTGCACTGAATCTTCATCCAAATTGACCTGGCTGCAACATGACTTGAAAGTTGGGTAAAATGGAAGTTTCCCATGTCATTCAGGAAGGAGGTTTCAGTCCAACTTGTGGGTCAATAGAAAGCAAAAAAGAGAAGCAACGAGCTTGCTGCTCAACTGGCACCAAGCCCAATCTCTAAGACTAAGATGTGATGATGATATTGGAAGTCCCATCCTCCCCTAAGCCGTCTATCCCTCCACTACCTAAGTGCTTGCACTCCCATTGTACCAAAAAAAAAAAAGAAAAAAAGCAGAAAGGGGACAGAATCACACTTAACAGAAAACTAAAATCTAAAAGAAAAGGGGAGCAATTGACCAAATTGAAACATTGAACAAAAAAAAAAAGAAAGAAAAGCTGTTAGTTACCATCCCAGGTGAGAATTTGAAACGCTTAAGGGACACAGACTTGGATATCTCCGGAGACACCTCAGAGAGATTCTCCGCTGCATTAGTCCCGGGCAACACCATATTCTCTGGAGGAGTATTCTGCGACGGATTACTACCTTCACCGTCCTTAGGATTTCGCGGCGCAGAATGCGAACTCTCCTTCGCAACTGTTCCAGAGCTCACATCATTTTTTGCAGCTCGGGGAGGGACAGATTCTGATTCTTTCGGAGCAGCGGAGTCCGAGTTAGTAACAATTGGAAGGTTCCGAGGGGTCGGAACCCCAACAGCAACAGATTTGGAATCCGAAGCGGAACCGTTGGGATTTGCATTATTGGTCTGCGGCTTCTGAGAGGCCAGAAGAGCATTCTGGGTGTGGCGATCGAAGAAATGCTGGATGCCGAACTTGGAAGGTTGAGGATTGGATTTCTTGGAGCAAGAAGAAGAAAAGCTTGGCTTCTTCCTTGGAGGCATTTGGAATTTGGAGGAGAAGCCTTCACTCTGCTCTAGTCTAGGGTTTTTGTTCTCGCTGCATCTCCCGATTCCGGTTCCAGTTTTGCTCAAGGAGAGAGAAAGAGACACAGAAAGAGACAGAGAGAAAGAATTTATATGCTTTTGCAACTATTTGTGGTTTCCCGCGTAAACTACATTGGGCGTCTTTTCCCCCAAAGCCCGATTCGATTTTCTGTCGGGTTTTGTTGGATCTAGGAATTAGGATTTCTCTTCTGCGGCTCATATTTAATTAATTTTTATTGAAAAAATTTTAAAACATTTTTTGGTGAATGATAATTCTTTATTTTTACTTCAGTCAGTTGTTTGTCACAACTGATATATACTTCTCACAATTAATTATAATAAATAATTATTTTAAAATATATAAAAATATTTTTAATATTTATAAATTTCCATCATCTTAATTATTTCTAATATTCTAAATTACTTTTCTCTTTGCAAATCAACAAAATGTAAATGCCAACTACTATGATATTTTTGCATAATTTTTCAATTTTATTACTTTAATTTTTTATTCATCATATCAAAGTCATTACTTATAATAAGATGAATATGATTATAATTAGTAAATTAGAAATCTAATTATGATTTACTTTGAAAAAGTTATATGAATCTTACTGAAGAATACTCAATACCTTAAGCAGTGTTACACCTTACAAGAATAATAAAAAAATAACTTAATTCGACCTATAAGCTGTCTTTGTAATCACAAGAATCAGTTTCAATGACATTTATATTTTTTTCTCTCATTTTAATTTTTCATTATTATTTTATTATTGAAAGATAGGTTTGTACATTTTATAAAAATGAAAATAAACTAAACAGAAGATGAAAATTTAAAAAAAAATAATAGAAATTGCAGATACCAAAATGATTCATGATTGCAAGAGTAATGATGAATAATTAAGAGTTTCAAAACACTAAACAAAGTCAAAATTAATTAATATTTAGAATCAATAATGAAGATTTTAGATGTATAAAAATGATAATAGACAACTAATTTAACTAGTAATAAGAAACTATTATTTAATAAAATATATTTCAAGAAAATTAAATAAATGTTTATTAGAGGAGAGTGACAATAGACATTCCCATAAAAATATAATTTATAACTAATATATATTTGATAACACATTACAGGATGGTATCAAAAAAAAAAACTCTAAAACAATATATTGAATAGATAAAATTGGCTTGGAACCCGAAAAAGCTAATGTTGGTAACCCTACATTAAGAAGTTTGTACCATAAAAAGCTTTGTGCTCCAAGTCTTAACATGTACGAGATGTGGACAATACGGGCTCTTTGGAAAGTAAATATATTCTTTTCTAAGATTACTTTATCAACGGTCTCCATAAAGATTGCCTTGATCACTCCACTAACAAATCTCTTGCAATAACTACTTGGGTTCAAATTTTGAGTCAGTAAAAAAAATTAATTTTCCTAAATAATGTTCCGAGTTAATGCAGCGAGTACACTCTTAATATCACCTAAGGTAAGACTTAATCTCAATTGATGTAAAAATTATTTCAAAGATATCCTTATCTTAAAAATAAAAAATAAAAAAAACTTTTCACTATTAAGTCTATGATTAATATTTAAGCTAAAAACATTTCTAGTAACATATTTATAGCACTACAACTGTTTTGTTAACTTGTAAATGTCATTCAGTTTATTATGCTGCAATATTAGAAAAATTAATAGTAGCAAGTTTTCATGGCTACTGTTCTTTTTTTTTTCACTATCTACTCAAGATTATTCTTGAAATTGATAACATTTTGAAAATAACTTGTTGGCTTTAATTACAATTAATGTGCACTTGATTAATTGATTTTATACTTTTTTTTGTTTTCACTTTCATCCAATTGGATGATTTCAAAAGAAGGATCGGTTAGTACTACTTAATGCATAACTAAGTTTTAATGCAAGAAATTAGTAAAACACTTAATTTATATAATGTATGAAAATGTATTGCATATATGCAATTACTAGTTGACTAGAAAAGAGGCTACAATTGAGGATGGCAATTGCCAATGGAGCTGCTATAATGGCTGAAAATGCTAGCCTGGAGAAAAAAATATGCCAGATCTTATGCAAGTTAGTTAAGCATATTTAGATCAAATCAAAAGTCCTAGTTTGATTTCCATTCTGTGTTTGTGGTTACCACTGGTCGGTTCTACATGGTGTGTAATCGGGTGGCAGTTGGTGGCGGACCTAGGTGGGCAGATGACGGAGGTGGTGAGGCAGCCGGTGGCACCCGAAATCAAAAAATTTCTTATGTGTAATGTATCTGTAGGATGAGCATAAAAAACAAGCAAAGAATCGACAAAAGAGAGTATAAATGTAGTTATCCAACTAGAAAGAATCAACATGGATAAGAGTTAATCCAATAAACAATCCAAGAATTGGTGTCTTTTCTAGAGAAAGCTCATACATTTATATTATTAAAGATCCATCTTACCTTAACTCTTGAAAAATATTGCCTTGTCTTTGACATGTTTGAGTTCAATTTTTTTCTTTCAATCCAACACAAGCAGCTCCCCAGAAGTGAAAAACAATCTTTATGCAGGCTAACATTTAGAAAATCAAATTCTATTCCGATAAGTTACCAATTTACCAACAGAATATTATCTATCCCTCATGCAGGTATCAAGGCAATCCAATTCTGTCATGAAAGCTTCTATATTACCAAAGAGTACCATGTAAGTTTCCCTCTCAATATATAAGTAGAGCTACATTTGTAGAAGAAGTGATCATTAATTTCCAAATATGGCAGGAAAGATACAATGATTATCATTCCAGCCTGAGTGATCTCTTCTATCATTGTCTTAAATTGTAAGTACTATATCAGATCTTGAATTTACATATCTTAATGAGATATGCATGAAGATAGAATCAGCGGAAATCCAAGATAATTCTAAACAATATGTAAGAGTAGAGTACTATGGGTAATTCAAAGTGAGGGGGAAAGGCGAGAAGGACGCAAGATACACAAATACATACTATCTTGCACTGAAAACTGGTTCTGTATCAGGCGTTGGTTGTGTCCTTCGAGTGTATTTGAGAAGCAAACCTTCTAAAGAAAGACCTGGTACGTTCAGATCCCTGAAACATTCCAAAAGGGTAAATTAATTTCAAATGTAGAAAGGAGGATACAGTTCTAAGGTAAAAAGACTATTAAGAGATCTAAACCTGATATAGGGCTGCAGATCTTTCCATTCCCACTTTGGCCGCTCTCTGAAAAGAATGGAGAAACGTTCAGCTGGAGTGGAAGGCAGAGAAGAGACACTGAAGGCACGAACCCATGTCTCAACTCCAACCCTCTCTGTCAAAACCTCTCCTTCCACAAGATCAAAAGTGGGCTGCATTCCATCTGGAATCTTCTGCCTCCATTCATCCATAAAACTCTCCAACTTCCTTTTTCCTCCTCTCAGGATTTCTCTTGCAAAATGTACACATACCCGCTTCTCATCCAACTTCCATACACAGCTATCCGTGCAATCATTTACTTTCTTACCATATACATGTAAACAATGCCTTGCAAGTATCCCAGGAAATCCATCTGATTCCAGCATACTCACAACTTCATCTTCATTAAGAGCATTAAGTGACCAGTCATTCAACACTGAATTTTTCAAAAGCATTTCCAGAATCATGTTCATATAACTCTCATCAACTAATCTCCAATACCCATTAATCTCCACTGCTGAAAGCACATGCAGTCCAGACCTTAATTCATCATCACTAGCTTGAATATTGTCTATAAGATCATTCCAGTTATATAATCCTGTTCTAGATTCCTGATTTTCTTCTAAATTTCCCATGTCATACTCCTCAAACGTGTAAGGAATCTTTGAAACAAGCAATTTAAGTTTATCTAGTCTGGGGGCAACCTCAACAAGTTCCATATTACCAGGTACAACTTTGAGCACAGGTGCAACAACTTTCTCGTCATAATTATTACGATCACTCTCTTGTGAATTTTGATTAGATTCTGATTGATTTGTTGGTGGTACAAGCAAAACAGAATTGGAAGTTCCAACAAACTTGATAGCATACGTTTTGGACTGAGTACAAAGAACTGCATCTTCGTCAGGCTGTCCTCTTAAGACCACCCTAGATTAGAATACAAAATCACATAAAACACAAGTTGGGGAAAGGGAGGGCAGGGAAATAGTTACAAACAACTGAATGTCAGTCAATGCATACCTTTCATGCAGAACATCAGGGAGAAGTTTCTCGTCAAGCTCTAGAAGGATGAGATCATCATGAGGTCCAAAAAGTGGGTGATATGCAACAGAAATTGATGATCCAGGAGAGAGATGTAGAAGTGCTTCTGCTCCTCTAGAGGCTGGCTGTGATGGTTCCATTTCTCCTCTAACAAAGCATGAATCATTAGAATAACTTCCAAAAGCAACTCAAATGTCCCCCTTGATAGACCAATATGCAGGTAAAGTGATCAAAGCTCAACTTGAGTAACTTGTTATTAGTTAAAACCAGCAACCAGTGCTAACTGCATCAACATAAGAATTATGACAAAACCTGACATGAGAAGCACGAAAGCTATCAAACATTGTGCAGTGCTCTAAAGTAAATAAATAAGTAATGACAGAAAAATAAATTAAAATTTTCAATTGAAAGAAAATATATTCCTGATTTCAGTGATACACAACTATGAACATTTGAAGGAAGAAACTTAAGCCCTTCCAATTAGACTCCCATTCATTAGGTAATTAGAAGATTTTCTCATTATATAGTTACTTTTCTTTACACATATATGGGAGCATAAAACAGATGACAAAAGTCTCTTTCAAACAAGCTGTGAACATGCTAATGTCAAACCAGAAGATTATTTAAGGACCTAAACCCGAAACATTAAAAAAAAAACTTATCTCCATTCCTTAAACGCTGGACCTTGCCCTCAGCTACTAACAACACTTCTGTCCATTCTTCCACACTGTATGACAGTTTATGTTTTCAATCTCTATCAATATTGTCATTGATTTTATTATTTAACTTGTTTATCTCAGGTCTACCAATTGAGGAGAAGATGACAGATACTCACCTAAGGTGATTCGCTCATGTGAGAAGAAGACGAATAGAGACTCCAGTGAGAAAATTGGGTCAAATGGAAGATAGTCCAATTAAAAAGGTAGAGGAAGACATAAGAAAACTTTAGGAGAAACCATTAAAATAGACCTTACTCTAAATAATTTTATTGAAATTTCAGTGTTTGATAGAGCCAATGGCGTCAATTGATCCATGTAGCCGACCACATCTAGTGGCACAAGGCTTGGCTGTTGTATTTATCTCGGGTCTGGACAGCAAAGTTCAAATTAGTCTCCTTTGTCCACTTTATCAACACATTCAGAATTTTTTTCTTTAAGTTTTCTGCTAAACCTTGAAGCTCCCACAGACACAATGTCATAGTAATCCATTGGTCGCAGTTTTAACTATTGCTCCTCCCAATCCTCATGGTTCATGGAGTGAACAAAACCAAACGAATCAGAAGAACTTCACTGCTTCAAAAAAACAACATTACTATTTTACCTCGTTTGGATATGATTATTACTTCAATCATCCTAACCCATCTTCTGCCCAGTAATTTCCACTGTATCTGACAACTGGTGGTAAGACACCATGGCCCCATAAAAATCACTAGGCACCACAGCATAAAATCTCGGTGCCAACGTAAATACACAGAATCAAGCATATAACCAACATGCAATTAGTTAAACAAATGGGGGAATAATTTTAGAGATAACAATTTTAAAGCAAAAGATGGAGTAAAATTGGGAAACTCGATTTGAAAGCTGTAGAGGAATCTAAGATGAAGGGAAATGAGAAGTTACCTGGAAATTGGTTGGTGGCGCTGGCGAGTGCGGATCAAGATTCGTTCTTTGATTTCTCTATCCGCTCGCAGGGTCGAATGTGACGGTACGAGAGGAAAGGAAAGGAAAAGAAAGAGGGAAAGCTGGGAAAGAACGAGAACCCGTTCGCGCCTAAACGTATATTCAGCGTGACTGAGCTTTCTTTGGATATTTATAATGAATGGAATTTAACGAAATAAAATGGAATGGAACAGAATGAAACGAGGTATAATAGAATAAAAATTTTTATTATTATTATTTGAATATTTAATAATAAAATAAAAAAAATTATTTTATTATTTAAAAATTTTAACAAAAATTAATAAAAATAAATAAAATAATAAGACTTATTAGTTGATTATATCTCTTATTCTTGAATTTAAAAAGAAACAAAAATAGGATATAGAGTAAAATGAGATGGAATGGAATTCACTCAATTTTATTTTATTTTATCATATTTTTAAAAATCTAAATAATGATATGTCTTATTATTCAATTCTATTATACTCTTTTTTATTCATATTACAAATCCAAACAAAGCTTGAGATATGAATAATTTCTTTTCGTTTTTTTTCTTTCTTTTTTTTTTGCCCATACATTTAATTTTCTTTTTTCAAAAGAATAAAGCCTAAATTGTAAAAAAGTCTTTCAACTATGATCATATGAAAAAACTTTCATGTATTTTAAAATTCATTAATACGTCTTTCTTAAATTATCAAATTATGCGTATTTACTCTTACAAAAAGTTTTTTACACCTTCATAAAATGTTTAATTTATACTAATATGTATGTTTTGATATGTTTAAAAAGTTATGTTTATGAATTTCAAAGTATAATAAGGTTTATTCTATATAACTCATAGTAAGAAAGAATTTTTTTATAATTTAGGCAGAAATAAAATAAACATAATTCTTTATTTTTAAATTTCTTGCTCTTCGTGTCTTGAAAAAGATACGAGGTTTTTGAAAACAAAGAAACAAAACAAAACTTCAGTGAGATTCAATTCAGTTGTGGTTGACGTGGAGGGCAAATATACATGAACCTAATTTTTTTACTAGGTTATTTGAGGACATAAGATCAACGTGGAAGCTCATCAATTTTTAAAATTGAATTTATTCTTAAAAAATCATTATCACTTATATTTTGCTTTTAAATTATATTGCAAGATTAGGTTCCAACTTTTAAACAATTGCTTCCAAATGTAACGCATAGTTTTTGTGGTGGACACTTAATGAGTAATTATGCTAGGAAATACAAGGAAAATGAATACAAGGACAGGTTATGGAACTGTCCTAGAACAACAACAATGCACAAGTTTGAAAAATTATGAATTCACTTAAGGATTCACGTGATGCTACAATAATTTTGGGTAATCAAATAAATCATAAAATATTATAAAAGTCTCCGTCTCTTTAAACTTAGATCATGGCATATACAATTAAAAAAATTATATTACAATTTGGGTATCAAGGATATTTAGATAGGAAGAAGAAGAAATATCCAATATAACCTGAGATAAAATCACAAAAAAGAAAACTTTGCAATCTGATATCATTAGTGTATGAGGAGAGAAAACTACTATTATTCTACGATGCTCTAACTTCTATATTGTCTCAACGGAGGTATAGGACAACAAAACTCACAAAGTGGATAGAAATAGGGGCTTCTCATTATATACTAGAATGAACCAACTCACCTATCATGGTAAGCTCAAACAAAAGCTTGTCACACTATCTCACGTAAGAGTGCTTAACAATGGTAAGCCCAATAACCTTATTTATCACACAATTGAGCTAAACAATAATATGCTCCAATATCTTGACATCCCATTAATCTGAGTTTTATAATTAAATATAATTATGCTAGCCCAAACAAAAATAATCCAACATAGTCTTCTGAGGATAGATAAGCTACTTGTGATATGTTTGGAACTATAAATTTTATGAATTAATTTGATTTATAAATGAATTCTTTTATTTTAAAGATTATAAAATAGAAATTGATTTAATTTTATAATAATTTTTAAGCATAAAAATAATTTTAAAATCAAATTAAATTACTTAAATTTAAATCACACGATTCTATTTTTTTTTATTCAAACATTGGGTAAGTGATATCAACAATAATTACTTGTCTCTTTGATGAATTTTGAGAAACATATATATACTTGATATCAAAGGCAAATGTAAGCATAAGCTACCTACCATTCTTAGCAGTTAGCGTTAGTCTTCCCTAGAGTTGCTGCACAGGAATGCTTGAGGGTGGCTGACATGTTGCTTGTTGGCAGCTGGCTGGTGCATGCGTGCATTTATTTGTTGATTGGATGGTGAAGAAGAAAACAAAGAAGTTGACACTATGGATTAGAAATTGACTTTGTTATGATAATGGATGGAGAAGTGCTGGAAGTGACAGAGAAAAAAAAACTATTCTTTCTAGACAAATTTGGGTGTTTAAACATATTTTTGAAAATATTAAATAATCTTTTATTATTAATATTATCAAATAATTCATTTTTATTATGTAATCAAATAATTATTCAATATTTCTTTTTCACATGATTGCACATTTATTTCTTTACGATATTTATAATAAAAATGTTCTCTCAATTATTTCAATTACTACTAATAAAATTCAAACTAATTTTAAAAGTAAATATATTAATGAATAAGTTAATTTACTAATGATTCTTAAATGTCATTTTTAATTTTCACTTTTTTATTTATAAGCATATAAATATGCATTTGCCTATTACTTAGGGGTAATAAATAGATGGATTCAATAGATTTTGGATTAGTTTATAATGAATAAATTAAAAATAAATTATTAATTAATTTAAGATTCATTAAAAATTATTAAAAAAATTCAATCGATCCATTAATATATTTTAACAGATAAATATTCAATTCAACCATCTATTTAAATTTTTTTTGTTTAAACCAATTTTGTATGTATGTATATATATATATATATATGTGTGTGTGTGTGTGTGTATGAGTGTGTGTGAATCAATTTTTCTGCACTTAGTTTTTTTCTGCACTTAGTTTTTTTTTTTTTTTTTGCTATTATCGCTCATAGTTGCTTGTGACCTAGCTAATTATTATAGCCTTTAATTCGTTTCATCCTCCAAACCAAGAATTTCATATTATCAACAGAATTCAAAGCATTAGTCTACCAAATAACCAGAAATGAAATGAAAAAAAAAGCTTGCTTGGTTTACAAATCCCCGCGATTGCAGTGTGTTAGAATACATTCTCACCACAGAATGCATTTTGAATGCAAATTAAAGGATAAAAAATCTATTATATTTCAAATGGGTCGGGATTGATCTTGATTATTGTACCTTTAAAATTTATTTCGGTGCATGCTTTCTTGCAGCAGTAGCTACCACAGGATGGCAATAATTAACAGATTACTGCCTATGGTTCTAGTTGTGGTTAACTTAGAGAGCAAATATACGTGTGGACTTATGTAGCATTTTTCTTTTTTTTTTCAATTCTTTGAATAAGGGAATGACACAAAAATGTAAAAGTTCACGTTCATCACTCCAAATTTTTTATTTTCTATTGTTAAATTGATATCAAATATAAGGGATGGGCTCAATGTCTTTTCTTTTTCTTTCCACTCCAACCAAAGGCTACTTTGTTTGGTATACAGAGGAAAAATAAAAAGATAGGATATAATAGAAAAGAAAAAAAATAAAAAATGATTATAAATAAATGCTAAATTAGTTTATTATCCTTTACAACTCATAACATCATTTAGTTTAGCATGAGTAAAGTGAAAAAATAAAATTTTAAAATTTTTCTTTTTCTTTCAATTCCTTAAATGAGGGAGAGATGCAAAAAGGTGAGATTCACAAAATGTTAATCACTTCAATTTTTTTTTTATTTTTAAATTAATATCAAATACAATAAAATAAGGGATGAGCTCAATGCTTAAATCTCTTCCTTTCCTTTCTAATAAAAAAATGCATACTTAACAAAGGTTAAGTGAGTGGGGGCATATGCCCTGCAGCCCTAACATCCATCTGTCACTGGTTGAATGATTCTTTGTATGTTCTATTTTGTGAATTTTCTAATTTTATGCCAAAATAATCTAAATTCAATGAAATAATATTTTGTTTTTTATTATATATTTGTATTAGTTTATTTTATATTTAAAATAACTTATAATTAAAATATTATTTAGAATTTTTTTTTTAAAAAAGTAATTTTCTTTTAAAATTATTCCACTACCAAATATGTACTAAAAAATAATGGCATGGCAATTACTTTTTTTTTTTTTTGGTTTTGTATGAGAACTCACCCCCTACATTAATAAACCCAAACCAACTTGCATTAATCATTGAGAGGAACAGTTAACTGTTTCCCAAATTGTACGTTATCTGCATTTATTGAAAAATGGTTTACAGATCGCAGATGAACATATGCCATTCATCCAAACCCTATATATATATATATATATATATATATATAAGTAGCCTTCGTCTGCACTCATGCATTACTACCAGATCTTCATAATATATATATGGCTTCCAAACGAGGCATTCTCACAGATTGGCCTTGGAAGCCTCTTGGGAGCTTCAAGGTTTACTTTATTCTCATTACAAACTGCACCCTTCTTTTTCATTACATGATTTTCTTAATTAAGTGTTAACTTAAGTCTGCATGCCTCTTTTTCCTTTTCTTCTATTAATTTTAGTATTGTGTATGTATTTGCTCTGTATTACACTCTTTCTCAACTCTCAACTTTGAGCTCAAGAGTCATATTTCAATGACTGCTTGACAAAATGGAGGTAATGAAAATCTACAAGGCATTTACACATATGCATATATTGTCTCCATTTTCAACTACAATCTTAACTCCACACTACAAGCGTTGTGTGTGTGAGACTAAAATAGATATAATTATTTAAATTAATTTTAAAAAGATAAAACGACATTTTTGTCAAAATAAAAAAGTGTAGGGTGCTAACCTACACATGATTCATGTGTAGGTTAGCATTATATATATATATATATATATATATATATATATATATATTATATATATATATATATATATATTCCTTATGTCACATATAATTTTGTTATTTGTACATCATTTTTGCACATCAAGAAGTTTTTACTTCAACTCAACACTTTCCTATCACATATATAGCTCAATTCAAGTGATTAAGTGTGTATTTGAATTAGAGTTTGTAAATTTAATTTTGGATAAACTTGATTTTGGTTTGAAGTGGATTTGAATGAAGTGATTTTTAGTAAAAAAAATCATGTTCAACTCAAATGTAAGAAATAATTACTTCAGACAAAATGAGTTTTTAAAACCAGAATTACGTTTAAAAAATAATATAAATGCAAAAACAAATAAGATATAAAATAAATAAAAACTCGTTTGAATTTTTAAAAGTTAATTTGAGTAGGGTAGACGCCCACCCAAACACACTCTAATTTTGTCATTAATTGTTTTGCACTTTTGCTATATAGCATAACACATTTATACATATACATACATTTATGTATCTGTTGAAGTTGACTTTGTTTTTTTGTTATGTTTATTATGGTTGTGGTTGTTAAGTACGTGATTTTGACCCCATGGGTTGCACATAGCATATATTTTCTCACAACGAATGAGCGCGACCCAAGTCACTATCTCGTATTCCCATTCATATTGGTGAGGTTGCTGCACAACCAGATATGGGTTTCTGTCTCTCGCTTCCAAACTGCCAAAGGCAAAAACAGGATGGGGGATAGAGGCCTCGAATTCGAACAAGTTGACAGAGAAAGTAATTGGTACATTAATTTCACCATTCTTCCTCACTTTTATGGGATTTGTATCCTCTAAAGTGCATGGTACACTTCAAAAATTAAAGTGCGAGTAGTAATCACTAATGAGAAAATTAATAAAATAAATTTTAACAAATTTATAATTTGTTATTTATGTCTTTTGTATTTTACTTAAGTTTAAACTATTAACCCTCCTTGATATATTGTATAATAGAAGGATAGTATATTATAATTAATACTATATTTATATTTGAGTAAGATATTGGATAGTAATTTTTTCGATCAAAATAATTTTATCCAGCTTTAACTATATAAAACAAAATAATTTGATTTATATTTATTATAAGATCAATGTTAAATAAAATTATTTTAACAGGATGTTATGCTATATATGCATTATCTTGTCCAAACATTATATAAAGATAGATAATATTAATTATAATGTATTATTCATTATTTATATAATATATCAAACAATACCTTAATTTTTTTTAATAGGTAAAAATTGACATTGCACTTTACTTTTTTTTTAATAGGAAATAATTGACATTGCACTTTACTTTGTAAAGTATATTGTGCATAAGCTTTAAGGTGAGTTGCTTTGAAGGCCTGGTCTAATTGACGTTGTGAGTGTGTTGTGGTTGCAGGGATGACCAGATTTTGTTGACTGCACTCCTATATTATATAGGGTACATGATCTTTCATGCAGTGGCTTCAAACTTGCCCAGGTGGAGAACAGATGGTGTGGTTCTCACAGCTCTCTTGCATGCGGGACCAGTGGAGTTCATTTACTACTGGTTACGCAGAGCACTTCATCACCATTTTCTCTACTCTCGTTACCATTCTCATCATCATTCTTCTATGGTCACGGAGCCTATCACCTGTATGATATTTTCTTCACTTTGCATGCTCTGCATACAAGACCGAACAAAAGTTGGTCATTTACATCTCAATTAAGACTACTGTCCCATGCATCTACTTATTTAACGGGACGAAACAAATTTACTACTCTTGGTTAATTTTACATATAATTCTCAATTCATAATTTTACATATAATTCTCTGAATGTTTTGCTTAAACTTTTAACGCTAGTTAAGTCACATATCTGTTATATCCGAGGTCCTTGGATAATGGTTTGCTATTCTATTACGAAAAAAAATTCTTTATCCTATGAACTCTACATAAGTTGTGTTGAAATTAAGGAATGATAAAAAACATTTTTATACAACTTTCATATCTAAAATGAGATTTTATAAGCCTATAATTTCATGCATTAATATTATTTTGAAATTGCTGCATGCATTTAAGAGATTAGCCAAAACAAGAAAAATGATTCGAATCAAATGGTCAATTAAAGGCAAATTAACATTGATAATTTTTTTGGCGGCTGTTACCCATCCATTTGCTGAGCACATAGCATATATTTCACGCTATTTGCAATACCACAGTTAACAGCACTGTTCACAAGAGCCGCCTCCATAGCTTCACTTTATGGTTACATCACTTACATCGATTTCATGAACAACATGGGACATTGCAACTTTGAGTTCTTTCCAAAGAGACTCTTCTTCTTCTTTCCCCTATTGGAGTATCTCTCATACACGCCATCGTAAGTCTCCATCATTGTGTTGCTTCATCCTAAATTTACTTAGTTTAATTATAAAGTTGGTGGTTTCTATATGTGTATAATTTGATCCTCTCCTTGTTGTCTAATGTTCATGCTAAATACTTAGTGATATTTTTTTTTATTTTGAGATGACTTATATGATAATTTTCTAAAACTATAACAAAAGTTTATTATCTTCTTCTTTCTTTTTAAACCTATAAGTATTTATATTAAATTTATTTTTGAAGCTAAATACTAAATTTATTTATTTTTTTCTTTGTATTGGGATGATTTTGCTCGTAAAACTTGAACAATAAATTTCAAAGATAAGCTTTAAAAAATTATTTACGTATTATTAGCATAAGTAATTAATAAACAAACATGTATATAAACTTTCAAAATTTCATAAAATTTAAAAATGTAAGTTCTTATAAAATAGATTATAAAATTTCATATAATCTAAAAATGAATTGATATTTCATTTTATTAATTACTTTATTTTAATATCTAATATAGTTTTTTAAAATATAAATAAATGTCAAATATTAAATATGATACCTTTAGATATTGGATTTATTTTAAATGTATACATATTCCCAGGGAATCATTATTTAGTAATTAAATTTTTCATATTGAAGCTAAGAGAAATGATTAATTCAAAGTTGGTGTCGACAGGTTTCACTCAACGCACCACACATTACTCACTTTTCATGCCTATGTATGAACACATTTATGGCACTGTGGATATATATATCCACAGATGCTACGTACGAAACATCTCTCAAGAGGCCAAAGGATTCAGCAGATGTGGTGGTGCACTTAACACACCTCACCACGCTATATTCCATCTATCATCTGCTCTTAGGGTTTGCCTCCTTAGTCTCCAATCCTCAAACACCTAAATGGTACCTGCGTTTGCTGTGGCCCTTCACAATCTTTCCCATGCTCACGACTTGGATCCATGGCCGTGCCTTTGTTTTAGAAAGCAACTCCTTCAGAGAGCTCAGATTGCAGTCCTGGGTCATACCAAGATTTAGAATACAAGTAAAGATTGTTTTCCATTTGTGTCACTAGATTTTTTGCATTTTCTCTTCCAAAAGAAAAACAGTGATTTAATGATGATTATCAATGTGACCCCCTTTTCGTTTTTGCTTTGCAGTATTTCTTAAGATGGCAGAGTGTAACATTGAACAGCTTAATTGAAGAGGCAATAATGGAGGCTGAGTTGAGTGGAGCAAAGGTGCTAAGTTTAGGGCTTCTAAATCAGGTTAGAATCACTTTCTTTCATTCAAAATAAATTGACTCAATTCCTTCATATATATATATATATATATAGATAGTTAGTAAGAAATCAAAATATCTGCATGCATATATATAGCTTTAGCAAAGGATAAATAATATTTTGATTTATTTGAATATTTTTTCATATGCATGCAGAGTGAAGAGCTTAATATATATGGTGAACTTTATATCCAAAGATTCCCACAACTGAAGATAAAGGTTGTAGATGGTAGTAGCTTAGCTGCTGCTATTGTGCTGAGTAGCATTCCCAAAGGCACAAATCAAGTGCTTCTTCAAGGCAACTTTAACAAGGTTGCTTTTGCTATAGCCAATGCTTTATGCAAAAGAAAGGTTCAGGTATACACGTTTAACATGAATCTGGTACAAAAGTTTTCATCTCCCTTTTGAATTAATCTCGAACTAATATTTTTTTTTTATCATCAAACTGAAATATGAGAATTTCCAAAATTCTCATTAGATTTTAAATTGACATATTAAAAAAGTTTCTTTTCTAAAGTGGAGAAATTTTTTACATGTGTTTTTAATTTTTTAAAAAGTGGTGTGCATTTATAACATAGTCTGTCAAGTTTAACACATGTTAAATATTGAATGGAATGCCTAAGATAAGTAATCTCTACCCAAAAATCTCTCTCAAGTGAGCCATTATCGTAAAACTAGAATAGCAATTAATTATCCTCTGGTGTGTTGCTTAATTTAATTTTTAAAGAGCATATACACTTTCTTTTCTAATGATGGATGTAAAGGTATCACAGCCACAAGCAGAGAAAAAGAGACGAATGCATTAGAGTGTATTAGACTGAGATTGTATTGAATTGAATACGGAAAGAGTTACAGAATTTAGTATTTATAGTCTAATTACAGAAACTAAAATAACAGAATGCTTAACTAACTAACAGAATATTAGTTATCCCTTATATCCCCCTTCAAATTCAAAGTTTGAAGACTGTCAACTCTGAGTTTGGACCTAAACTCATGAAACTTGGAACTTGGAATCACCTTTGTCAATATGTCTGCAACTTGATCTTGAGCTGGAATATGAAACACTGAGACTTCCTAATTGACGACTTTATCCCGTACAAAGTATAAATCAAGTTCGAAGTGTTTGGTGCGGCTATGTAGAACCGGATTTGCTGCAAGCATCACAGCACTCAAGTTATCACAGTATATTAATGGTGGAGTAGTCACTGGAACCCGAAGTTCAGTTAGCAATGACTTAAGCCAAGAGATCTCAGCAATTATAGCAGCAAGGCTACGATATTCTGCCTCAGTACTTGAGCGAGAAACCACATGCTGCTTCTTAGAAGACCATGAAATCATATTATCTCCAAGATACACACAATACCCAGTAGTGGATTTTCTATCATCTATGTCAGATCCCCAATCTGAATCACAAAACCCTTTGATGTCTAGCTTAGCTGAACTCCTTAGATGAATCCCATAATCTATAATGCCTTGCAAATATCTCAAAATTCTCTTTACAGCTTTCCAGTGCTCCTCTGTTGGTGAAAGCATGAATTGGCTAACTTTATTCACACTGAAGGCTAGCTCAGGTCGTGTGATTGTAACATACTGAAGACCTCCTACAACAGATCTATACAGTGTTGGGTCCGTTGCAGAGGCCATACTATGAACTGACAGCTTCTGGTTTGAAATCATCGAAGTTCCCATTGGTTTAGCAGTGGACATTCCTGCTTTTGCCAACAAATCAGTGGTATATTTCTTCTGAGATAAATGAATGCCACCACCAGGAGTCTTTGTGGCCTGTATTCCAAGAAAATAATGCAAGCTGCCTATGTCTTTCAATGCAAAAACAGAATTTAACTTGGCAATTAAATCCACTATTTCAGCAATATTACTCCCAGTAATTAATATATCATCAACATATATCATCACAATTAGTGTAGAGTGAGCTGAGAATTTAGTAAACAAAGAAGAGTCACACCGTGTTGAATTAAAACCAAGCTGCTGTGGAGTTGAACTCAATTTCTCAAACCAAGCTCTTGGAGCTTGTTTAAGTCCATAAAGTGCTTTTTGAAGCTTGCACACAAGTTGACTATCCCCTTGAATAAATCCGTCCGGTTGATGCATGTAAACCTCCTCATGAAGGTCCCCATTGAGAAAAGCATTATTTACATCAGTTTGATGTAGGGGCCAACTCTTTGACAGTGCCAAAGTAAGAACTGTCCTAACAGAGGTGGGTTTCACAACTGGGCTAAAAGTCTCAAAGTAATCAAACCCCTCTTGCTTGAGTTTAAAAACCCACTTGCATCCAATGGCTTTTCTACAAGGTGGGAGTTTCACTAGGGACCATGTGTCATTTTTCATTAAAGCAATGTATTCTGACTCCATTGCTTGTTTCCAATTGGAGCTTGACAAAGCTTCTTTTATTGTCTGTGTTTCTACAACAGCAGTAAAAATTTTTGGTTTGTAGATACCCCCCTTAGCTCTTGTCACCATTGGGTGTGTGTTCACAGCTTGCTGAGTTACTATCATTGAAGCAAAATCTATGACAGCAAGATCACCTACTGTAGAAAATTGGAGAACAATTCTGCAGAATGCAGAAAACTGCAGAACAATTTCTGCAGAATGTGGACAACCTCCAGAGAACGAAATGCAAAATGCAAACAACTTGCAGAAAACGAAAATTGGTGTGGAAGAAACTTGATACTTTCTCATTCTACCTCTGAAGGTTAACTTACATACATTATATATACATCAAGCTTCAGCTATACTAACTAACAGAAGATTAACTAATTAAACTAACAGCTAACAGTAAACAAACAGAAAACAGAATCAACAGTAATAACAGAAAACAGAAATAACAGCAGTAACAGAAATAACAGAAAAACAGAAAATGGTGAGCAGCCTAATCTGGCTTCTCCTCTTGCTGAGTAGTGGAACTCGGTATTACCTACTACAGAAACAGGATTAGCATTAGTTGTTGGGTCAGGACCATTTAAAACCTCAACAGTGTGTTGAACATTAGCAGGTAAAGTAGTTATAGTACTGTTCTGAACATTAACATGCTGGACATTTGAGTTTGTACCAGAATGAACTATGGGAATAGATGGAGGATAGACAAATTGATGAGAATGAGCAGTTGTGTGACTAGGAAGAAATTGTTGAGGATCAGTCTTAAAAGGAAAGGAAAACTCATCAAAGACAGCATGTCTACTAATGTACACCTTACCACTTGAGGACAAACACTTGTAGCCATTGTGCATTGTACTGTAACCAATAAAGACACATTTTTCAGATCTATATTCAATTTTGTGCCTATTGTATGGACGAAGGTAAGGATAACAAGCGCAACCAAAGGTCTTTAGAAAGCTATAGTCTGGATATTTATTGCAGAGAACCTCATAGGGTGATTTGTAATTGAGAACAGGTGTGAGAAGCCTATTAATAATGAAAGTTGCAACTGAAAAGGCATGACCCCAAAAATTTAATGGAACTAAGGCTGCAGCCACAAAGGTTAAGCCAACTGCAGTTACATGTCTATATTTGTGTTCTGCTGCCCCATTTTGCTCATGAGTATATGGGCAACTCATCCAATGAATTATTCCATGAGCATGAAGATAGTTTGTGAAGACTGAATATTCTTTTCCACCATCAGACTGTACTACTTTTATTTTGCAGTTGAGTTGCAGTTCAACTAATTTTTGGAATTGAAGAAATGTGGGAAAGGCTTGAGATTTGGTTTGCAAAGGATATATCCAGGTATATTTGGTAAAAGCATCAATAAAATGAATATAATATTTAGATCCATCTGTATTAGTTACAGGAGAAGATCCCCAAATGTCTGTATAAATCAATTCAAGTGGTTGAGTATAAACTGTTGTAGACATATGGAATGGAAGTTTGTGTGATTTTCCCATGCAACAAGATTCACAAACTGTAGGGACTTTATTTATTGGAACTGAGATATTACAGCCATAAAGTACATGCTTTATGATTTTTGTGGATGCATGTCCTAATCTAGAGTGCCATACACTAAAGGCATTTTTAAGTGATACATGATTAGAAGAATAGGTAAACTGTACAGAAGGAATAACAGCGGAATTCAAAGAACAAGATTGCAGTATGGGCAGTAGATCTTCAAAACAGTAAAGCCCACTCTTAAGCTTCCCTTTCAGGATTACTTGTCTGGTATCCTGTGATTTAACAAAACAAACATCAGGGTGAAATTCGAAAAAGACATTGTTGTCTTTGGCAAACTGAGAAACACTTAAAAAGATTTTTGGTTATCTGAGGGACACGTAATAAATTGGTTAGAATTAAAGAACGAGGAGAAAATTTGGAAAACAAACTTGAATTCCAACATGCTCAATGTGCAGACTTGTACCATTTCCTACCAGAACCTGATCCTGTCCAGCAAAAGGAATTCTGGTAGCAAGATTATTGGCATCTGGGGTGACATGATGTGATGCACCCGAATCTGGATACCAACTAGTGTCCAGCATGGTCTCAGGTGTAGTCAAAAGGGCCAATACTGGTGCTTGTGCTGTAGAACTTGAAGAAGTGGAAGGGGTTTGACATAGTGCCATGTTGTTATGCACCTGATTCTGATTCTGACTAAATGTGGAAGGGCCTGAAAATTGCAGATCATACCGATGAAAACAATACCATGCCAAGTGGCCATGTTTGCCACAAAGCTGACGCTGCTTAGACCCAAATCTTCCTCCCCTTCCAAACCTTCCTCTAGCAAACTGAGAGTTCCTGTTGCCTCCTCCACGAAAATTCCCTCTGCCTGGACTGTGATTAAACCTCTGATATTGATTACCATTAAAACTTTGATTTCTAAAATTCGGTGAGCTACATTCACTTGAGCATCACCAACTCAGTACTGTTTTGCCTATGTTTCTCCAATCTTTCTTCGAGCCATTAGCAATGCTTCAATCTCATTTACAGAATATGGTTCAGAGCGAGACATAACTGAGGAGACAAACCCATCGTATTCATCATTGAGACCATCAAGTATAGCTTCTACATGATCATTTTCTGACATAGGTTCTCCAGCAGCCGCTAACATGTCTACTATCTTCTTAATTTCTAACAAATAGGAACTAGCAGAGGACGCACCTTTCTTTATATTTCTAAGTTTGAATCTTCAGCTGTTTAATCTTGGATTTCATCTGAGAGGCAAAGAACACTTCCAAACGCTTCCAAACTTGGCAGGAACTTTCACAACCAACCATTCTAGTATGCAGAGATTCAGACTTCGAGGAGAGCAGCCAGGACAGCAAGAGTTGGTCTTGCTGCTCCCACTGCAGAAACTCCTCACTGTAATTTCCACTCGCACGATCTTGATCTGAAGCAAATTGATCAGGAACACCAACACCATTGATAAACTTATGCAGCTTGAAACCCTTGACTGTGGCTAAGGCCTGTTGTTTCCACGGTAAGAAATTGCTTTCATCCAATTTCAACGACACCGGGTTAGAGAAGGCCTGCAACACAAACCGTGTGGATACCGATGCAGAAGACGAAGAATTGTTCTCCATTGAAGGAGATGAAACCTGACCTGCGTTGTTCTCCATGAGAGAGCTCGAGAGCTCTGATACCATAAAGGTATCACAGCCACAAGCAGAGAGAAAGAGACGAATGCATTAGAGTGTATTAGACTGAGATTGTATTGAATTGATTACGGAGAGAGTTACAGACTTTAGTATTTATAGTCTAATTACAGAAACTAAAATAACAGAATGCTTAACTAACTAACTAACTAACAGAATATTAGTTATCCCTTATAGGAAGGAATTGCAAGCAGGTAGCTACATTATACAAGGATGAGCTGAAGAAGATTCATCGAAGAGTCACCAAGTGCAAAGGAAGTTTGGCTCTTTCCGCAAGCAATACTTCAAAGGTGAATCCATTTTCCAAATTAAAAATGACCAAAATTGAACAGACTAATTTCAATTATTATTTCTTAAAAAGGTTAGATTAATCATGTTACATAAAAAAAAAAATTCTATTAGATATTTTCAAAAATAAAAATGCTATACCACTTGACAGTGGTCCCCAACCGAAAAGAACTAGACAATGTGGTATGTTATTCTTTGGATTTTTAAAAATAAGATAGAATGAATTCTTTTATTTTCTCATTTTTTCTTCCTCCTAAATTCAAAAACAAAGAATGAAATTAGTTTATAATTCTTACTATTCTATTCATTTTTATTAAAATTTTTAAATAAAAGAATTGAAACATTTTTTCATTTCACCGTTAAATATCTAAATAATGATATAAAAACTTTATTTCATTCAATCACATTCCATTCTATGTCATTCTATTATATATCATTCCATTCATTTATAAAATTTACACAAATCTCATCAATGAAAATTTATTCCTATTTTTATCTCATACCAAAACATACACTTAAGAAAGAACTATTTGGCCGAAAATTAGGTTGGGTACCATGCGGTTCCTTGACAAAAGTATCCATAGTTTGTTTTGGTTCTACATATACAATAGTTGTTTAAGAAAGTTGACATTAAAAAACCGCGTATTATTGGCGAGTTAAGCCATGTCGAGCAAGAATCTTTCTTTTTTTATCTGAGTTATTTGTTTTATATATATTGACTCCAACTACAGCATATTGACTCCAACTCACTTCTTTCAACTTTCAGGATGGTGATAATTTATAAGCCAAACAATAAATATATGCATAACCTCAATTATATATTCATGGGTAAATATACAGTATAATTTGTGATCATACGTTGTACCTCCACTCTTCAATATATTATCGAATATATTATAATTGGAGACTTATATTATTTTCATTCCACAAAACTCAGCGAGTAGAGTCAATAGAGGTTGGCTCACTTAATCAATTTTCTACTTATATTTCGTTATAATTTAAGTTTAATTATTAAATTTTTTATTAATAGGTCATCTATAAATATTTATGTAAACGTTCAGCGAACTTAGAAACATACACTAATCCTAAATAAGAAGCATTTTCGTCAACCTAAATTTTTAACTTACCAAACACAAAGTCAGCAAGTTGACCTCATATAATTAGTTGTTTATGAGCAGAACCTTTTTTTTTCAGTCAAAAAAACAAATTAAGGAGAATCATATAGTGCTTCTTATTCATGATGCATCTAACTAGTAACATTATTGTCTACTTTTTTTATATTAACGTAATTAATTATAAACTTTCATATCATAATGGTTGAATTTACATTTAATAGAAAATATAATGTAGGACAAATTATATTTAGAAACAATAAGATGAAGACCTAACATTCAAATGGAATGGATATAATTATCTAAATATAACTACTCTCGCTTAAACTTATTTTTTCTCAACTTTAAACTCAGTTCAATGGATATATAGTACCTTTTTATTAATTTAATTTGCATAAGTTGTTTCTGACAAATTTATATAGAAATAATACTTCAATGAATAAGAAGTACCACCGATTAACCAAAAAAAAAAAAATGTACCAGTGCCACTAACTATAGGTTTCATCAACACTGTACATGCGAGACTAACAAAATAAAAGTATAAAAAAAAATTGATGAAAACGATGTAGCTGAGCTAGTTAACTTGAGAAGATTTCAGGAATATTTTACAAAACAAATAGTTGATGTCTGTATTTTAGTTCTTTAATTTCTTAGTTAATTTCAAGTTAATTTATAGTATGAGTAATGTCACACTCAGCTAGAAAATTAGAAATCTCATATTCTCAAACCAAAAGCCTTGACAATACATAATCTAATTTCTTTTTAATTTCTTCGCTGCTGCAACACAGTAATCCTTGTTTTGTTGACTGTCATATATAATTGAAAGTTGCCTAGTTCTTGGACAATAAGTTACATGAACTAGTATAATATATCTAATTCTTACTTTCATAGCGAAAATGACAGAAGGTTAATTTAAGAAAGAAAATGCGCAATTCGATATACACAAGTAATTAAGCTCAGAGATATATGGGTCAGTTATCTTTTTTTTGCATTTTTTTTAAGGATGTGATAGTGAATACGAATTAAGAGGATTTTAGTCAGAGAAATCCGATTTGCGAATCATTAAAGGTGACTTATTTTATTGTGACTTTTAATTGTTTATTTATATTTTAATTAATTAATTTTGATAGTTAGTTTTTAAATTAATTTAAATAAATAAAAAATGTAAATGAGAAATTAAAAAATTTACAATCCCGCTGTCTTTATACATACTTTAAAAAAGAAAAGGGCATGTGATGGACTAGCATTATTTTTATTAGTCTTTACATGATAAATATATCTAATAATTTACACACAAAAAATGTTACTAGAAAGATAGCAACATATTAAAAACACAAAATGATAATTTTATAGAATAATAATTGAATAGTATGAAATGAAATGGTTGAAAGAGAATGTTCAATTACAATTTATAGTTTGATAGTTTTAGAAATATAATGGCTTTTCAAGTTTTGTTTTTGCCTGAAGTTAACGTGAAATGTAATTAAAATTGATTTGGAAATGTTTTTAACTTTTTTTATGTGTATCTTTTATACATCTAATATGTATGTACATTAGAAGAAATATTCAATTTTATTTTATTTTTTACACTTAGATAACAAAAAATGTTGCGCCATAAAAAGAATAAACATTATAATTAGGTGTACATTTCATGTTAAAAATGCACAAGAAAATAATATATGCTCGCTAAATTGGCGACCACCGCCAAACGGTTGTTTGATTTTTTAGCAACCGAATTATCTAAGATAGCGATCAAAGACTCCGTCGCTATTTGACTATTTTCTTAATAGTGATGCTTATATAATATCTTATTTGTTTTTCTATTCCCATTTCATTGCTTTTTTAAGTGCACGAATCCGCATGTGTTATGCGTTGAAGGATATATCATCCAATGTCATTTTATTAGATGTGTAAAATATAAATAAAAATAATGAGAGTATGTTAAAAAATTAAATCAAAATCTTTAGAGTATAAAATATCAATCCTATGCCTCTATATATAAGGGAATGAAATTTTGTATTCTATTATTGGTTAAGTTAAATTTTGAAATGAAATCACTATTTCATGTAAGTTTTTGCTAACAAATTTAAAACATCTAACATTATAAAATGAGTATAAAATGTAATCATCGTTTAAAACATAAGTAAAAGTTAGTCTACTAAGCACTATTAGTTTATTATTCTTGTTCTAGAAGTAGAATAATCACTAAATATGAATTTGTGTATCTTTTATAACTTAACAAATAAAAGATTAAAGTTATATTAGAACCGAAGAGTTCTAATTCGTACCACATAAAATAATAACAATAAACGAAAAAATGAAATATTTTTTAATAATAATACAAATAATATAAATAATTAAATTTTCACTATTCTAACGTTTTGCATTAATTAATGATTATATTTTTTTATATGTTTATGAATAATACTCATTTAAAGATATTCATTATAATTATAATTTGAGTAATGCTATACGATAGAAAAAATAATTATAATTTTTAACATAATTTAATTAAAATTATTAAATAAAATTAAGTGATAAGAATCTCACATTTATTCAATAATTAATAAATATATTAAATTATTTTATTAAAAATTTTGATAAAAAAATTAATCTTATATTTTAGGTTGGTTTGTTTTTCCATTGTTTGGTTTGTCAACTATGCCTCGTTTGTCCAAATTGTCTCAAGTCACTTTCCTTTGGGATCTTGTGGGTCAGGCAGAGTTGGCCCTTTGATAGTTTGACCTTTTAGGCTTATTTGCTTCTATCTTTAATTTTTTATTTTGTTCTCTGTAGGTTTCCATACTAAACTCTCTTCATAGACAATTTATGTTTTTTCCATTATTTTAAAATCTAATAAAGATTTGGAAATTATGGGACTTATTACTAATATCTTTTATAAATAGAAATGAAATTAACAACAATCTGTTATATTTCATTCTTAAAAAAATGTACAATATTTAATGACAGAAACTCGAAAATATTTCGTTGGAACACTCCTGACTTTCATCAACATCTAAATTCAGTAAACGGAAACAGTTTTCATGTTTGACACTTTGACTGACCCGCATGTGATATGCAGTAAAAATTATATAATATGAAAATTAATTCAATCACAATTGAATAGAAATGTTCTACTCTTTTAAGATCTTTGATTTTATTTTTAAAAAAAAATCATTTAATAATCCTCTAAATTCTATTTACATACTTGATTAAAACCAACTAAAAATACAATAAATAATTTAATATCTTCCTAAATAATTAGTGAAATATTTTTTTAATTATTAAATCAAAAAATATTAAACGCAGATATTAAATTATTCTATTTTATCATTTAATATTGTTTTATTAAATATTAAAAAAATGATTTATGAGGCTTATTATAAATAAAAAAATAATGTTATATCTTTTTAAAATATTTTTTAATAATCTTTTAAATAATTAATAAAATAAATAGTATATAAAAAATATTTAATCTTTATTTCATTTAACAAGAAGATTATATGTCATCCAAGAAACAAAAAAGAAAACTCACAAGATTTTTTTTTTTTCGGAACTTTACAAGTTTCTAGTTTCTAGATTAAGGAGTTATTACGGTATTTAATTTTGTTTTAAGTATTAATATCTTTATTGAAGTCGTTGCAACCACAATAAATATTTGAAATCTACTTTCAAAACTAAAATTAATTACAGTATCGGATCCAGAAGAAAAAAAAAAAAAGATACGAAGCGATCGCTTGATTAATTGGATCTAGAAAGTTTTGTGATGGACAGCATTACATAATTGAACAATAAGATGTATCCAGAAGTCAAACGATGGATGACATCAAATGTTGACCAGTGACTTTTTGTTCTGCAGCCAGTTGAACAGATCTTGCCTGCATTTCCACGATTGCAAACAAAAACATGAAACTTGGGTCATGTTGGTTTAAACCAGAAGTAGGCTTTTACTTGGTCAACTAATCAAACACAGGAACCTTCTTTCTTTGTTTCTGTTCTGTTCTTTGATTTCCATGAGAAAGAGAAGCAAGGGAAACTAAAGAAGCTTGAGGCAGAGCAATATCCTTGGGCCTTCTATTCAGCAAGGTAAGCCTCTAGAACACATGGCCTTGCCTCTATATTTGCCTCTTTTGTTTTCCTCTCTATATGTATGTGTGAGGATTTCTCTTCAATCTTAACCCTTTTGCTCTCTTTCTTTGGTTTTTGTTTTTCCTTCTGGGGCTTATATATGTGCTTTAGCTACTTTTTTGTGCACTTCAGAATATAAATATGCTATTTTGTCTGCAAAGTTCAGTGTTGTGAAATTTTATCTGGGATTTCTCTGTTTCTCTATCTTTTCCTGTTTTCCTCTCCACTTTGCCATCTGGGTTGCAAAAAGTTTCTAGCTTTTTGCACTCTTGCATTCCGGATGCATTTGGGTATTATGGTTTGGTTGTTTTTTCCTCACACCTGGTTCCTTTCTTCTTTTTAGGTGGTACCTATTGGTAATTTATTCCTGACACTCATTGTTCTGGTGATTTGTTGAATTGAATCACATGCAATGAAGTGCTTTTACTACTTCAAAGACAAATCCAGGAGCAGGAGGCAAAGATCAGCACCTGAACTGAAAGAGCAAGAGGAATCCCAGTACTCAGGGGTTGAAAGAGTCACCAAGTCTTCGTGCTCGTCGACTTCACCTCGTGGTATACCACAACTGTATGAGGAGAGGGCTCACAATTTGCGGGTCTTCTCATTTACAGAGCTCAGGCGTGCAACAAATGATTTCAATAGGCTTTATAAGATTGGGGAAGGTGGATTTGGGAGCGTATATAAAGGTTTAATCAAACCTGTTGATGGGAATGGTGATCCTATTCAAGTTGCAATAAAAAGGCTTAACAAGGATGGATTACAGGTAAGGGACTCAAAAAATTCCTTGGGAAGTAATTTATTAGAGAATGTCACAAGGAAACACATTGATAAGTAAATCTGTTGATTTTGTTGGAATAAATTACACAAGGTGAATACTTTTGTTGTTTCTTCTATTTTCTGGATGTTTTGTTTATTCATGTAAGCCATCAGAATAAGTATCACCTAACTTTCAAATAATACTTCATTATTTACAGGTTTTTTTTTTTTGTTATTTGTTGTCAGATAGAGATAGTCTTAGTTTTCATAGTCAACATCCATATTCCAAAAGATTAAATGGAACTGTTTATCATTCTTGTAGTTTATAAGCTCCACCAAAATATCAAATATGGATAAGTGAATTAAAAAGTATTTTAGTTTGATCCACTGTTAGTGTAAAGAGCTTTACATTATCAGTGAACCATACTGTTCACTTGTTTAAAAAATTGTTAAAAGCTTTTATTACAAGTGAAAAACATTAATACTACAATGGTTGCGGCATGTTCTGTTTACAGACAGTGTAAAATTTTGAAAAAAGCATTAAATATTAAAATATTTGTGGCTTTTTCTTGTTTACTGATAGTGTAAAGATTTTTGTATTGACAGTGGATCAAAGAAGAAAGACAAGGATTTTGTAGTTTATTGCATTTTTATATATATTGACTATTTTGACAGGCTGACAATAGCTATTCTTGCCCTTCGTAGTCATGTATAAGGAAACTACGAAAATTGTCTGCTGGTCTAAGTGAAGAAACTTTCGTAGTTTCATTGTTGCAAAATTACGCTGATAACCTGTTGCAAATATTAGAGATTTCACCTATCTTGTTTTAAAGTGGTATCCTCTGTCTCAGAACCTTTACATAACCTTTAGGCAGATGTCACAGCTTGTCCTCTATCTATTGTATATCATTTTGTCATTATTCTTCTTAGCGTTGGTTCTTTGATCAGCCTCTTAATCACAGTGGTAGTCTTTTGATTTGTAAAAATCCATTTTGGAAGCCAAGTTTCAGCTCTTCTTCATTTCTGTCTGATGCATCATACATGCATGATTATACATTATGAATGTCATTCATCAACTTTATAAGTTGGCCAATGGTGTTATATGTTATAAACCCAATCAGTTAAAGTAAGCTTGTTGGGTATTATGCTCTCAAACTGTATTTCCTGTCTGCCATTTGCATAAAGCAATTAACTGTGAAGAATTTCAAACATTATATTGTGGTTTTCCTATTTATGTTCTCCTTGTCTGCCTAACAACAGAAACAAATCATATTTATGTCAATAATACTTAATTAGCCCTATTCCTTTGTATAGTATATTTGAGATTATGCTTCATGAAGACCTGAAACTAAGAATGTCTACATAGTTTCTCTCAACAAAAAATAGTTTGTAAATGAATGCCTCTATGGACTATAAAAACTACTCAAACAAACATGACAGCTATTCACATATTCTTTGGTTAGGGAATTGCACACAACTCTTTATTTTGGCTGACAGGGGAAAATGTGTAAGTAATTTGAAGTTTTCATGCACATTTTAAGGTTCTGCAATTATCTGAGTTCCTAGATGGAGATACTTTTCCCCTCCCCTCCCATTTCATTCATTTTTTTTTTCTCTTGCTTTGTTTTTGTATTGTTCACTATGGTCATATTAGGATATTCCTTTACCCACTTTTTTTATCTTTCTGTCATGTAGGGTCATAAGCAATGGTTGGCTGAAGTTCAGTTTCTTGGCGTTGTGGAGCACCCAAATCTTGTCAAACTCATCGGATACTGTTCTGTGGATGGCGAAAGAGGGATCCAGAGATTACTTGTGTATGAATACATGCCAAATAAAAGCCTAGAATCTCATCTTTTCAATAAAGCATATGATCCTCTTCCTTGGAAAACAAGACTTGAGATAGCACTTGGAGCAGCTCAAGGATTAGCTTATCTGCATGAAGATTCAGAAGTTCAGGTGCCAGTTAAAGCAATATAATCATATTTTATTCGTGCTTCACCCAATAAAAGGTTTTAGAAATCAAACACCATTCATGTGCATTTACTTAACAGTTTAAGCTTTTGGGTGGGTTAGTCCTTGACATGGTATCAAAGGCTCTCTATTAACCATGTGATTAAGAGTTTGATCCTTGCTGCCTCCATTCTTCTTATTAACTATGATTTCAGCACAAGGTAGAAAGGGTTTGTATCTTGTCCACGCTTAAAGCCTAAACACTTTTGTGTAAGCGGATATGTTGGACATATAAAACCATTCATATTCTTTCACTTAATAGCCTAATCTCTTAGGAGAGTTGGTCCATGACAGGAGGAATCAGAAAAACATGAAAAGAAGCAAAATAAAATTACATCTAAGTTTTGACTGAAATGCTAATACAAGTGCAGGACTAGATGGTTGAGCTCCTTAACTTATAACACTGACATAGGTGGCAAACTCTAACTATACATATTTATTTTGATTCTTTTCAAGAAAATCTCTCGGGGAAAGTTAAGCATTCTGTCTGATGGTCATGTGAACAAGAAAGGTCCTTCCCTTGTGTCTCATGCTAATTCAGTCACTGGCCTGTGTTATGGTTATTCAGAGGCTGTTGTCACAATATTGTTCTTGGAACAAACGTCTATTTATTTTTTATTTTTTTCCATTGCTTTGAAACAGACAAACCATCTGATAGTATGAAGATGTGCTGAAAAACAGGGAGGTAGAAATAGAATTGATAACTTAAGAATCTCCTTTGCCGCTGACTGAGGATCATATTTTTTGATATTCTCATTTCAATAATTTAGATGATCCATCCTTTTTCTAAAATTAAGTATTGCACAGATAGCAATGAATTTTAAATTCAATGGATAATCTGTTGATGAAACCCGTGGCTTAGCATTCTCTTACTGGTTGGCACAGTCTGGTTTTGCAAAAATCATTATTATTTTTCCTTTGGAATTTAGGAACTTACACCAATTATGTTATTGCATTTAAGCTGCAATTTACTTTATCTGAACAACTCTAAAATGTTCATATTCATTTTAGATGATGATATGCAGCTTTGTAAAACATAGGAATTAATATGTTCTTAGTGTTTAATTCCGCAATAAAGGTGCAAAGTTATGTTGGATATGGATGAAATATTGAATCCCTTAAGGGTTCAATCTTAGATGGAAGTAATTACAATTAATCTGTATGAAAATCTGAATTGGGTTACTTTTGCTGGAAAGGAGATCAGCAACTACTTTACCCACTTGGTTATCACCGAATAATTTCTTTTAAGTAGTGATACATAGTCATGGTTTTTCATATTATGATTATAGTCGTATTTTTGTTTATCACTCATTTTGCATTTCGATATTACATTACTCTTCATATCTTCTACATGATCTGAATTTAACTCTTCTTCTGCTTTTAACATTTTGTATGCTAATGCTGTAGGTGATATATCGAGATTTTAAATGCTCAAATGTATTACTGGATGAAAATTTTAGGCCAAAACTTTCTGATTTTGGACTTGCTAGGGAGGGGCCAGTAGCTGGGCATACTCATGTTTCAACTGCTGTAAGTGTTGTGTGCCTTATATTTATTCAGTAGCATTTGCACATTGCATTATTGTAATGGTTTTTGGGATCTCACTGAATGTTGAATGCTGGAGACTATCATGTTTGATTATTCTGTGGATGTAATTTCTTACACTTTAATTAATTTCCAAGAATTCATGTCAGGGTTACCGCTTCTAGTTGTGAATCTGATAGACCTGTTATTAGTAAGGTATATGAGAGGAAGGCTAAGAAAGAAAGGATGTAGTGGAATGGCTCGCGTGGTTAAAAAGGGTGAGATGGGAATTTTGGGGAATATTCTTGCAGTAACAGAATTGATGATGTGGCAGAAAAAGACAGCAAAGGTGATTTGGTTAGTGGGGTAAATATAATGAGAAATTGAGAGGGGGAGAGAGGCAGGCAAGAATTTGGTAAGGAAAGGATTGGGAGGAGCAGGCCCTCGAAGCTCTACATTATCTTTCTTTCTATTTTGCTGTTTCTGACGGAGAGAGTGTGGGGAGTGAGAAATCTGTATCTACTGGTTTCTACCTCTAAATTCAATAAAACCTATTCTGATTTCTGGGTTCCTAACATAATCTAATTGAGAGATAATGAAAATAACAAAGAATAAGTCTTATACAAAATTTTGAACATAAACAAACATATTCTGTTCGATGGATAATTTTTTATGATTTTTAATGTTTAGAAGTGTCATAAGTCATTGTTCTTCAATGTTTCCATGATTGTTGGTGTCAAAGCTTCGAGTGTACACTACAGATATTCTGTTGCTCTAACTCTTTTAACTTTGGAAAATTATATTTGCACACTAATTATTTACACCATCTCTTACACTTTACTTGTTTGGGAAAAAAAGTTAGAAAGAGAATGTGTTGCAATGTGTATTTATCTTGTTTTATTATCCAAAAAAGAAATGGTGTAAGAATGGTGTAATGAAAAAAGTGTGCAAATATCATTGTTGTATGACTTTTTCTTGATTGTACACTATTACAAACCTGGAACAACCATGAATCCCTAAATTTGACTTTCCAAATATAAGTAAAAGAAATTAACAATATTTTGAATGTATCACTTGATGTTTATCATCTCAACATTTTTGCCTTGGATTCTTTCAGAATATTTGAATGATGATTAAGATTATGCAGTGCTCATGTAAACTTTTCTATGTCAGGTGATGGGAACATATGGTTATGCTGCTCCAGATTACATTGAGACAGGCCATCTCACTACCAAGAGCGATGTGTGGAGTTTTGGCGTGGTGCTATATGAAATACTTACAGGAAGGCGCTCAATGGAGAGAAACCGGCCCAAAGTGGAGCAGAAACTTGTGGAATGGGTGAAACAATATCCTTCTGATAGCAAAAAGTTCGTCTTGATAATGGATCCAAGACTTGAAGGCCAGTATTCCATTAAAGGAGCACGAGAAACAGCCAAGCTTGCGGATCATTGTCTGAGTAAGAGTGCAAAAGAGCGGCCAACAATGAGTCAGGTAATACAGAGATTGAAGCAGATAATCCAAGCTTCTGATGATGAAAACCCTGCAGAGATAATCACTGACGTATCTGAAAATGATCCACCTGAGCCTGAAGAAAAGCCAAATGAATCAGCCCCTTCAGAATTATGGAAAAGGAGGATGGCCCATCTTGCAAAACTTGGTGAGCACGTGGAGAGTGCTAGTAGAAAGAGATTTATGATCCAAAATAGGGCCAAAGTTCCTGCATAGTTTCATCTACAGGAGAAAAATGCATTGTGTCTCAGTTGAGGTAAACTGGTACATTCTTGGGTGCCATGATGGAGGATAATGCAGATCAGGATAAATGTACCTGTGATGCATTGGAATGTTGAGCAGTGGTACATTGGCAACGATCTTCTTGTGCTGAGTGGTTTCTTGTTTTGTTAGGTATATATGGAAAGTATAAATGTATAAATATATTAGTGACTCCCCTAAGTTGTTGACCTTTCTTTGTATAGTTAATGCTGTAAGTGATTTTATGGTACAGCTTTTGATTTTCCTTTTCTTGTTAGATGATTGATTTTGCTTATCAGCTTGTCCAAAGTCACGATCAGAATAGTTTTATGACTGCATGTTCATGGCTTTCTGCAATCATACAAACTGCTTCTGCAATCACGCTGTTGGGCATTGACACATTCAAGTTGCAAATGGTAATTTTTCTGAATGGGCTTCATGTAGTTTCATTTGAAAGATATCAAACAGAACGCTGGGTGATTTCTCTCAAACCAGCGAATGACTTCTAATAAATGATATTTTTACATATTTTATATTAATTTAACATTATTTTATACGTCATTGATATATCTTAATATTAACGTAATATTTCTTTTATATGAACTATTCGATTACTTATTTGTTGTAGTTTAAATAACAAGTTTTCTTACTCTTTGTTTAAATGTTTAATATTCTCAAAATCCTTTAAATTATAAAAAACTTTAAAATATTCATAAAAATAAATAATTAAGGGTTTTGGGAGGTTACATAATAATCCTTCATTATGCTCTCCTCATTTTAAAAAACTTCGAAACGGGAAAAATGTTTATTTAAAACCTTTCTATCTATCATCACACCAAAGGCCTAGTACTCACCCACTTGATAAGAAATCAGAAATGTGTGTTCCACCTTCCATGATTCGAGTTTGAATTTTAAATAAAAAAAAAATTCATCTTCTTTTTTCTTCTTTTTCCTTCATTCAAAAATACCATTGATGCCACTTGAATAGAAAGCGCACCTGAATAGAAATTGATGCAACAAGAAGTTCAGTTTCCTTGTTTAGTATAATGCTTGGATCACCACCAGGTCTAAAATTAATGTCTTTTGCGATTCAAATTTTGCTAAGACTGAACACAAATAAATTAAAAGACCCCCCCCCCCCCCCCCCCCCCCCCCCCCCCCCCCCCCCCCAAAAAAAAGAGAGACTGAACACAAGTAGCAGCATGGATTATGTAATAATAATGCAGGTATAATCATACTTGAAATATAGAAATCACAATGCAGGATTAGAAAAATGGGCACGCGGAAGATGCACAAGAAAAAGGGTTCAATACAAATCTGCATCACAAAGACTAAAGAAAAGAATTTGGAATTCTATGTGGGTGTTTAGACTATAATTGATGATGATCTATTAATATTGAAAATAATAACAATCACATTTGATAATACACCATTCATGAATTAATGACTGAATTAACGAATTTATTAAATTTTACAATATTTTAGAGTTAATTATAATATTTTTATAAATGTTAAAAAATTTGGGTAAATTTTATAATAAATAATCTATAATAATTATAAAAAAATGAGAAAATAATTTTCTCTGTTAAATATTTAAATTTCAAGTATCCAAAAACCACGCAAAACTCTAATTGAAAAAATTGTTCTGATAATTTAAAAAAAGTGTGCTCCTTAATTTAATTTTGATTAACGTAAAATTTGTTAAAAAAAATATCATTACCTTAAAAAGAAACAGCAAACAAAAGCTCTAAATTGCACTTCTCTCTTTCATCAAGCTAACTTAGATTCATGGCGAAGATCATGTTGATTCTGACGATCAATTTTAATTTATTGACCCAACTAAATTATTTATTTTCACGTTTTACGTTTTAAAAGAAGCACAATGGACCTAGTTGTTTCATTCCTCAATCTATAATACATGCATTAGTGAATCATCTCACTGAATTGATACTTGTCATAGTCAATAGTTAATATTTAATAAATATATGGGCCGCAAGTTAGTGTCTTTTAATAGAATATCATTTTTACATCTATTTTTTTATTATGAATACACTGATTATTATCAAGCATTTATTAATTATGGATCATATTTTATTAATTTTAAAGATTTATTATAATAATAATTAATAATTAATAAATATTTAACATATCATTAAGAATAGCGATACTGAAAAAAAAAGTATTTACTACTTTTTCGTCAAGCACTGTTAATTGAGGCACATCAACGGTCAGCTGTTATGAACATTGGGTTGGTTTAACCCCTTTAATGAATGAATCAAACCATCAACTTTAACCCTATCCTTCCCACGTCAAAAAAAAAAAAAAAAAAGCCCTATCCTACTCAATTTCCTAAGATTGTTACAAGCCAGTTTACTTAAATTTGGAAGTGTCTAGATAAACGTTTATTTTATTTAAATTAACTTTTAGATATTTAAATAAATATTTTTTTTAATTTTTAATTTTATTTATTTTGATATTTATATTATTTTTTAAATATAATTTTAAATTTTAAATTATATTTAATTTAAAGTAATTATTTTTTATTTTTAAGTTAAGTGTATATTTTTATTAAATATAAATTATTTTATTTAAATTTATTTATGACCAATATCAATCTCATTTAAAATTAAATTTATAAATTTTAATCTAATTACATACTTATAATTTCTGTTTTACTTTTTAAAAAAGTTATATTTTCACGTTCCAGAATATTTATGATCCAAAGTCACCATTTATAGGCAGCAAATAAGAACTTCAAATTTTATAGTCCTTTTGCCTTTAGAATAGTTTATTTTATATTTAAAATAATTTATAATTAAAATTTTATTAAAAATAATTTTTTAAAAAATAATTTTTTTCTAAAATTTAGTCAAAACTAAATAAGCAACTAATCTCCTCTTTTTACCATTTCAATATCGGTGTTGTTTTTTTTTTTTTCAAAAAAATATCTGTGTTGTTGAAAAGCTTGCACGCTAGAGCTTGGTGACTAAAGCGTACATAAATTGCTGAAAAGACAATAAAAATATGCCAAAGACATGCAGAAGAATGTAACAAAGTATTTACAATCTAGATCTTCAATATAAGCATAACTGATATTAATTGAGGAATAAAGTATCTTTGATACTTCCATTCCAATACCTCAATTTTCTGCACAACAAAGCAGCATCTCAAGATCTGAAATGGATTACACAACCATCCACCACCCAACAGCATTCTTCTTACACAAGATCCAAAGGAGGAAGAGAAAAGGAGAAAAGAAAAAGGGATCAAACCAAAAGCAGAAAACTAAAAAGCCAAAATCCTTTGCTGGGTTTTCCTCTATTTGGATACCCAAGACATATTTCTTTACAAAGGCAGCGAAGATTCATCATTTATCAGAATCTTCATTGATATCACTCTTCTATCATGGGAATTTTCCATTTCTTGATCTTTATTTTCCAAAATTGGGATTCTTGTACCACTCCTGTGATGGATTAGGTAGATTAGGCCACTGCAACTGTGCCTGTTCTCAGAGTCTTATTGGGTGTAGAACTCTGGTTGGCCTCTGATTGTCTAACACCCCTTTTTGAAGAAAGCTTCCAGCTTTTCTCCTTGGCCTCATCCATCTCTATCTGCTCCTGTCTGCACTCGTTGCTGCAGAAAGGTGTGTTCCCTCTGCAAAATATCAATCCCAAAAATATTCATCAGAAATCTGAACCTCAAAACAATTCCCATATCATCCAAATAAAGTTCTGCATCAACTTGAATCCAGAAAATAGGAGAACAACTCAGCAATATTCCTCTCCTTTTCTACTCCCATACACCCAAATCAAGTAAGTGTTGTATAAATCTGTAAAATTTAATGGAACTTTGAGCTAAAAAAGAAAATCCATGAGATGAATACAACGCTTTTTTTCTTAAAGCCCACATGAAAATCAAGTATGAAAATCAAACTTAACAAGTAAATTGAATCAAATTAAGCAAAACCCGCATCTGGGTACGATTAGGTACCCCATTAATTGTACGAAATTTCATCATCCAAACTGAAGATGAAACTGTCAGCTAAAAGAAAAACAAAGAAAATTCATGACACATAGGAAGTTAACAACACCTTTTTCTTAAACTCCACATGAAAATCAAGTGCAAAAATCAAACTTTACAAATGAATTGAATCAAACTAAGCAAAACCCGCACTGGGTTTTATTAGTTACCTCATCAATTGTTGGAAACTTCAGCATCCAAGCTGAAACAGATGACAGAGAGTAAGTATGAATTGAAAAACTAAGCTAACCTGTACATAAAGATGTCTCTGTTTTGGCCAAGCGGTTTCCGGCAAAGGAAACAAGCTTCAAGGAAGTGAGGCTCCTCGCAGTGATCTTCAAATCCGGCGTGATAAAACATGGGGTATCTTGACGAAGAAGAGAAAGAAGGGGAGGCAGAGGACGCCATAGATGAGCTGAGAGAAGGAGTTGCAGTGCAGCAGAGAGAGAGAGAGAGGAAAATGATGTGAATGTGTGGGGGAAGAAGACCATTGGCAGCTGGCAATTATATAATGGAAGGTTTGGAATTTGGAAGCGTTAGACAAAATTGGGTAGTGCACAAAGTAGAGTATACCCATGCTCTCCACCAATCATGAAGTTTTTTTTTTCTTTTGATAAATCACCGATCATTATGTTCTATTATTATTATTATTATTATTATTATTTTTTGTTGTTGTTGTTTGGATTTTTATATTTTTTTGTGATAAAAAATATTTTTAAATTAATTTTTACGTCAATTAAAATTTAATTTTTTTTAATGAAAAGTATTTTTTTTTGTATTTGTTTAAAGTTTGAACTTAAAGAAAGAAAATATATCTTCGGCCAATCTCTTGAGTTACTTTTATTATTTGCTCACAACATGACAGAATAATTTTTAATTCTTTTAGGAGTTAAAAAAATTAGGAATTGGATAAATTACTAAATTAATTTTCTCAAGATTTATTACTTAAAAAATATTATTACTTCAATAAAAATTTCTTGTTCGATCAAGTGTTTCTATCACTTTTTTTATTATCAAATTTATAACTTAATATGTTTTCAAAAAGAATATTGCCTCTCAATATGAATTTTATTATATCTAAATTCTCATACATTCTATTTTTTAAAAGTAAAAAAGGCATGCATTCTATAATTTTTTTTATGTACATGCATTCTATAAAGATTATTTTGTGAAAGGAAAAAAGAGAAAATAGATTGAGGAGTGTTACATTTTCTTTCTTCCAACAAGTCTCATCGATGGCATAATGTGTGTAATTTATATTTAATCTTACATGTTTTAGTATAAATTTATTTCTTTCATATCCTTTATACAATGTTTTAAAGAAAGATAACATTTTTTTTTATAATAAAAACATTTGACAAAGTCATTTTCATAACAACATATTTGGATATACACGACAAACCAAGGAAAGTTGGCAATTTATTTAAGCATATTTTTCCAATTCTTGTAATCATGAAAAGAATACCACGATGCATTACAGCAATTAGTGACGACATCTTTCTAGAAAATGTATGGTCTCCATAAATTATTCTTAAACTTCGTTTACCCGAATGTGAGGAAAAAAATAAGATAAGAAAGAAAATTTTAAAATTTAATATTAAGAGACTTACGATATGTTAGGGTAGTAAAATAAATTACGTTTTTAAGTATAAAAATATCTAAAAAAATTAAATTTATAAAACAATTTAAATAGACGAAACTTTATAAAAATATTTTTGATTCATATAAAGAAAAATTAATACGAAAAAATAGTTTCTAAAATTTTCTTTCAAGTTTAAACTTTTAAATTTTTTTTCTTTTTTTATTTTATCCTCTCAAACCAAAGATAACATCAGTGTGCAAGGAAGTAATCTTCTTCAGAGTGATTTTGCCAAGTCTCCGTATACTATTTTATTATTACTTCTAAAACAATTTGCAAAAGTATAATCGAATTTTTATTAGCTTGTAAATGGTATGGAATCTTTTTTTTAATACGTTTGTTTCCGATTGAAAATATTTTGATACTTGGATTAAAGAAGTCAAGTTTAGGACCCTTAAGTGTTAAATTCTTAAAACTTAGGTTATATGATTGTAAATTCATAGATAACATCATAAGCATTTTTTGAAATTAATTTTTGGGAAGAAAGATTCTTCAAATTTTAAGGAGTTGTAAATGGTCTGAAATAATTTTGATTACCTTTGGTGAATCAAAAAATAATTATAACTACATTTTGAAATAGTGTTTAGAGATTAAAAGATAAAAAATTCGTTTTGGAATGGCATTGGTGGTGGACTAAAGAAAGACTAAAAGTTGTCTTATTTTTCCAACAAGCTTTTATTCAACCAAAACATGCTTGGAAAGCTCTAGATTGAGCCCTAATATCATACACTTACTTATTTTGGTTTAGAAGAAAAAAATTAAAAATTTTTTGTTTAAATGAAGAAAAAAGTAAGAAGTGAAAAAAAAACTCTAAAAATTTAAAATTTAAAATCTTTTTCTAAAATTTTTTCCCATAATTTCAACTTTTTTTTCTCTTATCTTGTTTTCTTTCTTCACATCACTCTTTCTTTTGTGGCTTCTATAAGTAAGTTAGAATACTATATCAACAATCTAAGCTAAGTCTTAAAAATAAAATAATTTAATAATTTTTAGATAGATAAAAATAACAACATTATTTGTTTTTGATTCAACAATTATTTACAATAAAAAATATTAAAAGTAAAAATTTGATAAATTCAATAAAACCAATCATGTGATGGGTTTGATTGAGAGCAAAAAGATGAGAGCTTGAGTGGTGAGGACCATTGAAGTGTGTGTGGTTCATGTTGTACCATAAAAGTCCCAGCTGAATGATGGGCCACATATTAAAAAGAAAAGAAAAAAAAAAAAAGACAATGGCTGAATTGGAAGGGCCTTTCTTGCATTATGCACTTTTTCCCATAAGCCGCCTGTTCTTTGCAGGACCTTTTTAATATTTGGCCCTTTCTCTATTAAGTATTTGTACTACACCACTATTGTTGTGTCCTCTCTTTACTGTGTATTTAAATCATGTCTCAAGTCGGTTCTCTTCACTTGGACCTTTCCTTGCCTTATCACTGTGGGAAGGAGAACCATTTTTCTTTTTCTCTTTTTTTTTTTTTAATTTCAACAGTCCATTTGCTTATTGTTTCATGGCATAGAACTTGTCACTTATTGGAAACGATGAAATGTTAAGTAATAAAGGTAAGAAGAGTTCCTGTGACTTGATTTTCTACTTTATGTGAAAAATTATGTTTAAATTTCTTCTTCTTTTGTTTAATTAACAAATGCCTAACTCTTAAAAAAAAGGTATGATAAATTTAAAGATTTGGTATTTCATGATAAACGTGTCAAAACCCTTTTAGTGATAATTTCTTATTAGTTGATATTCATTAATTACAGTGCATTCTATCTTGGATCGATCCACCTCGTAAACTATAGTTTACCACAAATATAAAAAAAGAAGAGTGCCAAAGATAACAAAACCAACAAAATAAAATAAAATACAAACCAAGAATCTTTCTTTTGTTGGGCATGTTTTCCTAAGATCCAACTTGCATGTGAGGTCTATATAGTATACTCTAGTCTCTAGATATGATGTATCACTACTTCAGAGGGCTCATTCAAAATGGCGTTTGAAATATGTTTAGACTTTACATTTCTATTATGAGATATGTTTGATGGTAGAACACAATGGCGATTAAATTATAGTTGTTTTATGTGAATTTTGAATTTAAATTTTTTGTCTTTTTTTCTTATCACTTCTCTCAATTAAATATTGACAACGCACCAAGAATATATTTAAATTTAAAAAAATTTAATATTAATTAAGAGATAAATATATTTTTATTGAATTATCATTTAATTAGAAGAACCAAGTTGAGAACATAAAATAGGGACAGATGATTTGAATCCGTGAATTCTTGTATCAAATTCTCTTCACATTTTTATATCTATCATCTTCCTTGTCTCACTTTTGTTACATTTCAATTTTAGAGACTAAGATCAATGCCAATTGACCTATTAAATTTGTTGGCAAATTCAATTCCTACTATCACTAACATATTAATACTAATCTAATATTTAAAATTATTATTTTAGCTTCTATATTAAATTATTAATCTCTCTAAAGCGAGAAAAAAAAGTCTCGAGATAAAATCAAAACCTCTCTTATGGCAAGAATGATAACTTAAACAAAGTTTAGGCAAGAAAATGAACATGCATAAACATTGAGAACTCTCCAAATTTTGCATACAACACTAATAGTCTCTTTATTGTGATACCTAGATTTCTGACCGAAGAGGCACTAGGGTCCAAAATCCACGTAGGTTGAAGGGTAGTCATGTAATTTCCAGGAACAATAAGGACAGAGGATTAGGTCCACTCCCATCGCATCATAATCAAACAAACTCATGATCTCTCTAGACTCTCTTTTGGGGTCCCCGCTTTCACTTTCGGCTGTTACTTTCGCTAACTCCTCACTTGCACGACTCAAAAATAAAATTCATAAATAAATAAATAAATAAATTATTATAGTATTTATATCTTTTTAACATGCATGATTTATTAAAGATTTAATAATCATTAATTAATTATATAAATTTTTTAAAAAAATTTAATTATAAAATTTAAAATAATTATCTTATATTATATCATTAAATTTATATTATATTAATTATTTTTAACGATAATTATTGTTAATGCATTAATAATAAAAGATAATATTTTTTTTATAATTTATGAGCAATTGACATGATGTAAAAGTATTATTTTATACTTAAAATATGTATATAGTATTAATAACTCATAAAAACAACGATACTAATAGGTAATAAGCATTTGACAATTTATTAAAAATATTAATACTTAAAAAAAACTATAACAATAAGAGTTTTTATAATATTTTAAGAGTTTAAAATATCAATTTTTTTAATATTTTTTTTATTAAATAATTATTGATACTTTATTGATGTAATATAATATTATTAATAAAAAATATCAATAAATATATATAACTTACTGAATAAATAAGTAAATTGATTATATATAACCAAATTTATTATATTATGACTTATAAAAAAAATACTAGTATCTTTATAAAATAAAAAAATACTAAAGCAATTTTGATAAACATCTTTAATAAATTATAATAATTTATTAATTATTAATTTTTATAATAAATATTTAAAATTTATAAATTATAATTAATAGTCAATAAATATTTAATAATTTATCTAAAATATTAATACTTAAAAAAAAGACAATTAATCTCCATGACCATTTATATGAATAAAGCATGTGTGGATCCATCCTGCTCTAAAAAAAAATTAAAAAAAAGCAGACTCGGAGCTGACTAGAAAGGGGGCCCGCAGCCCATGGAGGAACCCAGAAAGGCCACCAAGAATGGGACCCACCTGACGCATTGTCTTGCTGGAGCCTACAATTCAACTGTCCCTGTCCTCCGGGCCCACAGCTACTGCCCTTGCCTCCCGGTCAACCACCCCCTCGCTGCCCGAGACACGTGCGCCGAGAATGATTACACGGGACTCCTCGTTCAATGTTCTTTGGAACGGGCACGATTTCCCTAGCTGGATTGGATATCAACGGTGGCGATTGTGCCACGCTAGAAGAAGGAGTGTGCAATTATTCCCTGCGGTTAGCCCCACGTTTGAGGCATGACCACCGCACATGCAATCATAAAATGAAAACGAGATTATATATGAGCAATTATTAAAACAATAATTATAAAAAAATCTAACTGGAGAGAGAATCTGATTAGATGGTTGGATTCATCGTGTCACCAATTAGAATCTAACAGAAAAAAAAAATTAATCTCTCTTATATTTATTTATTTTTTTATAATTTTTTTATTTTTAAAATTTATACATATATTTTTAAATATTTTTAAAAATTTATATATATCTATATTATAAATATTAATACATACATCTTTTACATTTTAAAAACACATTACACGTACTTTCGTCGAAAAAGAAAATTGTGTGAGTTTTGAAAATAAAAAATTTTTTGTAAAAAAATAATTAAATAAAAAAGAGGTTGAAATAATTTATTTAAAAAATAATTAGTCAAATGAAAATACTTAAAAAATTACAAAAATAAACAAGTTTTTGTTTCATTTAAATCGGTTATTTTTTTTTTCAATTTATATTTAAGTCACTTGGTTAAAATGAATCAAACTCTTCAAATGACTAGAGTGATTGGATTCTTGGAACTACAATTGAAACAATAAAAAACAATCAATGCATAAATTATTAAATTATATATAAGTTATACAAAAATTCTTAATATAATATTACATAAATTAAAAATGTAAATATAATAATATAAAAAATACAATTATATGTATAATACTATTTATAAAAGAAAAATGAGAAAACTAGGTTAATGTGACGTCGGATGGAGGGTGGAAACAGAACAAACAATAATAATGCATTTGGAGAGTTGTTTGTCCATTGCCATTTATCAATTGGTTAGGTTCACCCTAAGAATAACAAGGGTGCCTGGTCGGTAATATTAATATTTCAATTACCTTTTACTTTATGCATGTATTAAAGGATATGAGTTATGACACGTGTTTGCAGAAGTTAATTAGTGACTATGAAGTCAATGTCACCAATTAAGAAAAGTCTAGTTTCATTTATAAATGGACATAGGTTAAAGTAATTAAGATTAACATATATTGATTTAAATAAAAATAGCTTAAATTTTTTAAATATCATGTTAAGAGTTTTATTTTTGGTGGATATGAATAAAATATATATTGTTAGTAAGCCTCTTTCCTATAAGAAATATGATCGAAAATTGAGAGATTAATCCTTTACTTTTTGAATGAGAAGATACTCATATTGCAAAAAAAAAAAAATTAAAGTAATTGAGGCAATGTGCTGCCAACTGTAAACTTCTAAGTGGGTGTTCTCTCTCTTTTGAGTTCGATGCCTATAAAATGTTAAAATTTTAAAAAAATAACATTAATTAAAAGGAAAATATTTTTATTAATTTATCAACACTTAATTAAAGAAACAAAAAATAAGACAAAATTTAAATCCGTCCATGTCAACAAATGTGATTATATTCTTATAGTGCATAATTTGTATAACTATCAATTAATTTATAATTATTTCCATTAAGACACGTTTTTAAAGTAATTTTTCATGAAAATATTTGGCTCACTATTCTTAGTCTAGAAGTTAAAAAATGGCATATATATGGAGTTCTAAAAATATTGAACTATGCACTTAGCAGGAATATCCTCCTAAACTGTTGGATAAAGTAGGTTCAATAATTTACACATTCTAAACCTTGAAATGAAGCACATCTATGACGAGTTAAAATTAAGGATGAAAAAGTTGTAGACGAGCCACGGGTCGATCAATCGCTAAACATAAAAAGGCAAATCTATGATGGAGTCAACTCGTACTTGTTTCTAAATTCTTCAAGGTCTTGCTCAACTTCCTTGAGCTAGATGGCAGCTATTGAAAGATTATTTTATCAAATTCTCACTTTCAACACAGAATTACAAAGATCAAAATGTTCTTTTGCAACTTTGATCACACTGAAACAAATCAATGACACACTGAGGGCCAGAGGTGAGAATAAACTACTGAAAAGGAAAGCTCAGCAATGGTTACTCAGCCTGTGAGAGCCGAGTTGAGAGCGCTATGGACATCAACCCCAATCTGAGCTTCAGCTTTCTCCAAATCAGTTGAGGCTGAGTTCAGCTTCTGAGTGAATTCTTGAAGACCCTTTTGGACTAGGTTTGCATCGATTTGATCAAGTGGCACTGCCTCTACAGCTATTATATCAGCAACAGAGTTTGCATGGATGAAACAAAAGCCGCTACTGACAAAATACTTGGCCACGCCATTCCCTTCATGTACAGATAGGACCCCAGGTTTCAACTCCGCAATTGTTGCAACATGCCCAGGGAGAACACCCATCTGCCCAGTTGTTGCAGGCACTATGACCATGTCAACCTGTTAACATGAATTCAACATCAAATTAAGCATAAATCATGTCATTTTTTCAAGGAAAAAGTAAGAACTAAGGATTTTGCTATCTTGGGAGATATCATTTGCTAACAACTAAAGCCCAAAAAGTTTTGGTGTGTGTTTAGGGGTAAGGGGGAGGGAGAGGGGTAACGGTGATGGAGGAGCAGCACAAGAAAGAAACAGAGAATCAAATGTGTCAATCTAAATAACTACCTTGTCACAAATTTTAGAAGTTACCTGCTAATTATTAACCATCAACATTCTTTCATGGTGGCAGTGTAATATAATTGAAAAAGTTGTAAATGTCTTCATTCCAATCGATGAAGACCAGTCAAATACTAAAATAATTTAGACACAGTCAAAAGACATGATTTGTGCAAGGTAGGGTAAGGTACAGTTTTATTATCCTTCCTTAACCGCCTTAAATTTTAACTGAGATTGAGAAGCATTCTGCTTTAAAATCCCCAGCATTCCTTCCCACATCCACTCTTTGAGAGTGTACATAAATGTTCTATTCAACCAAATGCGGCAGAGCTTTCTGTCTACAGGATTAGTCTGATACTTCATGATGACAGTGACGACAATAAGAAATAATATACTGGCATATAATATCACACCAATAATTCTGAATTTTTTGGGTTTCTTTCCACCCTTTTTTCTCCTGGGTTATCACCACTACTCTCAAGTCCACTTTTGCAGCCACCTAAATCCAATCACCATATAATTAATTTTATCAGTGCTGCCACAAACTCCTTATACACTATTTCATACCCTAATAGTGTAGCAATTGCATTCATCTGCAAGGTTAGATATATTAATAGGAACTGCATACATATAACAAGCCTGACACGCTGACAGAAATAACTGGCTTCCATTAATTAAATTATGTTAAGGGGTCAATCTCAAATTCACCCATCTAACATGATAATTAGATGAGTAACATTGAGTTTGACCAGAAAACCCAAAATTCACTGGCAACTTACATGCTCAGTTGTGTCAGTTTGATATCCAGACCTCTAAACATCTAAACTCAAAAGATAAAAGAACTTTTCTTTGAGAAAGAATTGAGCATTTTAGAACAAGATTGGTTCCTTTGATCACATTTACATAAAATCAGAATGCAAAATGAATAAGCAAGACTTCCATGCAAATTTGTAGGGCTACTGCTAGGACAACCTTGAAATCTAGAGTGCCATGAAACAATATCAACCACATCCTTGCATAAGATGTTCATGAATGCTCTCATGGGTTTGTATCTATACAATATCAATTAGTACTCTTAACCAAAATTTCCCCCTTTCTTTCTGTAACTATGAGCAAGAGCAAATATTCAATGTATCCTGTTTTCTCAGTTGTGTCATTGTCAACGTCACTGAAGACATGAAGAAGAGTAAAACATGCAAGTTTTCCAATAATAATGCAGATGGTCTGGAAATCTATTATGACATAGTACAATTATGCATCTTTCTCATTTATATTTTGTACCAGAGTTTGTAGTATATGATCTATTTCTCCACGTCAATACAGTTCAATAGTTCATGATTTTACAGGTATGTAAAACACACCACATTTCAAAAGAATAATTAAAGCTAACAATAGCATAATTGATCCTAGATGTCAGTTTTATGTGAAAAATGTTCAATGCGGGAACGAGTTACAATTTTCAGTCCATAGAAGGATTGACGATGTTGCTGAGACCCAAAAGCAATAGGATATATATACATTCATTTCCTGATGTAAAGTTCTTAAAATCACCATTTAGGCATGTGTTCAAATTAAGATGTGAAAAATAATAAGGCTTCATAACCCACTTCAAAATTTGCAACTTTATGGCTTATTGGAAATGGAAAGTGTATCCATGTTGGCCATTGTTACGCTTGAATGATTTGTTTGGCTACATTTTTCTTTCCTCTTTTTCTAAATTTTGTTTGGACAAATGACTAGTACAAGCAAAAGCAAAAGAAAAGTTGGGAAGATAAGATATCCCCCAGAATTTTATGAAAAGCAGAAAAAAGCAGAAATAAACATGACGATGCCCTTTGATTATGTACTTCCGTTAAGGAAATTTGTCCTTCAATATCTAGCATTCTTCCCAAATGATAGAAACAATACTATTGCCAGCACTGACACAACATTTGACATCCACAAAATTTTTCCTTTCTCATCCTCATAAATCCTCTCAAATGTAACAAGAGGAGGATCTGGCAGGATTGTACGATACTTGTTAACAAAAGTAAGTGCCCACTCGGTGGTTTAAAAAAGTCAGCATTTCAAGCCTAGCTAGGTCAACCCAAATACTAGTTCATTACTTAGTGATTACATCATTTGTTTAAAAGGGTTTATGGAATTCGACATCTTTGTAACCTCCCATTTCACTTCTATCAATAAGATTTATATTTGGCACCCTGTCAGTAAAAAAATAAAAAGGATTCACAAGACAGTCACTATGATATGCGTCATATTCATCGTTAAGCTCATTTCTGTCATCTTTAATTCAGGAGAAAACTGTTTATCCACTACAAGGACAAAGAATAAAAAATGAAAGAGGGGGCATGTGATACAAGAGCAATTGGCAAAGCTTGGGATACTAATATTGTCCATGGTATTGCAAATTAATCACTGTTCATGATACAGTAGCAAAGGATTGTTGTCAAGATCGTGCTTTAACATGTCAGATCACATGATCTTATGTGCTGAAGTCGCCTGAGTGATCTGGATTATGAGTCAGAACTTGGAAAGACAAGACCGTGGTGGGATTGCTGCAAAATATTAAGATGGGTAGGATCTTGTGATATCCACAATGATGGTAGGTTGACGAACCTGGCAAACAATTCAGCAATTTTCCCCAATTTTTCTTCCCTACCTTTTTCAGTCTGAAATGAGAGAGGATGTTGAATGCCTACCATTCCTATCTAATGTCCCTGTCACCGATAATCTGTTCTCTGTAGTTTGGATCCATCCCACCAGAGATCTCCAACATCATTATCCTCTGGCCAAAGCAGAAGCATGAAAAGGATAACCATTTATGATGGCCGCTGAATCAGGTATTGATACTTTTGTCTGTGGGTAGAAGATGATATATAGGAGAAACAATTCTTCATGCTTGCAGACAATAAGGCATTCATCTTCTTTAAAATAATGTTCTTTGTTGAACAGCTTGTTTTGTTTATTTTTTTTAATCTTGTTTCAAACCAAAAATATAGTAGAATTTTGTGCTTTTTGTTTTTAATTTCCACCCGAGCTTAAAAAAGTAGCCATAGCACAATGGGCATCTTTCTCCAAATTTTAAATTGGGCCAAGTCAGGTCAATATGGGTCAGGTTGGGTTTTCGTGTGTCGGATTGGCATCTTCTGGTTGCGTTTATCAGGATGAGCTATACCAATATGAGGATCAAGGATCTTAACTAACTAATACGATGCTATAAGAGAACATATCCAATCAATAAGGACGTAAAAAATAATCCAATAAACCTATAGCAGCCTATTTATATAAACTGAGAGTGTAAAATTATAGGAAATGGGAATTCTTTATGTAACCAAATAATGATAATGTACTTGGGAAAGGCATCTGAAATCCTAAAATGAACTGCATTACTTCATCTAGGAAATCCTAAAATCTGGAAATAATGTTATTCCCAAAGAACAAAGAGCGAGAAACCCTCAAACATGAAATCCCAAATTTTATTCAACAAAATGACTAGTTAAAAGGTGCCAAGCAACTCAGGTTAATTGGAAAGCCATTGGCCCAACTGCCAAATTAATCACAGAACCTAAGTTTCATGAATATTAATAATAAGCCGAATGGGATCATTGTAAACTCAATACAATGACAACAGACAGGACAACATATGTTTTGGATGTAACCAACAGAACTTATTATGCTCAAAAGAATCTTCAAAAGTAATTTACTACCTACTTTTGTGCGCAGAACATAAATTGAGAGAAAAAGAAGCCCACTGAAAATACTAGAAAAGGACAATGAATCCAATCTCAAACCACAATTAAATGAAACATATGGACTAAATGAAATGTAAGGGCAATGAAATCTAAATGGAATACAATAAACAGCAAGAAAGTATGTCTCTGAAATTACCAACACCACAACATAGGATCATCATAAATGAACATTAAGCAACATTAGTTGTTTGGAATAAAATGACGTTGAAATCAAATCTAACACCAAATAAGATAGCGAATGGGATCTTTAATTCTGCTTTCAAGTCAATCAATGATAAAAGGTAGATCCATTTCAAAAACATAATTCATGACATGATAGGACAAACCAAACAAAATGCATAGCTTACTTCCAATTTGATCTAGAGAAAAAATAGAGCGAAATGCGAATCCGGGGGGAAATAAAAACCCATTTAGCCTTATTTAATAATAATCGATTCAAGAACTGAGAGTGATTGAGAACGAAACATAAAAAGCACAAAAAAAAAAAACACCTTCAACAGAAACCAAAATCGAAACGAACCCAGCTGAAAACAGGAAAGGAAAAGCGAAACCCAGAAAAGGGTATGCTGAGACTGACCTCTTTGGCGGACAATTCGGAAGCGTAAGGGAGAACGAAATTGACGGTGAGCTTGGAAGGGATGGAGGAGGGCACAGGGGGGCGAGGCCGCATGTAGGCCAGAGGAGTCTTGGGCGGGTCTATGTTGGGGCTCACCTTCTTCCATGCCTCGGCGAAGCTCGAATCGACGGCGGGGGCGGCCGGGACATCGGTGGCGAAGCGGCGGGGCCTGGCGGCGAGAAAGGGGTCGGGTCAGGAGGGTTGTGGCGCGGCGGAACATGGCGTCGGGGTTGGATCGCTCGGGTCTCGCAAGGTCGGAGAGAGAGAGATTGTGCGGCTAATGGCTATGCGAGCGAGGAGGGACACTGAGTAGAGAGATTCTCATTTGCTCTTTGCTGGTTCTTTTTTTTTTTTTGGGTAATGCTCTGCTTCAACTGGGTCTGGGACTCTGGGTCATATGGGCCTGTATTATAGAGTAGTCCAAGACCTACGGTACATTATATGAGCCTTTTTATAATTTTGTAAAAAGAATATTTCTATGGTTACCGTGATTTTTTTTTTTAAGTATTAGCATCATTTGTTAAATATTTATATAAAATCAACCATCAATAATGTTTAACAACTAATCAAGGTATAAGAGTCAAAGAAAAAAAGATGGGTACAAGAATAAGATTCTTGGATAAATTATACCTTGCATTATTTAACTTTAGCTCATGTACAAATAAGGTGTTAAAGTTTAAAAATGTGAAAATGATTATTTGGACTTCACACTTTGTATGTAAATTCTTTGCATTAAGCACACTATTAAAAAAAACTAATGGAAATGTCATGTAACTTACATGTTACACCTTTAAAACATGATTTAACCTCCAACAATATTACAATTAAGTGAAAAACTAACTATGCTTTTTGCCTTAATTATGTTAGTTGTTTCCTTAAATGTGATTTCTTTCACTTTATTTTGGTATTATTAGAGCCTAAAAATATGTGGCAACACCTGCAAGTTACATGACATTTTGGCTATCCTTTGGTTTGTTTGACAGAAGAAGTGGTTTTGCGCTCAAAGTGTAAAGTTTTGGGAGTTACTTGTATCTTTCCAAATCCTAAGTTAAAATGTCTAATCTATACATGACCCACAGTTTAAAGGTTTAAGTTATAATTTACCCATATAATTTTATTTATTGACAAAAAAAACTCTTTTGCCCTTAAGCCTTGCTCACAAATTAGTTAGGGAATGCTTGAATAATTTGTGTAGAATATGTTTTAGACTTAAACACTATTTTGTCATTGGCTAATATGCTTGTTCTCAATTTCGTCTCTAGTTAATTTTTCTCAATATAAAGCTTAAAAGGGAAAAAAATTTATTTCATATTTGTTCCTTAATACATTATTTAGTAATTTGATACACTTATCTACATGAACTATTGAATGACATGTGATGGCATAATTAGTTAATGTTGGGATTTGGCTCCCTCCCTATGACGAGAAAAAGACAAAATTTGTAAGCCCAAAACACTTGATTGTGTTGAGTGGTTTAAATGACATTTAAGAGACATACTTTAGGGTTAAGAGAAGAGCGAGAGTTTCAAAAAAAGGACAGAAAAATAGAGATGCTCGCAACTCCTTTTCGGTGTTTTTATCATTGACAGTTTTGATCAAATTGATGATTGGAGGGTCATCTGTGGTCTAATTTGGCTAAAATTGGTCAACAAGTTAGCGACATATAATTCTTGATTCTGAATGTTGGGATTATTGTTTGGGTACTCCTAAGTAAGGAAGATTAGCTCATGACGTCAGCTTTGTTTTGGGGAAATTTTTTATATTTTAACTTCTTTCCAAGTTGTAGTTGCTTGTTCTTTGTGGAAGGGTTGTTTGCAACCTTAGAAAATTAAAACTTAGTGATTTTAATCTTTCTTTATCGTAATAAATGCTTGCTTGTTGGACTTTCAAGTATCGTAGTTTTTACCAATTTAATCATGATCATCACGATTGAGTCATACTTATAACATATCTCTCTACTTGCATAAAAAGGAGAACGGGTATAACTTGAAAACTTTTTCTTGGCGTAACCTTTTCAAGTGTGATACTCCTACTATAATAAAGCTCTCTCTCTATACTATTTGGTCACTAACTTGAGCATTTGAGTCTCTTCTGCAGGTTCAGCCACTAACATGACTCAAGCAACCAAACAGATAAGTTTCCCTCTCAATCCAATAATAGTGGTAAACATGTCATTAGCAAGGATCATTAAGTGTCAAAGGGATGCCTATTCTAAATTGTTTAATGAATCTCTCCAAAAGATACCATATACGGCAAGTTTATTCTTTAAGTACATCCCAATATTCTTGAGGGAGTCAAGGAATGCGTTGTGCCATGGATCCCAATTGACTTATTAAAAAAAGGAAATGTTAGTTGACATAAGTGTCAATTGGAATTGAACACGCTAGTGAATCAAGAAGGAAGCTCAGATCATCACTAGTGAGGCTAGCAATCATCTTCCTGAATTCTTTAAGAGATTTTTTTGGTGTAGGTCTTTGAAACCTTACAGTACAAGAATAATTTACATATTTCCTTATTAATTTGTTAATCGATAATGTAAAATAATATAGCAAGTATTTTTTTAATATGGCGAGGAAATTTCCCTTACTAAATAATTAGCATGAGACATTCACAAATAACGGAGGCATTTACTTCAATTTTGCAGATTTAGCAAGGAACCGTGATCCCTTAGTAAATTCGTTGTTCATTCCCTCACCAATTTGCGTCTAGCATTCGTTGCTTCTCATTAGTTTTCACTTATATTCCTTGTACAATTCAAGATGTGTAATATTATGATTTTCAAGAATAAAGTGTTTATATATCATTATGAAATATAATAAAGAATGTCTGAAATGCAAGAGTGGTGGTCCTCACACCAATAACTATACCCAAACAGTCGGAGGTTGTTGCTACTTTGTTAAGGATTTCATAAAAAGACAGCGTGACAAGAAACGTCCTTGAGAGTCAAAGAAGGGAGAAATTCTTACTACTTTCAGAGTAATACTTTCAAGAGTTTCTCAAGGGTTCAATGTAATCTTAATCTTACTATATAAATACAATCTAACTGTTATCTGATTGGTTATACAGTGCCATATATGTGATGTATTTACTGGCTTAGTGTACTCTGAAAGTACATAAAAATCTCTCCATAGTAGGAGAGTTAGGGGAGGCAGCACACGATGCAGCAGTGTTGCCCCATCTGCACATGATGCAGTGGCAATGTTCCTCATCAACTCCTTCCTCTGCTCCTCCCTTGAGATCCCTCGCAGTTCTCCATGTCTTCTTGTTCCCTACCTCTTTGATGATTCTTTTATATTTCTCTTTGCAGATATGCATCTAATAGGTAAACTTGCACTAAAATACTCAAATAGAATATAAAAATATCATTCTCTAAGTGAAGAATAAACTGCAGAGATACAAAATAAAGGGAATGTGGACAATTCTTATTATTGCATTTTAGAGCTTACATAATTAGTCAATCATAAAAGGAACATTGACAGTTTCTTCAATATTTTACAATACTATAACAATTGGTAAAATTTGGGAATCATAATATCCATAAGGGAATTTGAAATTACATCTACACAAAAACACATGTATGTAAATTTATTACCAAAACAAACATGAACTTAATTTCAAGACATCAAACCTGACCCAAGCAAATTAACATAATTATATATATTACAGTCATCATTGCTTATCCATTTAGGTTGAATTCTTGTTTTCTTAATTAAGCTTGGTTTTTTCACTGTTTAGGGTATTAAACATCTATCTTGAGTCATTATATTCAAAAATGTATCCGATTTGATCTTCTTCACCATCTTCCCAAGTGTACACTTCGATTGAACAAACTCTCCGTGGCATGTACAAAACTATTCTACCACCATGCACCCAAAGTCATTACCAAGTAGTTAGAATTAAATTGAACCGAATGATTTAATCAATTTGACCATAAACTAAACTTTTAATCAGTTATAATTTAATCTTATAATTAGATTCACGGTTAAATCAATTTAAACTAATTAAAATTAGACAAAATCAATTAAAATTACTTAAACTAACTATTTAAATTATTTGAATTGACTGGTTATTAATTTTTTTTAAAAAAATTAATCTATTTTTTTTATAATTTTAAAAATATTTTTATAAATTTTATATTATTACATGTGAAATATTTAATGATATCATCCGTTTTAACTAATTTATTTAAACAATTAAACCACTTAAATTTGAATTAAGAGTTTTGCTAATTCACTACCGAGTTTGATATTAAGAAATAATTGGTCCAAGACTGTTACAACAGACATAAATAATTTTCTTTCCATTTTCAAATAATAGTCAATATAACAACAAAAAGATGCTAATTCAATAATACTCAGTTTCCGCATATGTCGAGCTAACAGTCAACACAAAGCACAACTATTATGGGTTTAATAATTACGTATAATGCATAATTTGTATAACTATAATTTTATTTATAATTATTTCCATTAAGACACGTTTTCAAAGTAATTTTTCATGAAAATATTTGCCTCACTATTCTTAGTCTAGAAATTAAAAATGGCATATAAATGGAGGAAAAAAAATATTGTGGTATGTACTCAGCAGGAATATCCTCCTAGACCGTTGGATAAAGTAGGTTCCCCAATTTACACATTCTAAACCTTGAAATGAAGCACATCGATGACGAGTTAAAATGAAGCACGAAAAAGTTGTAGACGAGTCACGGGTCGAGCAATTGCTAAACAGCCAAGGCACATCCGTGATGGAGTCAACTCGTATTTGTTTCTAAATTCTTCAAGGTCTTGCTCAACTTCCTTGAGGCTATTGAAAGATTGTTTTATCAAATTCCACTTTCAACACAGAATTACAAAGATCAAAATGTTCATTTGTAACTTCGATTACGCTGAAACAAATCAAGGACACACTCAGGCTAGAGGTGAGAATAAACTATTGAAAAGGAAAGCTCAGCAATGGTTACTTAGCCTGAGAAAGCCGAGTTGAGAGCGCTATGGACATCAACCCCAATCTGAGCTTCAGCTTTCTCCAAATCAGTTGAGGCTGAGTTCAGCTTCTGAGTGAATTCTTGAAGACCCTTTTGGACTAGGCTTGCATCGATTCGATCAAGTGACACTGCCTCTACAGCTATTATATCAGCAACAGAGTTTGCATGGATGAAAGCAAAGCCGCTACAGACAAAATACTTGGCCACGTCATTCCCTTCATGTACAGATAGGACCCCAGGTTTCAACTCCGCAATTGTTGCAACATGCCCAGGGAGAACACCCATCTGCCCAGTTGTTGCAGGCACTATGACCATGTCGACCTGTTAACATGAATTCAACATCAAATTAAACATAAATCATGTCATTTTTTGAAGGAAAAAGTTAAAAATTAAGGATTTTGCTATCTTGGGAGACATCATTTGCCAACACCTAAAGCCCAAAAAATTTTGGTGTACATTAATGTTCTATTCAACCTAATGCAGCAGAGCTTTCAGTCTACAGGATTAATCTGATACTTTATGATGACGGTGAAGACAATTAAGAAATAAGATACTGGCATATAATATCGCATTCTGATTTTTTTTTTGGTTTCTTTCCACCCTTTTTTTTCCTAGGTTATCACCACTACTCTCAAGTCCACTTTTGCAGCCACCTAAATCCAATCACCATAAAATTAATTTTACCAGTGCTGCCACAAACTCCTTATACACTATTTCATACCCTAATAGTGTAGCAATTGCATTAAACTGCAAGGCTAGATATATTAACAGGAACTACATACATGTAACAAGCCTGACAGGCTCACAGAAATAACAGGCATGCATTAATTAATTATGTTAGGGGGTCAATTACAGAAAAAACGGACATCCATTAATTAATTATGTTAGGGGATCAATCTCAAATTGACCCATCTAACACGATAATTAGATGAGTAACATTGAGTTTGACCTGAAAACCCAAAATTCACTGGCAACTTACATGCTTAGTTGTGTCAGTTTGATATTCAGACCTCTAAACTGCAAACTCAAAAGATAAAAGAATTTTCTTTAAAGAATTGAGCATTTTAGTACAAGATTGGTTCCATTGATCACATTTGCATAAAAACCAAAATGCAAAATGAATAAGCAAGACCTTCATGCAAATTTTTAGGACTACTGCTCGGACAACCTTGAAATCTAGAGTGCCATGAAACAATATCAACCAACTCCTTGCATAAGATGTTCATGAATTGAATGCTCTCATGGTTTTATATCTATACAATATAAATTAGTCCTCTTATCCAAATTTTCTGCTTTTCTTTCTGTAACTATGAGTAAGAGCAAATATTCAATGTATCCTGTTTTCTCAGTAGTGTCATTGTAAATGTCACCGAAAACATGAAGAAGAAAAAAACATGCAAGTTTTCCAATAATAATGCAGATGGTTTGGAAATATATTATGACGTAGTACAATTATGCATCTTTCTGATTTTTATTTTCTACCAAAGGATGTAGTGTGTAATCCATTTCTGCACATCATTACAGTTCAATAGTTCATAATTTTATAGGTATGCAAAACACAGCACATTTCAAAAGAATAATTAAAGCTAACTGCTAACAATAGCATACTTGATCCAATTTTATATGAAAAATGTTCAATGCTGGAGAGAGTTTCAGGACTCAATCCATAGAAGGGTTGAAGATGTTGCTGAGACTGAAAAGCAATAGTATATACATTCATTTCCTGATGTAAAGCTCTTAAAATCACCACTTAGTAATGTGTTCAAATTAAAACGTGAAAAATTATAAGGCTTCATAATCCATTTCAAAATTTGCAACTTTATGGCTTATTGGAAATGCAAGATAATCATAGTTATTTATGGCGCGCGGCGCACTACTGTGACAAGGGCTCACGGCGCTATTGCGCATTGCACAGGGCAACATTGAAGTGCGGCTCACATTATATTAAATATACTTAATATATTTAATGTAAACATAAATCCAATAATATACAACCAGACATTACTTTCTGGCTGAAATTACAAATCACTTGATTCCTATCACTAGGATTTGGACAAACACAATACTTCCAAGTTGGGTCTTCACTCCTAGACTTACTATAACTCATTTAGGAACCTATAGAACACAAAACAGGGGGCTGGGTTGCTGATTGGGTGTACCGAAACAAAAGAGAGAGGAATGACCTAGGTTGGTGCAAAACAGAGAGCTAGGGCCTGGGTTGCTGCCGAAACAGAGAGCTGGGGCGTGGATCAGGGGCTGGCTTGCTGGTTTTGGCCGAAACAGAGGAGAAAATGCCAAAAATGAGGAGAAGAAGGAGCTGCTGGTAGAGAAAGAGAAAGAAAATGCAGGGATCAGGTTTGGGAGGTGCGAAACAGAGGCTGGCCTTGTGTTTTAAGCCACCCAGCCCAAAAACTTAATGCATTTTACATATTGCACGAGTTGCGCGCGCCACAGCGAGCAACATGAACATCTCCAGGCAACAGCAATTTTGTGTGCGGCGCGTGCAACAGCACCATTAATAACTATGAGTATATCCATGTTAGCCATTGTTAAGCTTGATTGATTTATTTGGCTACATTTTTCTTTCCTTTTTTTTCTAAATTTTGTTTGGACAAATGAGTAATAGAAGCAAAAGCAAAAAGAAGAGTCGGGAAGATAAGATATCCCCTAGAATTGTATGAAAAGGAGAAAAAAGTAGCAATAAACATGACAATGCCCTTCAATTATGTACTTCCGTCAAGGAAATTTATCCTTCAATATCTAGCATTCTGCTCAAACGATAAACACCATACTATTGCCAACACTTAACACAATATTTGACATCCACAAAATTTTTCCTTCTTCATCCTCATAAATCCTCTCAAATAAGAGAAGCATCTGGCAGGATTTTAAGAAAATTGTTAACAAAAATAAGTGCACACTTGGTGGTTTAAAAAGGTCAGTATTTCAAGCCTAGGTCAACCCAAATATTAGTTCATTACTTAGTGATTATATCATTTGTCTAAAAAAGTTTATTGAATCCTACATCTTTGTAACCTCTCATTTTCACTTCTACCAATAAGATATATATTCAGCACCCTGTCAGTAAATAAAAAGGATTCAGAAGACAGTCACTATGATATGCTTCATATTCATTGTTAAGATTATTTCTGTCATCTTTAATTGTGGAGAAAACTGTTTATCCACTACAATGATAAAGAATGAAAAACAAAAGAGGGAGAGAATGATCAAGAGCAATTGGCGTAGCTTGGGATACTCATACTTTCCAAGGTATTGCAAATTAATCACTGTTCATGATACAGTAGCAAAGTATTGTTGTCAAGATCGTGCTTTAACATGTCAGATAGCATGATCTTATGTGCTGAAATCACCTGAGTGATCTGAATTGTGAGTCAGAACTTGGAAAGAAAAGATTGTGGAGGGAACACTGCAAGATTGTAAGATGGGTAGGGTCGTGTGGTCTACACAATCATGGTAGGTTGAAGAAACTGGTAAAACATTCAGCAATTTTCTCCAATTTTTCTTTCCTACCTTTTTCAATCTGAAATGAGAGAGGATCATATATAAGAGAATCAGGTATTGATACCTTTGTTTGTGGGTAGAAGATGATATATAGGAGAAACAATTCTTCATGCTTGCAGACAATAAGGTGTTCATCTTCTTTAAAATAATGTTCTTTGTTGAACAGCTTGTTTTGTTTATTTTTTTAATCTTGTTTCAAACCAAAAATATAGTAGAATTTTGTGCTTTTTGTTTTTTAATTTCCACCTGAGCTTAAAAAAAGTAGCCATAGCACAATGGGCCTCTTTCTCCAAATTTTAAATTGGGCCAAGTCAGGTCAATATGGGTCAGGTTGGGTTTTCGTGTGTCAGATTGGGCATTGTCTTGTTGTGCTTATCAGGCCATTTGTATGAATGTGGCTGGGTACGGTCCAATCTAGCCAGAACCTGCCTTTTTGCCATCCAGCCCATCCCTGCTACTCCTAGGCTCATGAGAGGGAAACTAATAAATAAGTAAATTCCTATGAGTGTGAATGTGATTAGATGGCTCAATTTATCCTAAATTGGGCAGTGGTGCAGGACCCGCAAGTGTTACATAGCATCATAAACTCAACAACTGAGCTATACCAATATGAGCATCCAGGATCTTAACTAACTAATACAATGCTAAAAGGAGAACATAAACATTCAACAAGGATGAGCTATACCAATTCAAGAATCAAGGATCTTAACTCACTAATACAATGCTATAAGAGAACATAAACAATCAATAAGGATGTAAAACAGAATCCAATAAACCTATTGCAGCCTATTTATATAAACTGAGAGTGTAAAATTATAGGAAATGGGAATTCTTTATGTAACCAAAGAATGATAATGTACTCAGGAAAGGTATCTGAAATCCTAAAGTGAACTGCATTACTTCATCTAGGAAATCCTAAAATCTGGAAATAATGTTATTCCCATAGAACAAAGATCGACAAGCCCTCAAATATAAAATCCTAAATTTTATTCTACAAAATGGCTAGTTAGAAGGTGCCAAGCAACTCAGGTTAATTGGGAAGCTGTTGAACCAACTGCCAAATTAATAACAGAACCTAAGTTTCATGAATATTAATAGTAAGGAGAATGGGATCACTGTAGACTCTATACAACGACAGAAGTCAGGGTAACGTATGTTTTAGATGTAACCAACACCACTTATTATGCTCAAAAGAATCTTCAAAAGTAATTTACTACCTACTTTTGCGTGCAAAACATAATTTGAGAGAAAAAGAAGCCCACTGAAAACACAAAAAAAGGACAATGAATCCAATCTCAAACCACAATTAAATGAAACATATGGTCTAAATGTAATATAAGGGCAACGGGATCTAAATGGAATACAATAAACAGCAAGAAAGTATGTCTCTGAAGTGACCAACACCACACAAAATGGAGCATAGGATCATCATAAATGAACATTAAGCAGCATTAGTTGTTTGGAAGAAAATGAGCTTGAAATAAAATCTAACACCAAATAAGACAGCAAATAGGATCTGTAATTTTACTTTCAAGTCAATCAATGGATAAAAGGTATCCATTTCAAAAACATAATTCATGACATGATAGGACAAACCAGACAAAATGCGTAGGTCACTACCAAATTGACATAGAGAAATGTTAGAGCGAAATGCGACTCCAGGGGGGAAAGAACCCGTTTAGCCCTATTCCACATTAATCGGTTCAGGAACTGAGTGCGATTGAGGACGAAATATAGACAGAAAAAAAAATTGAACAGAAACCAAAATCGAGACGGACCCTGATGAAAACAGGAAGGGAAAAGCGAAACCCAGAAAAGGGTGTGCTGACACTGACCTCTTTGGCGGACAATTCGGAAGCGTAAGGGAGAACGAAATTGACGGTGAGCTTGGAAGGGATGGAGGAGGGCGCAGGGGGGCGAGGCTGCATGTAGGCCAGAGGAGTCTTGGGCGGGTCCATGTTGGGGCTCACCTTCTTCCATGCCTCGGCGAAGCTCGAATCGACGGCGGGGGCGGCGGGGACATCGGTGGCGAAGCGGCGGGGCCTGGCGGCGAGAAGGGGTCGGGTCAGGAGGGTTGTGGCGCGACGGAACATGGCATCGGGGTTGGATCGCTCGGGTCTCGCAAGGTCGGAGAGAGAGTGTGCGTGCGGCTAATGGCTATGCGATGCGAGAAGGGACACTGAGCTGAGAGTCTCAGTTGCTCTTTGCTGATTTCTTTTTTTGGTAATGCTCTGGTTGGGCCTGTATTATAGACTAGTCCAAGACCTAGGAAACATTATACGAGCCTTTTTTTTTGTAATTTTGTAAAAAGAATGTTTACGAGGTTTCGTGATTTTTTTAGGGTATTAGTATCTTAAATGGTTTATCAAATATTTATATATAATTAATAATTAATAAATATTTGATAATTAATTAAAGTATCGGTACCAAAGAAAAAAGATAGGTAAGGAAGTAATATTCTTGAATAAATTGTAACTTGCATTATTTAACTTTGTCTTATGTGCAAATAAGGTGTTAGAGTTTAAAATTGTGAAAATGATTCTTTAAATTCACACTTTGTTTACAAACCCCTTTGATTAAGCAAACTATTAAAAAATAATAAAAAATGTCATGTGACTTGCATGTTACACCATTAAAACATGATTTAACCTCCAACAATATTATAATTAAGTGAAAACTAACTATATTTTTTGCCTTAATTATGTTAGTTGTTTCCTTAAATGTGATTTCTTTCACTTAATTTTGGTATTATTAGAGGTTAAAAACATGCGTCATCACTTGCAAATTACATGACATTTTTGTCATCCTATTAATGGTTTCCTTGACTGAAAGGGTTTTGTGTGTGAAGTTCAAGGGGTCACTTGAACCTTTCCAAATCTGAAGTTGAAAGGTCTAATCTCTATAACTCAAAGTTTAAAGGTTTAAGTTGTAATTTATCCATATAATTTTATTTGTTGACCAAAATTTTTTTTATCTTTTCCCCTTAAGCCTTGTTCACAAATAAGTTAGGGAATGTTTGAATAATTTATCTAGAATATATTTTAGAAAACACTTTTGTCACTGGCTAATATGCTTGTTCTCGATTTTGTCGGTAGTTTTCTCAATATAATCCTTGAAAGGTAAAACATTATTTCATATTTGTTACTTAATCAATAAATTATTTAGTAATTTGACAAGCTTATCCATGTGGATTGACAAATTTATCCGCATGAACTAGTGAATGACATATGATGTCACAGTTAGCTAAGGTTGGGATTGGGCTCCCTTCTTATGTGGAGAAAATGCCTAAATTTGTAAGCTCAAAACAATTGATTATGTTGAGTGTCAATTAAAGTTTAAGAGGTATTATCTAAGGTTAACAGAAGAATGAGAGTTTCAAAAACAGGAGAGAAAAAGAGGGATTTTCGCTGCATCTTTGTTGGTGTTTTTATCATTGAGCAGTTTTGATCAAACTGATAATTGGAGAGTTATTTGTGGTCTAATTAGTTAAAATTTGGTCAATAAGTTGACAGCATCAGGTTCTTTTTTCTAAATGTTGGGATTGTTGTTTGGGTACTCCTAAGTTAGGAAGATTGGCTTTTGACAACAGCTCTGCTTTGGTGAAGTTTTCATCTTTTGTCTTTCTATTTTCAAGTTGTAGTTGCTTGTTCTTGTTGATGGGTTGTTTGCAACCTTAGAAAACTGAAACTTGGTGATTGTAATCTTTCTTGATCATAATGAATGCTTGCTTGTTGGACTTTCAAATCTTATAATTTTTACCATTTGCATTGAAGGGGTTTTTCACGTTAAAATCGTTATTTTTCTCGTCAACTCAATCCTTATCACAATTGAATCATACTTTTAACAAATCTCTACCTTCATAAAAAGGAGAACGAGTATAGCTTGGAAACTTTTCCCTACCTATAAAATAGAGGCCTAGCCTCTTCAAGTATGATCACTTAACTTATCTACTTCTAATATGATAAAGTCTTTTATACTTTCCCGTCAGTGACTTGAGCTTTGAGTCTCTTTTGCAGGTCCAACCACTAGTGCAACTCAAGCAACCAACTAGAGAAATTTCCCTCTCAATCCAATAATAGTGGTAAACATATTCTTAGGAGGATCATTAAGTCCCATGGATCCCAATTGACTTATTGAAGAAAGGAAATGTTAGATGACATAAGTGTCAAGTGGAATTGAACACGCTAGTGAATCAAGAAAGAAGCTTAGATCATCACTATTGAAGCTAGTAGTCATTTTCTTGAATTCTTTAAGAAATATTTTTGGTGTAGGTATTTGAAACCATACAGTACAAGAATAATTTATATATTTCCTTGCTAATTTGATTTGTTGTCCAATGTATAATCATATAGCAAGTATTTTTAATATAGCGAGGAAATTTCCCTTACTAAACAATTAGTATGAGACATTCACAAATAATGGAGGCATTTACTTCAATTTCACAGATTTATCAAGGAACTGTGACCCCTTACTAAATCCGTCGTTCATTCCCTCACCAATTTGCGTCTAGCATTCGTTGCTTCTCATTAGTTTTTACTTATATTCCCTGTACAATTAATTCAAAATGTATAATATTATAATTTTCAAGAATAAAGTGTTTATATATCATTATGAAATATAATAAACAATGTTCGAATGCAAGAGTGGTAGTCCTCACTCCAATAACTACACCCAAACAATTGCAGGTTTACTACATTGTTAAGGACTTAATAAAAGATAGCGTGACAAGAGAAGTTCTAGAGATCATAATAAAGAGAAATTCTTAATTATTCTAAGAGTTTTTCAAAGGTTCAGGACTAATCTTAATTTTATTATCTAAATACAATCCAATGGCTGTATGATTGGTTATCCAATATCATATGTGATGTATTTACTAGATTAGTGTATTACGAGAGCACACAAGAATCTCTCCAAAGTAGGAAAGTTAGGGGAAGCAGCACATGATGCAGCAGTGTTCCTCAAGTCCTCAGCTCCTTGCTTGAGGTCCCTTGCAGTTCCCATGTCTTCTTATTCACTGCCTCCTTGATGACTTTTATGTAGTTCCCTTTACAGACGTGTACCTACTTGGTAAACTTGCACCAAAATACTCAAATAGAATATAAAAATATCATTCTCGTAGTAAAGAATAAACTGCAAAGATACAAAATAAAAGGAATGTGGACAATTCTTATTATTGCATTTTAGAGTTTAAATAAGTTAATCATAAAAGGAACTTTGACAGTTTCTTCGATATTTTACAATATTATAACAACAATTGTTAAAATTTGGGAATCAATATATCGATAAGGGAATTCGAAATTACATCAATATAAAGACACATGTATGTAAATTTATTACCAAAACAAACTTGAACGAAGCAAATTAACATAATTATATCACAGTCATCATTGCTTATCCATTTAGGTTGAATTCTCGTTAATTTTCTTAATTAAGCTTGGTTTTTTCATTGTTTAGGGTGTTAAACATCTATCTTGAGTCATTATATTAAAAAATGTATCTGACTTGATCTTCTTCACGATCTTTCCAATCATATACTTCGGTTGAACCAACTCTCCTTGGTAGTACAAAACTATTCTACAAAACTATTCTACTGTCATGCATCCAAAGTCACTACCAAGTACCAGTGTTGCTAGAACTGAATCAAACTGGACCAGACAATATGATCAATTCGACCATAAATCAAATACTCAACTAGTTATAGTTTAATCTCATAATAAAATTCATGGTTAGACAAGTTTGGATCAATCATAATCAGACAAAATCAGTACCAATAAAAATTACTTAAACTGACTAGTTTAACTGCATAAATTTATTGGTTATTAATTTTTTTTCAAAAAAATTAATCTTTTTTTCATATTTTTAAAAATATTTTCATAAATTTTATATTATTACATATGAAATATTTTAATAATATCATCCCATTCGATGTCGATATTAAACTAGTTAAATTAAGAGTTTTGTTCATTTATTATCTAATTTGTTTTTGACAACAATTGAATGCTCGCCAAAATAATCGGTCCAAGACTGTTACAACAGACAAAAATAATTTTCTTTCCATTTTCGAGTAATGGTCAATATAACAACAAAAAGATGCTAATTCAATAATACCCAGTATCTGCATATGTCGAGCTAACAGTCAACACTACAAAGTACAAGCATTATGGGTTTGTGTTGGATTGATCAGCTTTTTACTTCCCCTTTCGTACGTTGAGATAAATACTGTTTTATCCACAAGAATACAAACACAAGACCACAAATGGTTCCAAAACGTACCAGTTATCTCGTACCAAAAAATAGTCACCTCTGTTGAATTTGTGGGCTGTACAGTGTAGCCGATCCTTTTCTTCCAAAAAGTGTTGTCAGCTGCATTTGGTTCTCTTTCTGCAATTTCTACCAAAAACACACCAATAGCATACGAATGATCTGCAACATGACTTACAACAGTGACCCGTGCTAGTGTATCAAACAATTAATCCCATTACTGATACCAGTTCAAGGAGACCAAACAAGTTTTGAAGATTCCATTAAACTACATAGTTCACACCCATATACTTTGCATCCTTTTCTCTCTTATCAACCAAAAAAGAAAATCATCATGAAACTGTTAGCAACAGGCAACAACAGTACGAAATTCTGCATCAGTTTGGTCACTGATAGTTTCTTACCGATCCAAGATATATACACATACATCATAATAAAGTAAGAACGTACATGCGTACCATGATTCTTTTACTGATCGTGCAGCAGACAAGAACATGAACTAAAAAAATCGACCTTAATCCAGAATCAGTGTGCTATACTAAATTACTACTGTTAGGAGATGGATACCATTAAACTATATGCAGTTATGCACATATATGTTTTGTTTCCTTGTCTGTCTTATCAAATAAAAAGAAATTAAAACCCCATTAAACTAAAGATTATTATTGATTGAAGATATATCATGACAAAGGAAAATAAGAAGGGGCATATATATATATATATATTATATATATTATATATATATATATATATATATATATACCCTAATTCTTTTACTGATGAACAGAGACAAGAACATGAACTAAATCGACCTTAAACCAGAATCAGTGAACTATAAATTGCTTGATGCACCAGCACGGATCACGGTTGGACATCACATGAACTCAAGAGACCCGATGGAGCTGGTTTTGCACACCACACAGAACCATGGCGACAAAAATTTAGCAGAAGATCGATGATGAACAAGAACGAGGGGAAGGAAGCTAGCTACACAGTGGGGCATGCTGAGTGCTACATGTTTCGGTGGCTTTGGCTTTTGCTTATTATAATAACGATTGGAGGGGGCGAGGCCGACAACGTGACAAGTAGGTGGAGTTTAAAAATTGGATCATGAGCTGTTGGACTTGTTAATTTCTACTCGTTGAACATGCAACTTGTACTGCAACCGTTAGATGGAAAGGGTTACACGTGTTGGGCATCCGCGAGAGGTTTGGTTGCGTAAATATCTTGGGGAAGAGATCCTGTGTCTCCAAGCGAAGAAATTGTCGTGAACTCTAATCCTATGTTTGGACGCGGATAAAGAAAATATTGAGAGGAAAGAAAATTTTCATGATTTAAACTTTTCTTTTTATTTGAATCAAGAAAAAATACAGAGTAAGAGAAAAATAGTAAAGACAAAATATTAATTTTTTTTTTAAGATTTCTCTTTATTTTAAAATTTAAAATTTTTTCTCTTCTCTCATTTTCCTTCTGCTCATTCAAATAAAAAGTAAACAAGTGTAAACATGATACATAACATTGAATACATGGATTAAATTTAGAATAAAATATAATTTATATTCTTAAATTTTACTCTGATATTAAATTATTATTTAAAATTTTTTTATCTTATTAAACTCTCATAAACTTTGATTTGACTTAAAAACGTTAATTTTATTATTAAATCAAACAGAAGTCATCTTCACATGAATATCATATGATTCACGTGCACATCATGTGATCCACGTACATACCACGTAACTATTTAGTTAGAAAATTTTATAGAGTAAAATACAATTTATATCCCTTAAAGTTTATTCCTATATCAAATTATTCTTTGAAATTTTTTTTATCTCACTAAACCCTCTTAAAGTTTGGTGTAACTTAAAATTAGATGTTAACTTCTATTTTATTTAAGAAAAAAATTAATATTTTTAAGTCAGACCAAAATTCAGAGAGTTCAGTAAGATAAAAAAAAATTTATGGGTGTAATTTAATATTAAGATAAACTTTAAAGGTATAAATTATATTTTATCTTTAAATTTATAATATTATTTAAAAAAATTTTTAAAAAAATTAAACCGTTAAGTGTCTGAGATTTTTTTTTCCCTCAAAGTAGGGGGTTTCCGGTTCTCATGTTTAAACTTCACAATTCTCTCTTCCAAATTTTCTCTATTCTAAATTTTTTGTTTCCTCTCTCATTTTCTTTTCACTCGTACAAAGGGTGAAAACACTACACTAAACTAGTAAAACAAAAACATGACACGAGGTAGAATGCTTGTCTTTAGATTAAATTTATAATATTATTTAATAAAACCTTAAAAAAATATGAATAATCGAGTATAGTTCCTCCAAGTCCTAGGTTCCGGTCCCGTCTGTTCCCGTCTTTAAATCACGGTGTCCTTGCGCCCCTATCTCACCCGCCACACACTCGCGAGTCACCATCCAACACCCCCTCAGTAGCTGTACGCACTCGATGGCGCATGATTTTCTTGTCCATCTTTGACCCCAAGTTGTTGACCAAAAACAAAAAAATCTATGACCCCAAGTTCAGTGTTTTTGAACCTTACCTTCTCCAGTTTATATTTTATTTAGCCTCAAGAATAATTCATGTTTCAATTCTATCACTTCAAAATTCTAGAAATCCAGCGGTGGTATTTGAGGGCTTTGATCGTTTATGCTTCTGTCATGCTTTGCTCACTTATGATTCTGTTGGAAATTTAATAAATTTGATACACGCATTCAATTAATTACTATTTATGTATTTATATATTTATGTATCTATTTAATTATCATTTATGTATCTTTATATTCATGCATTTTATAAGTTTAAAGTATTTATTTATGTATATATTTAATTAATATGTGCATTGAATATTTTAGAATTAAATTTATTATAAAAATTGTCAAGAAATGTCACGTATACTTATAAATAGTCTTGTATTTTTATAAATTATGTAAATCAAGAATATCAATACAAATTGAATTTCATTAGAGTATTTGAGTGTTTCCTTTCTCAACTATTTCCGTTGAATTTCTCATTGAACCCAAGTAGTGAGCTATTCTTTTGTGTAAATTTAGATTGTTCATCATCAAGCCTCAAGCTTGAATGATGCATAAACAGTTTATATGTTAACGATTCTTAATATTTAAGGGATGAAAAATAGTTTAGAGCCAACTCTAATTTCTACTTAAGTTCATCAGAAAGCACCATAGATCAATTTGATTCTGACCTTACCTAAACTTTGTTAACACAGGATGTTAGCCTACTCTACCAACACTTGATTTGAGTGAACTTTGGTGTGCTCTCTTGATTAATGATGATGTATTCCCTTTTGGTTGAAATCTAGTCATAAGGCCTTCAGATACATCATATCGTGCTTGTTAGGGTTAATGCGTTCAGTTTTTCAAGAGTTCACATAGTGACATACTTTTGGATTGCGTGCAATTTTCCTTTGTGGCTGAGTCTGGAGTTTGTGAAACCAGAGAACAAAAACCGCATACGAATCATGCTACGAAGTTGGCTGCTACAAGGCAGTTAGGAACCTAAATTTTGTGTATTCTTGACAGGATGCTTGGGCCATCAATGCAATTCTGGTTATGTGATATTGAAATCTCGAGTACTTGCTGCTTCAATTAAACTGTGTAGGAAAAATTAGGAAATAGCTAGGCCTTTGTCCAATTTTAAGTATACGGAACTTAATTTAGTATGTTTGGATTAACTTATTATGTGTTTAAAATATTTTATAATCAAGATTTTATTAAAAAAAACTTTAAAAAAAGTAATTATTTTTTAAAAAATAATATTTTCCAAACATGTTATTACTTTTATCAATGAGACAGCTAAAGATCAATATTATAGTGGGCTAAATGAGAGTTTTGTGAAAACAAGTTCGTATAACTCTGTGAATTAAGAATAATTGAGACCAATAAAATTAAGAGTAATGCTATTTCTTACGAATAGTTTTATGAAACTATTCATGAACATTATTTTTTTTTTCTCAATTGCGTAATAAAATTTTAAAATAAAAAATTCATTATCCCCGGACAAAAAGTATGACAATTCATTTGTTGTTTCACAAAATGAGTTTTGTAACAAATAGGGTTTTCTTATTTCTAAACTTGTTTGATTTAGACAAGCATATCCCATTTTGACTTACAGGTTGTGTTTGGTTTGCGCAGCAAACCAACTCTTTTTTTTTTATTTTCTTTAGATATTTTGAATTTATAAATTTTTTATTATTGAGTTAAGAAATGACCCATTTAGCCTACCAACCTTCTGAGTGTTTGTTTAGTATGTAGATATTTTGATTTTGTAAATTTTTTATTATTAAGTTAAGAAATGACCCATTTAGCCTACCAACCTTCTAAGTGAGTATATGTTTAGTATGTAAATAAAAATAAAAAATAAAAATAAATGATAAATTTTTATAAATGATATTTGTATATAAAATTATATATAAATTTTATACATAAAAATTTACCCTTTATTTTTACTCTCATACTAAATATTCCCTGAAAGTACTCAATATGCCAAGCTGTTCAAAAATCAATCCATCCCAATTCATCTGCTTTTGGTTGGGTCTTGATAGGTCAAGTGAACCAAGTTGTCCCGTTTTAATAGTATTTTATATGAATAAGGGAAAGACCGACAGACTTTATTGCAAGAGATTTAGGAAACTAAGAAATATATTCAGTCTAAACACCACAAGGGAGAGTGATGTGCTCAATGCGACCAAATAGTTTGCATGAGATTTATGAAACTAATGGTATGTTTGGCATGTGAGTAAAAAAATAGGAGTAAAAATTTCATCCTCATACCAAATATACACTAAAGAATTAATTTTCAATCCAAACACCATAATGGAGAGCAATGTGCCGGATGCAAAACAAGGTGACTAAACGCAACAAAATTAAAATAAAAGAGAGCATGAATTCTTGAGATGAATATCGATTTGAAGGATTATAAAGAAAATTAATAACTTACGCAGCTTGGTATGTATGTATAATTTCTCATTTATTAACATATTGAGTGCAGAGGAAATTCCTAAGGCAGATGAGTGTCTTCAATATCCATATCAAAAGGAGAAAAGTATGACAAACTAAAAAGAAGCTGTTTGAATCATAAGTTATACTTAAATATAACTAGACTTACACCTATCATGTTCAAATATCAGTGTCTTGAATGCCAAAACATACCTGCCCAAAATTCTGATTCCTAGCCGACATCTATTTTTGTTCTTCAATGAGTTTAATTAACCAATTCCATCTCGCACTTTTTCTCAGACTAAATACGATGACATAAGATTCCAACTAATTCTCATATGTGAAGGCATTGTTGCCACAAACCGAAGAAGATCAGGTTGCGAGCTAAGTGTAGGGTGCAGTTCTTCTGAACTCTGTTTCAAAACATGCAGAAACTTGGCAATGTTGGGAAGTACAAGTTCTCTGCAGTGAAGATGCAATAGGGGGACCTTGGATAAAACGCTTCCCTTCTGAACATCTAGGCCTTCTGGCCTCCTCAACTTGTATTGTTTCCCAGTTGTTGGCTCAATATCAACTCGAGCCATTTGTTTCCATCGGCTGTGCACAAACCAACCGTACTTGTAGTCACCCACTATTGGCGTGCCAAGTGCTTCAGCACAATGGACACGCAACTGGAAAAAGAGAGCAGAAAGCACATGGAACAGAAAATAAGTTGACTCAGCAAGATTGCAATATACTATAGCAGGGAATTATAAAAACAACCACATAATTCCAAATTTTCTTTGAACATAGTCGTTTGGGGCTTTATTTTGAGGATAGTATAAGTAATACAGAAGCATGAATCATGGCAAATATTTCAATCCCAATTGTCCCCCGTGCCACATGAATTATAATATTGCAGAATTCTAAACTCCCTTGATTTTTTTTCCCACAGTACATCAGTAAGTTACATGCAATTAACTGTGGCACCTGAATAATCAAAATGCCATATAGTAGAAGTTGATATGAATTTATTAACCGATAATATAACATTGCAGAATCTCTACTCAACATGAAGGTCGTGGCCCTCAAGAACCAAATGAAACAAACCAGTTTGTAGTAAATTATATGAAAATTCCTTACTTTTATCACAGAGTAGGAACTGGGAGCAGTTCAACTTTAATTTGAGACAAAGGAAGGAAAGGATAAAAAAAGGCATCTTTTAGATGTAAAAATTATAGGTCTCTTCTTTCCCTCTCTCGCGCCACCCCCCTCCTGGCGCACGGGGGCGGGGCTCAGAGAGAGAACATTTTATGATAAGTAAGTGATAAGAGGCTTTGAAATGCAAAGTGTACTTTGCCGAGGCAGAGATAGCGTCACCACTTTTCCCAGCACATTTCAGTTGAAAAAAGAGAGAATACAGAGCCGCACCAGATACCTGATGCTTCCGGCAAGTAAGTGGACGCAGCTCAATCCATGAGCATCCATTTATATTTGGACCAAGCACCCGATACTCAGTTACAGCCTCTTGGTGAGGTTCTATACTTGAATGGTGAGCTAGTATTACCCTCTCAGTCTTCCCATCATTCAGAAGCACCTGATATAAGAAATCATAGAGATACAATCAATTAAAACACCGGAAGAGAACAATCACTTTAAAGTTTAAACTTGTTAGCATTGGATTACACATATAGAGGAAAATAAAATTGAGAAAGAGCAATAACCTTGGATAGAGGAGCATGAATTAAGCCTTCCCTCTCCTTGGGAGTCCCTATGACTAATGCCCAATACCTCTGATATGTTGCTTCACATGCATAATTCCAAGCCTAAAATAGCCCAATGAATGTAAAAGTTCAAACGGAAGTCTCAAAGGAGTTATTCATGGCATGTTTTAAAAGACTGTACTCACTGACTAAACACTATGTAGAGAAAATAACAGTTCATGATTTCTTGTAGATAAGGCACCTTGCAAGAAGATTTGGCATGGTTTATGTTAGTGAACAACCACTGAAGGTGAGATACACTATCTTTTGTTCTACCCAGTAAAATTATGCCACTGCTCTCTCTGTCAAGACGCTGGACCTGACAAAACTTACAAAATAAGAATGCAAATATAAACTCTAACCAACAAAATCATTTAGTCTTGTATATTCAAGAAGCAGCAGCCATTTCAGGAAATCAGTTTTAGAGACCAAATCAGATTACGATAGAGAAGCAGAGTTAAAGAAGAATTAAGAATGTCATTTGACATATTATGAAGTAGAAAATTCAGGTTATATAAGAAATATTAAGCAATCAAATTTCAAATTTTAAAATCCTTTCATTAGTGTATGAAAGAATTAAATTTAGACCTATCAATATCCATGTATTCTTAAGACTCTTCAAGTTTCAAGCTAATAACAATATCAAAAAGAGATCACTAAATTCCTACTAATGCCACAGCTAAAACTGAAACATCTACCTTTATTTCTTTCTTAACCACTGTGAATGGGAAACAGAAAAATTAATAAGAAAAAGCAATCAAGGTCATAATTCTGAACTAAATTACAACATTACAATTTTCCAATTAAGTATTAAGAGAACCAAAAAACAAGTATTTACAGGAACTGATTAATTTAAGGTATAGGCCAATCACTCAAACTGAGACACCCTGCACACCACAAAAAGAGAGATATAGAGAGAAAATGATAGGCATCCACCCTTCACTAGGGTGTATACTAGGGAGAGTGGGTTGCATCGTAGGGAATCAACTCTCAATTATAAGGGAGAAAATGTGACTGGGCAGAGGGACCAACTGCACACGTGGGAATAGGGGAGAAGGCTGAGAGCACTTTCTGTTTATAAAAGAAAAAGGGAGAGGGGAAAAGGGGGATAAGCCATTTTGTAAGGTTTTGGACCCTTTTGGGGTAGGAGGTTCCAAGTCTCTCGAATGACCTGTTGTATTTTCTGTTCTTCTCCTTTCTGTTTCTGAGCTGTTCCTTTCTGGTGTAATGGCTTCTTGGATACTGATTTCTCAGTGAGATTAGTAACTAGAGAATATTCAATAAAATCAGACAATTCAGTATCAGGTTTCCATCAATTGGTATCAGAGCTCCTGATTCGGGAGCTGTGAATATTGAATATGAACATGGAAGCACTGGAGTGTAACATGGCGCAGTTGGCTGATAGATGGACGATCTAGAGACAGGAGGAACGAGAGGCACAGGAGTTACGGTTCGCTAGACTGGAGCAGGAAATGGACGAAAACTAGCAAGAATTGCTGCGTCTACTTAAAGGGAAGGATCAGGTTACACCTCAACGACCCACGGAAATGAGTATGGAGATCGGGGGAGTCAACGAAGGTTGTGGGGAAACTGGGTTGAGTGGGAGAACCACCGGGTTTCACCGGAATGTTCTATCTGAGGACAGGGGCAGAAAGTTAGAGGTCCCAATATTCACAGGGGAGGACACCTTCGTGTGTGTCAATCGGATTGAGCGTTTCCAAGTTAACGCCATGGGAGATGCGGAAAAGTTGAAGGCAGTGATGGTGGCTTTGGAGGGCAAGCCCTTGAACTGGTATCAATGGTGGGAGGTGAGGACACCATGCGCAACTTGGGAAGAATTCAGGATGGCCGTCATGCGAAGATTCCAGCCACCAATGGAAACAACCCTGAGCTCCCAGTAGACAAGACCGACACGAGCACATTCTATGGGAAGAGAAAGGTGAAAGTGAGCCCATCGCACCGCATCAAAAAAGAAACGCAATGTTATGTGCGACGCAAGCTGGTCAAACAGCTGCTCAAATGGCCAAAAAAGGCCATAGAGCTGTGGGTCAGGAGTGTTCCAGCCAGGCCACCACCGTCGAAGCCACCGGACTTCAATCCATTGTGCGGTGCTGCTGAAGACCCCCTGCACTGCTTAAAACGGAAGGGAGAAGAGGAAGCTGGAGGGACAGAATGGGTATTACACCCATTGAACTCTTTTCCTAACCTAATAGGCCAAGCCCAACTTAGTGGGGTTGTTGATGGGTTGGGTTCAAAAACTGAGTTGATGAACAGGGGCAAACATGAATGCTATGGCTTCTGTGGGGGGAATGAGGGTCAACATTAGTGATGGGCCAAGGCTCAATAATTTTGGTGGGCTGCACTCACATGTAGGGCTAGTGAACCAGTCCCAACCCATGGAGAAAATGAACTGGTCCTGGGAAAAAAGAGGGATGGGTTCAGTCCAAAAGGGAGGAAACCACCTGAAAGAGACCCAGCCTTTCAAAACTTATGTCGAGGACTTTGGGTCACGGCTAACCCTATACCCTAAAGCTGGAATAGGTGGAGTGGTAGTTTATCCATCAGTTTCAAATGTTAGCAATGTCTTTGCCGTGTTGCTTTTACAGAAGGATGAGCAGCTTGCTGTCATTGGAGAGCTGGGAAGAGCATGTCATGGTAACAGACCCACTGGAAAAAAGTGCTCATCGGGAATTGGAAAACTCCGTGACATACCCTGGGCAATTGCATGGACTGAAACCAGAATTGTTCTTCCCACTAGGCTTCTAGTTGGAGCAGATTTAAAAGATGCTGGTATGGAGGCTAAATTGGAGAATTTCGGTCCTATCTCTGTTCTGGACTTTCAATGCCCATCCTCTATTTCTTGCACAGCCCACCAACTGAATGCTAAGTGGGGGTTTCCCATTTGATTTGCTTGGGATAACTGAGGAAAGAGTGTTGGTGTTATAACCAGGCATAGGAGGTTGCACGAATGATAGTTTTCAGGTGTCAAGAAAACTCTCAGAATTGAAGGCCACCATTGACGTTGGGTTGCGGCACTGGTGTACTCTGCTGCAGACAATTGGATATCACTACGAGTAGTGGAGCCTTCAGTTGAAGGAAGAATCCATTATCATACTCTAAATATTTTTAGCCTTCAGTTGCCTCGATTAGAAACGATGAAGAACCTAGAAGCAGCAGGGTTTTATCCAGAATTTTCTTCTGTTTTCTGATTCTGGTGAAAAATTTGGGTGCTTTTACTGCTGTTTGGGAATTTTACCACGCTCAGGTGGATGTTACGGCTGCTTGCAATGACTACGGCATTAAGATTACTTTGTTCCATGACCGTGGAGTGAGTATGGGCCATGGGTACGTTGGGACTACAACCCATGCCATAAATAGAGAGGTACCTGCAAACATATAATGACCCTTTACAGAAATGGGTGCACTCTCCATTACAAGTTCAGCTTGTCTATGATAGAACTGTTGTGGAAGGCGAGGCAATCAAAACAAAAGGGGATTACTTCTTTGAGGTTCTTATTTCGAGTAGCAAAAAGCCTGCAAAAGATGGCCAGCTGATAATACTAGTTGAAAGAAAAAGAGGCAGTCAATTGATAGAATTCTTTGGGAACATTCAGGACAAAATAGAAGATGATGACCAGACTCCATTAATATCCACTTGTTCAATGTCCTTGCTGCAGACCGTCACCAAAGCGAAGTTCGAGAAGGAGATACTAGTGGCAGTCAGTGATGCAATGAAGGTTTCCAAGGAACCAGGAAGTTGGTCATTAGGCTTCAAGCAATGGGATCCCGGTGGAAATTTTTTCCAGCTGCTACAAGACCCCTACCTAATTTTCACCTTGAGGACAAGGTGAATCTTTTGGGGGGAGTATTGATAGGCATCCACCCTTCACTAGGGTGTACACTAGGGAGAGTGGGTTGCATAGTAGGGAATCAACTCCCAATTATAGAGGAGAAAATGTGACTGGGCCAAGAGCCCAGCTGCACACGTGGGAATAGGGAGAAGGCTGAGAGCACTTTTTGTTATAAAAGAAAAGGGGAGAGGGAAAAGGGGGATAAGCCATTTTGTGGGTAAGGTTTTGGGACCCTTTTGGGTAGGAGGTTCCAGGTCTCTCGAATGACCTGGTGTATTTTCTTTTCTTCTCCTTTCTGTTTCTGAGCTGTTCCTTTCCGGTGTAATGGCTTCTTGGATACTGATTTCTCAGTGAGATCAGTAACTAGAGAATATTCAATAATATCAGACTATTCAGTATCAGGTTTCTATCAGAAAATAAGAGAAAAGCTCAAACTGTAGTTACATGAAACAATCAACTTTACTGAAAAAAAGAAAAAAGAAAAACTATGATGTAGCCCAGGACTTTAAACTATAATGTGCTGTTAATGAGAAAGAACAATGGGTAGGATGGGGTTGGAAATTGGAGGAGTCCACCTCCTTGTACAGAAATCTGAAAAGACTTCACAAATACAATCCTTCAAATGAAGAACTCTTCAATATGAAATAGATAAATTTAGCTCGTAATACTTCACTAACATGATGAAAAGTAAATGAAAACTCTTATTTATAGACCCCTGTAATGTTCTAGAGCTGACTGGACCCTTAAGTGGCTTAATTAATGACTTTTGACTGACTTTTAGGGGATTAGACTTTTTCCAGATTTAATTAACTTATCAAATACATAGAACAAGTGACTAATACTCTTAATTAGTAGGAAAATAATTCTCCGGCCAGGGCAGCACTCATCTATGACAAGTGAAGGGAAGGGTTTCATATGTCTAGAATAGCCCTGGATTATTACGTAGTCACCTGCAGTAACCCAAGTGATTGTAATATTTCACTTCCATTACAAGGAATTGCTTTGTAATTCCCGTGCCTGTTAGAGAATTTCTGCTCTTCAAGGATGTCTTCAATTTCCTCACTTGCTTTCCTCATCAGAAGTATTAAAAAAAAAAATTATAGGGAAAGGAAAGCCATCCAGCTTCCTTCCAGATAATTGGTTATGTGATAACTCAAAATGAGCCCACTGAAGTATTTTATGTTTCCAAGAGGGGGAAAGGAAAGCCATCCAGCTTCCTACCAGATAACAGAATGTAACAGCATCAAGGCCTTTCCTCTGAAAGGAGACCTGGACAAGAAAGAGCCATCAAATTGACCTAACCTTTCATAGTGACTATGAATTAATCTTTAACATATGTTACAATGGGGTGCCGGCTTATCTATATCAACAGATATCCATTCGTGGCATAATGATTCATTTTGCTGTTAAGTACCAACCAAATTTTCCATTCAAATGATATATAAAGAGAAGCTTACCAGCTTCGGACCCTCATCATAATCACAGGACAGTGCTGCAGCTGCCAATGCATCCATGCTGTTATGAACTGGCAGATTCCCCTAATAAGGTCATCAGCAAGAAATCAAAATCAAGAGGACAAACTCATAATAAGTGAATTTCTGAAAATGTGAGAAAATAGATATTCAAACCTTAACCGGCAATTTTGGAGGTTTATTAAGCACAATAATAGCAGAGTCCTGAAAGCGATGCATTGAACACAGTCTGCTATAAGTAAATATATTGCCATGCAATTGAACAATATGAATAGTATCAAAATACTGTGCAATAAAATAAATTTGGTTTTAGATATAAGACATGCCTTGTAAATCACAAGCCTTTGAAGATACTTAATTTCGTCAGCATTTGGATATAGTGTTCCACTTGGAATAGCATCATATCTTTTGGAAATCCTAGTCTCAGCAATTGATACAGGGACATGAACCCTGGCCCCATGCTTCATCACTTCATTAGGTTTAATCTGTAGTTAAGCTGTATAGTTGTAATATTATTAAACCTAAAACGAATAATAAGCAATTGACTAAATTAAAAACAAATAAACAGAGACACAGAGGAAATTATCCAAAGCAAAGTTTGTAACAGAAAATGGTCCATTAATAGGATACATGCAAACATTGATACCTTTCGCACAGGTTTCACCAGCCCTTCCTTCCGAGTGGAAGAGTCATCAGATATCAGGTCCTCCATCAGGACCTAGAATAGGATATTATCAACAGAGCCTTTAAGTACACTTTTCAATTACTATATCTGACAATAAACACATGATATAATTATTATTTGACGCCAAAAAAAAAATATATAGATCCTACTATCTTGTTCCTACTCTTTGAATAAATAGCACTTCATAAGCATTTACCACCTATAATGACATATGCTTCCTAGCTAAATGAATTCTTCTAAGTGCATCCAGGACCACCCAATCGAAGTTGATTTTATGAGCTTCTCACAAGATAATGTAAAAGGAATTACATTAATTGGAAACAACCAAGCCCATAAGTGACTTCTTAAAGCACAACCTGAATATGAAAAGCAAGTTGTGACCCACAAAAGTTTGAGTTAATTAATTGCATACCAAGGCCAAATTCAAGCACAACATCTTATAGGAGACAAACCCTCTATGCAACAGTTCTTTCTTTTAACTATTTATTCTTCATTCATAATATGTGCTCCAATTGCTCTAAGGGCAAGGAGTTTCAATTTCTTATGAATTAACTGCAAGAAACAGTCCCAATAAAATAGTATAAACAATCTGAAGCAAGGTCAACAAGTAAATTACGTGGGAGAGAAACAAAAAGAAAATGCAAATGAAAATATAGTAAAACAGTGCATACTTACAAGGCCCTCCCTGAAATGGGACTCTATGACAGAATTCCACATGCCCTTGAAGTAATACTTAACCCAACTGATAGCAGTGACATGATCAGGCTCTCCAGGAATGCTGGCTGAGTTCTTGCCAGGCAAGGGGTGACCAGGGAAAGGAGGCAATGATAGTAGCTGCCTGGGTTTTGGACCTTCTTTTGGAGCATCCAAGCGGGCAACATTGTTGGATACTCTGATTACTGGTTCCACAGTGACAGGCCGTGGAGGACGAATTCTGGAGTAGTGCCTCACTACAAAGAACAGCCATGGGGGGCAGCTATTATTGCTCAACATGATTGAACATCTGTACCCAACAAAGGAAAACACTCATTCATCACAACAAACAAATGGTTTATTATCAAGGGCAACAATGAACCATTTCTTCAAGATGCAAAAATGTTCCAACCAAACCAACAAAGAAAAAGACTAATTCATTACCGGAAACAAATGGGATTTTATTTTCGCAGGCAACAACTAACAATTTCTTCAAGATGAAAAATGTTCCAACCAAACTCCGAATCAAATTCACAGTGTTAGAGTTAGAAAAGGAGAAAAAGTTCTTGAAGCAGAACGAGTAGAGAAAAACAAGTAGAAACTCACCCTTAACTCTCGAGAGATGTTTGGAATGGGCTGAATCTTTCTGTGCTGCTCTATTTCAGTCCCGCCTGTGCTCTTTCCAAAGCTTTCAACTTGGCAGAACCATGGAGGCAGACTTATGCTTTACACAGCCTCAAGACTTATGTGGTACTCCACTCTTCGTTTTACCCTTTCACCCTATAAAAGTAATAATAATAAGAGTAATGCTATCGAGGTTGAACTGCTCCGAGCCAAAAATTTTGACTTTGCTCAACCTCCTACCTAAAAATACCCAAAAAATAATAAACATAAGAACAATACTAAATATTAGGAGTAAAAAGTAAACCATGAGGCTAAAATACAACAAATTTTATTTATTAATTAGCAACAAGAAAAGTGCCATGGGTACTCACAGGCTGAATACACAACAAAATTGACAGAAAGAGATAGTCACTCAGTGCCAACTAGATGCAGGGAAAACAAGTAGAGTAAATCATCCAGCAATCCGAACCAGAAATCTCACTATTAATGCGAATAATTACATGAATCACAAAGGGGGTATTCGTTTTGTTAACTCTATCAGTAAGGAAACAACAAAATCTTCTCTAGCCAATGAAATGACAGAGTCCGCAGCAAAGTGAGCATGTAACAGTGGAGAAACCAACCACATTTTCTGTACAGTGAGTTAAACCTCACAAAACCCAAGCCAAAGACGCACACCGACACCATCACTTTGAAAATTCTGCATCGCTAGAAAAGGAAGAAGAATAAAGTTGTGGAGTTACCAACGGATTTTCCTTTGATAAGAGGAGCCGCGAGGATCCTACTTTTGCAGGGGCTACGTTCCTCTGCTTTCCTCCTCAAGATGGTTTCCTCTTCGTCGCTTCAAGTTTCTCACTCTCAAGGCTGAGCGCGCGAGGGGGAAAAAGAAAAACCCAAAAATCCAAGAGCCCCTCCTCTGCAGAAGAGGGTGCGTGAGAATTCTCAAGCCTTCGGGTCACCCGGTGGTTAATGAGTTGTTTCAACTGGTCCAAGATGGTTGGATAATGGGCCATGGGTCTTCGACAACTGACTTTTATTGGGCCAAAGATATATACTAATTTGAGGATTACATTGGGCCAGAATTCGGACCTTAAAAAAAGAAAAAGCCGAGCTTCTCATGGGTTTTGGACCTTCTTTTTATCATTGTAATTTATTTTTATTTTTATTTTCTGTTATTTTTTGTTTATCTTTTATTATTTTAATTTTGATTTTATACTCACTCGGTCACTCCTCCTCGCTGTGGCGTCTCACTTGCGCAAAAGAACCTTAAGGCCATCTTCAGTTCGTTCCTTCGTGCATTACAAACGTGTTACGTGAAAAAAAAAATCAAAGAAATTTTTTTTTTCGGTACAAAAATTCAAAGAATTAAATTTAAGCCTTATAATTGGTATGAAAATATTAACTATCATATTTTAATTAAATATTTTTAATTAGTTTTTAAGATAAATAATTGTAATAATATATTTTGACATATATATATATATATATATATATATATATATTTCTGACCTAGTCATAATTCTTGTTTACTTCTATCTCCGAGAAATTATAGGTTTTTAAATTTCATAATTTATAATTAAATTTTTATTTATTTCACTAAAATAAATTTAATTACTTAAATTTTTATTCTAGAAATTCATTAGCTTTAAGAAAAAATATGTTATTGTACAAGAACTTGCTTAGACTCGTGTATCTTTTTATTTTTTAGAATAATTTTTAAAAAAGTTTACTTTATGATAAAAAAAAATTTTGAAAATGTAAATTTGTATTATAAAAACATTATTGTATTAATATATTTTAGATTTTTTATTTTATAAATAAATAAATTATTAACAAAACAATAATTAATTTTTTTAAATTTGAAAATCTCATAATTTGAATACTATTTTGAAATTTTAAATTATATATTTAAGCAATGGAATTGAAATTGAAGTTAAAATTATAATTTCATGTTCTAAATTTTTACATAACTCAAGCATTTCATGTTCTAATTTCATGGTTTGAGGAAATATTTATGGTTTTCATTTTTTACTTCATTTGCTATAAATGATTTTTTTGAAATTTTATTAAATATGTTTGGTTAATATAATGTTTATTATTATAGTTATAAAGTTACCATTGTATTTTCAACTTTATGTTTTTAAAAATGATGAAATCAACTATTTGTTATTTTTATATTTGGCCGCATTTTAAGGAGATCACTGTATATCAAGAAATGAACAGAAAAAATTACTACAAGTTGCACACTCATTTCACTTTTTTCTCAACAAATGAATTGGAAAACAGAGAAACCCATGATACTGTAATGAATACAACAGTGCATTCATAAACTGTTTCGTAACATGTTTTCGGTACTATTTATCATTTCTCTTTTGCAAAAATGTTTCTTAAAAAATATCTTTAATAAAATTCAATTGAACACATTTTTAAATTGATGTAGTAAACAAATGAAAAGAATATTGTTACTGTGATATATTAAATTATGGCTTCCCTTCATAACTTCCAAAGTGGTCTCTGTGAATTTCTTCTTTTGTTTTTCAGATTGTTCATTTACAATATGTGAATTGTTCTTCTAAATGCTGCTCTGAAATTGCATGCCATGCTCTCTTTTTTTGTTTTTCTCCCTCTTTATTTTATCTTAGTTCTATTATGATACTTAAGCATATAATTAAAAATTTAATTTAATTTTAATTTATTGTCAATCTAAATAATTTTAAACTGTCATATCATGTGTTTAAACATCTCAAAATTCAATGTGCCATGCAGGTTCCTTATCTTTTGATGGAGGCAGCATGGCCACAATTGTTTGTTGACCACAAAGGAAACTATTGAGATGTGCCACTTTGGGATATATGAAATCCGTGACACCAATTGTATCTTAACATTTTATTATTAAATAATTTAAAAACACATTTATCAAGAAAAAATACACTCCAAAGTAAAAATAATTAATATTATTAATAAGTGTATTTTATAATCATTTAATATTAAAATATTAATATATACTTAGTTGAGAGCGTAATTCTAATAATACTATAAAAGCATATAAGAATTTATCCTAATGCCAGTGTTATGTACGAAGGATTCCTTTCGTACTTATGAAAAGATCAAATACTTGTTGGAAAGATAAGGAGGCTGCAAGAGGATCTCAAGCAAAAGATTGACAAGGTGCCTTGTCTACTTCTTGGCCTCCATAAGATGTGCGTATGATGGAACCTCATGGTAATCTTGCTACCTAATTTTGTTTCTTGTGCCCATGCAATTTGATTGAATGCTAGTTCAGTATGGGGCAAAAGGGCAAAAGGGATTTCAAGCATTTGAATCTTAAAGGCCATTCCTCTTCTGGGTCTGTCTTTTTTTTTTCTTTAAACGGTCATTTCTTTATCCTTGAATTAGCGTAATGCCAGAAGCTACAGAGGGTTTTCACTTACTTCAACCCTGCAGAAAGTCCCCTTGTTTTTGCTTCTGCTTCGAAATGGAAGTTACTTTGGGTGAAGGAATTTTGTTGTGAGTTACTCATTTGTATTGACTATCAAATGGAAAACTCCAAAGGGTTATCACTAGATTTTGGTAGAATAAAGAAAAGGAACCAGCCATGGTTTGGTGTAATTATGAAACACCTAAGAAATTTCATCAATGTTGGGTTTAGAATTGTTACCAAAACAGAAATTTATTAACAATTTGACATACTGTTTGAAGGATATGGCAGTACCAATACTTCATCGTTAGAATGTTTGATGGAAAAAAATTAACACTCTAAGCCCTCTGGCTAAGTCTTCCCTCACACTTGCTATTAGCAAGTGGTTTTCCAATTGCAAAAAATAAGAGTGGTTATAAATATCCCAAGCCCAGTCGTTGCAATAATAGTTTAGGATGTCTGATAAAATGAAAACAAAAATTATGACAACTTCCGCAAAATCATTAATAATTAAAAATATTGTGTTGAATAAAAATTAAAAGTATTATATCAATTAAATAATTTAACGAAATAAATGAGATAATACTTTAAAATACCAAATTGATAAAATTTTAAATAATTTAAATAAAAATAGGGCTGGTATAAATGCATTTGAGGAATGTTTGATGTAAATCAAAATCAATTAGTAAAAGGTATAGTATTACTAGGTTTGGATAAAGAGTTAATTTAGTGAAACTTTGATGAATTTGAATCATCCCTTTTTCTTTAAGAGGATAGTGTCATCATTACCTATACAAGGCTGCACCAATCTTGCACAAAGGTAGTTTGTCTGTGTCTTATAAAATGATAGTGTTGTGTTATTAAAAGATAATGAAAGGATCCAAATCCATTTTGATTAAAACACAAGCAGCACCCGGGCGTTTAGGTTATTGAACAAGAGGGGAAGTTAATAATTAAAACTGCACTAAGATGATTGATTATTTTCTCGTGAAGGAAATATTAGAATTTAACTGCAACCTCAATGACTCACAAGCAAATGCATTAATGAACAATGAAGGACAGCAAAAGTAGTTTGGGATTGATCTTACTGTGAGCATGTTCCAACAGAAAAGAGACATAACTAGACTTGATATATTAACCAAACTCTAGCAAAGGTTCAGCAATGGGTAACCAAAACAGATAGCAACACATAAACCAAACTCTAGCAAAGGTTCAGCAAATAGGTAACAATAACAGATAGCAACTCAGTGTTCAACCTCAGGCAACTTCGTTGACAACCTTAATGCATATATCTTACTCATATATCCAGGTGTGTTGGCTGCTTTGCCAGGTAACAGGGCCCTCAGGGAACCACAATGAAATTTCCTTAATGGCACTTTCAACAGAATCACTTCCATGGATAACATTCCTGCACAAGAAGTAATTCATCTACATTAGATGCCATAAAGCACACTTTAAAACCCAACTCCATAAAGTAACAAACTACTGGAGTTTAAAGTTTCCTTCCAATTAATTAATCTACATAATTCAAAAGAGAGTATTTCCTAAAAGCTCAAAAGTAATTTGCCAGATGTCATAGTAGAAGTTAAAGGCTAAAAGCTCTTCTTCAGTTAACATCTCATGAACATATTGCAACAGCCAACAGCTGATGTATAAGTAAAATAAAGGTTGTGCATACTCTTGCCTCTGAATACAGAGTGGTTCAGTTACATTTAGTATAAATAGGGACATTACATTATATTATCATTATTCTAATATTCAAAATATGGAGACATTGGATAAGGAAATTGCAATAAAAATTCACATGAACGGAAAATAAGAACGATGTAAACGGCTTCATATTCATGCAGTTGAAACAAAGGGTTTGAAAATAACATGCTTGAAGAGAGAGAATGTGATGAGATGAGTATACACCTGCCAATGTCAATAGCATAGTCACCACGAATTGTGCCAGGCTCAGATTGTGCGGGGTTTGTGGCTCCAATTATCTTTCGGCCAGTGGTCACAACATTCTTGCCTTCCCAAACCATGGCAACAACCGGACCAGAGATAATGTAGTCTACCAACCCATTAAAGAATGGCTTTGCAGACAAGTCTGCATAGTGCTTCTCAGCAAAAGGACGATCCACAGTAATGAGCTTCAAACCTGATCACAAGTCACAGAAGATAATCATTAAGAGTGATTTCAAAATTGAAATACTGACCACAACCTGTGTTCCCTACATCTTCAGAATCAATATTTATATATATTTTATAAAAAGTAAATCTTGAATATCATACCATCAAACTAAAATTTTGGATGTACAATCATATAAATGTCAGGAATATGGTAATCGGTGCTGATACTTAAATAGAAGACCTCATCATTCAAATAATCAGCTAAGAATTTTTCAAATATCTGAGGTTTAGTAGAACAACAATCACCTCTCAAATCGGAGCTAAAATAATTTTCTTATCAGTACAAAAACAATAGAATTTAGTTAGCATACTCAAACAACAAAATTTAGTATGTTATCAAGTGGAGATTACCTTTCAAGTAGAAACCCTTCTTCTCAAATCTGTTAATAATCTCACCAATCTGGAACAGAACCATATTTCTGTCAAATAATATTCTCCATAAAGCATACAGGAACCTTCAAGATTTTCCATAAAAAATCTATACAAAAAGAAAAGTTGAAAAGAAATTCCCAACTCAAACACTAAAACCGCAGAAGTGTCATCAGCCCATTTTTCTGTGAAGAGCCACAAAGCAAACTTATTCATTCCACAATAATATTCTCCAAAACCCAGTTCAGCTTAAATCATTAAAAAAAAAAATCTTTTCAGACCCAGAGAAGGAAAACAAGATATAAAGTCTTTCTGGGCACTTTGAAGTAAGAGAATCATCTTCATTTCCACGCATAAAACCCAAACCCGATTGTCCACAGACATAGCTAAGACTAACAACGGAAACCACAAATAGCAAAAGGGGGTATGAGGGAAAGAATACCAGGCCTCTTTGGACACCATCAGGCTTGATCATGATGAAGGTTTGCTCCATCTTGCTCTCTCTTGATGCTTAGCTTAGCTTTCTGAAGTTCACGGAGGACTCAAGAGGGAGAAAGGGAAAGCGTAGAGTCCAGAGAAAAGGCAGTCGGGGAGAAAAGTTAATTATATACGACTGCACAAGACAATAAACCCTAAATTCACAAGCGAATATTCGGTAGGAATCCTTTTGAGATTTTTTTTAAAATTTTATATTTTATTTTATTAAATTATTGGGGTTTTCACTGTTCTGATATTTAAAGGAGAGAACGATAATGATTTCTATGCACTCGTGGATTGAACAGAAAATTAAAAGCAGAGAACTAAGCAACAAAACAAAAATTCGGCATCGCTAGAAAGGGAAGAAGAGATAAAATTCTCGAGTTACCAAATGGATTTTCCTATGTTCAGAACTGAGAGGACCCTACATGCAGTTGCAGGGGCTTCGTTCCTCTACAGAAGAGCGCGAAAGGGGATTTTCTCACTCTGTCTCAAGGTTGAGCGCGCGTGACAGAGAAAACGAAAAAACCACCCGAAATTTTCAAGAGAAGAGAGCACGTGAGAATTCTCATGGCCTGGGTTTCCTTTTCTGTTAGCTGGGTAATGGATTGTTATAACTGGGCCAAGATGGTTGGGAAATGGGCCATGGGTCTTGGACGACTGATATTTTTGGGCCTAAGGTAGCTACTAATTTGAGGATTCGATTGGCATTGGCGGGCCGAAGAAAACTACAAATCTTTATTTATTTATTTTTATTTTATAGTTTTTTTCTTTTATTATTTTTGTATTATTTCAATTTCGATTTTATTGATTTCAGATAAAATGAGGTGTTCAAAAACACACTTAAGTGGTGTCTGAGTTAGCGACCAGTCCATCTCTCGATAGGTCATCTATGTCGGGACTAGGAGAATTGGGACAGCTTATCTTATTTTTTTTATTTTTTTGGCTTAGCTTATTCTTTTTATAAAAATATAAAAAATTAATTTGATTTATAAATATATTTAAAAATATACATTATATAAAAATTTTAAATTAAATTAATAAATTTATACTTTTAAGATCTTAAATAAATTTATATTTTTAATTAAAATTCGTAAATTATATATAAATTAATAAATTATATAAATATATAATAATAAATTATATAAATATTATTTTTTTAATTATATATAAAATAAATATATATATATTGACTTGTTAAATTAAATAAATATTTTTAAAAACTTAAATATAACTTATTTAACTAAATAAATATTTATAAAAATTTAAATTTAATTTATATAATAAATAAGTCAGACTTAATAAGATCTTAAATAAGTTAGGTCATAAGTTTTTAATAGGCCGTTTGAACTATTTTCACCTCTAACCCTTATGTTTGCTTAATATACATAAACATATCTTTTGAATTTAAAAAATATTATATAATTAAAAATTTTGACAAAATAATTTGATATTTTTTTATATTTAGATTAGTAAATAGTTTTTACTACTTAATTTTATTAAATAATTCTCCTTTATTTTGTTAGAATTCTATAAAAAAATTGATTATTTTTTTTCATTGTGTAACATTACTATTTGAATTTTTTGAACTCATTCATAAATTATAAATGACTCAAATTAGTCCTCGAAGACATTTTAGCCATTTTTAAAAATAATTATATTATTTTTACATCTTAATGTTACATTTTTTTAATATACTATCATTTATGATAAAAATAAAAAAAATTAAATTTCTTTTCCTTATTACTATTCAAAATAAATGAATCGGGAGATACGTAGAATCGAAGCGGAAGAATATCCTTTTTTATTTTGTTTTTAAAAGTAGCTTCTCCTTGATCTTTTATTGTAATGGATTGATAAGCCGCTTTGGAGACGGCTTGATAAACCCAAAACCCCCTGCAGTCTTGTTGTCTTCCATTTCAAAGATAAAAGTGGCGACACAGACCGAAGCACAAGGAGAAAGAGAGAGAAAGAGACAGGGAGAATGGCAAAGCTAAGGACGGCCATTGATTCCGCGTTCTGGGACTTGAATGTTGCTTCCCCTCAGACCTTAGATGGCTGCGCCAAGGCCGTCCCTGGCGATCCTTTTCCTCTCGATGGTGCCGTGGCGAGCAGAGTCCTTCGGCCTCAGCAGCTCTCCTTCTTAGGAAATGGGTTCCCTCTCGGAATAATCCCTTCCTACTCTCCCACTTCTCGGAAGGAACTGGGTTCATTCTCCCTTCAGTCTCTTTTCCTCAAAGTTGCCACCCCTCTTTGGTAATCTTACTGCCATACCCAGTTTTTTTTTTTTCTCTTGTCCTTGCACTTTGGTTAATGCTAGTTCAATATTGGGCAAAAGGGCAAAAGGGCAAAAGGGGTTTGATGCATTTGAATTATTAAGGCCATTCCTCTCTTGGGTCTATCTTATTTTTCATTCCTTTGTTGGGTCTATCCTTAAATTTTACTGGGCGTAATTCCAGAAGCAACAGAGGGTTTTCACTTATTTCAAACACTGCAGAAAGTCCACTTATTTTTGCTTCTGCTTTGAAATGGAAGTTATTTTTGGTGAAGGAATTTTTGTTATGAGTTACTCATTTGTATTGACTATCAAATGGGACTTTATATATATTGCTGGAAAAACTCCTTGTTTTTTTTTTCACTCTAATTCATGGGGAACTTTTCTTTGTTGTATGTTAAATGATATTAGTGAGTAGTGACAGTAAGTGAAAACGATTCAGTAGGATTTTTTCTTTAGACTCTCATACTTATTTTCTTGGTTATATTTTTCATATTATTTTCTGAAAAATATGTGTAATATAAAGTAAAAATTCGGTTATTTTATTCAGTGTGTTCCGAGTCTTGAGTTTTACTCATTAATTTCGGTTCTATTAATGCAACTTCTCAAATATAAGTTTGCGTTTTATTATACTTAACTATCCTACTTCATATATTGGTTTATGTTTATGCATTGCATTCTGTTTATGAATATCCTTGTCTCTTGAGCTTGAGTTGATTTCTATACTTAAAAAGTTGTCCTCTTTCTATTATTCAAAATCTCTACTTTTCTTTTTCTTATCCTTTCTATTTAACTATTTTCCTGTATTATATGGTGGAATGTGTAGAGAATTTCATGTTTCTTATTTCTCTAGGCTATAATCAATATGAAAAGTTTTCCATATCGATTTTATTGGATTCTCTCACGAATGATTTTGGTAAATTGTAACGGGCATATGCAAGCTAGGTATCTCTGTTTTAGTCTCATCTTTTCCATTTGAAGGTGACTGAATGGGTCCATCAATTTATACTTTTTCCTATTCTTAATACCAACTAATATTCCAGTGAATTCTCAAACCTACCTTTGACATATATTATCTGCATCCAAAGTGTGAATTGATGGACCTGGCAGATTTTGAATCTCTACTCTCAGGGTCCACCCTCATTCTTCAGAGAATAGTGGGTGCCATGCATAGTTATCAAATCGTGTATTGTAGCATGTATAGATTTCTCAATTTTCATGTATAAAAATGTCTTCAGAGTCACACATGAGAGCCAAAACTAGCAGTAAACAGTTACTTTACATTAGATGAACCAATTATATACAACATCATTATGATAGCACAACTCTTCAATTTACTTAGACAGCTTTTGCATAATTATGGTTGATATAGGTGGCTTGGGCTGGCGGGACAGTTCCGTCCTAGGAAGCTGATTGCTGATATAAAAAATGAGATTTCTAATGCTGATGAACTGGACCTCTCCACATTCAAGGATGTCGCAAAGCATTTCATTGACAAGTCACTTTATTCGTTTGGGTTATCATCTCAGCTTTCTGTTTCTCCCTCAACGTCCATGCTGTTGTCAATAGAGGGCCATGGTGAGAAAGAAAGACGCCGCCACAAAATGATGATTTTTCACAAGGCAGGAAATTTAATTACTTGCTATCATGTTTTTATTTTCTAGCATGAACAGTTGAAGCATGTTAGATTCTATATTCTCAAAAGCTGGGTATAACTTGCTTGTATTTTATTTATGGATGGTTTTCCTGCCTTTTCTGAAATAGGAAAACTAGCTTGCAACTGTTACTAAAAATTAAAAATATTTTACTTAAATATTATATTTTTAAAAAGTTACTAATAGGTTGATACTTCAATTTTAACCATCCCATCTATTAAGAGCTTTTCAGCAAAATTTGAAATTTTATTGCTTGATTCTATTTTGTTGTCATCTGATTCAGATTGCTGAGGGATTGGACTTTTGATTCTAGTGGGATGTACTCTTGCAAGTCATTTTTTTAATTTCTCACCTGCTCTTCCCATAGAGAGAAATTCCTCCTTCATAAACCCCTTTGAAATCTACTCCCTTTGAGGTCAAATTTTCATTTTGGGTGTGTCCTTTGAATAGGGAACATTTTTTATTGATTAATTTTAGAGAATTTAGTTGGAGTGGGGAGGGCAAGGCTTTATGATGGTCTTGTATTCATGCCATATTTTGGTTTCTTTGGCTGAAGCAGAGTGCTCGGGGATTTCAAGTACTCGTTTTTGTCCTTTGGTCTGTTATGGGATTTATGGCATCGATGCGGTGCTCATCTTTTGGTTTCATTAAGGGACTTTCACTGACAGATCTGCAAAGGGATTGGAAAGCTTCCTTGTATTGATAAGTATGTTTGTCTCTGTTGTGTTATACTTTGGTACCTTGTAGGGATGGTATCTTATCTTGTCCTTTGTTTGAACTCCTTCCTTCCTCTTCAATGAAATTTCTTCATTTAGTAAACAAATGAAAAGAATATTGTTCCTGTGATATATTTAATAATGGTTTCCCTTTATAATATAGATGTTTCTTCCAAAGTGGTCTCTGAATTTCTTCATCTTTTTATTTATTTTGTTTTTCAAATTGTTCATTTACAATATGTAAATTGTTCTTCTCAATATTGCTCTCAAATTGCATGCCACGCTCTCTGTTTTGTTTTTTTCCTCTTTGTTTTATCTTTCTTAGTTCTATTATGGTGCTTGAGCATATAATTAAACATCTCAAATTCAATGTGCCATGCAGCTTCCTTATCATGATCTTTTGTTGGAGGCAGCATGGCCACAACTGTTCGTTGACCACAAAGGAAAATATTGGGATGTCCCTGAGTCTATATCTGTTGATATTGCATCCCTAGTGTCCAATTCTGGATTGCGATACCACTTTGGGATGCATGAAAACCGAGGTAATCCCCAGCCAGTGAATGCAATAGATGGCAACCCGCCACTGTCTCTAATGCCGGGGTTATGTGCAAAGGCTGCCTTTACTTATGAAAAGATCAAGTACTTTTGGAGAGATAAGGAGGCTGCAGAGGATCTCAAGCAAAAGAATGACAAGGTGCCTACTTCTTGGCCATATGATGTGCGTCTTATGGAACCTCATGCTGCCATATCTGGAATTATTGGTAAGTTCTGTATCTTCACGTTGTCATTACTGTTTGAGATGAGAAGTTCATGTAATTGTCACTCGCCGTTTTTTATTTTGTGGTATGGTTTATGTGTTTTTTTAAAATTGCTCGTTGAATGCTTGTACAACAATTTTTTGATTATTTGTTTGCCTAAAGACAAAATATATTTTGCACTCTGATTTAATATGTCAATAAAGGAAGTTAGTATTCAGCTGATATCCACTTGCCAGTTGGTGTTTATTACTCTATCTCAAATTCTTGGTTTGCATAAATTACATATTCCTGTCCAAGTAAGCTGTTTTCACATATGGATTCAATACACTTGCGTTCATGGAATTCCTTTTGGTGGCTTCTATAAGTTTTCTTCAATTTCCTTTGTAATAATTTTCCCATATGGATAAGTTGATGGCTGATAGCCGGATTGACAAGTCTTGAACAGTGTTTAATATTTACGGTAGGCACATGGATAACCTTTGTTTTGCACATACGTAGTTAATTTTGTTGGTGATATTCTATCAGTAAAAGGAATAGGCATAAGTATCTACTGCAACCTAATACTGAAGCACTATTTTTTGCTGGGAATACTGGAGAGTTTTCCAAGTCCTATGAGGTCCTCATGCTTTAGCACCTTTTGATTCCTGATAAACTGGTTATTTTTGTGACAATCGTTTATATCCTTCCCTCTCTTTACTGTGAAACTGGTAAATAACAAAACAAGGTCGTTGCCAATGCAGAGGGGTTGGAAAAAAAGAAAATACAGTAGAGGTTGGCTGTTGTGTTAGAAACCATTATGTATCTAAAAATTTAAATGAACAAATTTTTATACTTCCAAGTTATTCCCCCCATATAAAATCTATAATTTTCTTAAGTCTCAAAGCATTAATTTTCATATGGTAGGTTACACAGTACATAATCCATGAACATCTAACAAAATGAAGCATACCTAGAATAGAACACGAAACAGTTTGATTATGTATTTTTGAAATATAGCTGGGGAAAAAGGGAAAGCAGCTGCAGACATAAAGGCTTATTTGAAGAGAGGTGTTAGCCTGGTCCATCAATGCAAAATCTAGACGCTGCCTAGATTGCTTGAAAACCATTTCGAATAACAAATGGGTTTAGCCACAACTACTCAAGGTTTTCTTCTAGTTTGTGGGGAAATTAGAGAAAATGTTAGGGATATAATGAACGAAAAGATTTATATGAAGTGAAAGAGTCTCTTTGAAAGTTCTTACATGCAAAGATATAGTTTCCACTAGAGTGCAGGATATTTTGCACTCAGAGTAAACCTCCTTTTTGGTTCTCTAAAGATGCAAGCGTCATCACTTTGATCCTCCAAAGAATTTTGACATCAATTTAAGCCTTGAATCATGCGAAGTAACATCATTTTGGTCTTCTAAAAAATTTACATCAATTTAGTCCCTCAATTATAAAAAAAAAATATCATTAATTTAGTACCTCAATTATAAAAAAAAAAATCATCAATTTAGTCCCTCAATGATATAAAATTGACATTAATTTAGTCTCTCAATTATAAAAATTATATCAATTTAGTCTTTATCTATACACAGAATGAAGCTTCTGATGTCAATTTCATATTCAAGGACTAATTGATGTCAAAATTTTTTGGAGGACTATAGTGATGACGCTTATATCTTTGGAGGAGTAAAAAAAGGGTTTACGCTTAAATTATTTGGTTCTCCAAAGATACAAGTGTTATCGCTTTGATCCTCCAAAGAATTTTGACATCAATTTAAGCCTTGAATCATGGGAAGTAACATCATTTTGGTTTTTCAAAAAATTTACATCAATTTAGGCCCTCAATTATTAAAAAAAATCATTAATTTAGTACCTCAATTATAAAAAAAATATCATCAATTTAGTCCCTCAATGATACAAAATTGACATTAATTTAGTCTCTCAGTTATAAAAATTATATCAATTTAGTCCTTATCTATACATAGAATGAAGCTTCTGATGTTACGTTCATGTTCAAGGACTAATTGATGTCAAAATTTTTTAGAGGACTAAAGTGATGACGCTTATATATTTGAAGGAGTAAAAAAAAAGTTTACTCTTGCACTTATGATAGAGATGTAATCTCCAATAGCATACTGGATGATCTTCAGAAACATTTAATAATTTTTATATTATGTGGCATGAATTCCTTTCACTAATCCACTCTACTACAGGTGGCTGATATCTTCATGTATTTTTCTTTCATGTGAATTCCATACTCAATGTCTTGCATTCTTGGAGGATGTTGCTTGTCTTTCAATTGTCTTCTCGTTTTCTCATTCCTAAGTTTGTGGCATTTACGTTATAGTTATTTTGGTTTTGTTAATGGTTTGTAATACATTGTAGGTGGCACCTGTGCTGCCTGGATTTGGAATGGGAGGAGCTTTTCTGGCATTGATGCAAGAGAAGATCTAGAGATGTCAACTAGAAGCAAGAGATCTCCGTTTAATGCTGATTTATTTGGTTCAATTTGTTATACTTTTCAGAAAGGGAAATTCAGTAAAGATTTTGCGGACTTAACCAGGGTAGATGCTCGTCTAGATATATGTTCAGCTTCAGGCTTTGCGAAGAAGTTTCTGAATGTTTTCAAGAGTTCTACTGATGTTAGTGAACAACCATCAGCCTCACCTCGACTTAATTTAATCTTCCAACAGCAGGTACACTTATTTTTTTTACTTGATAAAAGAAGGCATCTCCTTGTCTATGTTAATTTGAATCTGTCTTCTAATCAAGAACAAGCTGTAACTGCGAAGCATTTTACTTGAGTAGGAAGAGTGATAGAAGAGTTCCCCTCTGTACAAGTGTATACGTAGTATATCCTATAAATGAAACCTGAAGCTAAACAGACGTAGAATATGATCAATTGTTTATGAAATTGCACATACCTGGTCTATATTATTTATGCATGCTCAGCTTCGTGTATAATTTTAATTCAAAAAAAAGCATGATGACATGTTGATTAACTCATGCAAGGTAGAGAAAATAACTGGAATTGATAGCCTGCTGAAAATTAGTGGATAACAGTTTTATTGTGGGGAGTTAGATGCTGGACCATAAAATTATGCATTGTTATCTGGATCTGAATACTGTAGCTGATCAACTATAGCTATGGTTCAGAGAGGAAAAAGGAAGACAAAATGCTCATTATTTTAATTTTCTACTTGTAGGTTGCGGGGCCAATTGTCTTTCGAGCAGATTCCAGAATTTCTCTTGAATCTTTCTCCAGGAAACATGGTCTGCAAATGGAGGATTTCATTTGCAGCTTGAGTTACTCCTTAAGGTTTCTGCAGTCTGGAAAGGTGGTTGCTTGGTATTCTCCAAAAAGGAAAGAGGGAATGATCGAGTTACGACTGTTTGAGTTCTAGCGGATGTAATCCTCACTTTTTTTTTTTAAACTCTCATTCATGCATAGACTTATTCTTCCAACAAAGTCTGAGCTCTTTTAATGCAAGAACCCCTTAAAAAAAAGCTGCATTTGTTTATTATTTGTTCTTCCATATATGTTGCGTGCACCAGAGGGGCTATCGAAACTCAACATCATTGATTGTTTAGGACAAAATGGTTTTATTTGCTGATCCATTGAATTAGCTTTTTTTCTTTGGTACTACTAAAGAAGCCAACTACACCGTTGCCATCGTTCAACATACAAATTCAAATGAGCATCAAAATAGAATCTCACCCAGAGGCATTGATCCTCTGGGACAATTATTAAAATCAGCATCCCAATCCAGGAAGTTTGTCAAAGATTGCTGAGGCTCTCTACCAAGGCCAAAGCTTCCTGTATGTTCTACACTAACTTGCCCAAGTGATCAGCTGCAAACTTAGCCACCTTTTACAAATTGAATGAGCATATTTGCTGGTTGAGTATTGGTGTTTCAATGTATGTTCAATTTATTGGTTAAATGAAACTCAGCATAATTTGATTAGTGCAATTGTACTTATACAAATTGGTAAGGATTTTCGTGGACTGGGTTAAGTTGGATTTGAGGTCTTTTTGCACATAATTTATTATTTTTGAGTTAAAAATTTTTAAATTCATTTTAAAATACGAATTCAGTGACCCAAAATATATATATATACAAATTGAATTCAACTCAATAATTATGAGTTAAGTTAGGTCAAAATTTACAGGTTTATGGATTGATCTAATCCAATAAACACCCTTACAAATTAGTAACAACCTCACAAAACTCACAAGTATCATCATCTCCACTTCTTAACATGAAAAGTAATCTCCCTCTCTCTGTTGGATGATTTTGTAAATCATACTTCAAGACTACAGGCTGACATTTATGTGTTCCTATGAGGAGAAAAGTTCAATTTCAGGCGTGTTCAATCTTATTCTGACTTTATCGTGGAGAAAGGAGAATTAAGTCAAGCTGTCTTTGTGTGTGCCACTTGGGCAGTGTGTTTTTTGGACTAAGTTAAAATGAATAGAGAGAAAATTTGCAAGAAAATTATAGTTCATCTTTATATTAGCCAATCCTGAACAAACTGACAACTAGTGAAACATTCCTGATTTGATTTGTACAGCAGGTAGAGGACATAAGGCTCTTAACAGTTGGATTTGTCTTGGTTCAGTCACTTCTTTGTGACTTATGTCAGTCTTCAATGTCCTCCACATGAGATTTTATACTATTGTTTAAGCTTAAACCATGTGCTTGAAATTTTTTTTACAAAGAATAAGGATCTCTAGAGTACTCCAGAGTCCAGACACAACTTGGCGACTAACACTGGTTTGACCAACCATCCGAGGGTTCTTTGCCTCGGCCATTACTCTTGCCATCCCTCAAGATGGCTTTTCTTGCGTTTTGTGCTTGCACGTCAGCATCCTCTGCTCATGACATTGGTGAAATTTGCTTATCCAACGGGTTAATTTAAAACAAGCTGAGATAATTATTTCAATGCAAAGGCTGTTTGGTTAATTTGCTTGCAGACGCACATTCTGAGTGCAATATGCACATCTACCTTGCAAACTTTTTTGGTCAGACAATAAATTCCATACTGAAATTTTCACCTTAGACTTTGGAACGAGCAAAGCATGCATGGCTCTTACAGGAGTGGAGCCCCCTCCTTGAAAGTTTGTACCATAAACTCCCTAGGGAAAGCAGTGAAGTTGTGATAACATCCGAAAAGAAATACTTCACACCAGCTCTGGATCAAAAAAAGTAAATCATTTCTACTCCTGAATACAATTGCCAGAAATATTATCACAATGGCTACTCTTTCCTGTGTCTCATACATTGGCCAAACCTACTCAACCACGGCCAATAAGTCACTTGCTTTACAGAAGCAGTGCTTTGCATCAGTCCCCAAATCCACCTGACAAATAATTACAACAATATTTATTAATGGTGACAAAAGCAGTTAATGGAATTAGGATGCAGTTAATTGTTTTCAGGAAAGATGTGACGTTATTTCTTTTCTAGCGAGTATACCAACATCCCCATATTGCTAGTCATGCAGTATTTGAATAGGAAGATTCATTTCACACGGGCAATACTGAATACACTACTACCACAATAGAAGAAAATAGCCATGATCCATGCTAGTAATTTATCACTGGATACAACAGTCCCCAAAAGATGCAGTACTATTAGCTTGAAATTTTCAGAGAAGACTAAGATAAAAGGATGACAGAACAAAAGAAAATAGTAACAAAGGGATAACAGCACAGAATAATGAAAAGAAAGGAAATAAAGATTTTTTTTTTCTCAACTTGTTAACAGACCATAAATGATTTCATCACGGGCAAAATCACCCTCGAAATTAGATTAAATTTTAAAACTTCTGCCTGGCAAGAGGACCTCAAAATTCTAAACATATGGCTTCATCAACAAACAGAAAATAGTAAAATAAAGAAACAGAAAATAAGCAAACAAAGATTGTTTTCTCAATTTGTCAGACCATAAATGATTTCATCATATATCAGGCAACATCACCCTATAAATTAGGTTAAGTTCTAAAATTTTTGCCTAGCAAGAGGGCCTCAAAAGTCTCAACAAATACTAGATATGGCCAAGACAAACAAGAATAAGGTGGTTTTGCATAGCATTTGCTTTGAAGGGTAACTCATATTTTCCCCATTAGTTGTCCTTCAGATAATAAATATTTCACTAGCCAGTGATTAACTCATTAAAAACCACTTTTAACTAGTTATTAGTTAATCTTACAACTTAGAAAATTATTAGATTCATCACATTATCTAAATATACGTGCAAAGCAAATTCTTATGCCACTTACCTCGTAAGCATTTATATCTGAGAACAGGACCTGCAAAAGAGTAAATATTAGTTATATTAAATCATATTCCAAGAAGCCCAAGATGAAACAAAACAATATAAGTATTTTCTTTTTTTCCCCCACTCATTTTGATGACTAGATCCAAAAGAATGCATAAAGTTACAATAGTTAATTTCCTAGCTTGTTGACCAAGTATTAAATGCTCTCTCAACTGTAGCATGAGAAAGGCAAGTTGCTTAAAACTCATATCTACCTCAGACAAATGGAAATTAAATGAAATGAGTCTCTAACATCCTTCATTTTATAGAGATTAAGATACATGAAGAAAAAACCAGAACTTACTCAACTATCAATTTGTTTCATCACTAAGACATCATTTTTCTTTATATGCATTTTATTTGTTTCATCATTGATGTCTTAAAACAATGAACTCTCCCCAATCAAAGAGATTTCCATGTTTTCAACTCCCCAATAAATGACCCCGTAGTTTTAAATTGCGGTTGCAGTCGTGTTATGGTTATTACAATGGTGGGTGTCACGGCTATTGCAATTTGGGTTGCAGCCATGAAATTTTTTCACAAATAAATCTTTGAAATTTTTTAAAAACAAAAGCTGCAGCATTGCAGCTGTTGCAGTGGCGCTGAGGCTTTTTTCCATGAATGAAAATCGACACTGTCCACAACAGCAATATTGTAGCCGCATTAGGTCATGCACCAATTCTATCATGCATGGCCCACTTACTTGTATGTGCTCATACAATTCTATCATTTGGTTTGACAAATGACCAAAATGGTTGCACCAAGAATATGGTAGTTATTCTACTACCTCAGAGTTTAAACAAGGAGGAAAAGGAACTTAAAAGATTAGAGACCACAATAAATTATGGAGGATGTAAAGGAAATAAAAGGCTTAAATAGGTTCCTTTTTAAGTTTTGAAGTTGGCTTCTGTTTTGGAGTTAAGGGAGAGTTGTTTTGAGCTTATTTTTAGTTTAAAATCTTCCTTTTTATGTGGAAGTTATATTTTGAGGAAGTTTTCTAGTTAGTGTTTGGGGAAGTTGTGGTGCGCCTCCCTTTTCAGTTTTGTCTTATGGGTTGGTACTGATTTCTGGTTCCTTGTGCAGGTTTTTTCCTTTTTGTTCTCTCTCAGCTTTGGGGTTTCGTTTGGAAGATTTCCGATCCTCTCTTGTACTTTTTCCCTTCGTCTCTTATATTTCTTTTTCTATCCAAAAATAAATAAATAATAAAAGAAATAAACCTTACCTTCTTTCCAGCCTCTACTTGTCCAACCTCAGCACCAATAGACAGAATCTAAAAAAAATTTGAAGAAAATGACCAAATTTATCAAATCAGAAAAAAAAAAGGAAAAAGAAAAACATTTTTCTAGTCCTATGACATCCACACTTACTTCTCCCATGAGATATCGCTCAAATTTAACAGCTGACTTAGGTAACAATACTCCCCCAGCTGTTTTCTGTACCAAAATATATTCATATATCAGCTAAGCAACTTGGAAAATGTAATCTCTACTTTTACACTAGTGAAATGCAGAACACTTTTTCTGAATATCAGAAAATCATATAACAAACTCTGGCATACCAGTAACATAAATGTTACCATGATACAACAGATAAAGCAATCAAAATGTGAAATCATTTACATGTAAAAACTATTCGAGCCGCTAGTTATAATCATACAATAGACATTCTTTTTTGTTTGTAAGTTACTTCATTTGTCATTCTTCCTACTGAAATAAAATAACTACAAAACTCAATATATGTACTCCGATCATTGGACCTGACTAACAGATAATAGACATTTCTTCTTATTATATCAGTTCATGCAAGTATATGGCCAACAAATAATTGGACTTGACTAATGAGCACTTCGATACTCATCCTTCACACTTTCTTAAATAATATCATCAAAATTTCTCATTTGGTTGGGGAAGGTGGAACATAACAAAGTTTCAGGCTAGGGAAAAACCATCTAGAAAACTATTTACCTAAAGAATCAAAGAACCTTCGGTGGAAAAAAGATGAATAGGGAAGAAATAAAACTGTATGCACCATAATCAAGTGAGCGATAAAAAAGGACAAGCTTTGCAAGACGATCGGAACAATAAGAAGCAAATTATCATCATAGTAGCACAAATTTAACAGAAAGTAAAAGAAAAAGAAGTTTCACCCCTAAAACACCAGAGGCATACTCACATGCCCAAATCATACAATAATCTTATTTGCAGGCTACTTGATAAAGCATAGAAGAAATGAAACTACATTTGTCTCTCTCACTCTCCCAGCCCCCCCCCCCCTCTTTCTCTCTCTCTCTTACCAATGAATGTGTAAATTTTGTATCCCTTGTCAGTCTCAATTTAAATTTATGTGTTACAAGTTCCACACAAAGGTTTCACATATACTGCAGCACAGTGCTCAGCCTCAGCAAAGCTTTCTTACATGCTAGAAGCAGAGTGAGACCAGTAAATGTTACCATTATTTATTCATGTCTTCCTTTTTATAATACAAATAATTTATGAAAAGAAAGGGAGAAGTTACAAATAAGGAGCATAAGATATCCTTTGAGGAAAATAACAAAAAACAGAAAATCAAGGAGCAATGTCAATACGAAAGAGAACATCAATCGCACAGGAAATTAGACAAAAAACCCCCCTTCAAAGCAACCAATGGCTGAACACTGTCATTATATATAGGCCAGAAAGATTATTCATAATTTTATTCCATATAAGCAGAGCAGAACAGATTGCCTCACTTATATTAACGGTCAAGTATGACTGTATGGATCAATATAGATGAAAATTTAAGTGGAATCCTATATGCATCTTGTCAACCAAATTCTTTAACAATTTAATAGTTGTTAATAAAAGAAAAATCCATCAAATAGCCCAACACTGATAAAACTACATTGTCAAATGTTTATGACAATGTTACTGGTGAGTGACGAACCAACAACTAACACATGTGAAAGAAAACTTGGGGAATTCTTGTGCACTCTGTACTAGTACCTCTCTGAAGCATGAGAATACCTAAGTGTTTAAATATTACAGTCATCAAATCAAGTTCAACTAGTTCTTATGGAGTTCTATAACACACTCTAATTGAACTCGGTATAAAAATGATGAAATAAAAAGGTTCATATTCATAGGTAATTCGAAGACGAGACACTAAGGATTAGAAACACTGAATGTAAGTACAATAATAACTGGAATCCACTCCTACTTTAAACAATATCAAAGTCCAAAATTTTTGATTGTTATGGGAAGTTCATAGCATACTTCTGGTAGCTCCTCTAGACGAATAAGAACTCTATCAGCCTGCGGGACGACCTGCAACCCACAATCACCAGCGCAGGATGAAAACAAACCAACTTTCAAAAATTAAAGAGCAATGAAAGGTAAGTAACTGGGGTGGGTGTAGGCATAATACAACTAAAAAAAAACCAATTTTTAACAACCCATTTTCGATTAAAATTGCTCAAAGTAATTGAAAACCTTAGTGGGTTCCCATTTCTTGGCAACTGCATTAATCTTCAAAGAGTTCCTCTGCAAAACTGGTCAAGACCCAGATAAGAAAAGGTTAGAAAATGATGTAAGATGAAGAAATTGATGAACAGAAATGAAAGTCTAGACGAGGTGAAAGTACCTGGCAGTTTCTGGTTAGAGGATGTGAGGGCATTGGCTTTGGGTAGAAAGGAGTTTGGTAAGGTGAGGAACGTTGAAGCCATTGCCGTGGAAAACAAGAGAGGCAGCAAACCCTGCGAGACGAAACGAGGCAGCGTAGCGTAGATTAGGTAAGCGGCGTTAAATCACAAGTGGGAGTTCTTCTAGAGAGTTCGGGAGCTTTTCTTTGTTTTTATCGTTGCCCTCTTTGGACGATAATTCAGGTAAATTATATTTCTGTTTGTTAATTTGCTGCAATTAATTTTGTAAAAAAAATTTCACATTGTCTATTAAAAAAGGATGATCAGAACTCAAAGCTTTTGTTTCGACACAACTCAACTCTATTCGTTGAATTAATTTTTATTGATATAATAATTTTAATTTTGATTCACCGTTACTTTAAATTTTATTATATTATTATTTAATTATTTATTAATATATTATTAAAAGATTAATTACATCAATAATTATTTAAAAATTTAAAATTTTTTAATGAATTAAATGATAGTGTAAGTTTAACTATCAGTGGATTAATAAACTAATACAAATTAATGTTTTTATTTGTACATAAATTAATGTTTGGTTTGATAAACAAGAAAATTTGTTGATGGAAAATATTTCCTTCGGTAAGGATATGTTAGCTAGAGCATCAGTCAATAGAGAATTCTAACCTTTTGTGCATAAAAAAGAATGCAGTTCTTCAGCCAACTTAGCCAATTCATTTTGGAAAATAAATAAAAAAGAATGTTGTTCTAAGTAATTTTTATTTACTGTAATAATGTTTCATTTTCTTATGTTATTTTTTAGAGTAAATTATTTTAACCTCTCCTTTATTTATTTATTTTTTTCACAAACTCTTTTTATTTTCAAAACCTACATATACCTCCTTAAATATTTTAAAACATTTACACATACTTCCCTAATTACTTACATAAACCTCTTTTATATTTTAAAAACATGTTATACATATCTCTCTCGATAAGAAAAGTTTCTATAAATTTTTAAAATAGAAGAATATTTATAAAAAATAAATAAATATAAAAAATGTTGGAGTAATTTATTTTATTTTCTAAGCACTACCTCTATTTGGTTTTTCGTTTAGAATATTGATAATCTGTGGTTGATTCGTACCCTTTGAAAATTGGATCTTGACTCTTGCCATAGTTCATAGCAGCTCACATAATATTGAATATTTGTTCTGATTTTATTTTGTTCGAGTACATGTACAGTTTCAGCTTGGAAGCTTGGGCATCACATGAAAAGGCAAGATTATGTTCTGTGTATTAGTTCATAAGTGAATGTACGTGTCAAAAAAATTTATAATTCAATTGACATCGATCTCACTTTTAAGATTGAAGTGTATCCTTCATAAAATCACTAATCCCTTTTCTCTACTTAATTTTTTTTGTGTTAACACTTCTAATGTAATAAAAAAAATGGATGTATATAGTTCATATGATTTAAAGTATGTAAATGCGCCAATAAAAATTATTATGTAGAATTGTAAAGAAGAAAAGTATGTAAAGTAACGTATTCACTTCTTAAATTTTAGGTTTCTCCACTAAGTGGCAAAAAAATTTGGAAATGGGTACTCTTCAGTGTCTTCGCTATGATGCTAAATTCTTATTTTAATATATTAAAGAAGAAAAGAAGTATTACATAAATTACCAAAAAAATTATGGCATGTTGTGTTGAAAGTGCAGTTATATAGTGATTGAAATGATGAAATCTATAAGGCACGGAATATGACACGATATACATATATAATACACTGCGAATATTATGACACGAAAAAATTTTAAAAATATAAGACACAAGATAATTAAGATACAACATATAAAAAATTAAAGATTAATACAAGATTGATATAAAAATACAAATCTTAAACATATATTTAACATAAAAACATATATCTTAAGTGGAGCACTTACATTTAAAATGTAAGCATTGTTACATATTTATTTCGTGCACAAATCCTAAAGATTTTAAAGAAAGACCCTAAAGTTTCAAAAGTGAAGATTAAAAACTTACTATGGTTTGCACTAGAGATATCTCTTTCAACATAGTTTGGACCTATTTGGATGTTGAGGCATGCAAATATTAAGTAGAAGATGTGGAGTATGAAAACATCCTCACTACTTATCAGGCCAATAGTTTCAGAATTTGGGATTAAAGATGTAGTTATTTATGATGAGTTAGGATCATAAACTAGTTCCCAAATATAGTTATGTGATCACTCTAGATAACTTATTGTAAAACTTCAAATACAAATTGTACACTCATAATTAAAGCTCATAAAAGTATAATAGAGATTATTCTAGTACCTTTTTTTTAAAAGTATTGGTACTCTGATTACTTGTCAATCATTTATTGGGATTTAGATTCTTTTTTGTGATAATACTATCATGTTAGAAAGAGATAAATATAAATTTTATTATACAATAACTCATCATGTTATAAAATTAATTAATTATATTTAACATTTTTGTATTTTTATCTTTATAACAGAGCACTCTCTTGTTATTTTACTAATAGAAAAGAATTCACATCCTATTTGTTAGTTATTAGTTATACTTTATGAATTTTAAATATTTATTATGAGAATTAATAAAGTAATAATTAATAAATATTTACTAACTCATAAAGTTACCAACGTCTTTAGAAAAAAAAAAAAAGGGCGCCATAACACCACCCATGTATAATTGTTTCAAATCTATTAGCGATGCAATTTAAAGATTTTTTTTGTAGGATAAAAGTATGCGGGTCCTATTTGTCTTCAAATATAGCTTTCAAGATAGGTATCCTCTTCTCTTTCAAAGATACCTTGCAATGATAGGTGTCCCTTTCTCGTTCAAATGGCCTTTCACCTCACCCATTTCACCATGAAGGAATGCTTTTTTTTATCTCCTCTTTGAAACATGTTCTCTTTATATGGGAAATGAGTTCTCTTTCTTCTAGAAAACCAACCAATCGCTCTAAGTCTTGCATTTCCAAAGCCATAATCATTTAATTTCCTTTCCCCCAATCTAACTTGCTATTCTACAAATCTGTCTCCTTCTAGGAATAATGAAGATAATTTTTTAAACTATAAGATTAAAGTTTTGATAGAGAAAGAAGGAAAAGAGAGAAGGTTTTAAATAATATAGAAGATTACATTGATATATGAGATAATTTAAACCACTAACTTAATGGTTCTATGTATATTAGTAATTAGGTCAAGGATTAGTATTATTAATACAAGCCCAAGCTCACTAATAGAAGATAACTAATAATACTAATATATTATAACACTCTCCCTTAAATAAAAACTTATTAAGTTTTAAATTTGTTACAAATAATAAACTCCTATAAATAGAAAAAAGAACACAAACAAAACAACCTATCTCAATCAAAGAACGTAGACAACTAGTACTCTTCTTAAATAAAACCTTGGCAACGTCTTTGATAGATAGAACATAAAAATTTTCAATTTTTTTTAGAAATAGTTCTTTTAACTTTTTTAAAATTTTTCTTCGTTACACGCATAAATAAATAACATAACTTATGAAATCTTTGACCTTTCTTCTTAATGACTTCCTTAACTTCCAAATCAGTCAGCACAACACTAGATTAATCTAACATTACCCAGTAATATTGGATTAGTCTCATAGCACCTAATTATTCAAACAGGACCCTTAACTAGTTTAAAGTCAGAATCCATAATCCCTTAACAGCAAAACAAAAAAAGTGACAAATCTCACAACAATACACACACAGCTAATTATAGAATAAACTTTTGAAACAAGAAACATATATAGAAACTATCTAGGATAGCAATATATATGTTTAAAGAAGTTTCTTTGTTTTAGCAACAATTGGTATACATATAAATTGTTTTTTTAACTTAAAAACTTATTTTAAACTAAAATTTTGTAAATAGTACTTCAGGTATGAGTCATGTAGCATGGAGTATGGACCCAAGTTTTGCTTGATGAGTTGTGCAAAATAGATATATGAATTTAATTAATTATAGTTTGTTTTAAATAATTTAAAATTTAAAATTTAAAAAAGAAGTAATTATTGAAAAAGTGTGATTGAACAATGTAGAATTTCAGAGGCACCTACCCAAAAAAAAAAGAATGTCAATAGCACCTCCTAGACTTACGAGGAGGAAAGAGCTGATAACGACTACCTGCGACCACTGCAACACTGTCTGTCTGTCAGCAACCAAGCGCTTTCCTCCTCACCTTTTGCTCTGTAAAAAGCATCACTCTAATTTTCCACTTCCGCCGAGCAAGCTTTTGTCCTGTTTCAAAAGCATTGAACTTTGGAGCCCCTCTCTCTCCAATCCAAAACGAGAAGGGTCACCCTTTTCACCATCCACTCCATTTTTGAATCTCATATTCGTGTGGTAAAGCAAAACCCATTTTTGATTACCTTTGTGTACCATGAACATGGAGCTCAAATACTGCCAGTTTCACATTTTTTGTTATCTGCTACTCGCAGCTCTTGTTTTCTCCAAGAACCACGGTATTTATTACTACCTTACTTTTCTTCTTGCGTAATCATTTTTGACATTTTGCTGTGTTTGTGTGCATTTTCTTGTTTTGTGGCGGCTATTGGAACAATGGGAGCATGACAAATGCCTAGATCTATTTGTGCTTCTGTTCTCTATTATTGGAGATTCTGAAAGATTGTTCTGACAATGTTCTCTCGAATTAAATTACTTGTACAATTGCAGTTATTATACTGGGTATACGAAATATGGCACGAATGATGGTGTGAACAACGACCATAAATGCTGTTATTACACTACTTGCACACGGTGGTTGATTTTGTCACTTAATTGTTGCCTTGCACTTTGAATTGAAGCTGAGTTGTTCAGTACCCGAGAAGAAGGACATCTGCTATTTTTGCTATTGACATAAACTTGCTTCTTTTGGCTTATAGTTCCTAGTAAATGTTCAAATGTTGTGGAATTGATTAAGTGCCTGAAATATTTATACTCTTTTGAACAAAGTTAGCTGTTCTGAATAATTTATGGGGGTTTCACTTTTCCAATATTCTTCAACGCCTTCTCCTTGCTTAAGTAATTAAAAATTAGAATACAAGAGGGGACAAAAATTCCAAAAGGAATATGGCATCCTTGTAACAACTATGATCTAGCTCCATTAATGTGTCACGGATAGAAATGAAGATTGGGAAAAAGTAGTCTTTTTTACAGAAGACATGATAGTCATGAGAGCATAATTCCAATTTCTTATTATATCTTGACTTGTTCAGCATCTATAATTGATGAACATATTACATGATTTAATCTTGAGTTCTGGAAAGGATGAAAAAGTGAATTTTTATTCCTGTTGACATTGAAGAGTGACAAACAATAATGGTAACTGAATTATAAACTTAAATATTATTAATTTAACTCATTATACGGTAGACAATTGTGTAAAGTAACTGTAATGTATACCATGCCTGCTTGTGATGTGTCGTTTATCAATACAGTTGGTTTGGTCCGTATGTAATGTAAACCTTTCTTCATTGCACCTTATTTCCAGTTGTGTAATATGTTCGTTTTTTATGCCCTTAACCTAGTAATTACCTCCCTGTAATGAATACCATATTTTGCTGGTGATGTACCTCATTACATCTAGTTTGGACTGCATAAAATCTAAACTAATCTTGTTCCACCTGATTCCCAAGCGGATAACCTGTTGGTTTTGTGTCTTCAAACTCATTATTTCAGTACCTAGCTGGGCCAATTGCTTCCTACAAAATTCTGAGACTTGCAAGGATTATCATTGCAACATTGAGGATCTTATAAAGGAAAGTTCTAAGAGAGATACCCATAAAGCTTAATTTCCTCCTTGATACTCCATAAAGACTGTTATACATATTCTTCTCTGTCATCTCATACCAGTTTTTCCTTATCTTTGATATTTGCTTCTTTTCTTGCTCTGGAAACTATAAATTTTTACTCTAAACCAAACCAATTATCTTCACGTAGTGCTCATTTTTTCCCATCACTTTGTTAAATCTTCCCAATAGATTGTTTGTTGGATCACAAGTCCTCTTCCCTGTTAACAAAGGAAAATTTTTTAAATGCTCCTCACCTCAAGCTTCTATATTTTTATAAGAATACATTTCTATTAAAATGCCTATGGGAACCATTTCCATCTAATTTTGTTCATTAGATTTTACTTGCCACAAATTCTGTATGCATGCTTTGATTTGCTGCATGCATTTGCATGTGATAGATTTAGAGAGGGAAAGAAAATATTATATCGGTAGAACAGAACACTAATCTCTGCTTAATACATATCAAGGTTATGCATTTATTCATCAAAAAGTTTCCAGAGAGAGAAAATAGGCTTATGGATAAAGCATGAGTGACAAACATGATTATTTTTTAACAGCCAGAGATTCGTGGTGCTCTATGTTCATGCAGTCATGCTGCTTTCTTTTGGGTAGATTGATAGGCTCTGGTTCAGTCTTCTGCAAGGTTCCTGTATGTTTGTCATTGTTGCAATTTGTAGTTCCCTTCCTGTTCGTAGTCTTCCTTCTACAACTTGTACTCTGTTCAGCTCCTGATTATTTTTTCTGTCATGAGTTCTGTCGCACACTCAGTTGAGAATGTACAAAGTTGAAGGAAAAAAAGGGAGAAAAACTCCTAAATGTACTGGATCTCTGATTCAGGAAGCCATAAATGATATCCTGAGTCCACCTAGGTTCTATTTGTCGCATTTCCTTGTCGAGAAACTTCTGTAAAGCCTATGTTATTGCACTTACAGCATTCTACATTGGCTTATTCTTCCATAGTTCTGCTATTTCTTCATATAGTTTATCCATATGGATATCTGAATATTCATTCTGTTGTTGTATTTGTTTATAGTTTAAAAGCATAGTACTAACCCAATGCCAAAGCCTTAAAGTTCTTGGGTTTAGGCTTGCTCAAGGACTAAATCTTCTTCTACATTCTGACACACAAAGGAGCTATAATTTTATGTACATTTTTTCTTCAAAACTACTTGTAGCTAGGATAGCATATTCAGCACTTTCAGCTAGTAGTTCTTTCAATTACTTCTAGCAAGATAACCTAGAGCATGCTCTGATGAAAATTGTTCTTCCATTTCAAGCAGCATTAATAAATTTCAGTTGAATTCGTGGCAAACCCTTGCTATGTGTTGAAAGCTAGATTGAGGGATGTTAGCAAGAGGCACTGAACTATGGAATTTGTCTTAATATTTGTTGCTTGGGTTTAAAATTTGGATACTAATCACTGGGGTCTTACATTATCTCAGTAATTTGTCTCCAATAGTCTAGGACAGTAAGAGAGATAAACTTTACAAGGAGAGTCAATACCAAAAATGAGCAAGGAGATGATGTAGGAATGAAGAATAAGTTATGATGATTATATGTATCTGCATCTTTCTGCAATCTGTAATCTTATTATAGTCAGTAAGCAATAATGTAGATTATTTTCAACCATCGCTTTTTAAAAAACCAAAGAATTCATGGTTACACTTACAGTAGCATCACATTTGGTTCAGCAAATTCTTTAGGAAACCAGCTAGTCCATAAATTTGTTTTTGCCTATTAGGCTGATGAGAAATATTTTGGAGTGGAATTATACTGAAGACCATGCATCCATCTAACGATTTTTAGTAGAATTGTGATGTTTGTATCTACCCCAGGACTATACAAGCATATAAGTAGAAAGAAGACAATTTTAGGTTTACTTCAATGAGAACATTGAGGAGCTAGGCAGCATTTTCTCAATGCTTACTTCTATGTAATAGTACCAACATGATCAAGTTCCGTAATATATTCATAGTTTAGTGCAAATCTGAATGGTAATGTCGTCAGATATGAGGGACTGAATGCAAATGAAAGGAAAGTGTATGAACATAATCTTAATGCATATGTCTATGCATGCACATTTACTATATGCAGAATCGTGCAAATTAAACTAATTGCGGTGAATTCACTCCTAACAGATATATGCCAAATTGCATATTTGAAATCAGTTGGTCGTGTTCTCTCTGTTCTGCAGGAAACCCTACAGATGATATTGTCAATGTTATCAACAAGAACCGAACAGATCAAAGGCTCCCTCAACTAAATGACAGCCCTGGTCTTGGGTGCATGGCCTTACAATATGTTGAATTATGCAAAGGGAACTGCACTGATGAGAATGTTGTAAACTGCAAACCTCCTGAAGATGACTTCACTGAAGTTTTTGCTCCCAATTGTGGAGTAGAGCTACCCACTTTGGGCACCATAACTGGGCACATTGTGGGTTGTCAAAGGAAGTATCTTGAGCCATCATTGGCATTTTCCCAAGTTCTTGTTAAGGATAAGAAATCTGTGTCACTTCTGAATAATAAAACCCATACTGAGGTGGGAGTAGGCCTGGTTGGATTCCATAAAGGGCCTTTCTTTTGGTGCGTTTTGTTTAGTAATGGGCAGACAAACTCTTCATTTGTGCTTGAAAATCGTGGTTCAGGGATCAAGCAAAAGAAGGGGTGCTTCAGTGGGAGCAATACTCCATGCAGTGGTGGGCAGAAAAATAGTGTTGCTTCATTTAACATCTTTTCCTTGAGTTTTATATTCATTTTACTGTTACAACTGTTGTAGTCAGTATAACTTAATGCAAGATCTTCACGTGCATGACAATTCTTGAATTTTTTTTTTGTTTGCTCTGTCCATATTTCTTGTTATTTGTTTACTATATATGCTGTTTCACTAAAATTCACTGCTTTATGTGTGTCGTACTTTATCAACTTCTTGGATTTGGGGAAAGTTTATCACTCTGGATTTGAATATACTTTATCCACGAGATTATCATTAAAAACTTCAATATTACATGAGTTATATTTTACCCATATTTTTTCTTTTGGCACATTTTCCTTTAAGCTCTTTAGTGTGTTTCCTTTCTAATTATGATAAAATAACACTTCAGATCTAAAGTGATCAAAATTATTCCTAAACAATATTCATTTTAATTCAAAGAAAAAAAAATCAAAATCTCCAGAAATAATGCTTACCCTGATACACAATAATCTAGTTTTAAAAAGGGGAAATAGTAGAAATAGTATCTTCTATGTGTAACATGAGTTGCCGTGATGAGGTTTCAGTTATATAGAAGAGACCCTCTAAAGATTACTAACATTTTCATTGACACAAACCATAGTTATTGAACATAATAATCTAGTTTTACCCATAATTTTTTTCTGACACATTTTTAGTTAAGCTCTTTTGTGTGTTTCTTTTCTAATTATGATAAAGTAACACTTTGGATCTAAAGTGATCACAATGATTCCTTCTGCTTTTTTTTTTGTTTCCTTCGCTACTCTCCTCCTTGACAACTCTCTTTGGCTGTCAAGTGGCTGTGGTACCGGACAAAGGAAATAGACATAATAATAACATCATAATTTTTCCCAAAAAAAAAAAAGAGTGGGCTCCATTGAAAATTTTTATGTATAAAAAACTTAATTTTTTATTATTTATTAAATTTATTTATTACACTTTTACATTACATAAATAGAAATTCAATTCATTTTAGAATTGCAAGTTTTTGTTTTTCTCTAATACAAAATTTAAAACTCGTAGTCAATTCTAATTATAATAAATTTAGAATTAAAATTAGAATTCTGAACTGTAATTCTAATTCTGTTATGCAAATGAACCTTAAAAGGACTCAAGATTCCCATATTTATACCTATGAAACTATGAAAGCATACAAGCCTCAAACCCTTGCTAAGAGAATCATCTAACATCTATTATGTATTAGTGTGCTCAAGTGTTATATTCCCTTTCCTTACAAGCTCTTTAGTAGTCAAATACTTCATCTTTAAGTGCTTAGACGAAAACGTAACGCAAAATGTATTATGCAGTATTGTCATTTGTGCAAGCTTGGCTAACATGCTGAGACTTAATTACCACTGAGTTATGCTAACATTCTAACCAAATTGTGCAGCTGTTTACTATGATTTACACGTGTGAAAGGATAAAATGAAGAATTAGAGTTTAACACCACTCTGTATGATGATCAGAAGAACAATACATTTGTGGGTGTACTAATTGGTGAATACGTAGAAAAATATTTATGTAAACAGCCACGTAGAACTAATAAACAAACAACTCATGCATCAGTGCAAAAAAAATTATGAGGGCATCCATTTGCTGCTATGAGATGTTCTAGATGGAAAAGTATGTCTTCCTTTATTACTGCATTGAATTGGTTGAACATAGTTTGAAGGGAACAAAACAAGTGGGAGTTGAAGAGTGTCACGGTGTTCTTAAACAAGATTGGCCACGGGACAGAGTATCAGGATGATACACCGAAGGTTTCAGCACTCAAAAGAGACTGTAAGTAGGTATTTCCATAATATATTAGTTGTTTGGCTTAAACCATCCTTCAAATATATTAAGTCACTAGATCCCAAGTTTTGTGATAGTCATACAAAAATTCAAATGACCGATGATACTAGCCATTTTCAAAAATGCTATATGGCCAATTGACGGCACTGATCATGTCCCATGTGTGGCTAGCCCAAGTGAATAACCCAAATTCATTGAAAGAAAGAGCCATCCAACATAATATGTAATCGTTGTAGGCACTCAGACATGTTCTTCACTGTTGTACTACCTAGATGAGAAGGCAATGCCCTATCCTCACAATCGTTGATACTACCCTATAATTGATATTTCTTGTTTGTAATTGTTATCTAACATTTAATTTGATACTTGATATCTACTAATTTTTGCATTTTATTGCCAATTAGTTAAAAATTTCATTTCAATTGTGAAATTTTAATGGAGACATTATTTTAAAAAGTTAAAATACTATGTATATTTTTTTATTTAATTTAAGAATAGCATGAAGAGCTAAAAAATAAAATTGTGACAACAACATTCATGTCATTTGTTATTAGAGCATATGTCAAAAATAATAAAATAAAATAATAATATGGACAAAGTAATATAAAAACATATCCTTTTAATAATCAAATGTTATTTGCATACCAAAATTCTTACACCATTTTCACATTGGTTAATTATATATAAATTTATAATTAAATATGTGCATCGAGTGGTTAAACGGATTGTTAATCGATTACCAGTAAATAGTAATTGATTACCAATCCGTTTAACTACTCAATAAATGTATTTAATTACAAATTTACACATGATTAATCGGAATAAAAAATAATGTACAAATAACAAAATCGTTTTAATAATTACATGTACAAAAGTGAGTTTTATCAACGCTTTTCAAATAATATTAATAAATCTACTAAAATCACTTTTTAGATAAAAGTTTCTAAACATAAATCACTTCGTTATAAATTCATTTATGAACATAATCAAGTTGATCCAAAAATAACTTTACAAATTATAACCCAGACATGCTCACGTATTTCACATTTGACATAATTTCCATTTTTCGTAATGATCATTATCCCTGTTTTTGCTAGATTAAGTCAAATGATATTAAAGAATTGACCAATATATGAACATCAAAGTGAATAAGAGTCCGTTTGGATACTTTTTTTAGAAAAAATATTTAAAAAAAAATACTTCAACACATTTTTAAGTGTGTTTGGATGTAATTTTTTAAAAAAATAAAAATTAAAAAAAAGTTAATTTACCTCTTTTTTTAGAAGCCAACGATCTCTAACTTATGAAAAAAATAGAAGGAGAAGTAATTTTTTATATAATTTTATGACAAAAATATTCTTTATATTTATTAAAAATTATATTCTATATCTTCTCTTTTTTCATTCTTATAAACCTTATTTACATAAATATTTCTAAATAACTTTATGAATTACATTTTAAATAACGCAACTTTAAGTCATTATGTCTTAATATTTTAAATTAAATTCTGATTTCAATGACTATATCACTTAGAGAAAATAAAATAGAACAACATTAGCAACATGTTGTTAAGCATTTGGGTACACGATTAGATATGTTATTACCTTATGTCTCGTTTTCCATGACGCTGTTACCATAACATATTTAAAAATCTCACCGTCCCTATTATATTAGTCCATTTAATCATATCTTTCATATCATAACTCATCATATCTTGCATTTAGATGTATTTTTCAGTAATTTTGTTATAAATTAAGTGTTTTTATTCTTTTTTATCCAAACAAACTTAAAAGTCTTTTTATTATTTAAAAGTATTTCTTAAATATTATATCCAAATACAAAATTATTTTTTCTTAAAAAAAATTTACTAAAATAAGATATATAAAAAAGTATTGTTTTTTTTAAAAATTTATCCAAAGAAGCCCTCTAAGTTAAGTGAGCAAAGCACTTAAACACCTCTGGTCAACCTCCAATCTGGAATTAACAACCCTGATATATACCTGGACCCGCTTTAGAGTTACTTGTTCAGCACACCTCAACAAAAGAACAACATGATACATATAAAGAAAAAAGAACACAGAAGCTGGTGGAGGATTCCCGTTTCTGTTCCAAGTCAGCTACACTCACTTTTGCCCCATTTGACGTTCTGATCTGATGGTATATTTCCCTTTTGTTTTAGCTTGAGGATCATGAGAAGTTCATATTGTTTTATTATGTTAGTTTTATGCTTAAAGTATTAATAAGATAAATTTAATTATTATTTATTGTAAATATATAAAAATAGTACAAAATAAAAGTTTTGAGAATATTAGCAATAATATAAATTGGTATTCCGACCGTATAGTATTGGAGTAACATATTATAACTACAATATTAATTGTTCGTGCCCAAACTTATTATCTCTCTTTGATATATTATTTTGTCCATAAAAATGGGGTCACAATTTAAGGATTTTTAAATTTTTCACCCCAATTGGTATCGACCACAATTTTTAAGACAAAGTGTTATATATGATGATGTTGAAGTTTTAATCATTTACTAAATCACATATTTTCATTTTTTATTTAAGTGTTTGCACCTATACATATATATATATATATATATATATATATATATATATATATATATATATATATATATATATAATAAAACAAAACAAACAAATGAACAAAGAGAGAGTAGGTAAGGAAGGAAAAGCAATTCTTCGTACTACTTTCATGGATTTAAAGAGGATCTTCGTAAACTTAGGTTTCCAAAGTTTGCCCATGATTTTTGCGTTTGGGATTTCTCTTTCGTTTGCGGTTCCAACAAGCAAACTGGGATTCCTAAATAATGCCTCCAAAAAGATAGAAAAGGAAAGACCTATTGGTTTCACAAATCTACGTGAAATTGTATATTCTCAGATCTCATCCCCTTCTATAACTTCTACTTTTATTTTAGGAAACTTGTTTTCTTTGTTTCATTTGGGAAATAAAAAGAAATGAAAATTAACAATAAGTCATGTTATTTAAATATGACGTAAAGAATTATAATTAGACATAATTAAACGAATATTTGAGTGACTCCACTTAACTTTTTTTTTTAATCAAATTCCAATACAAAATACATTTATAGTGGTGACAAAATTTGATATTTCTCCTATTTTCTTTCTCCATCTGTTTATATCTCAAATAAGAAGAGCTTAAAATTAAGGTCATATATTTTCTTTGCTTGATGGGTTTTTTTGTTTCCTTCCTTTGAGTAGAAATATGAGCGAAAATGGATGTAACACACTTTTTAAACAAAAAATAAAAACGAAACAAAATAAAAAGTGAAAATATAATTAATTTTGAGTTTGTTATTAGTGAACGAAACAACAACATGCACATGAAAACATATCGAAAACAAAATCCAAGAAGTTATACACTATTTTCTTTGAAAAACTGACCAGAAATCTAAGCATATGTTGTGGCAAAACATCTCAGCAACACGTCATGTCACAAACATTAATATCTTTCCCTTTCATTTATCAAACATTAATAAACGTGGTAAAAGATTTAAACATTGCAACAGAAGTGGGACATTTTTTCATTAAAATGGTTGGTATTCCATCATAAATGAGGTAGCCATGCATCTTGTTTTTGGTTACAGAGCTAGCCGTTTAATTCCAGGGTTCATCACTCAACCACACATGAAACTTGCCAATGCTTTACTCTTATTTATGTCCTCGAAAAGCAGTATAAACCACACACCAAAGCACGTCCTTCCTATCTTTTCTTTTTTTTAAAAACACACAGATTTTCACTAGCATCACTCCTATTAGTTCAAATCTTTTTTTTCCATCTGGCAACTACCAAAAAGAGGAACAAATAGTAATATAACACAATGCAAGTATCTAATCAAATCCGAAAATCATTTTACAGAAGTAACGTTATGGCCAAAGAAAAGAAAGTTACATGCCCTAATATGGGTGAATTTAATTTCACTTGAAAGTCATTTATCATGTTTAAAACTTATTATAAAATCAAATCAAATTTTATTTAATAACTTTCTAAACCAAAAAGTCTATTTATAAATCAAATCAATTTTAAAATTTTGTAATTCGAAACATACTCATTGTTTTCACTCACTTTTGGCATAACAGTAATACAAAGCTTTAAACTTAAGATATTCTTAAAATTATCTGAATCTCTCACCGCTGACATACTCATAGTAACTTATTGTTTCCACTCACTTTTGGCAGGGAGGCATTGTTGGTTCTATTGCAAAAATTATTAGAACTAAATCCTCATATTAAAATTGACAAAATTGATAGACCATTGTGTGATAAATAACGAGTTCTTTTATAATAAAATTTATATATTTTTATCTAATGATATGAACCTCTCATATTTTCAAAGAAAATGAGAAAATCCAAAGGCTTTTCCCATTGCCCGAAACCATTTTGAAGCATTCACGTTGATTTTTACAACCCGAAACAAATTATAAGTGGAACGCAAGTAATTAAAGGGTATATTCGGACGTTAAAAAAGGAATGAAGGAGAAAAAAATTTTCAAAAAAGAGAAAAAAAAAAGAATGAATGAAGAGTTAAATACTCTCCAAAATTAAGAAAATTTCTCAATATCAAGGAGAAAAAATCTCCCAAGGTATCTAAAAAGTAAAAATTATTGGGGAATGCCAAAGGAAAAATCAAATAAAGTAAAAATTATTGGGGAATGCCAAAGGAAAAATCAAATAAAAATAATTTTCAAAAAATTTAAAATTGCCCTAATTATTTAGCTTATTTACAGATCATACCCCTGAGAGCCAACGAAACATTTCGCTGATTTCCTCCCCTAACCGGTTGGCTTCCACGTCACAATCTCCGGCGGGAACGGTGTCGCTTCGCTGACTGTTGCTCCTAGTGAAGAACCTTCCGGAGCTTCGAAATGACACCGTTCGCGACGATATCGAAGCCGAGAGCCTATCCACGTACTCCTTCAGCCAGCTCCTTCCACTAGCTACCTCGGCGGCTAAGCTCGCCTCGTGCGCCGGCTGAGCCGCCTGAGGTTCCACTGCCGCCTCGTCTTTGTTATCGGAAACGCTTCTCCGGTGAGCGTGGCTGAACGGAACCTCGGAGTCCTCATCCACAAGATACTCGAAGGAGCCAACGGAATAGGACCTCGACCTCGCACGCGCTTCTCCGGCAGCGTCCGATGCGGCTCCTCGGCGGCTGATGTTGCCTATCTCGAGCCGGAAACTGTCACTACCGGTGGCGGAGGAGGATCGGAGAACCTTCATGAGGTCGGACTCAGAGGCGATGATGGCGGATCGGCAGAGTGGACAGGTTTGGTTCGATTGGAGCCAGGTGTCGATGCACTCGGCGTGGAAGGCATGGCAGCAGAGAGGGAGGAGGCGGAGAAGGTCTTGCTGCTCGAATTTCGAGAGGCAAACGGCGCAGTCGGCGGCGGCTGCTGTGGAGGAGGCGGAGCGGCGGGTGATGGAGGAGAAGGTGAACAGCGGGAGGGAGTCGACGATGCTAGACGGAGTGATCTCCGGCGAGATTCGACGGCTGGAGGAGAAGATAGGAGTAGCGGCTGCCGATGCAGAGGCGGATGACGGAGAGAGGCGGCGGTTGAGGTGGCGGAGGAGGAAGCAGAGAGCGAGGGAGACGGTGACGGTGACGGCGAGGACCGTTACAATTACGAGAATGCTTGGGTTGAGGTTCTGTAACAGAGACGAGCGGTGAGCTGGAGTAGTATCTGTGAACGCGTCTGATCCGACGACGTTTAGCGGCAAGGGAGGTGGAGGAGAATCCATTGTTATTGTTATGCTCATAAGAAAGGGGAAAAAAAAATGGCGCCTGTGGAGAGTATGTCAAATATTAATGCTACGTGAGTTTGGGAAGAAGGAGAGGCACGTGAGGGGCACATGGAGTGAGGGTAGATGTTCATGGTAAAGCATGTCTATGGTAAAATTGATTTGGATCTGTCAAAATCAATTCAACAATTGAATTGGTGGATCATTAATTAAATAAAAAAAATTTCATATAAATATTTTTATGAATTTTATGTTAAAAAGAATTTTTATATATTAAATGAATATTAATAGAACATAATCTTTTATTTAAATATTGTATCAGTTTTTTTCTTAATTTAATTTACATAAGAATCGTTCTAGTATTACTTATATATAATTGACTTAATTATGATGTTAATGGATTTGAGTGACCCAACTAAGCATATGTTTAATTTAACTTAATTTTAAAAAATATATTTTTTAAAAAAAAGTTTAATAAAATTTTAATTATAAATTATTTTAAATATAAAATAAATTAATTTAACATATGTATTAATACTTTGTTTGGATATAAGAGAAAAAATAAAAAAAAATCAAGAAAAAAATAAGAAGAGATAACAGATAAAAAATAACATTTTCTCTCCTTTTGCTTAGATTGAGAGAAAATGAGAGAGAAAGAAACTTGTTTAAATATATAAAAAATTAAAAAGAATAAAAATATAATTTCTTCTCTTTTTTTTCTTTTATTTTTAATTTTTTCTTTTTAAGATGAGATAAAAAAATTTATATGGTACCCACATATATTTTTCTCTCGTTCTGTACTTTTTTACTCAAACAAGTAAAAGAAAATTTTTTCTTTTTCTATTTTCTCTTTCTCACATTTATTTATTTCTTTTTTTATTTCCATTCAAACAAAGGATAAGTGTCGATTTAGATTATATTTGTCTCGTTATATCTCAATGTTTGAGATATTTAAAAAATAAATTTATCAAAAATAACTTAACCTATAACGTTAAGCTAGGTTTTTTAAATAAGATATCTTTGATGAATTGTCAATTACTTAATTAATTATTGGTTTGCATAACAAATACTGAGAGTTTATAAAAGTAAATACTTAATAATTAGTCAAACTAATAATACTTAAAATAAAATAGATACTAAAATGTTTTGGAGTGATTGAATGGAAAGAGACAGGAGAGGAGATGGTGCGGTGAAGTTGGTGATGGCATGGAATGAGATTGAATGAAAGAAGTAAATGCGCGCAGGTTTTTTAGGAGAAGGTCCGCGTCCTTGTCCTTGTCCTTGTCCTCGTCATCAAAATGGCCCCTTCTAAATTTTTTTTTTTTGGTAGAATCTCAATTGGTTTTTTTGCTTATCTGAAATGTTGGATCCCATTTTCATGCATTTTATCTTTTATATTTTTTAAATATTATATAGTCATAATTTTTTTAAAATTATTAATAAAATAATTTGAATTATTAACTCTTAAATAAATAAATAATTTCTATCATTTAATAATTTTTTTTGTGATGTATACTACTTAGTAGTTAATAGTTAATTTCATTTAATTAAAAATTATCTTTAATTCTGATTAATTTCTGTCAAAAAATAATTATTATTTTTTTTAACTGTAACATTATTCTTCTTTTTTTCTCTTCAATTTATTTATGCTACTGAAAATAATCTGCTTGATTGTTTATTGTGCGTCAAATTACAAATTTAAAAGCATGAAGTGAGAAGAATGCTTTCTTTTTTTAGCTTGCCATTTCAATTTTGTCAGTCAAACTTGGCATTAAATATATATTTTTCACCTAATTTCGTTGACACCCCTTAATTAATTGTTTTTAGATTTTTTTAATTTGGAAATGTATCACATCTTCGCAAGATTACACATGAAGAAAATACAGTATAATTGTAATTCATATGTTATATTTACTATATTTGAATTTAAATTAATCTATGACTAGTTTGAAATTTTTATATTATGATCCTTATTTAATCAACAAGGGATGAATTTTAATTTAAAGAATGAAAAGTGAAATAGGATTGAGAAAAGTTCAAGTCAACATTATGATCACATGGAGTGGAATAACTTCATGATGGTCCCAATCGTTGTATCTGTTTTCTTGAGAAATTGATCTAATTACCTAATAATTAAATAATAGCATCATAAAAAATTATAATTAATAATTAATTTTCCAATTAATAAAATAATCAAACCAGGTATTTTCATATCTTGTTGGATGAGGTTTCCTCGTGCTATCCAAATAAATATAATAAAATATAAAGTAAATTACTCAAATTTCTTCTTTATTTATTTATTTTTTATAAAAATTTATTTATTTTAAAATTTATACAGACCTCTTTTAATAAGAAAGATATGTATAGTAAATTTTTAAAATATAAAGAATGTTTATATTAGTACTTAGGAGAGATATGTATATATTTTTTAAAATATGTAAAGAATAGTGTATATTTTAAAAATAAAAAAAAATTGTGAAAAAATAAGTAAATAAAGACAGATTAAAGTAATTTATTATGTAAAAGCAAACTTAGTATTATATGATTAAACAGAATGACAGATGTAGTCTTTGAAATGTCGAAGTGTTTGGGAACGTGCAAACCCAAGATACAACGAAGCTAACACATTCCATAATATTAATTTAATGCACCCATATTTCCTCCTTATCTCGAGTTGTTGCATTTTTAATAAGATGATTAAGGAAGCTTGTATTTTATAATGTTCTCACAATGTACTACATTATAAAGTGTATGCATATTTTTTTATGAGTTTAATTTTAATTTATTGTCAGTATAAAATTTTTTATATTCATCAAATTATGTTATGACATTATTTAATGAGTTTAATATATTAAATAATAATTATTATAATCAAACTCATTAAATGATATATCAATATATGATTAGATGATAATATAAAAAAAAATTTACACTCAAATTGAATATATAAATTAAATCTTTCTTTCATTTGCACAACCAAACCACTTGATTTGCCCACAATCTTGGCATATGCTTTATAAACTATGACGTTGTTTTGGTCAACTGAACAACTTTGTTTTGGGATGGGTGGAGTTTAGCTGCAGCTAAAACATGTACAAATGTATGCTAAAAATAGTAATAAGTAACAATGATGAGGACAACTTTTTAGCATACTAACTCTTCTACTAAGAGAATAATTAACAAGGGCATAAGAATTTGTTAGCTTTTCAGAGGATTGCATTTTGTGTTCTGACAAGTTGTTTGTTATTGGTAATTTTTTTTTAAGGTGTCGATATCTTTGATAATTCATCAAATATATATTGATTATTATTTTTTATAATAAATATTTGAATTTCATAAAATATTATTAAAACCTAATAAATACATGATAATTAATTAAGATATCAATATTAAAAAAATAAATATCAAAATAATCACCTTATTTTTGCATAAGAAAGGCAAGACATGACGGTACTAGTATCTAGAGGAAAGGTAGAATTTTGCATTGATGGTAAGCTTTAATGCCCAAATTGGCCTCTCTAATTAATAGCAAGCTAAGGTAGGAGTACTAAGTCACTTTACACTTATTATATTACTTTTTTTTATAATAAAAACATTTTTAAATAAGTACTTATGTTAATGGGAATTAAGTTTTTTTTAAATAATCTTAAAAATGTATTTTCATGTTGAGTTCAAGAAAGTTAACTCTTACAATAAGATTTAAATTTAAGTAATTTAGTGAGAGAGTATATGTTATTAACTATTAGAACAATTTTCTTTGGTCACTTCAACATTTTTTTTTCTCAACAAAAAACCTTCAATTTCATTGGTTAAGTTAGATACTGACTTTCCGTTTGTTTTCGAAGAAGCAATAATTTCCGAGTTCGAAATAGTTGGAGAATCAGAGAGTAGATGAAGAAGGCTAAATCATTTTTTTTTAACCTTCTTCAGTTGTTTATGGCGGCAATCATTTAAAGAGCGAGTGAAAGTTGGTTTAAGAATTTATGTTATGTTTTATATTAAATAAGATAAGAAGTTTAATATAATATTTATATTATAAAATATTTTTATTTATTAGACTAATCTATTAAGATGATTACTCGTAAATTTAAATCGTAACAATTTAACATTTTAATATATTTATATTCAGTCAATATTTATTTATAAAATAAATTATATTTTTTCTGTCTTTACAAATTATATAAATTATTTAATTTAAAATGAGAATGTTCCAAATTTTTATTGATATTAATCTACATAAATTATATAAATGATGTCTATGTAAGAATTCAACCTTTTCAAATAGAGTGACCTTTGTAAAGGACAAATGTTACACTCTACCACTTTTCAGAAATTTATATCGTTGAACTCCCTTTATATATTATTTGAATAACATCTGCACGATGCACAAATTTATAAATGAATGAAATTATTTGAATATTATTATATAGATGAGTTTATTGTACTTAATTACGATAAAAGATACATGCGAACATTCAAATTGTAACATGCTATTATTTTCTTCTAGTATTTTTTAATCAATAATCTTACATTTTCTTAATTTATCTTTTAATTATAAATAAAAAAATATTAAATATATTTTAAGTTTTTAAAATAATAAATATTTTTTATTTTTTATTTAATATTTTTTATTGAATGTTAGGAAAATAAGTTAAAAGAATATAACATTATTCTTTTTTATTGAACTCTTTATACATATTATATAGATGCATTAATATTTGTTATACAACTAGTAATTAATAAATAATTAATAATTTATTATAATAATTATACAAATAAAAAGGACATTACTCCACTTCATATTTTTTTTGTAAAATATCAATATCTCAATAAATTGTTAAATATTTATTAATTACTATTACTTTAAATATTTATTTTCAGAACTAACAATCAAATGAAAACAAATGTTTGATATCTGAACAAATTTACAGTGCCGTAGCAATACTTATAAAAAAACATATAAATACCGTAATAAATCTAACCCCAATAAATAAATATACAATGGTGAAACAATGAATGTGTACAGAGTGGAGTGGGGGCAGAGAGAGACACAGTATTTACTTCTTTCATTCAAGTCCCAGGAGGCAGTCACAGTGCGAGGTATCCAATACCACCGACTAGTAAACGACGTCGGATCAAAACACATTCATCACCTCACCAACCCATTACTGAGTTGAACCCATCGAGTCACATCGTCTCAAATGCTATGCCACCTTCCAGTGTCCTTCACCGATCCCACGCCATCACACCGACGTTAAACCATTTGTTAGCTTATTATTAATTTCAATCTAATTTACGTAGTATTTATTTATATCCTTAATTTTAGTTTGTGTTTAATTTACTATTTATACTTAATGCAATCTCTCATAATTAGTTGCTCTTCAAATGCCATCAGGCCTTTGGCATGGTTAGGAGTTATTTGTTTTCTGACTTGAGTTCGAATCCTGATTCTAATTTAAATACACATGTCAGCAAATTATTGAGTATGTGCCACTTTAGTTTTGTTCATTATAATTGCCTATTATTAAACATATATAAATAAATATTAGCATTAAAAATAATTAACATAACAAATGCTCAATAATATATCTATTGTTACATCACAGTCACAAGGTGTTAGTTCCATAAGCGTAACTCACTTGATTGAGACATTTGCTTGAGTTTTCAATTGGGGGTTCGGTTCCCCCCGTAGAACATCCCACTCCCATTTCCCATCCTCCTCTACCTTTCTTTAGGTTATATTTGAGAGTTTAAAAATAATAATAAAAAAAATTTTAAAAATAAAAAGAAAAAAAATAGAATAAAAGATTAATTAAATAAATTTTTTTTATTTGAATGTTTTAAAATTTTTAAAATTAAAATTTTTTTAAAATATTTACAAAAATTAATAAAATTTTTTTTAAAAGATTACTTAAAAATCATTATTTACTTTTTTTTTTTATAAAACTTTTAAATAAAGAAGATATTTACTTCTCCTTTCCTTTATTTTTCTTTCTTAGTTTCCTATCCAAACATAGCATTAGGGTCCATGTGGGAGGCATCCCCAAGCATTGCACTGGACAAACATGTTTGTATTGTGGGCATATGTCGAGTGGTGGGAGGATACACAGAATGAAACAACACCTTGCTAGACAAAAGGGTGATTCAACAAGTTGCAGCAAAGTACCTCACGATGTTTGTTTTTGGATGCAAGAGAATTTAAAGGCAATTCAAGAGCGAAATCCATATATGGGCCTAGTGTCATGCAATCTGATGGATTAATCAGACTTGTAAGAGATACCTACTTCACAATCTCAAACCAAATGAAAGGGATTGATCCTATTGACCATGAAAGCATAGAGAGGAAAATGTATTTTGGGATATGGAAGAAGAAAAAATGATTCTCCACTACTTGATTATGATGAACTAGAACAACATATGTTCTATGATGATAAATCAATTGCAAAGAATGATGGAAACCAAGAGGAAGGCTAGTCATTGGTGTAAACTAACTTGAATTTTGACTTTTGTTACATCAAATAAATTGTAAAGGACTTGACTTTGTTGTTGTTGTTGTATGGAGAACAAGTTGACGGAGGAAGTGAAGGAGTTGATTTGCAATCATTTCTTATAGAAGATGATAGTTTTAATGAAATTGACTTTGATTGTAATGATACTCATGCTTGGTTGAATTAAGTTTTGCAGCAGGCTTAGAAACCATTATAGATTTTTAATTAGTTATTATCATTTCGTATTTTTAGTAAAAACAAGTGATACTTGTTACACTTTAGTTAAACTTTGTATCTTGAATTTGTTGTATGCTTGTTTTCTTTTTGAGTTTAATTTTAAAATATTGTCAATATAAAAAATTTTATACTATCATCTAATCATAAATTATTAAATTATTTAAAAATTTAATTAAAATAATAACTACTTAAAAATTAAATATTAAGTAAAATATAATTGAATGATAGTATAAAATTTTTTTACACTGAAAATAAATTAAAATTAAATTCTTTCTTTTTATTATTATCGTTGAACTTAATGTTAAAAGTTGGAAGTTAGAACTTGTTGATTAATCTATATGTTATATTTTATATTGTATTTCTTATTCTTATTAAGTTATTTGTTATTTTATTTTGAACAATATATTTATTATAGTGATATATAAAAAGAGAGAGAAAATATGACATTGGAGCTGTAACCATGGTACTGTAATTCTTCTAGTGATGATGTTGGTCACCTAGACCAATAATGAGTCATGTGCTATTTATTTATTTTTGTAGAATTTGATCTATTTGAATTTGTCCATAACTCTAATTTTTTTAGATCGAGAATGACCTTATTAAAAATCGAATTACAGTTCTCATAACTGAAAACATAACTTACTTTCTTTACGCGCAATCATCGTGGATAACCAACTCTTTATTTTTCAGTGTAAGAATGCACCAAAGTTTAACTGGTAAATTGTTAGAAATAAAACTTAGTAAGATTATATCTTTCTCAACCTTATTTTTAATAATTTTTTAATATTTAATAAAAAATATTAAGTAAAAAAGTAAAAAACTTTTAATATAACATAAAATGTAAATAATATCCTCTTCATTTATTTTTTGTGTTAATTTTTATTTATCATTTAAGATAATTATATAAGAATTTAAAAAGTTATTAAATATTATTAATCACAATAAAATATAATTTAATATAATTAAATTATTTTCTTTTTTATTATATTATATTAATATTTTCTTTCTCTTTCGATCTCAATATATTAATTTCACATTCTCTCTTCTTTAATATACAACTATTAAGTTTAGTATAGATATTAAAAGATAAAAATAAAATTAAATAATTAATTGATAATTCTTTAATCTTCTTAAAAAATGATAGATAATTTGAGATAAAATATATTTTTTAAAACAACAAATAAAAATAAACTAAGAGATAGTAGTAGTTAAGAATATTATTAAATTGGTTAATTAGAATACTAATATATTTAAATTAATTTATTTTGTGATTAAAATAATTTATAATCAAAATTTTATTAAAAAAATTTTTAAGCTGTTGCAAACATGATATTTAAAAAGATGTAAAATTAATTATTCATAAAACTTTATCTGATCTAATAAATATGAAAATGAACTAAATTTCCTATGAAAATATATAATTAAAAAAAAAAAGAGAGAGTTGAGAAATCCCTTCTCAAGCCTAGGGGCGTTCGCGTTTACTCGTAACGAAGCAAAGTAAAATTTGAAACCTCAAGATTCTGGAAAAACACGATTTCGCGAAAACTCCGATTTCTTCGGATATCTCCCCCTCTCTCGTCCGTGACGAAATCCGATGTACCAATGGAGGAAGTTCGAGTTCTTCGAGGAAAAATTCGCTGGAAAATGCGCGGTTCCGGAGGAGGTGACTGCGAAGATCGAGTGCTGTTCGAGTGGCAGAGGGAAGGTGGTGATTGGCTGCGATGACGGCAGCGTCAGCTTCCTCGATCGCGGCCTTAAGTTCAATTATGGATTTCAAGCTCACTCCTCCTCCGTTCTCTTTCTTCAGCAGCTCAAGGTTCCAATCTCTCCACTTTTTCTTTCTTTGTTCGGATATTGCACATGGTTGTATTTGTAGCATTGAAAATTTTCTTCTGGGTGAATGGGCAAAGTGATTTTTAGCCTCTGATTTGTCGTGGGTTGTTATTTGACTGCTCATTGTTGAGCATCTTTTGTTGAAAATTTGATGTAAAAAGGAAAAAAAAAAGATGGGTATGTTAAAAAATGGAAAGCTCATAGATAATTTGAAGCTCTTTATCTCCTTTGTTAGTGTTTTCCATTGCTTCATTGTTAGAATTTCCTCAATCCCATATTTTGCATTGTATGTATTTTGAAAATTGATGAAAGAATTCAAGGGTTTATCAATATGAATTAATTTAGATTGGTGAAAAGCTTGTGTGTTTCAAATATTTTCTTGGGTGCTTCAGAAATAAGCTTAGTCCTTAGGGTCTTGAATTTAACTAAGAAAGAACTTTCTTTGTGTGTTGATGAACCAGCAACGCAACTTCCTGGTAACTATTGGAGAAGATGAACAACTAGCTCCCCAGCAATCAGCTTTGTGCCTTAAGGTTTTTGGCCTTGATAAGATACAACCTGAGAGTACAAGCACGACAAGTCCTGATTGTGTTGGGATATTGCGTATATTCACTAATCAGTTTCCTGAAGCAAAGGTGATGGCACTGTTATGCATGCTTGCTATTCTTCATCTTTAGAGAAATGATCTCCATATGGTCATAGTAAAATTGGTAATAACATAGTTTGATTATTTCAATCCGTAATTTTGATGTTTTGGGAGCTATGGCTTATTGCAGATTACATCGTTTTTAGTCTTAGAAGAAGTTCCACCAATACTACTCATAGCTATTGGCTTAGACAATGGTTTTATTTATTGTGTCAAAGGAGACATTGCACGGGAGCGTATTACCCGTTTCAAGCTTCAGGTGGAAAACCATTCGGACAAAACTCTTTCCTCCATAACTGGTCTTGGGTTTAGGGTGGATGGTCAATCTCTTCAATTGTTTACAGTAACTCCAGGTTCAGTTAGCCTGTTCACATTGAATGATCAACCACCAAGAAGGCAAACTCTTGATCAGATTGGATGCGGTGTCAACGGCATTGCAATGAGTGACCGCTCTGTATGCAGTCTTTACCCTTTTCTGCTTTTTCACAGTAAATTTTTATATTATTGTTTATTCTGTCCAAAAACTTAAGTGTTTCTGCATGTGAACATAAACAGGAGTTGATAATTGGTCGACCTGAGGCTGTATATTTTTATGAAGTTGATGGGCGTGGTCCTTGTTGGGCTTTTGAGGGAGAGAAGAAATTCCTAGGATGGTTTCGTGGATACCTTCTGTGTGTCATTGCAGATCAAAGAACAGGAAAGCACACTTTCAACATCTATGACCTGAAGAATCGTTTAATAGCCCACAGCATATTGGTTAAAGAAGTTTCTCACATGCTCCATGAATGGGGTAACATAATACTTATAATGACTGACAAGTCAGCTTTATGTATTGGGGAAAAGGATATGGAAAGCAAGTTAGACATGTTATTTAAGAAAAACCTATATACTGTAGCAATTAATCTTGTTCAGACTCAGCAAGCTGATGCTGCAGCTACTGCTGAAGTGTTAAGAAAATATGGGGATCATCTTTATAGCAAGCAAGACTATGATGAGGCAATGGCCCAGTACATACATACTATTGGTCACCTTGAGCCTTCTTATGTGATACAAAAGTTTTTGGATGCTCAAAGAATCCACAATCTCACAAATTACTTGGAAAAGTTACATGAGAAGGGTCTTGCTTCTAAAGATCATACCACTCTTCTATTAAACTGTTACACCAAGTTGAAAGATGTTGAAAAGTTAAATCTATTTATCAAAAGTGATGGCAGTATTGGAGAACTTAAGTTTGATGTGGAAACAGCAATCAGGGTTTGTCGTGCTGCCAGTTACCATGAGCATGCAATGTATGTTGCAAAGACAGCAGGTAGGCATGAGTGGTACTTGAAGATTTTGCTTGAAGATCTTGGTAGATATGATGAGGCATTGGAATATATTTCAAGGCTTGAACCAAGTCAGGCAGGGATGACGATCAAGGAATATGGTAAAATTCTCATAAAGCACAAGCCAGTGGAGACAATCAAAATTCTCATAAGGCTGTGCACGGAGGATGGAGACAAAAGAGGAGCCTCAAATGGTGCATATGTTTCTATGTTGCCATCTCCTGTTGATTTCCTTAGCATCTTCATTCATCACCCTCAGTCCCTTATGGATTTTCTTGAAAAATATACCAATAAGGTCAAGGATTCACCTGCTCAAGTGGAGATTTACAATACTCTCTTGGAATTGTATATAGCCAATGAATTAAACTTTCCTTCATTATCGCAAGTTAATGATGGTGCGGATCTTAACCTTAATGTAGAATCAGCAAGATCTTTGATGTTAAGAGCTCAGTCCAATGGAACCATTGCTGATCACAAAAGTTCAGAAGAGGAAAAGGACCGTCTTGAAAGGCGTCAGAAGGGCATTCGCTTACTCAAGAGTGCATGGTCTCCAGAGATGGAACATCCACTTTATGATGTTGATTTAGCAATTATACTATGTGAAATGAATGCCTTCAAAGATGGATTGTTGTATTTGTATGAAAAGATGAAGCTCTATAAAGAAGTGATTGCTTGCTATATGCAGACACATGATCATGAGGGGTTAATTGCATGCTGCAAAAGGCTGGGGGATTCAGTTAAAGGAGGAGATCCATCTCTTTGGGCTGATCTACTTAAATATTTTGGTGAGCTTGGAGAAGATTGCTCCAAAGAAGTAAAAGAAGTTTTGACCTATATTGAGAGAGATGATATTTTGCCGCCGATAATTGTCCTTCAAACTCTTTCCAGAAATCCGTGCCTCACACTTTCTGTGATCAAGGATTACATTGCTCGAAAGCTTGAGCAGGAATCAAAGATGATTGAGGATGACCGACAAGCTATTGAGAAATATCAGGTTGGTTTTTTATTTTATTTTATAGTTTATATCTTTGTCTCTCCATCCATCTTGTGTCAATTACATATATAACCAGTATCTCTTTTAATTCCTTTCCTTTCTTTTCCTAATTATGTGAATAATTTAGACAAAAGTAATACTAATAAGCATGCCATACAAAAGACAGAAAGCAGATGAGATAATGATTTTTAAAGTTGAAGCAGTATAAATTTAAAGGATTTCAAAACATTGGAAGGACAGTTATAATTTTGCTGTTAATCTTTTTGTTTATTAAAAAATGTTAGTTAGAAACTGATATCTGATGCTATGAAAAAGGAATATCTATTATTTGACCCATATCATGACTGAAGTCCAATATGATTTCGCCCAAGATTTTAAAATGTGAAGTACAATGGGTAGGATGGGGTTGGAAATGGGAGGAGATCACCTCTTTGAATAGAAATCTTGAAAGACTTCAGAAATCTAATCCTAGAAATGAAGGAAGTACCCTTCAATATGAATTGAATAAGTTTAACTCATAATACTTAGCAAATATCATGAAAAGTACATGAAAACTCCTTTTTATAGACTCCTGTAATGTTTAAGATCTGAATGGGACCCTTAAGTGGCTTAGTTAATGACTTTTGACTGAATTTTATACTACCTTCAATTACGAAGGTCCCTAATTACGTGATTAGAGTTTTTGAGGCTTAAATTAACTTATTAAATGCATAGAACAATGAATCTTGAGTAATGGAAATATCTAGTACTCTTAAATAATAATAAAGTAGTTATCCCCTTCCATTTAACAAGAAATTTTTTCTAACTCTCATACCTAGTAGAAAATTCCCATTCATCAAAGATGTCATATTGTCATCGATTTCTTCACTATCTTTTGATATTTAGGAACTGTAGGGGAAGTCTGTTGTTCACTTACATCTTCAGTGGATCCATAATAAGGACTAAGATCTTCCACACTAAATATAGGATTGATGCTTTACTCCTTTGGCAATTCCAAGAAATAAGCATTGTGACAAGGCGTTTTGGTACTAAAAAAGGAGTTTGACCATCAGTTTGTGGATGTTAGGCACTAAAAAACATGAGCTTGGTTCCCATGAGTCTCATAGAATCTTCAAAAATTAAGACACAAATTTAACATCGCAATCACAAACTATGGTCATTGGTAGACCATGTAGCCTCACCACATTATGGAAGAGGATTTGAGCAATTAGAGGCATAAGAAGATGAATCCTTATACGGGATGAAATGGGTCATTTTCAAAAATCTGTTTAGAACAACAAAAATTGAGCTAGTCCCCCTGGGTTATTTTGGGAGTCCTGGAACAAAATCCATATTTAATTCCTCCCAAGTTACCTTCGGAATTGAAAGTGGGTTATACAGTCCAGAATTCTTGTGCTTTCCTGTAGAGATTTGACAAAATATGACATTGGCATATGATTTTTTTTCCTACGTCATGCCTTAGTCTTGGCCAACAGAATCGTTTCTCCACTAAATTTGCAGTCTTGTCCCTTCCAAAATATCCAACAATTCCTTCAGTGTAGTTCCCACACAAAACAGTCACAAACGATTGATTTGGTAAACACAACTGGTTTTCATAGAAGTGATAAAACAAATAACCATCTTTGATACTGAAGTGAGGATGTTTACCATTTTGGTTTGATTGCAAATCTTCATAGATTGACCCAAAATATGTGTCACTTGAATACTCCTTTAACTCTTTTAAACCAATCACCTTGATTGACAAAGTAGTTATGAACATTCTGCTGCCTTATTTTCAACACCAGAACGTTGATTAATGATGAAGGTGAATTGCTCAAATATGAGCTTCATTTAGCATGCTTAGCACTTGGATTTTTCCGAGAATTGAGGTACTTTATAGCTTGATGGTCTGGATAGAGATGGAAACACTTCATAGGAAAGACATATCTCCAATTGATGACAGCCTGCACAATAACGTAAGATTCTATATCATAAGTAGAGTAATTCCTCTTTCCTTCATCCCGTTTCTCATTGTAGAGAGCAAACAAAACTGCCCTTTTTGAGGCGCTCTCTGAGTGGTGCTGTTATGGAGGCTGGGAGCTAAAATTGTGTATGTAATGCCTGTAAAAACTAGCAACCCATGGAAACTCGTGACTTCACTAATGCTGCTTGGTGTGGGCCAGGCCAATCAAATATTGCTTTCACCTTTTTTGGATCAGCTTCAATACCCCTAGAAGAGACAATGAAGCCGGAGAAGTTTACTTGCTCGCTAAGGAACTCAAATGTTTTCAGGTTAATATAGAGCTTTTTTGCCCTTAGAGTTGCTATATACAACTCCCACCATCAATGACTGGCTTGACCGCCTGACCTTCACACTTAACATTGGCGTGAAAAATGCTAGGTCAAGGCCACTGTCTTCAGCAGAGTCTTTAGGGGCTGCAAGAATACAATTGCATCACTGTTGTCACTTAGTCCAATCCTTCCATCCCTTCTTGCTCCTCATTTGTTTGTTCTTGATCTTCTAACTGATCATCAGAAGCAGCTTCTTCTTCACAAAAGATTCGAATTTTTGGTTGGACACATGGAAGCAAAATGACCTTACCTCCACTTTTAAAGCACTTATTATCTCGAATTTGCTTGCTGGAGCTTTAAACTGCTGATTTTCTTTTGGTATCAACATTGGCTGGCATGAATTTAGCTGCATTCACCTTATTCTTTGTTTGAAGATTGGGTGGACCTGTTTTCTTTGGTGTAAACTCTCCAGATTGTAATCCAAAACGTCTGGTAGATGAAAATCTTAATTGGTTTTCAGTTTTGAGAGCCATTTGGTATACTTCCTCATGCTAAAGAACCATACAATAGTCATTTTCTTCTGAATTTAATGTGCATACCAGTCTTGTAACGTGCAAGAAGCTGACGATCTCCTTCATCAACTTGACATCTGACAGTCAAATTGTCAAACTTCTCTCTATACTCCTCAACTGTCATGGTTCCTTGTTTAATTGTAAGTTTGCAACAACTCCTCATACATTGAGTCCTCATAATCAAGAGGAAGATGTGTTTCTTGCAACTTAAGTTTCATTTTCTCCCAATGGACAATGGGAGGCTGGCCAAGTCTGTCATGCACTCTTTATGCTGCGCCACCTTATTTGTACTTGCCCTTTCAACTTTATCTTTGCGAAACATACCTTTATATCTTCTGTCATTCTGTACCAATCAAAATAATCTTGTAAATCTGTTACCCAGCTGGTGAAGGACTGGGGATGCTACTTTCCTGAATAATGTGGAACATCAATTCTCACTTATTGATGTCATCGATTCAAGCATCATAATTCTCATACTGTTCCCACAATTGCTGGTAAGTGCCATTTTATGGAGCTCTATTAGCATGACGGTTTTGGTTCATTGGGCCTATTCTTGGAGCCCTTCTCCCGGGTTCACTTAACTAGCATTACTTTCCACATCCCGATTCTTGTTCTGAGGGTCTTCATGGTTTGCTTTCTCATCATTTCCAGCCTGTTGATCAATTGTTGTTACTTCCCTTCAAGTTTCTAAACTTGCAACTCAATTAGATTGATATGAATGTCTTTTGCAATTTTCAGCAGCAAGTCATCGCTTTCATGATCAGAGAGCCTGCCTTGAAATTTTCTTCCACTCTGTGTTGCCACTGGAGTGCAAAATAATCCCTTAAAAACCCACTGATACCAAAATTGATGTAGCCCAAGGGTTTAAACTGAAATGTGGTGTTAATTGAAAAAGGACGATGGGTAGGATGGGGTTGGAAATGGGAGGGGACCACCTCCTCAGATAGAAATCTGAAAAGACTTCAGAAATCTAATCCTAAAAATGTTGTGCCCTTAATATGAATTAGATAAGTTTAACTTGTAATACTTCATTATTTCACTAGTCTCATGAAAAGTACATGAAAACACCTATTTATGGACCTCTGTTATGTTCTATATCTGACTGGACCCTTAGGTAGCTTAATTTATGACTTTTGATTAACTTTTAAACTACCTTTAATTCTTTGACCCCTAATTGATTTGTCAACACATGATTGAGTGATAGTATTAAAAACTTTACATTGGTAATAGATCAAAATTAAACTCTTACAAGAGTAGACTTTTCTTTACTTAATTAACTTATTAAATACATAGAACAACGACTCTTAAGTGACTAAAAATATTTAATATTCTTAAATAATAAAAATAGTTATCATTCTGGATCGCAATGGGGGCAATACTTGAAATGGCAATCCATTAAAAAAACCTGAAATTGAGATCTGTTAAAATATATTTAGAATATCTTTAGAAGATCTTTAGAATATATTGTGGAATCAATTAGTGCTCTAATTGATAAAGTAATTTAGGAGTCATATTATAATTTTATTATATTTTCTGATTTATTTCCTTATTTGATTAGGGTTACTAGAATATAAATAGAGATTAATGCTTTGTCTTTTGTAATATATCAACACATCTAATATATTTATCATATTGTTCTCTATTCTCCTTTCTTCTTTCTCCCTACCCAAACCTTATAATTTCAACAAGATCAGTGGAAATAAAGTTATAACGGAAAGATATTAGTGCATAGCTTACTAAATTGATATGACTGACATGAATGGTCCGACATTATATGACTTACACTAAACAGGTCAAAACATGTCTCAGTGTAAAGTTTCAAAATTGTATCTATCTTCTCTCCTCCGGAAATTTCTTTTTCTCTTTTTTCCCTTTTTATTTTATGTACTTTAGTTTCAATTACTCCTGGATCACTTCCTCACCCCACCCCCTTTATATTACAAATCCTTATCAACCATCAACACCTGAGTAGTGATAAGGCTCTCATCATTTCCAGCCTGTTGATTGATTGTGTTTGGTTCCCTCCTCGTTTCTAAACTCGCAACTCGATTAGATAGATTATGAATGTCTTCTGCAATTCTCGGCAGCAATTCATCTATTTCATGATCAGAGAGTCTGCCTAGAAATTTTCTTCCACTCTGTGTTGCCATTGCAGTGCAAAATAGTCCCTGAAAAACCCACTCTGATACCAAAATTGATGTAGTGCAGGGGTTTAAACTGAAATGTGGTGTTAACAGAAAAAAGACAATGGGTAGGATGGGGTTGGAAATGGAAAGTGTCCACCTCCATAGATAGAAATCTGAAAGACTTCAGAAAATTTAATTCTAGAAATGATGTGCCCTTCAATATGAATTAGATAAGTTTAACTTTTAATACTGTACTACTTTACTAATCTCATGAAAAGGAAAAGTTCATGGAATTGAAAACTCCTATGTATAGACCCCTGTTATGTTCTAGATCTGACTGATAGTGGCTTAATTAATGACTTTTAGACTACCTTTAAGTACTTATACCCCTAATTAAAAGATTAGACTTTTCTAGACTTAATTAACTTGTTAAATACATAGAACAATGACTGTTGAGTGGATAAAAATATCTAATACTCTTAAATAATAACAAAATAGTTATCATTCTACATCACAAGGCAATACTTGAATAGGCAATCCATAAAAAAAAACACTGATATTGAGATCAGTGTAAATAAAGTTATAACTGAAAGATACTATTGAGTAGCTTACCAGAACACCTGAGTAGTGAATTAAGGAAATATGAAAAACACTTATTTGGAATTTTGAGCACTAACATTCGGGTAATTTTTATTATTCAATGTGAAGCAGACATCTGTCTCGATGTTATAAATTTATAATACATGTGCTTGACTGTAGTACTTCATTTAAAGCCAGCATCTCTCTGTTATAAAATGTGCCAGACCGTGTTTTTAATACTGTGAATGAAAGTTTCATTACCCAGAACTTTTTTAATTCCTGCTGAAGTTGCAGACTAGTGTATTTTGATGATAAAAATGATAAATACAAATGATTATTTGAATAAGATATAAACAAAAAAATTCTTGCTTGTGTGATTCTGTAGTGATATTCTTAGCTAGTTGTTAGTGTTTCTGTAGTCAGCGAGGAAGGATTTCTAAGAAGTATTTATGTGCAGGAAGATACAATAGCAATGAGAAAAGAGATTCAAGATCTTAGGACAAATGCCAGAATTTTCCAGCTAAGCAAGTGCACTGCATGCACTTTTACCCTTGATCTCCCTGCTGTGCACTTCATGTGCATGCACTCGTTCCATTTACGCTGCCTTGGTGATAATGAAAAAGAATGCCCTGAGTGTGCTCCTGAATATAGGTCAGTCTTAGAAATGAAAAGAAATTTGGAGCAAAATTCCAAGGATCAGGACAGGTTCTTCCAGCAGGTGAAGAACTCTAAAGATGGGTTTTCTGTCATTGCTGAATATTTTGGGAAAGGAATCATCAGCAAAACAAGTAATGGACCCAATACCAGTCTCAGATCTGGAAGTGCATCTTCCAGTAGTGGCTTCTGAGATTATGATTTACGCCACTTCCTTTCAGCATTTTTCTGCACTCAATGCTAAACAAAAATGGGTTCTTGACATTGGATGAAATCAAGTGTTCTTAGGTTCTCTACTTCTCCATCAGTGCTTATTGTCCAGCCTGCATATTGTCCTGGATGCCAAGGTTTATATTTGCCCAAATGTGCTGGTTGTTAAGGTTTAATATTTAACCAGGAATGGCTCATACATCAAGGGAAGTCCCTGAATGTTCCTGCCATGCCAAAAGTTTTTGATGTTTTTGGTTGGATCTGAAGCCTGCTGGTTATATGGAACTGAACAGAGTAAGTCTCTTGATCGCCTCTCCTCGGTGTAATGTCTGGTTCATTAGGTGTGAATTCGAGTGACAATTTTCTTTTTCTGGTTTTCCAGTGTGTAAAATTATGACAGATTGCATAATGCAGATGAGATCTATAAATTTATTATTATTTTTTTATGCAAAGGTCATGAGAAAATAATAAGAATAGGAGATTCTGTGACTGTTTTGGATAAGGTTCATTGTTTTTGTGAATTTGATATCCGGCTTATTCCTTTCTTTTTGTGTTGAACATATGTTCCCTAATTTTTATTGCTATATAAAGATAACTTGGGTCTTTACTCTCAGGTCCACATAACTCACTGACTTCTGACTTTGTTTATGCCGCAAAATAATACTGAATATTAAATTTGACTCATTATTTGGGTCTTTTGATCCGTCCATCTTTTTGCATTGCCTTTGCAAATAATGCATGTAAAATTTGTAGTCAATGATTCATTGATCTTGTGGCACAAACTTCTGTTAATAAGTGCAAAATGCTGCGGTCAGCCTTCTCATTTTGCCCCGTTGTTGACATGGTAAAATAAGGAGACAAGGTTGGGAGTTTTTCCTCAGGATTTTCCTCAGGATTTTCCTCAATCTCTCAAATCCCTTTATCCATTCCTCTCAATTAGAAGTTTGGAAGGAAAAAGAGATATTCTTCTTCTTATTATTATTATACCCCTTTATAGAATCCATTTTGTTGTTGTTGTTGTTATTATTATTATTATGTTGAAGTAGAAGACAAAAGAATCATAGGTCAATTATGTATGAGTTCTCTTCAATTTGTATGGATTTGGTGGGTCATCTTTCTCTCTTCTTCTATCATTTTTTGGTATATCAATTGGTGTCTTGTAATTTCAAAGCATCACAAGTGGAAGACCTGTCACAAGTTATATATTCTCTCTATTAATGGGATTGAGAACAGATACATAACAGGTTGCATATTGAAAAATATGGTAGTAGTCATGTGCAAAATCTTGTGAATCTTCGTTGTTAGCAAAGATGACAACCACAACATGCTTGCAAAGGTATCCTTGTTAGGTTCCATAATCTGTAGGCACAAGTCCTGCCTCTAAATCAACATGGAATTAATTACTCGGGGGTAACTTTTTACTTCATATATATTTTAGACCTCTAGCCCATGTAGCGGTCAATTTTCTTAATATTAATTATGTTACCACTTCTTTATCAAGTATCTTCCTTGACTTAATACTTCTCAACCATCGGTCTATTCTTTGCAAATCTAATAATTAGATATCTTCAAATTCATTCAAACATGAATATCATAGTTGACCTCAAGGTTCAAGTATTCTCCCATTAAATACCTTTGAAATTTTTTTCATTAGCATGTCACTCTTTGAATACTCACTAAAGTGTGATTTTTCCCATAAATTATGATACTGGCTTAACAAACACAAATATGCGAATTTCTTGAAATCCTATTTGAATTTTGTGCCGAAAATGGCAAAAACACTTGGAGAATCATTTGAAAGCAAGTTTTCACCTTAAGGTTATTTGTAACATTTATTTATTTGTCAGGCTAGTTTTGCATGGGAATCTATTAATCATGAAAATTATTTTGGTGAGCAATCAATAAGAAAGTCATATACCATCACAAGAGAACCTAAGTCCTAAACCAAGTGTCTGAAGCTTCTTTAATTCATCTCAATTTTTTATCATCAAAATCATCTTTTAACATTGTGTTCACGTTGGCTATTATGACCTTGGGCAAGAAATTTCAACCATAATTATCCTTTATTTCCTTTCTTGTCCTTATTGCTTTGTTTAGCACACTGCAAATATATTTTATTATTGTTCTTCTATCTTGCTTTAGCCTTTATGTTTTCTAGTACCGTTTTACCATTTTACAAAATAATAACCATCTTCACCTTTGGAGAGTTCGCTCTACAATACAACTTGGAAGTGAGACCATGAAACTTGACTTACAATTCCAGCTACAACAAGGGGCAAACTATACGTAAAATAAAATTCAGGGGGAATTTTTTTTTTCCAATTAACCCTATATTTTTACCCTTTTGTTCCTTTTTTTATTTTAATTTTGCTTTGTCCATTACGAAAACAAAACCCATTTTTTAATTAAGGTAAAGCAACGTTAGATCAAAACGGAAAAAGATAAATTTATTGTGAAATCTTAGCAAAAAAAAAATTAATGATTACATGATAAAATAGAATATTCTTAGCCTTCTACGACATATTATATGTTTGGATTAGATTTTGTAAATTTAATTTTAAATAAATGTGATTTTAATTATATACTTGAAAGTGAAGTGATTTAGGTTTAAAAAAAATTAGTGTTCAATGCAAAAACATAAAATAATTATTTCAGACTAAATATACTTTTAAAATTAGTATCACATTTAAGAAATTATACAAATATAAAAACATATAACTTAAAAAATAGACAAAAGTCTGTTTGAACATTCAAAAGTTTATTTAGATGGTGCAAATATCCACCTAAACACACTCTCGTAAAACCTAAACTGGAGATCAAACCAATGAAGAGAACAAGTCACCAATTTGACAATCTAATTAGTTCTAATCATACAAAAGGGCTACAAATAGGATTCTCCCATTGTCCATTACTGAAAATTGAAGAGTATTTTTGTCCAATAAATGGACCTCGCATTAAAAACAAACCTACTAATTTTATCCACATTCTCGGGTATTGTTTCTTCCCTCCATTCAATGCTAAAGTAATGTGTCTTTTACTCTAACTTTTTATGAAGAAATTCTTATATGCTCTTATAGTAAATTTTTTTTTTTATATAAGTGAATATAAAATAAATATATAAAAATAAAATTAAATATAAAATCTTATACTAATTTATCTTGTTCCTATTTACGTACAGTAAAAAAAAGCATTTACTTTAAAAAAATATAACAATTTATACTTTCTTGCTTTTTCCTTCATTCAATGCCGCAATATTATTAACTAGTGATAGGGATAGTTGATTAATCAACTATTAAACAATTTAACTACACTTATATATAACTATAAATTTAAAAGTGACTCTGACAAAAAATCATGAATGCAAAACAAATATATAAAAATAAAGTTAAATATGATATCTTATACTTGTTTATCTTGTACCTTACGTACTATAAAAAAAAGCATTTACTTCAAAAATATATAACAATTTATACTTTCTTGCTTTTTCCTTCATTCAATGCTGCAATAACGTTTCTCTCCAAATGTAGAGCTTCGGCCGATAGGTAAATGGATGAGCCTCAGTCGTCGTAGGCCATGTGGTATGAGAAGAAAATGTTCTGCAAGTGACTCTCCGATAATGAGAAAACTTTTGTGCAAACACCTCAACTTTAATGGATGTTCACTTTAAAATTTATCAATTGAGAAATTAAATTTAATCAAAGAAAAAGTTTTTCAAGTCATGTTTTGCTTATATTCCACATTGTTTTGATATACTAGGTTGAATATTTTTGTCTTTTTAACACTCTTTGATTAGGAAAGAGATTCCTCTATAAAGTTAAGGTCCTTAATTGATAATAATAAAAGTTTAAAACTATCAAATGTGGGTCAAGTGTTCAATCTCTGTATTGGTCACTTGTTTTTTAGTGATAAGTTATCTGAAAGTTTCTTGTAAGTTGTTGCTATACACATATATATAAACTGGTAAGGTTGTTCAATTTTTGTCACTATTATTGGTACTAGACAGTTGAACCACTAGAGTTGCTTTAATATGCAAACTCAATCGATATAAGGTGCAGTTGGCTAGCAATCGATTTGATCAGTTCATATTCATTATATATAAATTACTATAAATAATTAATAGCTCCTTTAGTTTAACTTTTGAAAGCCTTCAAATTAAAAGTTTTTCTTTTATTATTTTTTCCTAAATTATAGTTTTGAAGTTCTAAAAACCAATCCAAATATACTATAAATCTTGCTCCATCTGTATTTTGAACAATTTAGGTTGTTCATATATTTCATATTTAATATAATACTAATAATTCTCCACTTAAAAATACTTTCTTTTTAGTTAACCATTCACAATTCCGTGGCATAAAATGCAGATTTACTGAGGGATTTTATGGTGCTCCACATATTTTCAAAGCATATCATACTTTTAATTTATTTGGAAAATCATATTTTGTAACGACGTCTTGAATTGTTATGAGAATGCTAAAATTAAACTTTTGCTTTTATCTAAAGATATGTTTCCCTCTGTGTCGATTACATTTTCGAGGCGTAGCTTCCATGAAAACTATAACGTATCAAGCATGTCACTGAAATATTGATGCCCCAAAATTTGAAATACGACAAACCGTACCATCGCGGTTTGGATCCACATGTGGCGCTCTAGAACCCTCGCGAATCCAACGGTGGAGATGCGAGTCGCATGTTTAACGAGTGTGTCTCTTGTCCCCATTCTTCTGGGCTTTTTGGTCAATTTCAAGGCATTAAAAATGGTCTTGTTCGTTTTGCACAACAACATCGCCACAGTTGCTGCAATTCCACTCCTTCCAATGGAGGAAGATTCATGGGAGAATTGGATTTCTCACTTGGTAATGACACACTCACAATAATGATATCATTTTATATATATTTTAGTGTGTGTGTGTATATATATATATATATAATATATGATGATCATGATCATGATCGATCTCTGTATATAATCTATGTTTGAATCTTTGCACTTTTTTTTTTAATTTTTTGCTTTTTTGGGTGCTTCTAAATTTTCTAGGGACTGGCTGGCGAAGATTTGCCGGGTCAATGCCACATGATGAACCCTTTGGATGAAGAAAAGTTCCTCAGAGGGATGGCTCAGCAGCAAGGTTTGTCTCTCGAGAGTGTTTCGAGTCTCGATCGTGACTCTCATCGTTATCCTTCCCCCACCACTTTCCAAAACAGCACCGCCACTGCTACGGCCACCGTCGACTGCGGAGGCAGCAGTGCCGACAGCTCCAACTCCACCATCGTGTCTCAACCTCCTGCAGCCGCCGCCGCCGCCGCCTCATCGCCTCCGAGGGCGTACACTTTGTCCTTCGAGAACTCCACCGTGGAGCTAGCTGCTGCTGCTGCTGCGGCGGCGGCGAAACCCAGCAAGAAGGAGCAGCGGCGTTCTGCTCCTTTGTCCCCGAAAAGGAAGGTGGAGAAACTTAACGAGGACCAAAGAGAGAACCATGGAAGTAACAAGAAGGTTAGAAGCTCTTCCGAGACGCTGGATCACATAATGGCCGAGAGAAAAAGAAGACAAGAACTCACAGAGAGGTTCATAGCACTTTCAGCCATCATTCCTGGGTTGAAGAAGGTTAGTACACCATATAAGTTTGGATTCTCTCTCTATCAGAGAGATCGACATAAATTATAGGAATACTATTGTAAGTTATAAAATTTATTTTTTATATTTAAAATTTTTTATATTTTTTCTTTTTAACATAACACTTTTTTATTATTTTATTAACAGAAAGAGATCTTGATCCTAAAATTATAATGTATGTAATATGATATTTTTAATGTTGAATTTTTGCTTGTGCACGTAAACTGTTAGGAGCACCTTAGTTTAGCAAATTAATAACCGTACATGTGAACACACAAAGATTTTAAAAAATTTTCTTAGACAGAAAGATAAAGAAAAAAATTGTGCAGAATTTGTAATGTTGGCATAAAAATGTTGAATGCTTGCATAAAATGTTTTCAAAAAATCAATCATGTACATAGTTGATTATTTGAATTCGAATATTGGGTAGTATCTAAGAAATTAAATTATGTAAAAGCACCGAGATGCATCCTTAAGATCATATGAAAGAAGCTATTGTATAAACTTTGTTTATATATATTCTATACAAATTATATACATTAAAGCAAAATAAAAACTAATAGATCATCATTATTTCATATTAAATAACTACATAAATCTATACAATTAAAAATAAATATTGTCACTTGTTTGAAGAGAAATTTAATCATGTAAAAATTAATTTAAAATATATTTACCTCACAATAAAATAAAATGCATTTTAGTACTTTTTTATATTAATCATTTACAACATAACAAAAAATTAATTATATTATTTCTACACTTTAATATACACATATTTTTTATGATAAAAAAATAAAAATTAATTTTTTTATTATCATTTAAAATAAATATATTAAAAAATTATAAAATTAAAATGTAAGAATAATAAATTTGATATAAAATTATGGCAGATGATTTGATGATAAAAGTCTCCAATCTTAAATGCATGGCCGAATAGTAATTATAAGCATAACAGGCACAGCTAGCTATTCAAACTCCAGCCAGACCGGTCTGCTGTCCGCTAACCGGTGAACCAGCCCCTTGTCTTTACTCTTTGTATATATATTTACAACTTACAAATCGGAGAGACAGACATACACCTGAGTCAACGAGTTCAAACCCGGTTCAATGAACCGGTCCTGTCCCTAGGTCTCGTACACAATGAATTTGAAAACACACTTGAAGTCACAGCCAAAACAAAAACAAAAAGAAACCACACAGATATTGCGTTTTTCTTTATAGGTATTGTATTTGTATAGTTGGCAAAGTGGTAGTTCCAAACCGGGGAATGGGGATTGAAGCTCTAAAACTCCACCTTTGGTGAACTTTTATTATTTTTGCAGTTATTTTTCAGATTAAAATTCGATAATTTTTTATTAAAAAAGAAACACATTTTTTAAAATTTATACATGTATTTTAATATTTATTTTCTCTTATTTTTTAATAAAAAAAGTATATTCACTTTGACTAAAAATATAGTGCAAGAATAACAAAATCACCTTTAGTGGGAAAGTTCCACCACATGGGCAAAGGCACTGCGTTTATTCAAAGTCAATATATATATATGGAAAAAATCGAAAGAGACAGAGAAGAGAGATATGAATTATGAAGGGCAACCCTTTTAGAGAGAGTGGGGGCTTTGGACAAGTGAGACTGGCGTTTCCCTTCGCACCAAAAGGTTTCTGTCTTGCAGCTTCCCATGCAAAGAGTTTTTTTTCTTTTTCTGTCCATTTCCATTTTATCTAATACATAGTGGCATAGTGCAGTGTAAATCTAATATAAAATTTCTTAAGACAACACATGTGAACTAAAGTTCCGTACTGTTTTCTCTCTCAATATATATACATATAAAATAAAATAAAAAAAGAATATTTCGTTAGAAAAAATAAAGATAAATAAAATTTTAAATATAATTAATTGAATTTATAATTTATTATAATTTTTGTATAATAAAATATAACTTCATTTTCCTCCAATAAAACAGCCGAATTATAATTGAAAATCCAAATTCATAATAAACTTATGTTAAGACAACACATGTCAACCAACATTGTACTTGTCCACTGCACAGTTATGTGTGCCACTACTTCATCTCTCAGTAGCCACGAGTAGCGTGTTGCCATTTGGAACTTCCACTCAAACAGATAAGCAAATATAATAATAACTTAACCCAATAAGTATTGATATAATAAAAATAAATTATACTTTTAAATATTAAAAATATATTTAAAATTAATAATTTTATAATTTAATTTTATTTATAAAATAATTTTTTATTTAAAAAATTATAAAATATACCTTGATAAAATTTTAAAAATTTTAAAAATTTCATAAATTTTAATTAAGATATTTTTTAAATTTTATTAAAAATAAAAAATTTTGAATGAATTTGAATAGAATTTATTTAAATTTATTTTTTTACTTTTATTTATTTATTTAAAAATAAAAGAGATGATTTATTAAAAAAAGGATAAAAATGTGAATTTTTTAAAATAAAATCAACTTAATTCTTTTTTTTTATATTCTAAACATAAAATTTGATTTTTAAATCAATTTAAATCATAATTTTTATAATGAGTTCTAAATACAAGAATTGATTTCTAATTTAATTTAATTTAATGTAATTTAAATAAATTCAATTCAAGTTCTTATTTTTATGATTCTAAACACAGTCAAAGATTATAGTTTGACTCTTGGAATTGCATTTTATGAGAAATGTTATATCATTATCACTCATGAGCCAAAGAGATTAAGCTTATGAGGTAGTTCAAATGGATTGAACTCTATAGAGATACTCTTGATTTATACAATATGTGTGTGTGTGTGTGATGTAAATCAAGAGTGTCTCCTGATTAGTAACTAATTACCAATCCATTTCATCATGTCACGAGTTCGATATTTAGTGAATGTAAATGAAACATGCGCTGTTGGTAAGCCTCCCTTCCACAAGAGATACGATCGAAGGTCAAAAGATTAGTCATTTACATTTCGGATAAAGGGATATTTTGAGTGCATAAAAAAAATTATCAATTTATTTAATCACTCAATACATACTGATTAATTGATGTAAAAATAGTGTGAGAATCTTATATGCAAATAGAATAACATTTTCATTTCTTATATAATTCTCATAACTCATGAATTGAAAGGCATTTTTTGTTTAGATAGACAAGGCCTATATACTTCGAGAAGCCATCAATTATGTGAAACAGCTTCAAGAGCGTGTGAAAGAGCTGGAGAACGAGAACGAAAGGACAAGTGCAGATTCAGTAATATTCATCAAGAAATTCCGAGTCTGCGCAAACGAAACCACCTCTTTCGATAGTTGCAACCGATCCAACACTAAAGCACTACCTGAGGTTCAAGCAAGAGTTTTAAAGAAGGAAGTGCTCATTGGAATACACTGTGAGAAACAAAAGGACATTGTGCTCAAAATAGTGTCCTCGCTCCAAAATGTTCATCTTTCGCTGGCCACTAGTAGTGTGTTGCCGTTTGGAACTTCCGCTCTAAAAGTTACCATCGTTGCCCAGGTTCATTACAATTTGATTTTTCTCCAAAACAGTAGAATATGATTGATTATAATCCACATCAACTTTTTGGTAATTTGAAATTCTAAACTGCTGTAGCTATGTGTACTGCAGATGGGTGACAAATACTGCATGACGGTTAATGATCTAGTGAGAAACCTGAGAAGAGACCTCTTGAAGTGACGTGACATGCAACAGTGATGCTTCGTGGAGGGCCAAATAAATTCTCCAGTAGTTCTAGTCTATGGACTTGGAAGTTTGTAGAAACTGTTTCTATTTTATAATTTAGTTTATTTTCTTGTCTATCCAATGAATAAATTAAAATTATGAGTGTTGTTATGAATTTATTCTCTTACTAGAGTTTTATTTTTATTTTTATTTTTAATTAATATATTTTTATTTATACTTATGAAAATGTCACTTTATTTTATTTTTTATTTCTAAAATTTTGTGAATAATTTCTTTTATGAAATTTTGAAAATAAAAAATAAAATAAAAGTAAAGTGACATTTTTATAATTATTAATAAAAAAATATTAACTAAAAATAAAAAATAAACCAAACACACATAAGATATCATAGTTCTTTCCTCTATGGTAGATTTGGAGGGAATTCCTCCCCCTCCCCTTCCCCCTAAGGGGAATGGTGGGGATAACGAAGGGTTTGAGGATTAATTGCTGTGCTAGTGTGTGTTTGATATAATTTTTGGAATTACAAAATTATAATTTGGGCAAAAAATATAAAAAATCAGCTTTTACCTTTCTAAAATCTAAACCAAATACATTATTAGTCCTTGCTTATAACTCCTTTGAGGAATAAAAGAGTGTAGTTGCCTTGGAGCTACAGCTCGAGGGAATGTGGTCTGTGGCCGATAGGAATCTAGCTGAGTTGAATAATAATTTATTAAATATTTATTAATTTTTGTTTTTAAAAATTAATAACTATTTAATAAATTATCTTAAATATTTATGCTAAAAAAATAAATATCATAATAAATCTCAATATTTTATGCTCTATTTCTCATTTCTTTTTTCATAATATGAAACTAATCCTACACATTTTACATAATACTAAAACATTAGTTTTTGTTATATTATAATACACTTCTACTTATATATTTTAATCTGGTGAAAATTATTAATTATTTTTTCATTAATTTGAGCCGGTTGGAGCTGGAAGGGAAATTTGAGCAAAGAGAAAAAACCAGGCTTCTACTCAGTATATTCGGTAAAATGTACGCGCATGTCAACAAAGTACAGAAGTGAAATTTAAAAGTGATATAAATCATGGGTTGACATGATTGTGCCTTAGCAGGAGGCAACAATGACAGTGGGGCAGCATAAATTCTCTTTCAATATGTACTATATTTTTTTAAACAGATATCAAATATATAAATATTTCAAATCTTTTACTGATGTCTACGGCTTTGAACATCCTATGTTTAAACGGAGAAATTATCGTGTGTTTTTAAAATGTTATTAGGATTATATTTTTATTAAATTATATCTTAATATTTTAATATTAAATAATTTTAAAAATGTACTTATTAATATAATATTAATTATTTTTATTTGAAAGTGTGTGTTTTTTAATAATTTAATATTAAAATATTAAAATATAATTTTTATTTTGTCATGAGAGTATGAGGGGAGGGGGATTGAATCGTTCCACATTGAGATTCGATCTTGAGTGCGAAGCTTCAAGGCACACCTGCCTTATCACTAATCTACCGCCAAGAAATTCTCGTCTCAACGTGTACACTGTTCCAGTTTGTTTAGTATGATCCACAAAATAGTCCTAACGTGCTTTGAGTGCGATCCACAAAATGGTCTCGACTTCCATTGAGTGTGATCCACAATATGATCCCAACGTCTTGATAGATGACACTTGCTACCAAAAAGAGCCATAAAAATGAGAAAGAGATGGAGGCAATGAGAGCCCATAATTACATTGCTAATATTTGTTTCTCAGTGTGTGTGTGTATATAAGGCATTTTGTCGCATTAATTTCTGGTATATTATCTGTTAAGTTTCATTGTAAAAATTAGGAAGGTCACTGAAAATTAGTGAAAATGCAGGCCGTGAAGGACAAGCTACAAGATATGAATGCCTTGCGCAAGGTCAAGGCCGAAGCAAAGGCTGAAGAGAAGGTACTTAGAACATATCATAATGTTGATAAAATGGAATAAGTGGACAGAAAACAAAAAAAAAGCAAAAATTGACAATGCATGTGGTTAAGCATCAATGTTCATAGTTCGAATCATTATGTTATGGCCAATTTCTTCTTTTAATAATCACGCAACAAAACACTTGTAGCAATGATATACACACAGGAAATTGAAACAAATGTGACATTTCATCTACTTTATCGATATTGATATGATTTAGTCTTTCTTTTTCTTCAATATTTTCTTGCTGCAATTCTTCTTGTCAGGATATGAGAGATAAAGAAAAACTAGTTACACATCACTTAGAGTATGTTTGGTAGGGGGAGAAAAAAATAAGGGGAAATGATAAATTTTTATGAATGAGATTTCATCTATAAAAATTTACTCTCTATTTTTATCCCTGTATCATATACACTTACAGCACGTTTGGTACGATGAAAAGAAAATGAATGGAATAAAATGAAATATACAAAATCTCCAAAATCAAAATATAAAAATCTTCTCATTTCCATGCCATTCATTTCCAATCCTTCATACCAAATGAGCACTTAGGTGCATAGCGGTGTACAATTATTTAGGTGGAGCCATGTAAATTTGGATAAAGATATAATTGTGAATGTTAATTTTCAATTACTCACTCTCTTAAAAACTTAATAAGTAAAGGGTCATGGATAGTTTTATGCATAATAGGTCTTCTCACACAAAATTCTTTTAAACTTGAAGCGTGAATAATACAAAATCTCATTTTATCATGTACTACTTATATTTAAAAAATAATCTAAAATAGTTTTACTCCAAGAACGAAACAAAATTGAATGTTTTTCTTAAAGTTTAAATCATTAAGAAAAAGCCAGGAATGATTTTATATGTAAGATATTAATGATGTTTGACTAGCATTAGTTAGAATAATTAAAAATGAGATTTAAATTCTCAGACAATCCGAATAGATCCAATCTGTTAAATGCATTGGTGGCAAAAGGCATCAAATCAAATTAAAAATTCTAGTTATCACTATTAGGATCAATGTCCATTTAATCTTCTAGTTGATCTTTTGCATTCGTGATCTCTGCTTTTGTCATTTGGGAGAAACACAAAAGTTGTGAATATATGCCTTTAGATTTTTTTATTTTTTTTTGGGGTATCAGATGCCTTTAGAAGTTTCGAACACTCAAATATGGATATTGATTAATATGCCTGTGCAGGCCGAGAAGGATCTTGCAAAAGCCAGAATGCAAATAGCCCATGAGATTAGGATGGCAAAAGAGGCTGAAGCAGAAATGGAACTGCATGTGGCCAAGGCAGGGGAAAAAGCAGAGAAAGAGATAGCAAAGCACTCATCCATGAATCCAAAGCCTGGTATGGGCATGAATTCAACGAATGCTGAAACAATGGAAGCTGCAAATGGTCCCACTTATGGTGCTAATTGAAAATGTAGCTGGAGATCACCAAAGTAACGTGGAGGAAGTACCCCACTGATATATTAGAAAGCTTTAAACTGGTTAGGGTGATGTGCGGGAAATTTATGAGTTCATATTTTCTTGCCACCTTAAGATGTTTCTATTCTATTCTATTGTATATTTTTCTAGCATTTTTCTTCAATTGTCTTTTATCAACTCATGATGTTAATTATAGAATTGTTGTTGTTGTTGTTGACAAATTGATAAACTCAAGTTAATCATCGCCATCTTGCGTCAATTGATTCATGTTCTAAGTTTTTTTTTTCTTTTTTTTAATGAGTTATTAATCAACTATCCTATAAACTTAAAGCTGTAAAGTGTAGGCACATAAATAATTTTATATTTTTAACACATCTCCTCACGCAATAATTTTGTAGGCTTGAAACATGGATAATGTACAAGCTCATTTTACATTGTGCTTTGAAAAATTAGAGATACGTGAATATTGTCAATTGCTTTTAGAACGCAAAACTTCGAAAGGAACTCTTCTATTACACCTTTATAAGTTCACATACTAGCCATTGCCCATCATTTACACCTGAAATAGAAGGGATATGAACCCTTTTCTTCCTAGGGCCTTCCACAGGACTGACTTCTCATAGCATTCTATCATAGGCTTTTGCTAAATCAAGGAAAGACCATGTGTAGGTTTTTTGTTTCCTTCTACATCTTTCCCTCAAATCTCGCAACAGATATAAAGCCTCCATGTTGCCCTCTCTTGTCTACTATTCTCAATTACTCTTTCCTACAATTTCATAGTGAGGCTCATGAGCTTGATGCCTCAGTAGTTTGGACATTTTGTATGTACATTCTATCCAAAAGTAATTTTACACAAATTGCCCAAATAGGTTCTCATTTTGGTGCCCCTGAAATCAAACTAGGATAATTTTATATCTGCAAACCCAACCCTATGTTTATCAATAGCACTCTGTATTTCCACAAGAGAAACTCAAAATGTCAATCTGCATTAGAACCTAGATATTCTTGCATCATCAGATCATATTAAGAATTCATCTCTTCCACTGGACATGGGATTTAAAAATTGATTTTACAAATTTGTATATTCCCATTGGCCTCAAATGTCAATATCAGAGCAGGCTGAAGGGTAAGAGGGCTACCTAGCACAACCACATTACCAAAACCAGATTCAGTTTCATATGACACATTATGCATCTTGCAACGAGTATAACACCTAGCTTTCGGCATGTTAGTTTTCATGGAGAGAACTATTAAATGTAGTCAAGGGTAAGCATACAGCTTATGCTAGTTCTGAGATTTAACATGAACTATTTATGTTACAGTTAAATTACAGCATGCTTACAGGGAGACTTCTAGGAAGTATTGGTGAACCTTTGTTTTTCTTTTTAATTCCGAGCTCTACCAATTCTCAAGTTACATCTTTATTTGTATTTATACAGGGTCCAACATTCTTTCTAGTTTTGATTACCAGTAATTTTAAGACTCCCATGTCAAATTCAAATTGTTTTATTTGGTCTTATTTATGCTTCAAATCTTTCTCATCAACAGCCACACCAATGCCTCATATAATCAGCAGTTCTCCCTACTTCAGATTCTTCTCTCCTACCCTTTCTCTTTTCAGTGGTTGATCTCTAAATACTTGTAGTACTCTGAAGTATCTGATGATACGTGTGTCATGTATGATGCTAATTACTTAATAAACCCATTGCAAAATGTAAGTGTGCTTTCTGATAGGCTTATATCATTTTAGTCCCCTAAAACAGGTAGAAATGTCATATGACTTTTTTCTTTCTGATTTTAGCTCAAAAAAATAATCATATCCATACAAATTTAATTTTTTTCATTTCCAAGCATTGATGTATTGATGTATCCATGCTTCAATACAAAGAGTGCCCAAGAATGCATATTGGAACACGCTCTACATACACATTCAGACATGCATATGGATTGTGGAAGCTTCCTAAAAGATATTGAATGTATACTTTTTGTCTACCATGCAAATAGATAACATGATGTAAAACAACAAAAAGCAACCAGAGGAATTAAAATTTAACAGGATGACCCTCCTAATCCTATGGTTTAATGTAATTTGGCCCCAGTAGATTAGTTGGTAAACACTTTTTAAAACACAGGAGGACAGAGTTAATAATGAAACGAACTTGCAACTTAGGTCATTGATTTCATAAACTACTGAGGAAAAAAAGTTCATGATGTGAAAAGGAGAATTTCACCATACATAGCATACAAAGGGGAGAAGAAGGAAATAAAAACAGAATAAGAATTATAACGAGGTCACCTGTAAGTTCATGGCATCCATGATTGTAATATGTTTCAATATTGATAGCACACAACTGGATCTAGATCATAAAAACTACGTATAATAACATTAACATTTATTGTAGGACCACGAAGTAAGAGATACTTACATATTAAAATTGATTACATATACCCTATTATATCTTGCATACCGTTTCAATCATTTCACTCTCGAGCTACAATAAGTTCCTCTAAGTCGACATCACCAGCATCTGTAGGTACCATTATTTCATCCTCAATTGAGAAATTGTATTTACTCCCAATGGCTCTTAGAAGCTGGTATACTTCAATCATAGTGGGCCTCTCCTTTGGAGTTGGTAAAACACAGTTGCACGCAAGCTTTAGAACTTGGAAAAGCTCATCATCAGCACCCTTCCCAACTAGTGATTTATCAATGGCATCATGGAGTTTTGAGTTGCTTGAGAGCTGTGTAATCCACTCTACCAAATTTCCTTTAAAAGTTTCTGGAGCTTTAGCCACATGAGTAGGTCTTTCCCCTGTCACCAACTCAAGAAGCACAGTACCAAAGCTATAGACATCCCCCCTAGGTGTTGCAACCAAAGTTCTTGTATACTCAGGAGCAACATAACCCAAATCCCCAAACTCACCATTTACAAAAGTACTCAAATGTGTATCAACTGGGTTCATCAGTCTAGCAAGGCCAAAATCAGAAATTTTCGGCTCAAAATCTGTGTCCAACAAGATGCACTTCGAGCTTATATTTCGGTGGATAATACGCGGATTGCAGCTATGATGAAGCCATGCCAATCCTTTGGCAGCTCCAATTGCAATTTTGAGCCTTAAAGACCAATCAAGGGTGCTCTCACCATCAGCAGGATGTAGCTGATCATGGAGGGTGCCATTTGGCATATTTTTATAGACCAAAAGCCTCTCCTTCTTGGCCAAGCAAAAACCTAAAAGAGGAACCAAGTTGCGATGTCTGACAGTCCCTAGTGTAGCCATCTCAGACAGAAATTCGTTCTCTGAGTGTTGAGATTCCTGCAATCTCTTGACCATGAGTGATGTGCCATCATCAAGGACAGCTTTGTAAACAGTTCCTGTTCTTCCTGACCCAATAATATTGCCTTTACTGAAATTACTAGTGGCCTTCATGAGATCACTCAATTTCATTTTTGAAACTGACTTCTCAAACATAGAAACCTGATGTCCAGTTCAGTATAGTTAGGCGTATGTAAAATTATATGAACTAAGGTTCTGTACATTTTACAGAAATTAAATTGTCAGAAACTATTGTCTGCATTTTCTAATGTTTGGTATAGAAAATGTATAATTTGTGAGTTGAGTGCAGAAAATATATTATTTTCTGCATTTGGTGCATCATTATGTAAAAGATATTTCCCCAATTAATATAATCAATAATGTCAAGAAGATATATTATTTATTAAGAAAATGTTTTAATTGAAAATATTATCAGAAAAATATATTTTCATTGAAAATGTTATCCAAGAAACTATTTTCTCTTGAAAACATTTTCCACAATTACATTATTTTCTAAAACACAAATCGATTTAAGAAGAAATATGGATAGCTGCTCCAAGTGTAATTATAAATGTAATAAGCCATGCATTAATATAGCTTGCCTTTATTCCTTTAGTTCCCTTTAGACTTCTTGCCCACTTGTTTCCTTCAGGGTCCTCTTCCTTTTTCTTGAAAGGAACTCGGCGCAGATAGAATAACATTACAATACCCAGTCCTAATGCTGCAACAGTCACCCCACCAACAGCTGCCCCAGCTATAACTGCAGTGTTACTCTTGGAAGACTTAGCCTGGCAAGGCTCCAAGGGTAGTCCACAGAGGCCTGGATTATTTGCATAACTATCTGCTGTAAATTGACCATTTCTAAGGGTTGGAATTGGCCCTGTCAAAAGATTATTGGTGACAGTAAATGTCTTAAGCCGTGCGAGCAGGCCAAATTCTGCAGGAATTTGACCAGTGAGTCGATTTTGGTCAAGTTTGAGGCTATTAAGATAGGTACAATTTGCAAGGGCCACAGGGATCTCCCCAGAAAAATCATTTGAAGATAGATCAAGAGATGTCACGAACTTCAGAAGGGTAGATATATCTGATGGAATGGTTTGAGAAAGTTTGTTAATTGAAAGATCTAATCCTGTTAGGCTTGAGCAATTCTGAATGCCACGAGGAAACTTGCCCTTAAGTCCCATATTCGACAGTTTGAGATTCAGGACTCTGTTCTCATCAGGATGCCAACATTCAACCCCAGTAAATCCGCAGATAAACCCTTCTGTTTTGTTGTTGAAATTCCAAGAAGATTGCAAATATTTATAGGGGTCTTCAAGTGAATCTTTTATACTTCTCAAGCAGAAGATATCACTGTCAGTCCCATAGGTCACACCACAAATAATCAGCAGCAAGAAATTAATAATAAAATGAGCACTGAAAATTCCGCTGCTCAGAACCATCTTCACCAAGATCCCAAACACAAGCCAAGAAGAAGTAATCCAGATACCTCTCTCAGATTGGTATCTAATGCAATCCAGAGCAAAAAATTATAGAATCCATAGTACTACAATCCTCCCAAGAACACACCCTGAAACATTCAAAAGAAAATAAAGAGTAGAAACTCAATTCAGCACTTCACACCAACCAAAGCAACCAGCCAATAAATCAAACAAAGAAAAGAAAAGGCAATACTTTTTTTCTTTAGACCAAAATTCACACTGTTAACCGAAGACTACTAGACAGATGGAAAATAAAAAATAAAAAAAAAAACACTTAGAAACCCAGTAAAGTTGACTTTGATATCAATCAAACACAAGCACAAACTCAAGGAACCCAGCTCAAAAATTACATGAATTTTGCACAAGTACTCAAATAGCCACCTGGGTTATTGGGAAACCCAACTCAGGAACACCGAGTAAACTTACAGTGCTACCGAAATAACGTGGAAACATGGCTCTGCCCAGAAGGAAGGGCAAAAAACATAGCAAAGTGCAGAAAAGGAAGACTACAAAAGGTTTGAATAATCAAAGAAAATACCCAAACACTGAGAAACCCAGTAAATCTGACTTTGATATCAATCAAAAATAAGTATAAACTCAAGCAACCCAGATTAAAAATTTACATGAATTTTGAGCACAAGTACTCAAGTACCCACCTGGGTTATTGGGGAACCCAACTCAGGAAAGCTGAGCAAGCATGCAGTACTACGCAAATAACTTCGCAAATAACTTGGACATATGGCTCTGCCCAGAACAAAATGCAAAAAACATGCAGCAAACTGGAGAAAAGGAAGACTCACAAAAGGTTTGAATAATCATAGCAAACCAAAAAAAAAAAGGCCAAATAAAATCAGAAATTCACTAATAGCAATGATTTACCCTTTTGTGAGTTTGTACATGAGAGTGTTGATGAGAATCAATGTGAAATGGGAATGAAGAAAGGAGAAAAGATATGGAGCGGGTCAAAAAAGGAATGGCAATAATTTCCACAAAGCTCAGAGACGATTACACTGTAGGAACGCGAAGACTTTCACATCTTGTTTGACTAGCTGACTCGCATTTGCTGAAAATAAGGGGTCTATTGATTGGCCCAAAGAAACTGAAGGTGACAACATTTTCTTCTTTTCTTGCTTTTTGTAACTCTTGGTGAAAGGGGTGTCATTCAGTGTATGTTGTGTAATATACTAATATATAATTTTTTTTTTATAAATGGTAACTCATTTTTTTTTCCTTTTATACTCTTGCATATTTGCGTCAACTTCTTTTATATTTTAAAAAAATTCAATCAATTTTTTTGAAAATTTTTGGTTATAAGCTTTTTTTTTTCAAAACAAAATTAGTAAAAAAATCCAAACACATAAATTGAGATATTGAGTTTTAGAGTAAAAGAATATATGCTAATGAGAATTGTCTCAATTAGTGAATCAACACAAATTTTAGAGGTTACTGAGATTTGAGAGAATTAGATTTGCAGGAGGTTAAACCCTTATTTATAAGAGAATAAGTCTCCTAATTGTACCTAGTCCTTCTCATGTAGAAGGTTGGTCTCGTATTAGTTTGGGATTAGATTAGCCGCTGGTGAGGATTGCACTCTGGTAGGGATTAGGTCCTAATAAGAATTAATGCTAACAAGGGTTGATGCATATAAAGACTATCATGTGATAGGAACTAGATGTTAAACCGAATTTATGGGTTAACATTACTGGGCCTGTATTATCTGTATAATATAGTATTAGATTTTCTTTAAAAACAGTTCTCATCACTTAAATAAATACAAAGGGAGATTTTATATATATATATATATATATATATATATATATATATATATATATATATATATATATATATATATATATATAATGCTATTAAGATGCAGTGAGTCATAAATACATTATTTCCGAACATTGTTATCAAAATTGAATCGGACCGGACAGTCTAATCAGTTTGACTATGAAATAAATATTTAACCGGATATAGTTTAGTTTCATAACTAGATTTATAATCAGATCAATTTAAGTTAAACAAAAATATTCAAAACTACTTGAATTTATTGATCATTAGTTTTTTATTTTAAAAAAATTTAATATTTTTTTATATTTTATAATTTTTTTATAAATTTTATATTATTATATGTGAATTATTTTTATGACATCTTTAGCTCATAATTCTTATTGATTAACACACACATTTTCTCTACCCTAGTATATTACACATGGCATGTACATACATGCCCTTAACACGTAACACTCATTTTTTTTTTGTCTATATTTTCGGGTACACTTTATCTTGTTATTTCACAATTTGTCTTGTATTGTCAACAGACTTGTTTTGCTATTTTTATAATATAAGAAAAAGGCTAAATTGACCCTCGATGTCTCTTTTTCACACCAAATTGTAAGTGTGTAATTATAACTTTATGACTTTAACACGAAATGGAGAGGAGGGGGGAACACCACAGAACTTACACTTCCAAACTCACCAAGTTGTACTTGACAATGGAATTTTACTCCTCCATGGACCGAAAATTGTAGACAAGGCATCATGTGGGTCCTCCCCTCTATGTGAGATGATCAGTGATACTTATAGATGGATATACGGGCAATTTTGATTTGATTTAATTTTTGATCCAAACAATGATTGTTTGTTTAACGAAAAACATGAGTTTATGTAATTTTAACTCGACTCTCTTAGCTCGCAAGTTAATAGATCGGTTATCTACCTCTAATGATATCCCATTAGTTCACCTAATAGTGAACTTTTTGTGTGCAAACCGCAAACTCTTGAATCATTTGATTGTATATTTTCCAAATATAAAAAGAGAAAGAACTTCAATTGAACGAATGTATTAATCTATGAAGCTGGCTAAGTAGTTAAAAAAGTGTGTTTTTTTTTTTATTTTTATTACTTAAGTTTGAATATTGAACCAGCACATAAAAAGAATGCACCAAATTAATATGAAGAGTGCATATTTAAAATCGTTCAAAAGAGATATTTAATTTTAATTAAAAAAATGACTTACTCAAATATATCATTACCGTTAAAAAAATAAAATTAAGTGAATATATTGAGAGAAGTAATGGTACTTATAACAATAATTAGTCAAATATATGTAATTGCTAATGTGATTATATTTGAATTTAATTAAAACAAAGTTTAAATGAGGCCCCCGAATAGATAACACTAATTCACATTTAAAATTATGTGCAATGTGTATTGAGATTGTTATGCAAGTAATACTAATAAAGACAACTAAACTTTCGATCCTTTTTTATATAGATATTTTATACGATATGCTGTATCTTATTTCTTAACATTCAAATCTTTGTGATGTTGGAAATTGAGTAATAATATTGGGGCCAATATCAAATGTAAATAAATAATTAATAAAATTGCAACAATACGTTTAATATGAGGCGTTTACACTAAGTCAACAATTTGTGGGGCGAGAAAGAGGGAAAAAAAGTGTAAGTGCGAATTTTAAAATATTAAATTACATAAAATAATTTAGTTTAAATTAAGGTTCAAGTTGAACCCAAATTGTCCTTTTCTTGTTATGAAAGATCGAGTTAAGTTAGGTTGAGATGGTTGTAAAGGTAAACTCTACAATTTAGTTAATTAGTACTCAATTTTCTTTTTTCTAAAATTAGATCCATATATAACTTGTGAAACAATTATAAAATTTAGATTATAGTTTATGTCACTTTATTAATAAAACAATATATTTATTGAGTTACTTTACATAACTACTATGAATTTGGTAGTTAAAGGGCATAAATACTAGCAAATACATATGAATCAAGAAAAAATATTCCAAATACAAATTAAACAATTGGCATTAAAAAAAAAACAGCTTTTGAATATTAAAGTGAGAGTCTAAAATAGAATATGTATGGCTACAAGCTTGAGATAGACCATAGAAATCGTTATTCTAATGTGTATTTGAATTAATTTATTTTGTTATTATAATAGCTTATAATAAAAATCTTTTTTAGAGGACTTTTAAAAAAAATAATTTTTTTTCTATAATTAAGCTATCCCAAACATGTTACACTCATTTACCTAATTATATAATTATTGATTTTCAATTGTATTTGGTTTGGGATGTGTTAAAATCTTTAAAATAATTGGTTTTAGACTGAGGTTACTAAAAAATTGAACCTGAAGAAAGTAAACCCAAGTTACCCAACCAATAATACTAGAATAGTTTTCCAACAAGGGGTGTCTAATGAAGGTTCCTGATCAGTTCTCTTTTATGCATAAGGGATTTATCATGGAGGGACTGCGTAGTTGCATAGAAATTTCCTCCCTGGTTGTTTTGATAAGTCTTCCAAAAAAGCAAAAGTTTATGGATTGAACTTTTACCATATTTTAAAGGAAAATGCTACTTAGTTATAATTATTTTGACAGAAATGTTTGTTAAGATAAGTTGACATACTTATTAACACTTGAATATATAAATAATGTTTACCATTTTATTTTATTTAACAATCACCTTTAAATGTAATTAAATTTTATTCTTTTAACTATGTAACACTACTCTATTTTAAATACTCATTTCAAAAAGCATATACTAAATTAAAACAGTAAATTGCAAAAAGTTGGTGGTAGATTAACAAGGACATTGTTTTGAAAAAAACAAAAGGCAAGACAAATATTTCACCATGTGGATCCTTGATTGAAGGACCTAAAACATGGATTCTTTTTCTATCCAAAAGCTTTTCTCGCAGAAGCTTTTAATTTTAAAAGCACATTCAAACAGTCTTTTAACGACTTTGGATTTCCATTTCAAGGGTCCCCTCTCCTCCCCCATTAAGGGACGTGTTCTTCACGCATGAGCACTTTGTAATTTGTAGAATCAAAAACCAAAATCACATCAAATGCTTATAACAGATTGCTATGATTGTCGTCCAATTTTATTATTGAAGTTCATCAAGATATTATTATTGGAAAGCCAAATACCAATCATATCTCCTATGAAAATAAGTGACAAACTAATACTAATTTGTTAATTCACATGCTCCCAAGCAACTTACCTATAGGACACAGGAGCTAAGGAATGCTGGGATATCACATCTATCTAGTCAAATTGTCACAATGAAAACAAGCACCATAGTGATCTACAAACCATGGGTGGAAAGTTTGAAGACCATTTCACTTTGACTTGTGTTATAAGACTTATGTTTATTAAACCCAAAAAAAAAAAAGACTCATGTTTATGATTGATCCTCAAGTCCATTTATTTCAGATAATTTAAAATTATAAATTTATTTATATTATAAAATTTAATTTATAGATATGCTGCTAAGTCTTGGGTAAATCATGAACCCCAATCTGTGATAACAAAACTCTTTTACTATATGATGTGATTAAACCCAGAGAAGTAAGCACCCTCCTCAAAAATTGAGTAATCCAATATTCTTCCCATCCTTTCTAATTAAGGAGCACAGTGAATGTACATGGATGTCTCACTTCCTAAAGAATTCAAGCTGTTAATATCAGGACAAGACAGCAACCCTGCCAGCACCAAGGCTTCTCAATTCACAGTAACGTTCAAGCTTGGGTCCTCAAAATCACCATCATACAGACTCTGAAATAAGTGTGATCAATATGAAACTAGTTTCTGTGTCCAAGGCAACTTCGTGAATCCTTTCAGAAATTCAAAGACTGGAGCATCCCCTCATCAACGATGAGTGGCCAATTTGTTTTCTCTTTTGTGTGTCCTTTGAAAAAGAATGTAATATCCTCGACATTAGATGGCAAGTCCAAACTCTGACATCCATAAACTTATCTACTATGCATTGCCATTACTCAGAATATTGTAGCCATGATGACTCTCCAGAACAACATTGAAACCAGAAATGCAGAGAAAAGCATAAGCACAAAAAAAAAAAAAAAAGCATCTTGGGCCTATTTAGGTATGAATAGGTTCAATACGAAATATAGAAGTACATACAATGTAAAACCTTGTGGATTTAACATTGACATTAAATACATATTCAAAGTTAACAATGAATATAGACATTAAATGCATATTCAAAGTTAACAATGAATATAAGTTTACATGATTGTAAAACCAACACAAAGGGCAGTTTGATTTCCTAGTCTCTCTCTCCTTTTGTCTATTCCTGGTTCTGGATGCAAAGTGAACCCTGCAAGATTAACATTGCACCCAAATATTTAGGTAAACAAATGATTGAGCATTGTATAATAACAAGGAACATAACCACGATGCTACAAAATATTTTCGTCTTTTTCTTTACTTTAATAAATATACAATGTGGACAGACTAATCTAAAAAATAGTAAGCATTATAGCTATACAATGTGTGCCGTGATTGCAACCCTTTGGTGCACCTGGTTGGAGCAGAATGCCTGCATCTTTAAGGGTCTCTCTTTACCCCTAAATTTGTTATGGAATAAAAATTTTGTTTCTTGCTTCTGTTTGGCGTGCTACTCATGGTTGCTTCAAAGGAGTTGCTGTTTCAGATATGCAGAGACTGGGCAGCCTTGATGCATTCTTGAGTTTTTCTTGTTCCTTATCGTATTTAGTTTTCAATGTTTAGGAGGATATCCTACCTTGTTGTAACTTGCTCCTTTCTCTCTAATAAAACATTATTTTTCTATTATAAAACATATGCTATATAAAAAAAAGAATTCTTGTGTATTTAAAATCTTTGTTCTAGCGTAGGAAGTAAGAATCCTATGGTGTGGTGTAAGGTGTCATAGTGTCACAGTGAGTACTGGAGTCGGGTATAAATACAGCTCCTTTCTTTAAGTCTTGGCGCTTTTAGATCTTAGACATATATGTAAACAGAAGTTATATTGTCAGAAACTTCATGCAGAAAATAAGTCATCAAACAGGACATCTTCATCATCATAAAAATTCTAGGCATTCAATGCATAATACTTTCGTAAAAATAGAAAAGTTACCTGCCAACATAAATTTGCATTACAAAATAAGATTCATTTTCTACATTCATGATTCCTCTCTGATTTTTTGCTTCTTTGACTTCTTAATTTTTTGGACATTGTCCAAGGCTGATGGTTCCCCACCCACAGCATCCTGCTCTAGCATTAACGGCCCTTCCTCACATTCTCTCTTCTTCTTTGCACTCCTGTACAGTTTTTTTTTTTTTTAATACAGTTATGCTATAAAAGGTATTCTTTTGACCCTATGAATATGTTAGAAGAGAAAAACCTGTTAGTTTCGGAAACAACTTCCAATTTCTTATCCAACCAATGAATGCTGCCTGTGTGATCTGGAATCAGGGAGCCATAAACATGAAGTATTTCCTCATCAAAGCTGCAAAGATTAATCATCAACATTAATCAAGTGATGAAACGCTCAACTCAATCCTTATGTGTTTAAATTTTATCCAGGGTCATTTTAAAACCTTATGATATCAATAAACAAGAAAGTGCCAAGTCATTATAGTAACCAAAGTTTTCAACTTGCAGTGAAGGCTAACAAGTGGCAGTAGAGTAAAACTCTTCTCAATTAAATTCTATGAATGAATAAATATTACTACTAACAATAATGCAGATCCCTTCAGAACCATTTAACTATGAACAGAGTAAAATGTTTCACTAACAGTAGATATAAAAATAAATAAGCTTTGTGAGGCCATGTTGTGTTAGTCTTTTTAACACAATGCATGTTTTGACCAGTGATGTCCATGATAAAGTTTGAAAATGTTGGGAATTCAAGTGAGTCAAGAAGTCCCACATTAGAAAGAATGGACTAATGAGTGATTTTGGGTTTTCGGGTTGTTACAGAAAAAGACAGCAGTCATTGTGACAGTCAAAGTGCTATACACTTGACTAAGAATCAGAGGGATCATGACAGGACCAAGCATATTGATGTTAGGTATCACTTAATCCAGGATATTGTATCACAGAGGACTATGGTTTTGCTTGTGCAGAAAATTTCTACTCATGAGAACCCAGCAGATATGCTGACCAAGGCTGTTCCTGCTAGCAAGTTTAGGCATTGCCTGGACTTGGTTGGAACAAGGTTGTCAAAATCGTAAATTGATCTAGGATCGGAAAGGGAGAGTAAACTCTTAGCATGTGAGATCGTAACACGAATTGTAAGATCCTACCTATAATATAAAATTATATTCAAGAACATACATATACATATAAAACAACACAAATAGGCAAAATAACATTAAAATAACATCTAACATATAAAAAACCTCTAAATCAAAATGCATAACATGATATAGTAAGAAGGTAAAAGCCCTCTAATAAAACAAAAGTCACAAATTCAAGTTACAACTCACAACATTAAACACATAAAAGGTTTTTGACAACACATGTCTAGAAGAAAATAACACTAGAAGACTAGAGGAAGTCATTAAGGCCTTGTTCATCATAAAATGCATCTTCATCCTCTTCCATATGGTCTCCACTTCCACTATCCATTGGATTGTCCGACTTCGTTGCCTCATCATTGTCTTCATCATCATTATCATCATCATTAACATCATCATTAAGAATCTCCAAGTCATTTATAGAAGCACCACCACCACTAGCAGGTTCAATTTCATTTATATCATCATCACTTGGAACATTGAAGTCCAAGTTTTCTACCTCTATCCCTTCATTGTTAGATGAACTTCCAACATTCTCCGCAATCCATTCATCATCGGAAGAAAGATCATCTATGTTATACTCAATAGCTTTCCTTGCTTGCTTCCTCTTGGCCAATTTTGCATTGGTCATCACAAACACTACATCATTCATTGTTTTTTGTTTCAAACGATTTCTTCTCTTTGTGTGGACCTAAACAAATAAAAAAAATAATGTATAGCTATTACCTAAGTAGGTAATTTTAAAAAAAATACTAATCATATTTCATAGTCTTTGAAACTTTACTATCTCAAAGGCACTCCAATTACGCTCACACCCAGAAGAACTGCATGTCAAGCTCAATATTCGTATCGCAAAGTTTTTAAGCTCTAGAGCTTCATCACCATAAGAGTCCCACCAGTCTGCTGGGTCTTTGGTCTTAATTGCATTCTTGACAAGCTTGCTTCCAAAAAATTTCCTTGCATGCTTGAAATCTTCAAGCTGAAGATCAATCTTAGTGGATTCATCATCATTTGGCACCATCCTCTGCAAACACTCATATATAGTCCACGTCTAACTTCAAAATCAACTTTGAAGTTAGGACTATAATGGAATTGAGGGTTAAGGTAGCAAGCTGCAGCATGCAAAGGCCTATGAAGTTGCTTGTCCCACCTTTCGTCTATGATATTCCATAAAGGCATATAACTAAAAAATTGAAAAAATTAGACAAATGAATATTTGTTTCCCACAAACTTAAAGCATAAAAGCATTGATTAGAAATTTAGAAGATAGTTCACCTTTTCTTGACTCCCTTGAAGGCACTTTGTATCTTCTCTTCAGCACGGTCCATTTCCTCATAAATGAAGCCCATGGCTGGTTTCTCATCTGAATCCACCAAACGAAGCACTTTGATTAAAGGAAAAGCACCCTTCAAGCAAACCACAACATTTCTCTAAAACCCACTATCCAACACCACATTTTCAATATATTCCCCATCCTTTGTCCTTTCAAAGTGGCTGGATTTCCATTCATTAGATGTGAACATCCTCATCAAAGGTCCTTTATTGTCAAGGAGGCAACCCAAAGTTAGATAAGATGTGGCAAATCAAGTCACAGTGGGCCTAATCAAATCTTTTCCTTTTGTAAAGTCCTTCAACAAAGAAATGAGAGAAGTCCTTGAATAGATATAAGTCGTAATTTTTTCCCCTTTGGAATTGTCTCCTTATGGACCTTTAGCTTTTTCTCAAAATCCTCCAACATCAAATCAATGCAATGAGCTGCAAATGGTGTCCAAAACAGTTTCTTCCTTTTCTCCATCAAAATTTCTCCAGCAGCTTTGTAATTTGCTGCATTGTCTGTAACAACTTGCACTACATTTTCTTCACCAACTTCTTCAACAATTCATCCATCATCTTAAAAATTTTATCTGCAGTCTTGCAGATAATAGATGCATCAATAGACTTTAGAAACACTGTTCCCTTTGGGCTATTCACTAAGAAGTTTAAAATAGTTCTCCTCCTTCTATCGGTCCAGCCATCAGTCATAATGGTGCATCCAGTTTGCTTCCATTCAGCTTTGTGGTCCTCAATTAATTACTTGTTAGAGCCACTTCTTGCTGTAGATATTTTACTCTAATTTCATGATATGATGGTGGCTTGAATCCAAGGCCATGTCTTGCAATCGATTCACACATTTTGTGAAATTCATCACTCTTCGCAACATTGAAGGGTATGGCATTGGTGTAGAAAAATCTAGCAATGTCTTGACATGCATCCTCCCTCAAATTCTTCTTGAACATTGCATTGATGGTGGATTGAGTATTGAGTATTTTTTCTCTTGAAAATATTTCCAATGTTCTCAACTTCTTTCCCCTTCCTTTTCCCACCAACTTCTAAAGCATCATCATTGTTGCTTCTTCCTCCTCCCTCATGCTCTTGAGATTTGTAGTTCAATTTTATTTGCAAGTTTGCTACAATTGCAAGCATTTGTTTCCTTACTTCATCACTAACTGCAGGACAGCTTCCAACATCCTTTTGTGTGCCTGCCAAATGGTGCTTCAATCGATAAACTCCTCCAGTTACTATTTTCCCACAATATTTGCATTAATCTTCCTAACATCTTCATGAATTGCATAACCATGAGCCCATGCCACATCAGTCCTACTTCCTGCAGCATTCTTCCTCACCACTTTTCTACTCACATTCCCACTCCTACTACCAGCAATAGAACCACAAGCAGCAGAAACAGAAGCACCAGCAGAACCAAAACCAGAATCGGCAGCAGGGCCAGAGCCAGCACCAGAAGCCATTTACAATATATGAAAAATCTAACACATTAACAGACTAAATATAGCAAGGCCAGCACCTAAAAATTTAAAAACATATTATTAGAGTTTACAACCAAGGCAGAAACAGAGGCACCCAACCAAAACGACATCCAAAAATAGTGGCACTCAGGCCAAAAACAAAATCACTCACCACAGAGCAAAAGAGCTTCGAACGATAGGAAAGGGCTTCGCACAACAGAGGGCTTTGCACTAGAGCAAGGACATCGCAAGACCAATCGCACCAGGGGAGGGCTTCGCACTAGACTAGGGTCTTCGAAGTCGCACCAGGGGAGGGCTTCGCACCAGAGCTTCGCAGTCATACTAGGGGAGGGCTTCGCACACCAGTCACACAATGCAGGGACGGCTTCGAAAGAGGGCTTCCGGATTCGCACGGTTGGGAAGTTTGCTAAAGGGGTTTTTTTGATTGGGCAACCCGACCCACTAAGGTTTGCGCCGGAAACCTTTATTACCGACCCAATCCACCAACATTTGGCATTTCTGGTGGGAATGGTGGGATCGAACGAATCCCACCAATTTTACTATCTTACACGCGATCTTGCAGCGATCTCACCAAAACGAGTTTTTGGTGTGATCGAGATCACTGAGCCTCTCTAAAATCATAGAATCATACAATTTCACGATCAAAATCGCGATTTTGACTACCTTGGTATATATTTGAAAAAAGGCTTCTGCTCTTACTAACTGACCAATAATTAATCAAGTTGCCAATAAATTGTTGACAAAGAGAATGAACAAATTTAACAAAAATAATTTAATTGTTTCCTTTATTCTGCTTATGGTTATAATCAATTAGCAACAACTAACAGTAAACATGAGTCTATTTGCCTACATCCTCAGAGAAGAGATAAGATGGAAGTGGATCAGTATGCAAACAGAGATGTAAGTGCAGAAACATCAACATGTGAGCACTGGGTGTGTCTCTCTACTTTAGAGCAATTTTTTTGGCAATAGCACAGTGGCCAAAATTCTGTAGGCATTCCGTGTCTCCTCACCCATAAATTTGCTTTGAGATAGGGTTATGTTCTTAGCCTCTCTGGTGTTCTGACTTAAGGTTGTTTTAAGGGTGTAGCCATGTCTGATATGCAAAGGGATTGGTTGGAAAGCCTTGCTGCATTACTAGTTTCCTTTGTTACTTTTTGTTATGTCCAGTATTTTTTCTCCTGCTCTTGAGGATATATTATCCTCACCCCTGTTATACTTCTCTTCTATCAAAACAAATAACAAAAATCAGCATGTAATGAACACAAGCATTTTAACAACTTAGGCAGAATGCCAATCACTTAACTTGGCACATCAATATAATAGCTTTAAAAATTCTTTTAACTACAGAGACAACTATTATTTTTTCTGTCAAACAAATACATTGTTTGATTACTTGATTTGTTTCTATTTGGATTATGTTTATGGGATTCAGCCATGGCCACTTCAAGGGAGTTGCCATTTCTGACATGCAGAAAGACTAGGCAGCCTGCTGCATTCTTGGCTTTATCAAGATCCTTGTTTATATATTGACCTTTCTGTTTTGGAGGATATCTTATCCTCCCATTTATTTGTACTTTCCCTATTTTGTCTCTAATGAAATTTCATCATCTATCCCAAAAAATCGATTATTCATATTATGTCCTTCCAACCTCAATACATCACCAACCAAAAGCAAACCACAAGATATGTGATTCTGCGCATCAGGTTTGCACCTTTTATTTGGTAAATTTTTCAAAGCAAAGAGTCCCTAAAAAGCAATAAGAAAGAGTTTATTTCAAGACACAAAATTAATTCCACTAAATAGCGCAGAAGATTATTAAGAAACCCATAATTTCTATAAGGCAGAGACTAAAGAAACAGAGGCAAGAGAGGCCTAACATACTTTATTTAAATGGATTCTTATGCAAGGCAAAATATGCATTGAACACATCTAGTATTATTTGAAGTGATTTAACAGTATTTCACCTCTTGACTAAAAATCGTATCATGGTTCCAACCTTTATCACATGTCGCTTGTGAGATTTGCTTGCATACACATCTTGCCCATGTTTCTACGATAAATCACACACAGCACATAAGTAGACTGTATCAGTACTAATTATTAAAATGACAGGTATAACTAAAAGTGGATAGCAACTATTGAACATCATTGTGAGGCACTCACAGTTTTGTATACAAAATCTCCCCTAATGTATTTCTCAGTTATAATTGCAGAAGAAAAGCCAAGCACAACAACATGAATGGACTCTTGTGTAAGTTTAACTACCTTCCCTTCTGAAAGCAACAATACATAACTTAATCAGTAACAGAAATATAGGAACCCTGAGAGAAGACTTTAAGATGTGATTAAACCCCAATAGATAAATAAAGACAAAAAAAGGGAGAACCTGAGGAAACTAACTTCATTTGTTGATTTATTAGACCGATAGAAACCAAATAATTAGAAGATAATAATGGTCATAAGAAGGAGTTGACTACCTAAAAGCATATCTGGCTTTGGAGAAAAAAGTAACAAATTGACCTTTAGTCTAACACCAAAATAAGGATGAACCCCAGGAAGAATTTTCGCGCAATTATCCAGAGAGTTGACATCATAAGCCAACACAACGCCATCAAAAATTTCACTGAACCTGCAAGGACAGAACCACCAAAATAAAACTATGTGCACAAGGGTGTATGTGTGTGTGAACTGGTTATAATCATCATGCATCACCCTGGATACTAACTATAATATAATAGTATCCTAACAGCCATATAATCACATTGATGGGATTTGGAACTATGAGATTTTAATGATATTTGAGAATGAAATTAAAACTCTGTAATCAATCAATACACAAATATGGGTCCTGCAATTCCATAATACTCAAAGACATAAAATTGCACATCTCTGGTACATGTTTAGAAGATAATTGATAGCTAGTGGTAAATAATGCCAACATCACCAAACCTCTCTCCGAACTAGGAAAATTATAATCAATTAATGAAATATATAATTCTGATACAGCCCTGGATTCTTCAACCAAACAGTTACAGAAAAATAGGAAAAAATGGAGGAATTCGATTTAAGGAAATATAGATTGCTTTACTGAATAAGTCTGAAGTACAAGAGGAAGTTTCCCCTTCAAGGAGTAATCTCCTTCTCTGAGAACACTTTCCCAGATATCTACTTCTTAATTCTCCCGTAACCACCTCCTAATTGAGGATTTCCTCATATTACAATTCAATAACTGCCCCTAACCACCAAGGCAGAAACTGTTTTCATAAGAAACTGCCTACATAATACAGAAACTGCCACACAATACGAAATTGCCTACACAATACATTAACCATAACTAGTATACTACCCAACTGCTGTTACTGATATCTATTTATTCCTTCTAGTATAAACTTTGAAGGGCTTAGGACCACTAATTTCCTTGTACATATCAATACCTCCCGGTAGAGAATCAACCCTGTCCCCAAGGTTGAAATTAGGAAATTGATGTTGAATAGCAAGTACATCTTCCCAAGAAGCTTCCTCTACTGGATGATTAAGCCATTGAACCAAAACCTGCTTGGTGGGAAACACCCTGGTAGCGAATGGTACGTGTAGCCAGCACTTGGGCAGGAACAAAAACTGGAGTGCTGTCTTGAAATTCTTCAGGCAGTGTTTCTTCGACCGTGTGATTCCCAATAGCTTTTTTTAATTGAGAAACATGAAACACGGGATGAATACGAGCTTGAAGAGGAAGTTGTAATTGAAAAGCCACCGCTCCGATTTGTTTAAGAACAAGAAAGGGACCATAATACCGAGCTGCTAATTTTGGATGTAAACAGCCTTGGGTAGACACATTTCTATGGGGCCGGATTTTCAAATAGATCCAATCACCAACTTGAATGAGAGAAGGTGTCCGGTGCAAATTAGCCTGTTTAGCCATCTGAGTTTGAGCCTTTGTCAGATGGTATTTAAGTTGCCGAAGAGCTTCATCTCTATCCACCAAATCCCTGGCCACCGCTTCTATCAAAGTTTCACCAGGAATATACTTGATCAAGGAAGGTGGAGGTCTGCCATAAACCACTTCAAATGGTGTAGTGTGAGCAGCAGTATGGAAACTGGTGTTATACCAGTATTCTGCCCAAGGCAAAAAGTCCCCCCAAACGTTAGGTTGTTCAGCACAAAAACATCTCAAATAAATCTCCAAAGTTCGATTCAACACTTCTGTTTGACCATCCGTTTGTAGATGGTAAGCAGTACTAAACTTGAGAGCCGTCCCCTGCAAACGAAACAATTCTTTCCAAAAGCCACTAATGAAAGTAGGATCACAATCACTTACAATAGAAATGGGAACACCATGGAGACGTACAATCTCTTTAATAAAGATTTCAGCAATGCTTCTTGCAGAATACGGATGCTTAATCAAGATGAAATGAGCATATTTGCTCAACCTGTCCACCACCACTAAGATTGTATCAAAACCTTTATATTTAGGCAATCCCGTGATAAAATCTAGGCTGATTTCCTCCCAAATAGCATTGGGAATAGGGAGTGGTTGGAGAAAGCCAGCAGGCGAAATAGCCAGATATTTATTGTGTTGACAAATTTGACACTCAGCCATAAACTTGGTGATAGTACCCTTCATGCCTACCCAAAACAAAGATTGGGCTATCCTCCTGTAAGTTCAAAATACTCCAGCATGTTCACCCGTAGGAGAGGCATGGAATTCTTGTAGTAACCGTGGAATCCAAGATGAGGAAGCCGAAAGTACCAACCTGCCTTTGTAGAATAATCTACCAATCTCTAATGTATAAAATGGGTGAGAATTAGGATCAGATGTAAGATCAGAAATGATTTTGGCCAACATGGCATCTTGTTGGACCTCTTCATCAATGGTTGCGACCTCCATCCAGAAAGGCCTAGAAATAGCTTGAAATTCTTTTTCCTCTTCTCTCCTGGATAAGGCGTCCGCGACTTTGTTATTAGACCCCAATTTGTAGATAATGTCAAACTCATAGCCCAAAAGTTTAGCAAGCCAGTTCTGTTGATTTTGAGTAGTAATTCTTTGTTCAAGTAAGAACTTGAGACTTTTTTGGTCAGTATAAACTGTGAATCTACTACCCAAAAGATAGGGCCTCCAATGTTGGATGGCTAAAACCAAAGCCATCAATTCCTTTTCATAAACAGACTTATTGAGAGAAGTCTGCCCAAGAGCCTTGCTAAAAAATGCAATAGGATGTTTGTCTTGTGACAAGACAGCCCCAATTCCTCTTCCACTGGCATCACATTCAATCATGAATGATTTAGAAAAATCAGGTAAAACAAGGACGGGAGCAGTAGTCATAGCTTGCTTTAAAATCTAAAAGGCATGAGAAGATTCAGGTGTCCACAAAAAATTTCTTTTCTTTAGCATATCTGTCAATGGTTTAGCAATCTTACCATAGTCCCTAATAAACCTTCTGTAATATCCCGTGAGTCCTAAAAATCCTCTTAAACTTTTGAGGGATTTGGGTTGGGGCCATTGTATCATACTCTCCACCTTTCTAGGATCCATTGACACTCCTTGCTGAGAAATAATATGTCCCAAATAATCGATAGTAGTCTGACCAAAACAACATTTCTTTTGATTGGCAGAAAAATTGATTGTGAGATAAAACAGACAATACCTCAGACAAATGCTGCAAATGCTCCTCCCAACTGCTGCTATATATGAGAATGTCGTCAAAGAAGACTAATACAAATCTTCGGAGAAACTGTTGTAGTATGGAGTTCATAGCACATTGAAAAGTTGCAGGTGCATTAGTAAGACCAAAAGGCATCACCACAAACTCGAAGTGGCCTTGATGTGTTCGAAATGCGGTCTTAGGAATGTCAGGTTCAAACATCCTTATTTGGATGATATTCAGCCCTAAGATCAATCTTGGAAAAATACTTTGCTCCATGAAGTTCATCCAAAAGTTCTTCAATCACCGGTATAGGAAATTTATCAGGAAACTGTTGCTTTATTTAAAGCCCTATAATCCACACAAAAACGCAAACTGCCATCCTTTTTTTTAACCAAAATCACTGGGCTTGAGTAAGGACTGTTACTAGGGCGTATGATCCCAGAAGACAACATCTCAAAAACCAACTTTTCCATTTCATTCTTCTGTAAATGTGGGTATCTATAAGGTCTCACGTTGATTGGATCTGTCCCCTCTTTAAGAGGAATCCTGTGATCAACGGCTCGCTTTGGAGGCAGCCCTACAGGATTGGCAAACACCGAAGCAAATCGAGTTAAAACTTCTTGTAACTCATCCGATTGAGAGGAACTGAATTCCGAATTCTGGACCAACTCAGCAGCAAGTAATTCAGTGTCCATAGAAGCAAAGACCCAAACTAATGTTGCTGTCTCAATCTCAGTTAATTTTGAAAGAGCCCTTGAAGATAAAATCGAATGTGACAAACTCGGATCACCTTGGATTTGAACAATCTGTCCATTGTGCATAAAAGACATGTGCAACGTCCTCCAATTTACCTTAATCTCCCCCAAAGTCTCTAGCCAAGCCACACCCAATATGATATCAACTCTTCCCAATTCAAATATATAAAAATCACCAGACATACAGTATTCTCCTAACCTTAGAGGCAACCCCAAACAGCAGCCCATTGAATCTCTTTTATGCCCATCTCCCAAACGAACTCCAAAAGGAGCAATAGGGGTCACTGTTAAAGTTAACTTCTGAACCAATCCTTGATGTATGAAATTATGACTTGCTCCACTGTCAATCAAAACCAAAACTTTCCTTTCCACAAATTTCATCCCTTAATTTCATCGTTTTTGGAGGAGTCAAACCATGGGCTGAGTACATAGATAAATCCATCCATTGCAATTCACCATCCTCAATTATTTCCTCTGCATAATGCTCCTGCGATTCTATCACTCCAACACCTCCAGTTGTCTCCATGTCCAGCGGCTCATTCTCACCTAAAATGGTGAGTCGCAAACTCTTGGCTGCACAACGATGCCCAAGGAACGAAAGCCAGTCCGCAGTGAAAACACCTCCCTTCCTCTCTCTGGCGAACAAATTCATCATAAGGCAACTGGCGGTTTCCTCTTCCTCTGCCAGTTGCAGTTCCAGTAGTGGGTCCTTTGTTCACAGAAGAAGATGATGGGGAATTTGTAACAGGTTTCGAAATTGACCCACTAAATCCTTCAGAATGGTTATTAGGCCGCAACCCAGTTGGATTCGGGTTTGATCTAAATAACCCAATTTCACAGAAGCCCTGTATTTGTTCCCCAAAATCGTGACCCATTTCCTTTCAAATTTCCTGCAGCCGCCATGGATGGAACTCGAAGTTCTGCTTCAATGTCTTTGGCCAGTTCTATGGCTCGAGTGATCTCATTTGGGTTATGAGTTCGAACTCTATATCGTATCTTCCGGTCGTAAGCCTCCCAAAAATATCCTAATAGCAACTCTTCGTCTTCAATAGGAATTTGGGCTACCAAGACTTCGAATTCCTGGACATAATCAGTGACTGAATCACCCTGCCGCAAGGTAGACAGCCTTTCATACACACTTCCCTGAGAACGATCCCCGAACCTCTGCACCATCTCTTTCGTGAGTTCATCCCACTGCAATTGAGGTTTTCTTTTTTTTAAGAATCGAAACCAGTGAATTGTATTACCCTCCATACTCACAAAGGCGAGTTTCACCTCTTTCAGATGCTGGAATCTCCTGCATTTTCAAAAACTTCTCGGCTCTGGAAATCCACCCCAATGGATCTTCACCAACGAATATAGGCATTTCCACCCTCTTAGTCCAAGAAACGTTCATCTGTAACTTCTGCAGTGGAACCATCCCCTTCATTCTCACCTGCTGGATTTGGCATCTCTGCATTTGCATTTTCAATTAGTTTGCTGTGTGAAAATTCCTCTCCAGCCTTCTTAGACATCCACCCTTTCAACAGAGAACGTATTTCCTCAATTCCATCTAGTTGTCTTCCATAAGATTCCAATTTTCGACTATTCTCGCTGGTTTCCCTCCTCAACGAATCAATAATATTTTCCAGGGCTTCAACTCTCACTTCAATGGAATCCATCCCTTGGATCCGGCAGGTCGGACCAATTGATACAGCCCTGGATTCTTCAACCAAACAGTTACAGAAAAATAGGAAAAATGGAGGAATTCGATTTAAGGAAATATAGATTGCTTTACTGAATAAGTCTGAAGTACAAGAGGAAGTTTCCCCTTCAAGGAGTAATCTCCTTCTCTGAGAACACTTTCCCAGATATCTACTTCTTAATTCTACCGTAACCACTTCCTAATTGAGGATTTCCTCTTATTACAATTCAATAACTGCCCCTAACCACCAAGGCAGAAACTGTTTTCATAAGAAACTGCCTACATAATACAGAAACTGCCACACAGTACAGAAACTGCCACACAATACGAAAATTGCCTACACAATACATTAACCATAACTAGTATACTACCCAACTGCTGTTACTGATATCTATTTATGCCTTCTAGTATAAACTTTGAAGGGCTTAGGACCACTAATTTCCTTGTACATATCAAATTCCAAAGAAAATTTCAAGATGACCCTCCAGATTAGTATATTAAATTACTAGAAATTGAGCATACAACTCAAATATAGATAAATATGCACATTAATCATTCAATTCCTGCTGCTTCCTGAGACAAAACCAGGCACAATAAACTCCGTGGGGCTATTCAATATCTCCCATCTGTTTTCCCATGGTTTTTCAGCAGCCAAGCAATATAACAAAATTTAATACATGCAATACAAAGTAAACTCAGTATATTACACCAATGACAAGTTAAAGCCTAATTAATATTCATCTAATTGCTACGTAATATAGCCAATATCAACATTTAAAAATCCTGCAAACTTATAAATTAAAAGGGTGAGAAAATGTACGTGAAAAGCAAAGAGCTGAGCTCACGGAGAACCGCTTGGGAGACCTCTTTACTTTTTGAAGGATGAACATATACTACTAAATTAGCATTTGAGACCTTCAACCATTCCATTGGTAATAACTTCGGTCAAGTGGAGCAGGAAGCGAAGCTACCTTATGCCCAGTCAACCCCCACTGACACTTCTGAAAAAAAAAAAAGTTGACAAAAAGAACGAAGTTAAAGAGTGGCAAGGGGACAAAACATGTGTCCGTTCTACAAGTTGTGGGTATTATGTCATTTGACTAGTGTATAGCAAAAACAACTGAAAGGGGTATGAGGTTGTTTGTGATAGGAACACAATGAGAAAGGGAGAGAAGGACAGGCTTGCATTGCAGTGGCTACACCAAGGTTGTGAAAATTGAGATCCTGCATAGGATCAGCCATGGGACTCCAAGGATTGAACTGATCCTTCCTCCCATGAAAATTAATATATATAAATTTACATATACTTCTAAATAAAAGTTACAAATATGCAAAATACCAACAAAGCCACCACTATAGACAAGGAACAAAAAAAAATTAATATGACCCAAGTAAATGATAATGTCAAATATTGTCATTACAACCACTGCATAGTGCATAGCACATATAAAAGAAAAGAGAGAGGAGAATTTTATTTTAAGTTTGGTGCAGTGTGTAGGATAAGTTTGGATACAATAATGTCACTGGATAGGATAGTTTAAGCCATTCACCTCATAAGCTTCAATACTATCCTATCTTCCTATGTTTGTTGAGTCAACGCAGCAATTGCGATTCACCATCTGACCACCGAGCTAAACAAAGCCAACAATCATAACAAGTCTCTGCTAAAATGAATCACGATCTGACCTCACCAACCTCAGAACAGTCACAGTGAAGTTCACAACTAATCAAATGTCAAAACTTGACAAGTTTTGAGAAGCCAAAAAAGAATACTTGAGACTTCTATAAAGAAAAAAGTCTCTCTGTAAACACTTGAGACTTCTACCACTATATTTAACATTCTTTCATTTTAATTGCACAAACAGTCCAAACACAGTTTGTGATAAGCCAATAAAATAAAATAAAATAAAAAATTACTTGTAACAATTCAAGTTAGATTAATAGAGAAATAGAAAGAGTAGCAGTTGTTTTATTGTAAAGCTTGAAAGATATAACTTGTATTGAGTTTCTAATAGTATGCTATAAGGCTAAACACCAGCAGCACCATATTCTTTCCAAACAAGAATGTGGTATATTTATAGCTATTATAAAAATAATAACACCAGTGAGATCACTCAAGAAACAGTGAAGACCAAGCCCTTATGAAAACAATTTTTTTTTTTTACATGTGAAAACAATTATTTGTGCCCATGATGTAAGAGAATAATTCAAATGTTTACAAGCACAAACATGGGTAGATTCCCTTACACTACCCAATAAGTTCATGTTATATAATGTTGCATTCTTATATGTTATATCATATATGTCTAAGTCAGAACATAGAGGATGGATAAATCCTCATAATGCATCCAAGCCTACAAAAAGGCCTTCAGTTCTACTCTTGCATAAAAAAGACAAAAAGAACAATTTTATGATATTTAAGGAAGCAGTATATTTACTTAATAATGCATTTTAAATTGGGACCCATAAAACATAACTTAAATTATAACACTAGTTGAGAAGTTTTTTCCAATTCACTCCTCTACCAAATGAAAATTTGCATCTCGTGAAACCTGTAAGATAAATCATCGTTATTGTGGTCCAACTGAATAAGATGCCTTGTAAGTTTAATCTGTTTATAGCATGGAAGAATGCCAACTACAGGAAATATAAAGATTTAGTGGAAAAATTGGTTTTCTTTAAGGGGTTTCTCAATGCTATAAACCAAAGTAATGTATATGGTTAATTGTCCCCTCCCCCTGGTGTAATTGCAATAACAATGGATCCCTAGAATTGAGCGTCTCAACATTTAGATTTGGGGTTAACTCTAACAATACTGCTTGAATTGTGATACTTACATGCCTAATATCTCATAGCAATATGTGAAGAAATTTGCATGTGCTCGTGTTTTTGTTGGCCCTTATGTCTGCCAGTATCTTTCTTTTGTTTATTTTTGGACTGTTTTGCAAAGAACATTGCATCTAAACAAATATGGCAGGGGAGTAATGCCCCTTATATCATAACTGCTAGGTTTATAATCACTTGCCATAACTGCATAACTATTAAGTACCAAATCCTCTATGTCAGCAAGTGCAAATAGCATAGAGCTTCCAGGACTTTTGGATTTTTTTTCATACATTTATTCACAGACCGGGGATGGAAGGTCGTTTTGGCAAGATGGGTGTTTGTGTGTTGCCTTCATAGGCATGGAAAATATTGTGCCACATGTGGCTTCATTCCATGGCAAGGGAAATACACAGTAACCAGAGACAAAGA